>OZ030007.1:46283450-46883450 GCA_964023405.1 Apodemus agrarius | reverse complement strand
AGCTCAATATGTTTCTTAATATCTGGCTGATAATAAGAGCATAAGGATAAAGCCATTTACTCAGAATTCTCAAATAATCACAGAAGTTATTTAGTGTTAAGTATTCATTTATAAAAAATTTATTTTATTATGTAAGTCAATTAATACCCAGCCAATTATTCTTCCAAGATACAAAAAAAAAGCATTTAAACATTTAATAGAATAATTTTACTAAGATGGGGAATTTAGTTGTATATTTGAAAAGTATTGTCAGGAGCTGACATTGAATATCCAGCCTTCCAGGATGCTGAATGTGAAACCTTACTTTTCTGGGGTCAACCTCAAAGCTATAAGAAAAGAAAAGCATTATACTTACTTAATGCTAAGGTGTAAGGATTAAATAAAGTGGTATCTAAAAGAGAAGAGCGTGAACTTGGAAATAAGACAGAGCTGAGCTTCTTCACTGTCCTGGGCTCTTGCTTCTTCACCTAGGAAAGGTAGAGAACAAAACATCTGTAAAATGTTGTGTATTTTCATATATTTTAATTATTGAGATTTAAGTGCATGAAACATTGTATTTTGATAACATGTATCATTTACTCTCACCCGTCACTTCTATAAGATCTATCCTTCAACCCAGTCTAGATTTTGGACTCTAAAGGTGAGGTAGATAAATAACACAAAGCATAAACACACAACAAAGAAGCATATTAACAATGAGAAGAATTACAAGTGTTAAAATTCTTAAAGAATTTCTAATTGGAAAGGATCCTATGTGTGACCTCCAATCTCCTGCAGTTGAACTACTCAGGCATTTCAGTCTATAAGACTTAGTTTCTCCCAAATACAATAAAGATGATAATGTGAACCATTTATGTGTGTCTGAGTTGCAGAAAAAAATTAAATGAGACAATACAAATGAAAGCTCTTTGAAAACTACAAAGTGTGTTATTAATAGCTGTGCTAACACTCATAATAATTTTAAAAGCACAGATAAATCTGGCATTAATTCAATAGTGGCTCTTCTTACTGAGGACATTATAATGATCTATTTTGGGGGAATAAAAAGTTCCCAATGATTTGGTAAGTGTCTAAAAATAAACTTCTGAAGGGATGCCAAAGCTGGACTGTCCTCTGAGCTGTGTGGCTTCCAGCTATGAATGTGAAGCCATTCTATACTGCAAGAAGGATTATTACTTTATTTTAACATTCAACCATTTCTTCATGTTTTGAACATTTGCCAACTTGTTTCTTGGAGGGAATTCTAACTTCCTCGGATCAAACTACCAGAGTTATTTATTGTGCATTGGCTCTATTAAAAAATTATCATTGTCTTAAGTCTGGTAAGAACCAATTTTTAAAATAATTATGAATTTTAGATAAAGTCCTTCATCACTGCAGTTTCTCCTCTTTAAGTAGCAGAAATGCCTGGCGGTTTTTATTCTTTTATGATTTTTCTCCTAAGAGATCAAATGCTGAGGATATTTCAAAGTCAAAAATAACTTGAAATAATTGAAAAGCTAAGCTTTTGATGATACTTCATATATAATAACACACATTTACATGAAGATCACAGGGGAAAAGTCAAATATTTTTATCTTGATAACATAAAGCTGCTATTTAATACATAAAATATTGATATTTTCTGGGATACATTGACACATCAAATTGACCTTTTTTATGTAACTTTCTATTGTAACAGATGCTATGATGTCATTTTTAATATGCATTATGAGCACTGAATGAACTTGGGGTACATAGAATGATCTCAGTTCACAGAATGTGCATATCATTTGGAGATCTTGGAATTGTTAATTATCCAACTTTATTTGAAATGTAGTCGAACAAACATGGTGTAACATCAAGTTGAAACAGAAATATATTCAGAGTACCAAGTGATTAATAATGCAAGTATCAACCAAAATGCCAAAAATGTACCTATTATTAAAATAATATACTTATTATTTTATATTTCTTAAACACTCAAGGAACATTGTAGAAATAAACATGTTTATGGATACACATATATGCATATGACAATTAATAAATTAAGTGTATGAATTTTTATAGAGAGCAAGGGGGAGTACATGGGAGGGTGTGGAGGGAGGAAAGGGGAAAGATATAATTGTACTATAGTCTCAAAAATAAAAAAGGACAATTCAAAAATTTCTCAACCTGTTCCTGTCACATATATTTTTGTAGCTAGACTCCATACCTTGCACAAGTTGTTGGTCACGTGGGCTCCAGATGCACCTAGAAAAACTGATTATTATCATTGTTGCACTTGGCTTCTAAATGGTAAGATCCTTGTTGAAGGCACCCCACACATTTGTTGTGGCTCCTAGAGAAAGCAGTCTCAGATTGACAAGAAACTCTCCCTACTGGCCAGATATCATATTGCCAGAAAATGATATGCATGCTATTATGGGGGGGATGAAATGAATAGTTTTACCCACTGCTGGACCCGGGATACTACAATAATGAGTTTCTAGGCAAAGTGTGCTCATTGGTATAGTAGGGAACAGACTCTTGACAGGAGTAACTAACCACTCTTTTGATTGGACTTGAGGTTTGCTTCACAGAAGAGAATTCATCCTTTGGAACTATAAACACTGGCAGAACCTACAGTTGTGAAAGTTATAGACTCAGAGAACTTATTTATATAATTTTTATTAGGTCATGTTGTCAGACTGCCTTCTATATATTTGTATTTATAGCCATTGACTTCTGCTGCTCTCAACATTGGTCAGACAGGCTTGGGGCAGAGGGTAGTTGTTTTAACAGAGGCTTCTCTGTTCATAGGGCTGAGAATATGTGACTGTGAGTGCCTCTTTGTTGTAGATGAAGCATCTGCATGAACACAGATACCCCTCAAGGCTCAGGAAACATCACAGAAAAAAACATGGAAAGAGTCTAAGAGCTGGGCAAAGGGAAGGAGTCCTGTGAAAAACAAAGCTCTGGATGGCACATGGCTATATCCCCCAAGAACTGCGGACAACTGTTGTTATTAGAAGCGTGAAACTTCCACAAGGTCAAGAGTTAAAAATGCCAGTTTGGACAGAGAAAGGATTTTGGATGCCACTTCGCTAGCTGAACAGCTAAGACAATTGATGTCTGCTGACACAGGACATGTCTCTTTTCTTTGAGTAGAGGCTTAGGAATTGTAGGTTGCTCGTGTTTTGTAGATAATCCCACACCTATATCCACATGGAGAGCACTTCTTGGACTTAGAAAATAAAAACGTGAAGTAGTGAGGGAACGTGTGAGCTATGTTGGGTGAATGTGGGGTAGGAGAGGCCAGAGGGAGTGAGGACCGGATATGACCAAGATATCATATATATATGTGTGTGTATATATATACACACACACATATATATATATGTATGTATATGCATTAAATAAAAAATATTAGTAAAGATATTACTATTTTTACTATTATAACTAAAGGTCTGAAGGAATCCCAGCAGACATTTCACCTGTTACTTATATATCTAGAATATTATGTCCAGCCATTTAATCCACACTTCATATTTTCCCAATGTACCATTTCTGAAATCATAGTATTATGAAAATGAAGACTCATGCAGAGATTAATCACTGAATCATTTGACTATCAGCAGATGATACAAATATATATACAAACAAATTATATAAACAAATGATGAGAGAGCATAATTCTGTGCATATGTTATAAAAACTGAGTAATTGGGGTTGGAAGTGGCTCAGTAGTTCAAAGACTGTCTTAAAAGACCAGGGTTGGGTTCTCGGCACCCAGATCAGACAGTTACATCTACCTGTAAGTCAGGCTCCAGGGATCTGATTCTTTCTTCTGGCCTCTGTAAGTTCCTACACTCATATGCACACACACACACACACACACACACACACACACACACACACAGATGGAGGTGAGGGGAAATAAAATTTTAATAAACAACTGACTAATCAAAGGCAAAGAATAAGTCATCAAATTCTGAATTTGTGACTGAATCACTGAATCTGGCTTAACAATATAGATGACAGTCACTTCCATCAGTGACATCAGCATGCTGCCAGGCTGTATATAATAAGGTTAGTTGTATTCTGGGTCTCTTTCAAAAGACTGATTTTATTTTATTTTATTTTATTTTATTTTATTTTATTTTATTTTATTTTATTTTATTTTATTTTAAATTTTCAAAAATACCAACATTATGAATAACATCTCTCTCTCTCTCTCTCTCTCTCTCTCTCTCTCTCTCTCTCTCTCTCTCTTTCTCTCTCTCTCCACTTTATAGCTACTATGATAAGCCAGGATTCAACACAGATGTACAAGCATATCTCATAGCATATAGCTATTTCTGTACATACTTGAGAATGATATTTGATAGTTCTATTGGCCATTTTGTTTGTTTGTTTGTTTGTAGTTGTTTTAAGGAATATCCAGGATTTTGATGATAGATGCTGCAGTTTACATTGCAAATCATGCGTGTATTGTTTCTTTTGTGGGTAGGCAATCTTGTTGGCATGGGGTGTAACCTAAATCTATTTACTTTACATCTTTGTGATGGTTATAGATTAAAATATTTTTAAAATATTCGTAGAAAATATCTGTAGAAAATCTTTTGTTGAAGTGAACACTCAGTTTATTATCCCACGGATTGATTGGATGATTGTGTACTTGTTCAGTATTTACAATTCTTTATACTTTTGGGAAAGATTCCTTCCCATTTCATAGAGTGTCTCATCATTATGGTAATTGTTTCCTTTGCTTGTTAGAGCTTTTCTAATTTAGAGTAATCCTATTTGTCAATTTTAGAGCTATTTCCTGTACAGTTGAAGTTCTTTTCAGAAAGTCCTTGCCTAGACTTACTTCTTGAAATCCCCCCACCCCCACCTACCATTTTCTCTTGCAGTATCAGCTTTTCAAATCTTATGTTAAAATCTTTGATCTGCTTTGAATTGATTTTCTCTCCCCATGGGATGGAAGATGTGGATTTAATTCCACTCTCTTGTGTGTGGCTAGGCTTTTTTCTCCAGAACCATTTGTTGAACAGGCTGTCTTTTCTTTAATTATCCTTTCTTGAAACTGGATGACTATAACTGTGTAAGTTTATTCCTGAGTCTTGTAGACTAATCCTTTGATTTATTTGTCTCTTAATATGCTATCTTTGCCGGTACTATGCTGTCTTTTGCCTTGTAATATTATATTATTTGAGGTCAAGTATTGTGATAATGCCCACATTGTTCTTCCTTGTTAATATTATTTTTTTTGCCATTCACTATTTTTTATTATTTCATCTGAGTTTCAGGATTTGTTTCTACATCTGTGAACAATATCATCAAAATTTTATGGGAGTTGGGTTGAGACTATAGACTGCTTTCAGTAATATAGCCATTTTCACAATATTGTTTTGCCAACTAATGTCTATTAAAGTGATTCTGTTGTCTGTTATCTTCTTCAATTTCCTTTTTTAAAATTTTATTTAATCCTTTTTTTTGCACTCCAGATTTCCCCACCTCCAAGTCCAACTTCTGTTCCCTACCCCATATATCCTTCCCACATCCCTGTCCCCTCAAGGATGTCCCCATTCCCCACCTCCCAGACCTCTAACCTCCCCAGGGCCTCGAGTCTCTTGAGAGTTAGGTACATCTTCTCTGACTGAACCTCATATCAGCTGGTGTATGCTAGCTGGTTGGTGGTCCAGTGTCTGAGAGATCTCAGGGGTCCAGGTTAATTGAGACTGCTGGTCCTCCAATAGGGCTTCCCTCCTCTTCACCTTTTCCCTAATTCATCCACAGGGGTCAGCAGCTTCTGTCCATTGGTTGGGCGTAAATATCTGCATCTGACTCTTTCAGCTGGGCAATCATGCTAGGTACCTTTTTGTGAGCGCTCCATAGTCTCAGTAATAGTGTCAGACCTTGAAGCCTCTTCTTGAGCTGGATCCCACTTTGCGCCTGTCACTGGACCTTTTTTCCTCAGGCTCCTCTCCATTTCCCTGTTCTTCATAGCTGAGTAGTGTTCCATTGTGTAAATGAACCACATTTTCTGTATCCATTCTTCAGTCATGGGACAGCTGGATTGTTTCCAGCTTCTGACTATCACAAACAAGTCCATTATGAACACAGGAAAACACGTGCCCCTGTGGCCTGGTGGAGCATCTTTTGGGTATTTCCCCAAGAGTGTTATTGCTGGGTCTTCAAGTAGATCTATTTCCAGTTTTCTGAGGAACCTCCAGATTGATTTCCAGAGTGGTTGTACCAGTTTGCAATCTTAACAGCAATAGAGGAGTGTTTCTCTTTCTTTAGTTTCTTAAATTTTCATTGTCAGTGCCTTTCACCTCCTTGGTTCAGCACATTCCTAGTTCCTACTTTGTTGTTAGGGTTACTGTTATAATTGGTAAAGCTACAGTAAATTGGCAATTTTCATCTTACCATTCTAGTTTCTTAGGAAGATTGTACATAGAAATGCTAATAATATTTACATAATTGATTCATCTCCAATTTTGCTGAAATATCTAAGAGTTTCTTTTGAGGAGACTCAAGAGTGTTGAGTACAAGACCATGTTTACATCTGAAAATAGCAATAGTTTGGCGTTTGACTTACTTTCTTATATATACACCTTTTTTGTTAGGTAATATTAAATTTCATATGCACAGAGAGAGGCCATTCTTGTAGCAGGATCTAAGAGTTTCAACCCAGAGACAATGTCAGTAAGTTTCCAAGTCCATTTAAGACAACAGGGGTTGGCTGCTGCCCCTTGACATAGATTTCCTCCTTTTTGCTGGTGAGGGCCTGGAGGGTTCCTTGGGGACAAAATTTCAGGGGAGCAGCTCTCTTTCTGCTGCTTTCCTTTCTGTATCTTTTTGGTTTTACCAAGGGTCTGAGCATAGTCCTTGAATTTGGCGATAAAGAAACCATCCATATGGTGAGTGTGAGGGTAGAAGCATCAAGTGGAACAGAGCGTGAAGTGAAGTGAAAGCGCCTTTCCCAGAAGAAGGTAAAACTTTCCTGGCTGAGGTCCAGGCTGGTGGGGATTTGCTGCACATTCCTTTTCTTCAAGGCATAGTCTACTACCCACTCATTCTCTTCCACAGTAATGGAAAAGGTACGCTAGACTAGGTTGCTTCCCATCTTGGAGGCAGTGTTAACTGAATTAATAGTGCTGAGCAGCAGTTTTTTCTGAAGGTGGGCACAGTGCTGGATGTCTTTCTCATCCTTGTTCGACTTCACTACAGGGTCTTTGAAATTGACTTCTGTACCATTACATGGAGCACTCGATCAAAGACCCCCACCACCTTGGGGAACTGGTGCCCATCATAGTAGCTGATTATGGTGTTGGTGACTCCCAACCTGTGTGGGTTGACCATGACACTCTTGTGCAGCTCTGCCTTGGCATCATTGGCAAGGATCACAACTGTGTTCATCAGCTGAGCTATGTCTTCCTTCTAGGAGCACAACACATGTCTAAGATCCGCTCATGCACCTGAGGTGCCAGGGCCGTGAAAGGTAGCATACTTGAAGCTCCCTGCAGCTTATAGCATACAGCTAGGTACACAGTTGTAATGCCAATAGACACTGAAGAATCATATACCACAAGTCCAGATTGACCACTTTCCCAATGGATCCAGATTAACCCCATGATTGATCAAAGCCTGAGCAAGATCTCTGTGACATGTTTTCAAGGTGTTGATCCAAAGGGTGATTGGCTGGAGCACCTCATTAGCTTCAAAGAACTCTATCAACTCAGGGAACAGCTCCTTGAGTTTGCTGAATAGGAAGTCTCCATAATAATAGTCAGTGAAATGGCTCAGCCGTTAAAGGTTAGGTTCACAACCAAAATACCTTCTATTTTTTATCTTGTTTTACTATTCTATTTAACACTATAAGCATGACACTAAAGGAGAGTGGAGACAGTAGGCACCCTTGCTGTATAGAGATTTTAATTAAAGCACTCAATTTCTCATACCTGAAATAATCACATAAATGAGCCATATATGGTAGTCATTATATTGAAATCTGTTCTTTTACCATATTTCCTTCAAAAATCCAGAAGGAAGTTTAATTTTGTTAAAGGCCTTTCTCAGTTCTACTACAATAATCATATAAACCTACTCTAAACCTACTTGTAAACTATAATCCAGATATTTGTTTGCTTATACTAATCCAACTTTGCATTACTGAAATGGAACTAACTTGGATAATATGTTGCATTTCTGGGCTCAGCTTATAATAATTTATAGAAAAATTGTGTCTACAATTATCAGGGAAGTTGGTCTTTCTGAATCTTTATTTTTGTTATTATCGAATACTTATATAGTTCAAATATATGGGCAATGCTTAGTAGATAAAATGAGATTGGTCATTTTTTTCTCTTGGTATATTTGAAGACATGTAGAGATGTATTGATATTAACTCTTTTCTAAAACAACAATAGCAAGCACAAACCACAAAATTAATGCTTTAGCTGCATCCCAGAACCTCTGGCAATTTTTTTCTATCACTTGAACTTGATTCTAGTGTGTGAAAAGTTAGTTTCATTCCTGATTTCTTAGCTCTCCCATGGTTCACTCAAAAATTATTATATGACGTCCAGTAACTTATGTTGATGCTGTTGTTTCCTTTGATTTTGAGTTTTAGTTATATTACGATGTAATTTGATACAATGTAATTTGATACAGTATAAGAAATTATTTTGATATGTTTGTTGCCATTAAAACTTTTGTGACATTTCATATGATCAGATCTCAAAGGTATTTTGGGAAACTCTGTGAAGACTGAATCTTGTATTTGTTGGAGGGAGTGTTTCATAGATATCTGATGTTATGTATTGCCATGGTTTGTGCTTTTCTTCACATGTTCTTGTTTTTTCATCTGTTTTAAAGGACAGCAATGTTGATAGATATATATTATAGATTGTTTATAAGAGAACAGATAAAATGTTGATACATTAGCTTTTCTGTGGGTGTTAGTAATTTTTCTACTGTGGCTTTTACCTTGTTTCTTCCTTTTGTATTTTTTTTTTTTTTTACATTTTGACTACACTCCATGAAGAAAGGTTCTTTCTTAGTCATATCGATCTAGGATCTAAGATGTCTCTTGTATTAATTAGACATTTACTTCTCCATTTCTGGACATTGGTTTTGCTCTAATGTCACTGAGTACAAGTTACTATAGACTGTCTGCTTGGTCTTGTTTGGGTTTGTTTGGCTTTGTTTGATTAATTGAATTTTTGTTGTTGTTTTTGGTTTTTGATAGTTTGGGTTCAACTGTTTTTTCTTCATGTTTTCAAAATAATTTTCTCAAAAAAATTGCTGATGCTTTTATCTAGTTTGCTAACTTCCTTTTTGTTTACCTTTAATTAATTTCCTCATTTGCTCCCTCATTGGGATGTTACATTATATGTTCCAGCACAGGTAGACACTGCCTAGGAGCTGGTTGTAAGGCTTGCAATTCTCAATTATGAGAATTGGTAGTGTTTGAACCTGCTTTAACCTTAGCAATTCTTCTGTCCAGTGGCACGGTCCACTTGCCCTATACTGGATGACTAATCTTCCTAAGGAGTTTTCTTTATGTTCATCTTCCCCATTATAATTTAATAAGAAAGCCAATAACAGGAATAGATTTTATAATTTCTCAATAGTCCCCATGTTAGTATGCAATGGAAGACACTTGTGTCTTTAATTCGTATCACTACTAATGTTTAAAGCCACTGGGAGTAGGGCATATGATATACATTTCCCCCAATAAGCAGTGGAAGCGAAGATAAAGAAATAGAGAGAGTAAGGTATGAATGAGAGGGAAAGTATAAGAGTGAGAAGTACAGAAAATAGTAATGATAAAATGTACAGTAGGCACAGAGATTAAAAGGTTAGTGATAATAAAGATCAATTTTAAAAGCATTGTACAATATCTAAGACATTGGGTGTGTATCATATGCTGTGGGAGCAAAGTCAAGGAATATATCTCAGACTAAGCTGTCAGGAAGGATTCCTAATAGTTCAGCATTGCAGATTTTCAGGCTGACAAAGAACTCTTACCTGTATTGCATAGCTATTTCCATTGTATTGAAGCACAGCCTATGCTGGAGGTAAGTGTGAGGTTTGTAGACTCTGGAAGCTAATCAGATATTAGTTGATAAAGAAACTCACCACATTTAAAAGACTCTAGAAGCTTAGAAAGCAAGTATATAGAAGACTCACAAAGCCCCCTTTTTAAGATTAGATAAGCAACAGAAGATGACTAGATGAAAGGAGACACTGATGAAACTGCCTACAAGTTGGTCAGGAAAGTCTAGAGATGCAGCTCTGATAAGGTCTCACCTATAATGGGGTGGGCTTTTGGACAAAACACCATTTTAGGGGGGTAATTCATGATTTGGAAACTTTCACCAATGATCTCAGAAATGGCTTTAATACACCCACTGATTCATAAAGCCGAATTTAGAATCATTTCTCTGGTCTATCTCTGGTGCACCATCTGTGGTAAATATATGTCCGCCTATGACTCCCTTAAAAAAGTCACACAACTGATGTTGGTTCACTGTAATAAGTAATTAGCAATTCGAGGTTTATTAAATTAACTACACATGTCCTAGATCTTTTTAAAAAGGAAAAATGTAAGTAATGTACAACCTATTTGGGAAATATTGACAAAATAATTAGAATGCTTTGAGAGTTTCACTGTAAATATTTAGCTTTACATGCTTAATTTTCTTTTGTCACTCAAGCTTATTAGTAACTACTCAATACATTGAGGATATTTATGGAAATCCGCATTAAGTTCTGTGAGCAAAGGCTAGATTTGATAATACTTGTTTTTTCCTATTCCCTGTCATTTCTTATATATTTATGCAATTTATTTCTTCTACCTTTATTCTGATAATTTTTAGATCATTTTCAATCCTTATAGTGATGATGGTTATTTGTTTCTATTGCTGCTTAACTGCATTGGGAATGTCAATAATTTTTGACAGCTAAATAGTGAATATTGATCTTTTGTTCTGTAGTAGTTTTAGGACTGAAGATTGAAATGTAGCCTGTGAATGCCAGTGGCTACTAATGACCATCTTGACATCATCTTCATCTTACTATCTCTAACATCAATGTCGATAAAAATGATGTCAGCTAAAAAATAAGAGGTTTTTTTTGTGGTTTATAACACAAACAGGTATAGAGACAAATAATAGTAAAGCATTCTTATCTGTATGCTAAGGGTATGATTTATTTGGGAATAGGTTTTAAAATGTTTATTTCGTTGATTCATGTAGCAATATTCCATTTCCAAGAAGTAAAATATTTCTTATAAAATTCCTAGCCTTTTGTCTACTGAGCGACTTTATGTCTCAAATTATTTAATGCAGAATTCGTAACCTCACACTATGCTGATGCAGCTTCCTCTTAACCTTTCAATTAAAATGTCTGATGTGGAAAATCAATAGCTGTAGTTATATAATCTGTAGCTTTTCATGAGAGAGAAGATTGTGCAATTATGACTAAGCCACATATATAATTATTTCTTTATATCCCAACTAAAGTTAGAAGGCTAAACATAGAGCACTGCTGCAGAAGTTGCTTTGCTTCCTTAAATACCCTCAACTATTCACATGAGAAGGCTTTCCTGCTAATTAAACTTATTTTCTTTGAAATTTCAGACCATTTATAGTTACAAGTAGGGGCAACTTTAAAGAAAATATTGAAAGTGAAATTTGACATTGGAGCTCATTATATTTTTTTGGTTCTGTTCTGTCTCTTTGTTTGTCATGTTTATATACCAAGCTCTAGTCTTTTAAAACTCTTTCTCTGACATAATGAACAACTTACATACATTTTATAACTTAATTTATAAAAATTTCCAAATTTATATTTGGACAGGGTATGAAGGTCTCATAAAAACATCTAAGTTGGGGGAAAAAGAGCTATCATAGAAGTGCCAGAGAAGAGTCAAATACCTCATTTGTCCCATGTGTTCCCTTCTATATAACACTTTAGCCTTCTCAATCTCTGTAAATCTACCTCCAGCCAACACATGCATCCCTCTGGGTTTATGGATTTCTGTTCTGTGTAAGCATGAAATTTATACTCTAAATTTCTGACTAAAAGGTCTTGAGCAGTTTCCTTTCTTTCATTAAACATTTTGGTCTCAATATATTTAAAGTAGAAATCATGATGATGGAACTTATCACACGTGTCTATGGTAAAGATTCAGTGAGTGGCACAAGGGGGTACATCTTCTGTCTATCCTTTGGTAAGACATGTGTTTGGCTCTTATTTCTCATGAGCCAAATGCTAACCTCCTTTCAGATTGATATGTATGAGAACAAATATACTTTCAGATTCTCATTGACAATCCAGTAAAAATCAGCATTAGGCAGAAAACACCTAAAATTCAGGTGATGAGGCCAAGAAAAATACAACAAATATGTAATGGTACAAATCAATGGTAAACAATAAATAAAATAAATATGAAAGACGAGAGACTACTATTCATAACCAGGATGCTCAGTAAACAAGATACCTGTGGCTAGGGATTCTAGAAAGCCTCGTAAAAACCTCACTACCTGTGACATTTTTAATATTAATAACTTTTGTGCTCAATGTGATTAATAAAATTTGGAGATTGAACTTACCCATTTTTTTCAATTATCCAGATAATAGATATCAGAGATTGTAGGTATGAGGGAGTTCAAAGAATTGATTTTAAATGTTAGAAGTGAATCTGTTTATATCCATTCAGAACTTTGAAGTATTTCCTGAGGAAGTAAAACTGATGTTTTCTTCTGCCACATTCTTAAGCTCAAAAGACATCTGTTGACTGGATAATCACAAGTCAAGTTTAAACCAGTTATCTCTTAAGAATACAAAGTTAGGGCTTGCTAACATTACTTCACTTCTTCCAGCAGTGTTAATGTTGCAGAGGCACAGACGTCTTCAGAATTCTTAAAGTAAATCTCTGTTTTCTTGACCAAAAAGGGTCTATAGCCATTGACACTCCCTCATGTAGTTCTATTATCACAGACCAAGGTTTTCCCATGGAGCCTCAACTCAGTCTAGATTTAAATGGTGCTCTTCTTTTCTTTCAAAAATATTATTAACATTCTCTGACTAAATAAGATAAGTCTCATTTTCACTTTATACCATCATGCCGCTTATCTTTTTTTTCTATATTCTTTGTTTACATTCCAACTGATTTCCCATTTCCCTGTTCCCTTCTCTCCATAAGTCCCATAAGCCATCTTCCCTCTGCCCATTCCCCAATCAACCCCCTCCCATTTCTTTGTCCTGGTAATCCCCTACAATGCTGGATCAAGCCTTTCAAAGACCAGGGCCCTCTACTTCCTTCTTCTTGGGAATCATTTGATATGTAAATTGTGCCTTCAGTATTCCAAGCATCTGGGCTAATATCCATTTATCAGTGACTGCACTCCATGTGTACTGTTTTCTGGTTGGGTTACCTCACTTAGGATGATATTTTCCAGTTCCAGGTATTTGCTTAAAAATTTCATGAATTCATTGTTTTTAATTGCTGAGTAGTATTCCATTGTGTAAATATACCACATTTTCAGTATCAATTCCTCCACTGAGGGACATATGGGTTCTTTCCAGCCTCTGGCTATTATAAATAAGGCTGCTATGAACATAGTGGAGCTTGCGTCCTTGTTGCATGCCAGGGAATCCTCTGGGTATAACAGGATCCTCCAGTAGTGTCTTGGCCAGTTTTCTGAGGAACCACCAGACTGATTTCCAGAGTGGTTTACCAGCTTGCAATCTCACCAGCAGTGGAGGAGTGTTCCTTTTTCTCCACATCCTCTCCAACACCTGCTGTCTCCTGAGTGTTTAATCTTGGCCATTCTGACTGGTGTGAGGTAAAATCTCAGGGTTGTTTTGATTTGCATTTCCCTAATGACTAATGATGTTGAACATTTCTTAAGGTGCTTCTCAGCTTTTCTAAATTCTTCAGGTGAAAAGTCTTTGTTTAGCTCTGTACTCCATTTTTAATAGGGTTATTTGGCTCTCTGGAGTCTACCTTCTTGAGTTCTTTGTATATATTGGATATTAGTCCTCTGTTGGATGTAGAGTTGGTGAAGATCTTTTCCCAATTTGTTGGTTGCCATTTTGTCCTTTTGATAGTGTCCTTTGCCTTACAGAAACATTGTAATTTTATGAGGTGCCATGTGTCAATTCTTAGAGCATAAGCTATTGGTGTTCGGTTCAGGAACTTTTCCCAGTGCCCATGTTGTCAAGGGTCTTCCACAGTTTCTATTAGCTGCAGTGTCTTGTTTTATGTGGAGGTCCTTGATCCACTTGGAGTTGAGCTTTGTATACGACATAAGAATGGATAGAATTGCACTCTTCTGCACGCTGACCTCCAGTTTTACCAGCCCCATTTGTTGAAAATGCTACCTTTTATCCACTGGATGTTTTTAGCTTCTTTGTTGAAGATCAAGTGACCATAAGTGTGTGGGTTCATATCTGGGCCTTCAGTTCTACTACATTGATCTACTTGCCTGTCACCGTACCAATACCATGCAATTTTTAACACTATTGCTCTATAGTACTACTTGAGGTCCAGGATTTTGATGAGGATTGCTCTGAATCTGTATATTGCATTTGACCAGATGTCCATCTTTACAGATATTAATTGGCAGATATTAATCCTGCCAATCCAGGAGCATGGAAGATTTTTCTATTTTTCCACTTGTTTAATTTCCTTCTTCAGAAACCTGGAGTTCTTGTCATATGGATCTTTCACTTCTTTCAGTAGAGTCACACCAAGATATGTTATATAATTTGTGGCTATTGTGAAGGGTGTCATTTCTTTAATTTCTTTCTTAGCCTGCTTATTCTTTGAGTATAGGAAGGCTACTGATTTGCTTGAGTGGATTTTATAGCCAGCCACTTTGCTGAAGTTCTTTATCAGCTGTAGGAGATCTCTGGTGGAGTTTTTTGGGTCACTTGAGTATACTATCATATCATCTGCAAACACTGATAGTTTGACTTCTTCCTTTCCAATTTGTATCCCTTTGACCTCCTTATGTTGTCTAATTGCTCTAGCTAGAACTTAAAGTACTATATTGAAAAAATATGGAGAGAGGGGGAAGCCTTGTCTAGTCCCTGATTTTAGTGGGATTGTTTCAAGTTTCTCTCCATTTACTTTGATATTGGCTACCAGTCTGCTGTAAATTGCTTTTACTATGTTTAGATATTGGCCTTGAATTCCTGTTCTTTCCAAGACTTTTAGCATGAAAGGATGCTGAATGTTGTCAAATGCTTTTTCAGCATGAAAGCAGTGCTAAGAGGAAAACTCATACCCCTGAGTGCCTCCAAAAAGAAACAGGAGAGAGCATATACTAGCAGCTTAAAGGCACACCTGAAAGCCCTGGAACAAAAAGAAGCTAATTCAACCAGGAGGAGTAGAAGACAGGAAATCATCAAACTAAGGGCTGAAATCAATCAAACAGAAACAAAGAGAACCATACAAAGAATCAACAAAACCAGGAGCTGGTTCTTTGAGAAAATAAAAAAGATAGATAAAGCCTTAGCCAGAATAAACAAAGGGCACAGAGACAGTATTCAAATTAACAAAATTAAAAATGAAAGGGGGATATAACAACAGAGACTGAGGAAATTCAAAAGATCATCAGATCCTATTACTAAAGTCTATACTCAACACAACTGGATCAATTAGATCAGCTAAACAGTCCCATAACCCCTAGGGAAATAGAAGGCATTATAGAAAGCCTCCCAACCAAAAAAAAAAGTATGAGACCAGATGGTTTTAGTGCAGAATTCTATCAGGCCTTCAAAGAAGACCTAACACCAATACTCTTCAAAATATTCCAGAAAATGGAAACAGTAGGAACACTGCCCAAATCATTCTATGAAGACACAATTACGCTGATACAAAAAACACACAAAGATACAACAAAGAAAGAGAACTACAGGCCAATTTCCCTTATGAATATCGATGTAAAAAATACATATTTTGCATAAATAAAATTCTTGCCAACTGAATCCAAGAGCACATCAAAACGATCATTCACCATGATCAAGTAGGCTTCATCCCAGGGATGCAGAGATGGTACAATATACAGAAATCCATCAACGTAATCCACTACATAAACAAACTAAAAGAAAAAAAACACATGGTCATCTCATTAGATGCAGAAAAAGCATTTGACAAAATTCAGCATCCTTCATGTTAAAAGTCCTGGAAAGAACAGGAATTCAAGGCCCATACCTAAATATAGTAAAAGCAATATACAGCAAACCAGTAGCCAACATCAAAATAGAGAGAAACTTGAAACAATCTCACTAAAATCAGTGACTAGAGAAGGCTGCCCTCTCTCTCTCTGTCTTTTCAATATAGTACTTGAAGTTCTAGCGAGAGCAATTAGACAACATAAGGAAGTCAAAGGGATACAGGTAGGAAAGGAAGAAGTCAAACTATCATTATTTGCAGATGATATGATAGTATACTTAAGTGACCCAAAAAAACTCCACCAGAGAACTTCTACAGCTGAAAAACAACTTCAGCGAAGTGGCTGGTTATAAAATCAACTCAAGCAAATCAGTAGCCTTCCTGTACTCAAAGGACAAGCAGGCTGAGAAAGAAGTTAGGGAAATAACACCTTTCAAGATAGCCACAAACAATATAAAGTATCTTGGCATGACTCTAACCAAACAAGTGAAAGAGGAAAGAAATTGAAGAAGACCTCAGGAAATGGAAAAATATTTCATGGTCTTGGATTGGCAGGATCAATATAGTAAAAATGGCCATCTTGCCAAAAGCAATCTACAGATTCAATGCAATCCCCATCAAAATCCCAAATCAATTCTTCATAGACCTAGAAATAGCAATTCTCAAATTCATTTGGAGTAACAAAAAACCCAGGATAGCTAAAACTGTTCTCAACAATAAAAGGACTTCTGTGGGAATCAATATCCCTGATCTCAAGTAGTACTACAGAGCAATTGTGTAAAAAACTGCATGGTATTGGTACAGCGACAGGCAAGTAGATCAATGGAATAGAACTGAAGATCCAGAAATGAACCCACAGAGTTATGGTCATTGATCTTTGATAAAGGAGCTACAACCATCCAGTGGAAAAAAGATAGCCTTTTTAACAAATGGTGCTGGTTCAACTGGAGGTCAGCATGTAGAAGAATGCAAATTGACCAACTCTTATCTCCTGGTACTAAGATCAACTCCAAGTGGATCAAGGACCTCCACATAAAACCAGACACACTGAAACTAATAGAAAAGAAACTGGGGAAGACCCTGGAGGACATGGGCACAGGGGGAAAGTTTCTGAACAGAACACCAATAGCTTATGCTCTAAGATCAAGAATTGATAAATGGGACCTCATAAAATTACAAAGTTTCTGTAAGGCAAAGGACACTGTCAGAAGGACAAAATGGCAACCAACAAATTGGGAAAAGATCTTCACCAACCCCACATCCGACAGAGGGCTAATATCCATTATATACAAAGAACTCAAGAAGTTAGACCCCAAAGAACCAAATAACCCTATTAAAAATGGGGTACAGCATTAATAAAGAATTTTCACCAGAAGAAATTCAGATGGCTGAGAAGCACCTTAAGAGACGTTCACCATCATTAGTCATCAGGGAATTGCAAATCAAAGCAACCCTGAGATTCTACCTCACACCAATCAGAATGGCTAAGATTAAAAACTCAAGAGACAACAGGTGCTGGCAAGGATGTGGAGAAAGAGGAACACTCCTCCATTGTTCTTGGGATTGCAAGATGGTACAACCACTCTGAAAATCAGTCTGGTGGTTCCTTAGAAAATTGGGCATGACACTTCCTGAGGACCCTGTCATACCACTCCTTGGCATATACCCAGAGGATTCCCCTGCATGCAATAAAGACACATGCTCCACTATGTTCATAGCAGCCTTATTTATAAAAGCTAGAAGTTGGAAGGAGCCCAGATGTCCCTCAAAGGAGGAATGGATACAGAAAATGTGGTATATTTATACAATGGAATACTACTCAGCAATTAAAAATAATGAATTCATGCAATTTGTGGGCAAATGGTTGGATCTGGAAAATATCATCCTAAGGAAGTTAACCCAATCACAAAAGAATACACATGAATTTCAATCAATGATACGTGGATATTAATGAGCCCAGAAGCTCTGAATACTCAAGACATAATTAGCTAAGCAAATGATTCCCAAGAAAAAGGATGGAGAAGACCCTGGTCCTGTAAAGACTAAATCCAGTTTTGTAGGAGAGTACCAGAACAGAAAAATGGTGGGGAGGGGGTGAGATTGGGGAATGGGCAGGGGGAAGAGGACTTATGGGACATATAGTGAGTGGGGAACTGGAAAAGGGAAAGCCTTTGGAATGTAAACAAATAATATAGAAAATAAAATAAAGAAAAGATATGGAGAGAGGTCAGCCTTGTATAGTCCCTGATTTTAGTGACATTGCTTCAAGTTTCTCTCCATTTACTTTGATGTTGGCTACCAGTTTGCTGTATATTACTTTTACTATGCTTTGGTATGGGCCTTGAATTCCTTTTCTGTCCCAGACTTTTAGCATGAAAGAATGCTGAATTTGGTTAAATGCTTTTCAGCATCTAATGAAATGTCTATGTGGTTTTTTTCTTTGAGTTCATTTATGTAGTGGATTGCATTGATGGATTTCCATATATTGAAACATCCCTGCATCACTGGGATGAAGGCTACTTTATCATGGTGAATGATCATTTTGATGTGTTCTTGGATTCAGTTGGCAAGAATTTTATTGAGTATTTTTTCTTCAATATTCATTAGAGAAATTGGTCTGAAGTTCTCTTTCTTTGTTGGATCTTTGTGTGGTTTTGATATCAGCATAATTGTGGCTTCATAGAATGAGTTGGGTAGTGTTCCTTCTGTTTCTATTTTGTGGAAGAGTTTGAAGAGTATTGGTATTAGGTCTTCTTTGAAGGTCTGATAAATTTCTGAACTAAAACAATCTGGTCCTGTGCTTTTTTTAGTTGGAAGACTTTCAATGACCGCTTCTATTTTTTTAGGGGTTATGGGACTGTTTAGATGATCTATTTGATCCTAATTTAATTTTGGTATTTGGTATCTGTCTTGGAAATTGTCCATTTCCTCCAGATTCTCCAGTTGTGTTGAGTATAGGTTTTTATAGTAGGATCTGATGTTTTTTTTTTTTTAATTTCCTCAGTTTCTGTTGTTATATCTCCCTTTTCATTTCCAATTTTGTTAATTTGGATACTGTCTCTGTTCCCAATTATTAGTCTGGCTAAGGGTTTATGTATCTTGTTGATTTTCTCAAAGAACCAGTCCTGGTTTTGTTGATTCTTTGTATGGTTCTCTTTGTTTCTACTTGATTGATTTCAGCCCTGAGTTTGATGATTTCCTTGATTCTACTCCTCTTCGGTGAAATAGCATCTTTTTGTTCTGGGGCTTTAAGTTGTGCCTTTAAGCTGCTAGTGTATGCTCTCTCCAGTTTCTTTTTGGAGGTACTCAGGGCTCTGAGTTTTCCTCTTAGCACTGCTTTCATTGTTTCCCATAAATTTGGGTATGCTGTGCCTTCATGTTTACTAAATTCTAGAATGTCTTTGATTTCTTTCTTTATTTCTTCCTTAATCAAGGTATCATTGAGTAGAGTATAATTCAGCTTCCATGTGTATGTGGGCTTTCTGGTTTTTTGTTTTGTTTTGTTTTGTTTTGTTGCTATTAAATACTACTCTTATACCATAGTGATCTGATAGGAACCATGGGATTAGTTTGATCTTATATCTCTTGAGTTCTGTCTTGTGACCAATTATATGCTCTATTTTGGAAAAGGTACCATGAGGTGCTAAGAAAAAGGTATATTCTTTTGCTTTAGGATTAAATGTTTATATATATATATATGTATATATATATATATATATATACATATATATATACACATATATGTATGTATGTATGTATGTATGTATGTATATAATTGGTTCAAAGCTTCAATTAAATTCACTGTGTCTCTCTTTAGTTTCTGCTTTCCTGATCGGTCCTTTGAGGAGAGTAGAGTGTTAAAGTGTGATGCGCACTGTGCTTTGAGCTTTATTAAAGTTTCTTTTATGAATGAGGGTGCCCTTGCATTTGGAGCATAGATGTTCAGAATGGAGAGTTCTTCTTTGTGGATTTTTCCTTTAACCAGTAAGAAGTGTCCTTCTGTGTCCTTTTTGATGACTTTACATTGAAAGTCAATTTTATCTGATATTAGAATGGCTACTTGTTTCCTGAGACCATTTGCTTGTAAAATTGTTTTCCAGCGTTTTACTCTAAGGTAGTGTTTGCCTTTGACATTGAGGTGTGTTTCCTGTATGCAGCAAAATGTAGGGTCCTGTTTCTGTATCCAGTCTGGTAGTCTATGTCTTTTTATTGGGGAATTGTATCCATTGATGTTAAGAGATATTAAGGAATAGTGATTATTATTTCCTGTTATTTTTTATGTTATTTTTATGTTTGAGTGTTTATCTTCCTTTGGGTTTGATATAAGAAAGTAACTATCTTGCTTATTCCAGGATATAGTTTCCTTTCTTGCATTGGCATTTTCCACCTATTATCCTTTGTAGGTCTGGGCTTTTGGAAATATATTGTGTAAAGTTGGTTTTATAATGGAATATCTTGGTTTCTCCATCTATGGTGATTCAGAATTTTGCTGGGTATAGTAGTCTTGGCTGGCATTTGTGTTCTCTTAGAGTCTGCATGAGATCTGCCCAGGATTTTCTAGCTTTCATGGTCTCTGGTGAGAAATCTGATGTAATTCTGATATGTCTTCCTTTATATGTTACTTGGACTTTTTTTCTTACTGTCTTTAATATTCTTCCTTTGTTTAATACATTTGGGGTTTTGATTATTATGTGACGGGAGGTATTTCTGTTTTGGCCCAGTCTGTTTGGAGTTCTGTAGGTTTCTTGTATGTTCATGGGCATCACTTTAGATTAGGGAAGTTTTCTTCCAGAATTTTGTTGAAGATATTTGCTGTCCCTTTAAGTCGTAAATCTTCACTCTCATCTATACCTATAATCCTTAGGTTTTGTCTTCTCATTGTGTCCTGGATTTACTGGATGTTTTTGGTTACAAGCTTTTTGCATTTTGCATTTTCTTTGTAAAGTTAATGGTTTCTATGGTATCTTTGACATCTGAGTTTCTTTCTTCTATCTCTTGTATTCTGTTGTTATTTGCATCTATGACCCCTGATTTCTTCCCAAGGTTTTCTGTCACCAAAGTTGTCTCCCTTTGTGATTTCTTAGTTGTTTCTACTTCTGTTTTTAGATGCTGGATGGCTTTGTTCAGTTCCTTCACTGTTTGTGTTTTTCTGTAATTCTTTAAGAGATTTTTGTGTTTCCTCTTTCATGACTTCTGCCTGTTGACCCAAGTTCTCCTGTATTTCTTAAATGATTTTTGCATTTCCTCTTTATTAGCCTCTGTCTGTTGACCCATATTCCCCTGAATTTCTTTAAATGATTTTTGTGTTTCCCTTGTAAGGGCTTCTACCTTTTGATTCATTTTCTCCTGTATTTCTTTAAGAGATTTATTTATGTCCTTCTTGTGTTCCTCTAACAGCATCAAGGTCAGTGATTTTAAATCCAAATCTTGTTTTTTCTGGTGTGTTGGGGTATTCAGGACTTGCTGTTGTTGGAGAATTTGGTTCAGATGCTGCCATATTGCCTTGATTTCTGTTAGTAACATTCCTATGTTTGCCTTTTGTCTTCCGGTTATCTCTGGCGTTAGTTGGTCCTATTGTCTGTGTCTGGTGCTTGAACCTCTTGTAAGCCTGTAAGGCTATTTCTGCTCCTCTGGATGACTGGGTTTCACCTGACACAGATTGCTGATGGGTTTTCCTACTCTTGGGTGCCGTTGGATCCCTGGTGTGCCTTGCCCCAAGCAATGTTATACTTGGGGTTGTCTCTGTGTACCTGGTGTTGCCTGTCCTGTCTGTCTGGGAGTGAAGATGATGGCAGATAGCCCCTCCAAGTGTCGATTCCTCTGCGGAGCAAACGACTCAGGACAGGGCTGGCACACAGATGACCCACAGAGCTTCCCAGACCTTGGGTGCAGGCAGAAGCCTGGTGGTCTGTGTCCCACGTGATTTTAAACTTGGGATATCTCTGTGTACCTGGTGCTGCCTGTCCTGTCCATTTAGGAGCGAAGATGGTGGCTGCCTCTTATCTTGATTGTTATTTATTCCAAATATATTGCTTTTTAGTTGTGGAAGATCCTGACTTTGCCCTTGAGATATTTGCTTCAGTTTTATTTAAAGGACATCCAATATATCCCCCAATAAATCACTGGTGTGATTTATATTATCTCATGTCACAAGGAAGCTCTGCATGAAAAAATAACTAGGTTCATAAAATATTACCATTATGAATGGCTACATTAGTATGCTGTTTTCCTTTGAATACTTTAACACTATTATTCCATTAACTCTATAATAGAAACATTCATTCTGGATGGTAAAAAAAAATGCTCACTAGAATTGTAAACTCTCCAAAGGCCTTTCTGAATCTATGTTTTTACTAATTGTCCCATTTTAGAAGGTTTAAATATAGCCTTTACGTAGTTTGGAAGTGTGATGATTTTTATCAGGGATTTAGGCATAACTTCACTCATTCATCAAAAAGAATTTTAAAGTACTAATTCTGCAATGGTGCTATATTAAGGTCTGTACAAAGAGAATTATTTAAATATGATCCTAATCCCTAAGGACTTCATTATCAAAGAAAACACTAGCAAGCAAAATAATATAAAAATACTTGCAAAATACTAACTAGAGCCAAAAGCAGGGAAATTGACATGGCAAATCATGGTTTTAAGTCTAGTTTTAAATTTTTGCCATTAATATTTTTAGAGGACTGAAGGTTGTGTTTATACTATTTATAATCCATTCAGAATGCCAGAATGCTGTTGTTTTCAATGGTTTTTTATATTGGCTTCTCTCTCTCTCTCTCTCTCTCTCTCTCTCTCTCTCTCTCTCTCCTTCCATTGAAAATTACAAAATGATTCAAGAGCTATTAATAAAAAGCATTTATACCTCCCACTATTATTTATTTAGAATAAACTGTTCCTCAAAAACCTGTATCTTCAGTGTTTAGGTTGTAAATATCTCAAATTTGATAATCAGGAAAACCAAGAATAATGAGAATATTGAGATA
Organism: Apodemus agrarius; assembly: GCA_964023405.1. NCBI lineage: Eukaryota > Metazoa > Chordata > Mammalia > Rodentia > Muridae > Apodemus > Apodemus agrarius. Next base: position 46,860,302 of record OZ030007.1, on the reverse strand, counting down.
GAATGTAATTCAATACTTTTCTAAATTAAAATAATTTTACTTTCTATAACTTACTTTCATATCTGTAAAATTAAGACATACATTTTTGAAAGACCTAAGTTTGAACCCCAGGACCTAGGGGGATAGAAGGAGAAAGAGCCAGTTGCAGTTAAGGAATAAACCATTTATGTGTAGAACATAATTATATTAGAGTGCTACATTTTTTGTCATTTCTATTTGTTGATGAAAATCATTCTAAATGGACTGACCTTGTAAATGTTAAATGTTATAATCCCATGAAATATATTTGACAGTTAGTATTCTTGGGATGGTATATGAAAGAGCACTTAAAAGTATGTAGGAAATTTCTGGATACACAGCTACCTTCTTCCTGTAGCTAAAAAAAAGTCATTTGAAATCACAATACTTAGAGAACTTCCAGGCAGATCAGGGACTTTGCCACTTGTCCTTTGAAGTTTGTGTTGTAGCAACCATCAGCTAACCAGCATACATGCTGTAGTAATGTCAATAAAGCATAAAATAGAAAAAGAAACTTCCAGTGTAGTGTTTAGGAGGTTGAACCAGGGGGATTGCTGTGATTCTGAGGCCTACCTGAATCACACAGTGAGTTCTAGAATTTTAGGCCAGCCTTACTACCAAATGAGATCTTTATCAAAGAGAAACAGAGAGAGATGACAGAAGGAAACACACAAACACCAGAAACACAGACAGATAGAGATAGATACAGAGACAGGGGAGGGAGAGAGGGAGGGAGAAGGAGGAAGAAAGGGAGGGGGAGTTAGGGGTGGAGGGGAAAGGGAGAAAGGGAAGAGGCAGAGACACAGAGGGACACACAGAGATGCAGAGACAGGCAGAGAGACAAAAAGAACAGAATATAAAAAAGGAGGAGGGAGCCAGAGGAGCAAGTGCTGGAGGAGAAAGAGGAGGAGGAGGAGGAGGAGGAGGAGGAGGAGGAGGAGGAGGAGGAGGAGGAGGAGGAGGAGGAGAGGAGAAAAAGCAGAAGCAGCAAGGAGGAAGAGAGGGAGGCATGAAGCAGGGAAGGGTGCAGAAGAGGCGGGGCACATAACAAAACCAGAGAGGGGAAGGGAAGGAAAATGAAGAAGCAAAAAGGAAGAGAGGAGAGGATGGGAAGGACGAGAAAGGGAAACCTTAAAAGGCATGATTAGAAAGATAAAATTAGTCTCTGATATATACTGTGCTCACCTAATGGCATAGGCCACTTTTATAATTCTGTTTGTTAAACCATAAAAATAGATATCAAAACCAAAATGATCCAAGTTCCTTTTCTCTATAGTCTGTGCAAGGACAAGCAGTTAGAATGAGGAATACTGTAAACCCAGTGTCCCATAGTCAGCCTTTAATATCCTCTAAAACAATTTAATACCATTAAATATAGCATTGTAATCAAGATGACTTCTCATCTTGGCATCCACAAAGAGTACTAACAACTGAGTGCTGATTGGTGTATATGTGTATGTGTGTGTGTTTGCATGTGTGTGAGTGTATCTGTGTTAAATATATTCTATGGAGAAGTTAAAAACTAAAAATTTCTTTGTACTTCCTTTTTTCCTTACATTAAGTAGTTATTTTTCTCAATCAGCATATTATTCTTAAAATATTTTATTACGGTTACCTAGTTATGATGTGTATGTATGTGTGTGAGCACATGTGGTAATCATAGAGCAACACACAAGAGTAGGATTTCTTCCTCTTCTATGTAGAAACTAGGGTTTATACTCAGGTTGCTATGTGTGAATGGAAGTACACTTATGACTGGGCAATCTTACAGGACCAAGCTTTCGTTTTCTCAATAATCCAAATCAAAATTAAAACTAAAACACATTCTGAAATCTACAACATAAACCAAATAGCTAAAACTGTCTTTTAGCTCAATTTCTACCATGTATTTTGTCAAAGAAAATGAGTATGTTTTTCTTTCATAATTATGGATTTAAAATATGAAGAGCAGGAAATGGAAATATGAAAACAATTGCAATCTTACTTTATTTGCAAAGCAACATGTGTCTAGACACATGTGTTTGTGTGTGTGTGTGTGTGCACATATATACAGTGTAACAATTAGAAGTAAATCATTTATATGGTCATATGTTGCATAAGGATAGAAAAATTCTCTAAGTAGTGCATTGTTGGGTTAATGTTGCATTGTTTAAGCATAAAACCATACACTTACACAAACCTAGTTAAAAGCCTGCTATGAATCTCTATGAGACTTGGCTGTCTATCTATAACTGACCCATTCATTATAAGGCTATGGTCATTAAAACCATAGAAGAGTAAATCAAACAGAAGTTAAAATAATGCAATCAAGGAAACAGAAACACAAATATATGAAGTTGAAGCCAATATAATATGGCATCTTGTTTCATAGCAACTATCATTTTGCATACATGTACATACATGTTCATGTATATATAAGTACATGTGTATGTGCTTATCTGTGCAGACCAAAGGTCAACATTGGGTAGGCTTTCTGCAACTTATTTTTTAAGACAGGTTTTCTCATTGAACATAAAGCTTGTCAATTCACCTAGATTGGCTGACCATGTCCCAGAGATCTGCCTATCTCAGGTTCAGGAATTGTAGAGGCATGCCTCCCTTTTCCAGCATTCTAAATGATTGGGGTAGAACACAATTCAAATCTTCAAGCTTGCATGAAAGCACTTAGTCAACTGAGCCATGTTCCCAAACCCAACTTTCCTTTGAAAGATCCTTTAAAAATATATTTTAATAATTGAAAGAGAATTGCAACACACACACTCACACACACACACACACACACACACACACACACATACACGCACTCTCTTTCTCTCTCTCTCACACACACACACATACACACACACACACACACACACACACACACACACACACACACTTCTTCCTTCATCTACCCGTTTCAGGTCTCCTATAATCTCTTACGTTTCTTCTCTACTCTCAAGTTGACAGCATATTTTCCTTATTACTCAGTTTTATGCATGTATATACAAACATATAAATAAAACATGAGTCTATTTTTGTTGACGAACTCTGAAACTTTCCTAAATTAAGAATACTTTAAAATGATGAAAAGTATGCTATACAGCAGGCCTTCTTAAATGTCTTCCAGTTGTTATCCCATATGCCAAAAGTAAAAAAATTATTGTAAAACAATTAATTGTGTTTCGTAATCAGGTGAAGGTAATCAGGTTGTGAAGTCTGCCACCAAACCTGACAACCTAAACTTGCTCACCATCTTTGAGAGCCTCATTAAGAGAGGAGTAGATGAACTTCTTCAATGTTTTTTGATTTCCATCTTTGATGTAGCACTTATGTGTCCACACAGATGTACATGCATGTACACATACACATAAAATAAAAAACACCTAATAGAAATTTAAAATTATTTGTTCTACATACAACTTTGTCATTTGTTAAAGACTAAGTCAAATTTACACACACACACACACACACACACACACACACACACATACACACACACAAAGGGGCAAGCTTGTTTATTTTTATGTGAAGAATTGAACCTTGATTCAATATTTGATATTGTGGGGTATAAATCCTCTTCACCATTTTCAGAGTCAACCGATAATTTGGCTTTGTAATGTTTGATGCTAAAATGATACTCCACATAAATAGCATAAAACAGCAGATGTATGTTGAAAGCTATTTCAGAAATTGTGGAAATTCTTTCCTAATCCCAAGCCAAATTCATTTAAGATTGTTTTAACGAAACTCTCAATTCTGAAACTTAAAGAGCAATCTTTTTAAGAACAAATATTCTAAAACAATACAGAAATGTTAATATGTTAATTTGATAAAATGTTGCATTACTATGAGGTGAAATATTAAAATCTATTTTTCATGAATGAACTACCATATTTCTGTAAAATGGAAACATTTTGAAAGTGTAGCAAATTATTGGATCTTATATCATACATCTTTAATCTGAATAGGACATTTCATGCAGCATCTGGTACCAGTGTGAAATATAATAGCAGTGCCAAATGTGCATGCCCTATGCTCAGAACCAAGGCTGCAAAGTCAGAAAACAACAACAGGGAGAGCACTTCCAGAAACAGCTCAGATTCATTTCGAAGCAATTTTTGAGTTATTTTCAGGCCATTATCTATTTAGAGACATTTTTAGTGTCACCACTGTTTGAGCAGCCCCCTCCTGTAGTTATGCAACCCTGTGTAAGTTCAGGAGCCAAAGTTTAGTAAGCTGTGGTAGTACATCCATAAAACAACAAGGACCTTAAGCACTTCTATCATAATCAACTGTTGTGTAGATATATATTGTGTGGCACACACACATACATACGTATATACATTAACACACATACACATATGTGTGTGTGCATGTTATATATTCATATGACCAAGAGAGCAGTAAACTTTTTATTTTAGCATTGATGCTGCAGATAATGTGTTTCACTATGACATTATGTCAGCTATGCTACAATTAATCTAAAGATTTCCCCAAATTTCCTAATCTTGGGAAGCTATTTTATTATTATTATTATTATTATTATTATTATTATTATATTGGTTATATATAATGTAGTTATATTGGCTATTATTATAAATTATTATATATGTGCTTCATTATTAACAAAGCATTATTAAACAGAGTATATATGCCATATTTAAATCTAGTCGCCAATAGGAATGGAGACCTTTAGAAGCCAACTGACTATATCTATCAGTCATATTTAGCATTGTTTGAGGTAATTCTGCACTTCCTCTGTCAAAAGCTTAGCTTTTATTAAGAGGGCTGTGATATCTCCCTCTACAGTCCACCATTGCATATTGCACGAGAATCATTTTGCCTCAGCATCCTAGTATCAGAGAGGTTTGAGTCTCTTCCGCCATTACACTGTTTTTAAAACATTGCTTGCAGCCAACAATTGGACTAAGCACAGGGTCTCCAATAGAGGAGTTAAAGAACTGAAGGAGCTGAAGGGGTTTGCACCCCATAGGAAGAACAACAATATCAACCAACCAGATCCTCCAGAGCTCCCAGGGACTAAACTACCAACCAAGGAGTACACGTGGCGGGACCCATGGCTCCAGCCACTTGTGTAGCAGAGGATGTTGTATCAGCCATCAACTGGAGGAGAGTACATTGGCCCTGTGAAGGCTAGATGCCTTAGTGTAGGGGAATGTCAGAGACCGTAGGCAGGAGTGGGTGGGTGGTTGAGGGAACACTCATAGAAGCAGGGGTACGGGAGATAGATAGGATAGAGGGTTTCTGGAGGGGAAACCATGAAAGTGGATAGCATTTGAAATGTAAATAAAGAAAAGATCCAATAATAAAAACAAAAACAAAGAACCAGCCGGGCAGTGGTGGTGCACGCCTTTAATCCCAGCACTTGGGAGGTAGAGGCAGGCGGATCACTGAGTTCGAGGCCAGCCTGGTCTACAGAGTGAGTTCCAGACAGCCAGGGCTATACAGAGAAACCCTGTCTTGAGAAAACCAAAAAAAAAAAAATTGCATGCCTCTTGTTAAGGAGAAAATAATATTTGGCTAGAATTTAAGAATTCTAGTTCTATACCCAGCTTTTAGTTTGCCATCCTTCCTTGAGGTATGCTTAATATCATTGTGCCTCAGTTTTCATACACATCTACAAAGGCATTAAAAATAAATTTCCTCTAGGTTTTCTGTTTCAACTTAAAAACTTTCTATGTAGCTACAGTTGGAAAAGCCATTACATGTCATTGTCTTCTGATATTTGAAATGCAGAATTTCTAAACCCTGGGTTAAACAAAGGTTCCTGTTATTTGTAAACATATGACTACTGAACCTTCATAGTTTAGCAACTTTATAGAAGTCTTGTGTGTATTGTTGCATTTATAATTAACAGCAGAGCATTAAAAGGAAGCAGAGCTCTAAATGTCATGTCTACAAGAGCTTGAATACTGGTTGTTTTAGTTAGGGTTTCTCTTCCTGTGAAGAGACACCATGACCACCGCAACTCTTATTAGAAAAATATTAATTTGGGCAGGCTTACAGTTTTGGAGGTTTAGTATATTATGTTCATGGCATGAAGCATGGTACATGCAGGCAGACAAGGTGCTAGAGAAGGACCTGAGAGTTCCACATCTTAATACACAGGTCCCAGAAGACTGCCACACTGGGCAGAGCTTGACCACATATAAGACCTCAAAGCCCACCTCCACAGTGACACACTTCTTCCAACAAAGCCACACCTCTTAATAGTGTCACTCCCACTGAGTTAAGCATTTGCATACAAGAATTTATGGCAGAAAAATTCCTATTCAAATCGCAATACTGGCTTATAACATAATCTGTGTGTTTACCTCCAATTTTTAGGACAATGGTAGCTATATTTTACCTGGTTCCTAAGGAAAGAAAAGTCTGAATTTATTATAATTATTAACCTGCTGAGAAAATTTAAGAGTTGTGGTAAAGTGAGTTCCTTCTATCTTTACTATTAGTGGTCAAACCAGATAGTGAAGGGCAAAGAAACTCATAGAGTTAGCATGAGAAGAATAGAAGCATCTTCATCATACTTCTTAGTACTGGGAGCCTCCATTTCAAATCAAGTACAAATTATTTTCATCAACCTAAAGTTAACTTTGGGCCAATTGTAGAGTTTTGCATAGATTCCTGTATTGAGATTAAGTGCCTGAAAGTAACTATTATATTATTCTAGTGTTATTGATAATAACCATTCTGAAAGCCAGTGTGATCATAGTTTTTAGCATACTTTCTCATTGCAATGTAGACATATCAGCTTTAGACTCTTGTTTACTTCCTGAAAACTAGCTGGCATCTTGATGATAGTGCCTCACTGAGAAGCTCTCTTTATAATTTTTCTTAAATGTGCAGGGGAACCCTTACAGAGCAAACTGGAGGTTCCTTTCATGTAGTAAATAGATAGATAACTCTGTGAACAATAAAGCATGCGTGAGTTAACAACTTCCTACCCCAGTCTGGATACAGAGCATCACATTACACTTGGCTTGAATCCATGATTGAGAGAATCTTAAGTTATATTCTTACTTCAGTGGCAGCTTTTAATGAGATTTTGATGTCCCAGGAACTTTAGTTGAGTCAATTGAAATCCAATGAATGCCTCATTGTCTTCAGATTGCTCACTGTTTCAACAGCAGGGGGGAGGTGTTTTCTTTCTTCCTCTGTGGCATTCATCTTGCAGCATGGAAGGATGCAATGTACAGAATCCAAGAATAAGGAGTGAATTGAACATTTATTTGTGGCAAAAAATATATATAATACTGATAACTAACAATCAAATCCCTTGTTTTCCCAAATTCTAGATAACTTCTTTTATCTTACCCAAGAATAAGGTGATTTGACAAACACTTCTTTTGAGTTTCCTCTGTTCTACCAGTTTGGTTTGAGAATGGGCTACTTAAGACCTTTTGCTAAATACTGGTATTGGAACTGTGGATATTAAAAGGTAGCAGGATAAGTTATTATATCATCTTTAGGATTCTTGGATAGCTTATTTCCCAAATTTTGATGATTGCTTTTAATGGCAAAGTGAAAGCAGTCGGCCTTGATTTTATTCCCATTAATTTTCACTTTCCAAGAAGATATTCCCATCAGAAAATAAGAACTTTGTCATCATTGAATTATGTTGCTAGCCTTCAGGTTTTACACTTTTGACCCAGGTTTAGTGTGCTGAAGATTCTGGGTATTTATCAACTATTAATTCAAATATCAAAATACATGAACTTTCCTCTATTCATTAAAAGATCAACAATATATGCAAGTTATTTAAATATTAATAAACTTATTCTTTTTTATTTATTAATTTATTTTATTGGATATTTTCTTTTATTTACATTTCAAATGTTATCCTCTTTCCTGTCCCCCCGGGAAACCACCTATTCCATTCTCCCTCCCCCTGCTTCTATGAGGGTGATCCCCCACCCACCCATTCCAGCCTCCCTGCCTTCTCATTGCCTACTCAAGAAGGGCCACTTCTACCATTGATGCTTGACAAGGCATCCTTTCCTACTTATAGCACTGGAACCCTGGGTTCTCCCATTTGTTCTCCTTGGTTGGTAGTTTAGTCCATGGGAGCTATGGAGATTCTGGTTGGTTGATGTCGTTGTTCTTCCAATGGGGTTGCAAACCCCTTCAGCTCCTTCAGTCCTTTCTCTAACTACTCCATTGGGGACCCTGTGCTCAGTCCAATGATTAGCTGTGCACATCTGTCTCTGTATTTGTTAGGCTCTGGCAGAGCCTCTCAGGAGACAGCTGTATCAGACTCCTGTCAGCAAGCACTTCTTGGCATTCACAATAGTGTCTGAGTTCGGTGACTGAATATGGGATGGAACTTCGTGTGGGGCAGTCTCTGGATGGCCTTTCCTTCAGTCTCTGCTCCACACTAACAAACTCGTTCTTATCCACACTTTCCAAAACATTGTAGACCCTGTCGAAGCTAGGATAGGGAACAGTTGGATCTTCAGAAATAACACATGCATTTCCCACTGTTCTTCCTCCCAGATACACGGTACAATTTACTTTTACTAGTTTCTAAAATAAAACCAAGACTTTTTTCTTTCCTGCCTGATATGATTGGTTTTAAAGTTCTGTTCCAATCTGTTCTAACAATATCTTTTTCCATCTTCAATCACTCAAGAAATTTTCCTTCTAGCTTCTTTTATTTAATTTTTGAGCATCCTAAAACATTTCTTCAAGTGTGTGATATTGAGCTTATTATATAAATAAGTATAATTTGATGAAAAAATACAACTTCCCACATTTTCTAGTGAGTAATAATAGGGTTTTTTTTGTTTTTGTTTTTGTTTTTGTTTTTCAAGACAGGGTTTCTCTGTGTAGCCCTGGCTGTCCTGGAACTCACTCTGTAGACCAGGCTGGCTGCAAACTAAGAAATCCGCCTGCCTCTGCCTCCCAAGTGCTGGAATTACAGGCGTGTGCCACCATGCCCGGCTCAATAGTTTGTTTCTTGATGATTGATAGTGATGACTATAATCTAGAAACATTAAAGTAAACAATAGTTTGGAAATATTAAGTCTGGTGTCTGGAAAAAGAACTCAGAGAATAAAGGGCCTTGCTACCAAGTATACAAGTATGTAAAACACTATTCCTAATTAAAAGAAATCTCTAGTTCTAGATGATGTTTTTGCTCCTGTTGTATTTAAATACTAGTGAGAACAATCTATGGAACCATAGAATTTTAACTGTGAAAGGATATGGTTAAAATAAAATGGTTTTGCCAGCCGCTATGGGTCTTCTTTCTTGTCTGGTTCTTCTTAAGGCAGTGGAAGGGGAAGAGTAGGTGGTGGGATAAGTCTTGTTCTTAAGAAATATTTAAGGTTGCTACATAATAATACAATGTTTACCTTTCTTAATTCTAAGTCACCATGCTTCAGTAGCTGAACTGCCTTCTGTGAGTTCCTATGAGGTGAGAAACTGTTTAGCACTACACCATAAAACAGCAGACGATTAAGTAAAAACATTCATTGCTGGTGCTCCTTTTTCTGGTGAATCAGCCAGAAACCTCACTGGTTAAGCTGGTTAACACTTTGTGAACCATAGAGGAAGGAAAGAAAAAGATTTAGGATCCTATTTACAGGCAAATATGCACAGACACATATACATTCAAACATTCATACACCAACACTCTGGCCAGGCCTTACCATCTGTCACAATGAACTGCACAAGTATTCATGCATGCTTACACACATATACCTACACAAAAACGTATAGACAAAAAAACATAGACATTTGGATGGAATGATGGGAGAATGGGACAAAGCTCCCAAGTCAAACCATTCATCCAACAACTTTATTTTGCCCCTCTTGTCTTTTTATACTTTCTTAGACAAAAAGTTCTTTAGAAAATTACTTAAAACAGGAGTTACATAAGTATATTGATATTAAGTTCAAAGCAGTATTTCATTATAATATACTCATTAAAAGTTCAAAGCAACAGTTCTTTCATGGCCTGACTTTATCATAGTACATATCTGTGACTCTCCTTGGACCTAAATGTTTTTTCTTGAACACAAAATTTTCTCATGTCTCTTTCTCTTTTTAGTGAAGTTATGAAAACTCATTGTATTCCTTATTATGCAGCTTTTACTTATTATATGAGGAGTAGGCACATTTTATTCTTGATTCTGACTTTATTACATCTTTCTACAACTGAGAGAATCTCTAAAAATATTTTCAAATTCTTATAGAATTATTATCTGTTTGTCTATGGCATCACTAAAAGATATTATATCTTTATAGGTTGGCAGAGATCTACTCAAAAGGGCAGGCTATACCTAGTGATTGTTATATGTGTTTAATAATAACAGGAAAAGCATATGAATAGCAAGAATTTTTCCTAAGTGGATTTCTTTTGGGCCTTGCCTACTGGAGGAAATCCATTGTAGATGTTAATCCAAGGCAGACCTATCTGAAAAAGATCACCTGCTAGATTTTAGCTTCTCTTCTGATGGCTATAAATATGTTTTGTTTGGGGTTATTTTAGGAATAAAATTTCCTTAAGAAACACATGTATTTAAATATACACATACACACACTTGAATGTAAATTTATATGCATATGCATGTGTATGTGTATATGTACATATAGTGACTTAAAAATGTGGCTTCAGTACAGAGCTAAACCAAGAATTTTCACCTGAAGAATTTCGGATGGCTGAGAAACATTTTAAGAAATGTTCAACATCATTAGTCATTAGCGAAATGCAAATCAAAACAACCCTGAGATTCCACCTTACACCAGTCAGAATGGCTAAGATTAAAACTCAGGAGAAAGCAGGTGATGGAGAAGATGTGGAGAAAGATGAACAATACTCCACTGCTGGTGGGATTGAAAGTTGGTACAACCACTCTGGAAATCAGTCTGGCGGTTCCTCAGAAAACTAGGCAGGACACTTCCACAGGACTCTGCTATACCACTCCGGGGCAGATACCTAGAGGATTCCCCAGCATATAATAAGGATACATGTTCCACTATGTTCATAGCAGCCCTATTTATAATAGCCAGAAGCTGGAAAGAACCCAGATGTCCCTCAATGGAGGAATGGATAAAAAAATATGGTATCTATACACAATGGAGTACTATTAAGCCATTAGAAACAATGAATTCATGAACTTCTTAGACAAATGGATGGAGCTGGAGAACATCATCCTAAGTGAGGTAAACCAATCTCAAAAGAACACTCATAGTATGCACTTATTGATAAGCTGATATTAGCCTAGAAGACTGGAATACCTAAGACACAATCCACATATCAAATGATGTCCAAGAAGAAGGAAGGAAGGGCCCCTGATTCTAAAAAGGCTTAATGCAGTAGGGTAGGGAAATACCAAAACAGGGAAGAGGGAAGGGGTGAATGGGGGAACAGGGGAAGGGAAGAGAGCTTATGGGACTTGCAGGGGGGGAGCATGGAAATGGAGAAATATGAAATGTGAATTAAGAATATATCGAATAAAAGAAAAAAAGAAAAAAAATGTTTCTTCTTCCTTAAACATGCAAAAAGTAAAAGGTAGGAATCAAAAACAAGCAGTTTTAGGTATCACAAATCACAAACAAGATAGGAAGTCACAAAAGCAAGTTACATTGCATAAAATTCAAAGTCAACATCATCTGCTCATTACTAACCTGGTGCACTGGCTGGAACTCTGATCTCTTTGGCCTCATGCTCCTTAGCTCCCTCAGAAGAGTGACTTCACCTCCATTCTATTTCAGTCACATCCAACCTTTTCTTCCAGGCTGAACCAGGATTAATTAACCTTAGTATATGCTATGCTTATCATGGTGACACCTAATTTTGAAGCCTTGACACTCCTTATAGTGTATTTTCTTATGTTCTTGTGCCTAATAACTATTACTTATTCTTATGATGCTTTGGCTATATTTGTTCCCTGTGCATTCAGATATACATTCTTTATAAACCTCCTTTCTTTTCCTTCCCAGACTGAACTCTATTATCAGTCATTTCAAATGAATACCTACTTTCACATTAGACTTTTCCTCCACTATATTCTTCTAAAATATTATTCTTATAAACCTTAGAATTCTCCAGCATCTTCTTGACAAATTTCTGTTGGAAATTACAAGAATATAGTAAACACATGCCTTCAGAAGTCAAATTTCAAGGGAATCGCCACTGCTGCTGAGAAACTCCCTTTCTGCCCAGACTGTGCTAAGTCCATAGACCAATTATGGTTAAATCTCCATCTTAAACACCTAGCATGGGAGCCTACAGCATGAATCATGGAGCCAAAAATAGGTTGGTTTTGGGGAATTGACTCTCAAACAATTTCCATTCCCTGAAGATTCAATTCTCTTCATTTAGAGTAAAACCACTTACTATGCTCACTCCACAAATCTGTTCAAAAGTTTAAATGAGTTAGTACACGTAAATCACTAAGCTGGGTCCTGGCAAGTAATAGAGCTTAAACAAACAGTATTTCTTTTTCATTGATTACTACAATTAGAATCAACCAACTGGTGTTTTCTTAACAGGCTGATTATGCCTGGAGCTTCCCTTTCTCTTGTATGTAGGATGGCTGATGACTTCTCGCAAACATTTCTCTTTTAATAGTGGTTTTGGCCCTGCTTATTCTAAATTTCCATATTCTTTTCAGTTTCATTTATATTTTCAACAACAACACCCTCTCACTCTTAGTCCCTTTACTTTTGGGTGACAAGTTCTCGATTAATTCATTTCCTCTCTTTGAGTCTACTATTTGAAGCTTCCATACCATCTGTCATCTCTGTATTGCTGCCAAGCTTGTAGAAACAGATCATCTTATGATGCCTCCACTTTCTGAGAATTCTCTGCTTCTCAAATGCAATCCTTATAGTCAAAGCTCAGTCTGGGCTTATATAAAATAGGATTGGTAGCAGCTGTATTAAAAAAAAAGTCTCCTATATTATCTAGAAGTTTTCTTCTCAAAACTGCCAATGCCATTCCAGTTATACCCTCCTTGTAGTTTCTCCCCTTCTTGCCATAGAACCCACCTCATTCACCTCTCTTCTATATAAACACTTCTGATGATTGACAGCACTGGCTCCCCTTCCTCTTTGAATCTTTCAGTAAAAATGTTTCTGGTCAAAGATGACTTTTATTTTAGTTCAATCTTCCCTCTAGTAACTGATCATTTTATTCATTTTGCACACTTTGATTCTTCTTTCATGAATATCATGCACTAATTATCATATCACACTGGAATTTCTAAGCTTAAAATGAAGGATGTTGTACCTTCCTACTTTATCATTAACGTTTCAAAATAAATCAGAAAACACAAGTCATCCTGCAGAGTACTTTCCATTGACTCTGTATTTTTGTTGGCTCTCACTATCCTCCCAGTTGAGATGTAAAAGTGATCTTTAACATCTTTCTTCCCACCTGCTCCCACAACTGCATGTTTCTCATGCCTTCTAATTATTATGTATTTCTTACATACAACTCCTTTGTCACTTACTCTTATATAATTCTAATTCATGCTGGAAATGTTGCAATAGCCTCCTAGTTTGATGTTTTTTCTTCTAAAACTGCTCAGCTGTTGACCTTAAATGTTATTGATCATGCTATTAGTCATCTTAAAAATTTCTGTAAACTCTCTATATCCACATTTTTATTACTGTGCACTCATTCTCTCCTTGTATTACTTTTGTATTTTTGAGGCTTTGCATATCTTTTTTAACAGCTTCCCAAAATCTTCGTTCTCTATCAAATACCTACCACATTATTCTGCAAGCTTTTCCTTGCTTTTTGGGTATTTTTGCTTCATCCTGTAATAAATCTTTGTGCATTATTCAAGAACCCACTCAAATATATATTTCCAAAGAGCTTCCCAAGTCTACGATTGCTGTAAAAATTGTATAGTTCACAGTTCTAAGGACCACAAGTCTCTGATGAAAATGCTTGATTGCCCAATATTAATCTTAACACATGTACTAAATGAAGAGATTTCATCTTGCATTTATACTTTTTCATAATATATAATAGGATTTAGGAAAAAGTAAATTGAGTTGTGGAAAGGAGCATATGAATGAGAATATTATCAAGAAAGAACCGAGCTAAATGTCCTAGAAATGCCAATAAATGTCATGACCAAACTTTTAATTTCACTTTCACAATTTTTAAAATATAGCCAACAAATTGTTTAAACATAAGCATCAGCTTATGTTTAAAAAAAGAAAAAAGAAAAATACTGACTTTTCACTAACTCCCTTGATTTAACATTTTAGAATGGTTTTCTTTCTCTCTCTTTTTTTATTGGCTATTTTCTTTATTTAATTTTAAAATGTTATCCCCTTTCCCAACCCCCCCCCGTAAACCTCCTATAGCATCCTCCCTCCTCTTGCTTCTATGAGGATGTTCCCTCACCCACTCAGCCACTGACCAACTCCCACCTCCCAACCCTCGAATTCCAAATTCCCCTTCACTGGGGCATTGAGCCATCACAGGACCAAGGGCCTCTCCTCCCACTGATGTCCAATAAGGCCATCCTCTGCTACATATGCAGTGGAGCCTTGCATCTCTCCATGTGTCCTCCTTGGATGGTTGCCCAATCCCTAGGAGCTTCAGGAGGTCTGGCCTATTGACATTGTTGCTCCCCCCATGGGGCTACAAACCCCTTCAGCTCCTTCAGTCCTTTCTCTAACTCCTCCATTGAGGACCCTGTCCTCAGTCCAATTGTTGGCTTTGAGCGTCTGGAGCATCTATCTATGTATTTGTCAGGATCTGGCAGAGCCTCTCAGGAGACAGCTGTATCAGGTTCCTGTCAGCAAGCACTTTTTGGCACCCACAACAGTTTCTAGGTTTGGTAACTCTAGAGGATGGATCCCCTGGTAGCGTAGTCTCTGGATGGCCTTTCCTTCAGTCTCTCCTCTACAAATTGTCTCCATATTTGCTCTGGTGAGTATTTTGTTCCCCTTTCTAAGAAGGACAGAAGCACCTACCCTTTGGTCTTTCTTCTTCTTGAGCATCATTTGATCTATGAATTGTATTTTGGGTATTCCAAGCTTCTGGGCTAATAGCCATTTATCAGTGAATGCATACCATGTGTGTTCTTCTGTGATTGGGTTACCTCACTCCGGATCACATTTTTCTAGTTCCATCCATTTGCCTAAGAATTTCATAAATTCATTGTTTTGAATAGCTGAGTAGTACTCCATTGTGTAATATATAACACATTTTTTGTATCCATTCCTCTGTTGAAGAACCTCTCTGGGTTCTTGCCAGCTTCTGGCTATTATAAATAAGCCTGCTATGAACATAGTAGAGCATGTATCCTTGTTATATGTTGAAGAATCTATTGGGTATATGCCCAGGAGTGGTAAAGCTGGGTCCTCATGTCCAATTTTCTGAGAAACTACCAGACTGATTTCCAGGGTAGTTGTACCAGCTTGCAATCCCACCAACAATGGAGGAGTGTTCCACTTTCTGTACATCCTTGCCAGCATCTGCTGTCTCCTGAGTTTTTGATCTTAGTCTTTCTGACTGGTGTAAGGTGAAATCTCAGGGTTGTTTTGATTTGCATTTCCCTGATAACTAAGGATGTTGAACATTTCTTTAGGTGCTTCTTGGTCATTCAATATTCCTCAGTTGAAAATTTTTTTGTTTAGCTCTGTACCCCATTTTTAATAGGGTTATTTGGCTCTCTGAAATCAAACTTCTTGAGTTCTTTGTATATATTGGATATTATCCCTCTGTTGGATGTAGAATTGGTAAAGATCTTTTCCCAATCTGTTGGTTGTCATTTTGTCCTATTGACAGTGTCCTTTGCCTTACAGATCTTTGCAATTTTATGAGGTCCCATTTGTAGATTATTGACATTAGAGCATAAGCCATTGGTATGTTCAGTAAATTTTCCCCTCTGCTCATGTGTTTGAAGCACTTCCCACACTTTCTCCTGTCTAAGTTTCAGTGTATCTGGTTTTATGTGGAGGGCCTTGATCCACTTGAACTTGAGCTTTGTACAAGGAGATAAGAATGGGATGATTTGCATTCTTCTATGTGCTATACTCTAGTTGAACTAGCACCATTTATTGAAAATGCTGTCTTTTTTTTCCACTGGATGGCTTTAGCTCCTTTGTCAAATATCAAGTGACCATAGGTGTGTGGGTTCATTTCTGGTTATTCAATTCTATTCCATTGATCTCCCTGCCTGTCTCTGTACCAATACCATACAGTTTTTATCATGATTGCTCTGTAATACAGCTTGAGGCTAGGGATGGTGATTCCCCCAGATATTCTTTTATTGTTGAGAATAGTTTTCACTATCCTGGGTTTTTTGTTATTCCAAAGGAATTTGCAAATTGCTCTTTGTAACTCTATGAAGAATTGAGTTGGAATTTTCATGGTGATTGCATTCCATATGTAGATTGGTTTTGGCAAGATGGACAAAATATTAAATTTTTTCTCCTAACAACTTCACTCACTAACACACTTGATGAATACTTTTGTCACCTCAAATGATCAGCATATTTAAAGTGACAGTATTACAAACTGAATGCAGTCATTCCCCTCTTCCCTTTTTTTACTTGCTCTTATTACCTCTCATATTTGACAGGACTGATGCCAGCTATCATGGTATAAGCTGTGCAGTGAACCATCTCCAATGCAAACAAGTAGCATCCCTTTGCACAACAGTTAATTGAGAAATCACACTTTAAATCTACCATGTGTGGAGGCCCTGAATCCTGCCAGCAGCAACTGGAATAAACTATGTAGCAGACCTTTTGCCATTTGTGCATTGAGGTGTGATCAAAACCCATGTTTGAGTGTAGCATTTTAGAAAATATGACATATAGATGCTCACCTGAACTGAGCCCAGATTCTTAGATTCAGAAACTCTGACATAAGAAAGATTTTCTGGTCAAATAAATAAAACTTGATACTGGCATTGTACTCTACATTTTGAGTACTGAAGACTTTGTTGTCTTATAAACTAGAATTTTGTGCCAACCCTTCATAGAATAAGCTTGTTTGTGTCTATTTCCCAATAGTATGTGCTCTCTACATGTCTCTGACACATAGTGGAAAAATCTCAATATAATTTAACTTATTATTATCATCATAGCTATTATAATAAAGATCAGTGATATTTGGTATATTATATTTGGGGCAAGTTGCCATGAACCATGACTGCCAAGAGAGAAACCTTAATAAATGTTGTATACGTTTTGACTGGTTGAAGATAGGAGGTAAGACTGTCTTGCCTAGAGTATCTTCTCACTGACTAGCTACTCAATATCTATTTCCCTTTCCTTGATTCTTCCTACTCCCAAGGCACATCAATATTGAAAGAGGGCTGGTCACCTCACAATGCTCTTAAAGTATTCAAGTGAATGGAAGTGTCTTCGCTCTCCAAATATATTCAAATGCAATAAACAATTATTGGGTTTGCTGAAAAAGAAAGACAAAGTAGCCTATAAGATATAGGCCTCTTACCAAAAAGACCCAAGTTTTTAATGCAAAGGAAAAGTTCGAAGGACATTTAATGTTTGACATCAATAGATGCATGAATGAATGTACACGTGATTTTTTCAAAAAAGAAGAAATAAAGAAAGGCATAGAGCAGCATGTTTTGGAGAGAGTTTTAATGGCCTGGAAAAAAATCAAGCCAACCACCATGTTCCCTTAAGCCATAGTACAATCCAGACAAAAACCACTGAGTCTTTTCAATTTTGTGAAGATTTGGACAGGTGAAAAGCTTTGGGCAGAGTGTTTGAAGCTAATGGAGGTTGACTTCTGAAGCTTAAGGGGCAAAAAGCTGTCCAGGCTAAGGCAGCAAGTGCTGATATCAAAGCTGAGATGTTATCGAAAATATCTAGCAAGGCTGATTGAAGCAACGACTATGCTACAGAGTAGATTTGCAATGTGGACAAAACAGCCTTATCTTAGGAGATGTGTAATTCTGTCATGTCTACAACATCAATGAGAGATTTTTTTGTTTTTATTTTTGTTTTTGTTTTTTTAAGACAGGGTTTCTCTGTGTAGCCCTGGCTGTCCTGGAACTCACTCTATAGACCAGGCTGGCCTTGAACTCAGAAATCTGCCTGCCTCCGCTTCCCAAGTGCTGGGATTACAGTCGTGTACCACCACGCCCGGCTTGAGATTTGTAAGCTTCTAAGGACATGCAAAACATACATAGGTGGTTGAAGAGAGTTGCTAATTTTAGTTTGGAGCCAACGGTCACCTGCCATTCTAGGAATAAAAGAATCATTAAGAATCATATGGAGTCTCTTAGGAGTACACATCAAGTCTTCCTGAGAGCATACAATATGGTGTACTGAACATTTCAAGTACATTTGAGACTTACAAACCAGAAATACATAAGGCCAAAATTATATCTTTCAAAATAATGCTGCTTATTGGAAATACAAGAAGTCACTGGAGAAAGTGATGAATATAAACAATATAATTGTATTAGTTATTATTTTATTACAGAGAATAAATTATTCTGTAAAAGTGGGGGAAAGATGTACTATGGCTGACAGTTAAGTATTCAGTCTGTCATGCAGATTAACCATCCAGATATTAATATTATTTTCATGCTTATTAAAACAATACCCATGTGTATGTCAGGAATCCTAATGTAATTTAGACTTTCAAATCTTACTGTGTAAGAAACATATTCATAAGGCAGCCAGTGTCATAGGTAATAACCCTTTTCACAGATGTGAATAAGGTTAAACTAACAATGTCTAGAAAGGATTCAGTGGTCTAGATGCTAAGAATACTAAGATTCAACACACAGAGTCAAAACTCAGCAGTAAAAAGAATTTTGAAGAAACATTCAGAATTCAAGGAAGGCAATGACTCCAAATATAGCAAGAAAAGAACTAAAATTAAAAGTGTAACGCAAAAATGTGATCAAATTGAGGAAATCTTATTATTTAAGAAATGAGGACAATGACAAATAATTTTGATTGTCTTCATGTTGCCATTTCCACTCACTATAGAAACAAACTTTTAGGCATGTTTGTCAGGGAGTCTTTAGATTAGGTTAGTTGAGGTCAGAAGATGCTTCCTACATGATTAGCATTATTCCATAGGCTAGAGTATAGGACCAAATAAAAAGAGAAAGAGAGCTGAGAACCTTCATCCATATCTCTTGGCTTACTCACAGTGAAGACTATGTGATTAACTACTTCATATTCCTGTCACCAAACTGTCTCTGCCATGGTGAACTACAGCCTGAAATCATGAGCCAAAATAAACCCTTCCTTCTTTTAAGTTTTATATGTCAGGGATTTTTGTAACAGTAATGAATAAGTTAACAGCAGTCAATATGTTGTAGATGGATAAACAGATAAAGGATAAGTAGGTAAATAAGTAGGTAGATTAATAGATACATACTGGATGGATAGATAGATAGATACATATATATAGATACATAGATAGATGGATACATAGATCCATAAGTACATAGGTAGATAGATATGCACAGGATATATAAATCATACATACAGGATGTAAATACATACATGCATACATGAATACATACATATATATATATATATATATACATATATATATATATACATACATAGATATATAGATAGTCAATAGATAAAAACCAGTTTCTTGAGATAGGAAGGTACTGTGAACAACGTTGAAATAAGAACAGAGGATTCAGAATGTTAGGTAAAAACACCGACAGTCTCCATCTTGCGCCCGGGTCACCTGAAGAGAGGTGCAGGTGTCCAGACTTAATCAGGGCCTGCCATCACTCGGGCGGGAACACGCCAGGCTCAGGCCAGTAGCCAGAGCTGGGGCGGCTCAGCAGAACATCTCCACAGCGTGGCTGGGAGCTGCTTTCCCTGCAGTTCTCCCAGGCCCCTACAAGGACAGTCTCCATCTTGCCTCTAGGTCACTAGTAGAGAGGGCCAGAGACACAGACTACCATCACTTGGGTGGAATTCTGCCAGGCTCTTGCCAGCGGCCAGTGCCTGGGCGACCCGGAATCTCCATGGCCACCGGGCCTTGTACCAACTCGGTTGGGAACCAGTAGGTGGTTTGCTGAGAGTGCTGAGAGGACCTCAGCACTCTCAGCAGCAATCTACATCTTGCTGCCTGGACATCAGTAGAGAACCAACAGGCAGGCCCAGCCTCACGGGAGGTTCAAACACCAGCCAGTGACAACAAGGTCAACTAACGCCACAGATAACCAGATGGCAAAAGGCAAACATAGGAACATTACGAACAGAAATCAAGGCAGCATGCCAGCATCCGAACCCAGTTCACTGACAACATAAAGTCCTGGATACCCCAACACATCAGAAAAACAAGATTTGGATCTAAAATCACTGGTCAGGATGCTGATAGCTGAACACATAGATAAATCTCTTAAAGAAATACAGGAGAAAATGGATCAAAAGTTAGAGGCCCTTACAAGGCAAATGCAAAAAACACTTAAAGAAATTCAGTAGAATATGGATCAAAAAATGGAAGCCAATAAGGAGGAAACACAAAAATCACTTAAAGAAATACAAGAGAACGTGGGCCAACAAGTAGAAGTTATAAAAGGGGAAACACAAAAATCCCTTAAAGAATTACAGGAAAACACAAACAAGCAAGCAAAAAATCTGAGCAAAACCATCCAGGATCTAAAAACAGAGGTAGAAACAACTAAGAAATCACAAAGGGAGACAACTTTGAAGATAGAAAACCTTGGGAAGAAATCAGGGGCCATAGATGCAAATATCAACAATAGAATACAAGAGATAGAAGAAAGAATCTCAGATGCCGAAGATATCGTAGGAACCATTGATTCAACAGTCAAAAAAAAATGCTAAATGCAAAAAGCTGGTAACCCAAAACATTCAGGAAATGCAGGACACAATGAGAAGACCAAACCTAAGGATTATAGGTATAGATGAGAGTGAAGATTTACAATTTAAAGGGCCAATAAATATCTTCTACAAAATTATGGAAGAAAACTTCCCCAACCTGAAGAAAGAGAGATGCCCATGAATATACAAGAAGCCTACAGAACTCCAAACAGACTGGACCAGAACAAAAATACCTCCTGTCACATAATAATCAAAACCCCAAATGTACTAAACAAAGAAAGAATATTAAGGGCAGTAAGAGAAAAAGGCCAAGTAACGTATAAAGGAAGACCTATTAGAATTACACCAGATTTCTAAACAGAGACAATGAAAGCTAGAAGATCCTGGGCAGATATCATGCAGACTCTAAGAAAACACAAATTTCATCCAAAACTACTATACCCAGCAAAACTCTCAATCGCCATAGATGGAGAAACCAAGGTATTCCATGACAAAACCAAATTTGCATGATATCTTTCCACAAACCCAGCCCTACAAAGGATAATAGGGGGAAAACACCAACACAAGGAGGGAAATTACACCCAGGAAGAAGCAAGATAGAAACCTCCTCTCATCAAACCCAAAAGAAGATAACCTCTCAAATATAAAAAATAATTTCAAAAATGTCAGGAGGTAATAATTACTATTCCTTAATATCTCTTAAAATCAATGGACTCAATTCCCCAATAAAAAGACATAGACTAATAGACTGGATACAGAAACAGGACCCTACATTTTGCTGCATACAGGAAGCACATCTCGATGTCAAAGACAAACATTACCTTAGAGTAAAACGCTGGAAGACAGTTTTACAAGCAAATGGTCTCAGGAAACAAGCCGGAGTAGCCATTCTAATATCAGATAAAATTGACTTTTAACCTACAGTTATCAAAAGAAACCCTGAAGGTCACTTCTTGGGAAAATCCACCAAAAAGAACTCTCAATACTGAACATCTATGTTCCCAATGCAAGGGCACCCTCATTGGTAAAAGAAAATTTACTAAAGCTTAATGCACACATTGCAACTAATATAATAATTGTGGGTGACTTCAACACCCCACTGTCCTCAATGGACTGATCAGGAAAGCAGAAACTAAATAGGGACACAGGGAAACTAAGTGAAACTTTGGACCAATTGGATTTAACATATATATATATATATATATATATATATATATATATATATATATATAACATTTCATCCTAAAGCAAAAGAATATACATTTTTCTCAGCACCGCATGGTACTTTCTCCAAAATCGATCATATAATTGGTCACAAGACAGATGTCAACAAATACAAGAATATGGAACTACTCCCATACCTCCTATCAGATCACTATGGAGTAAGAGTGATCTTCAACAGCAACAAAAACAACAGAAAGCCTACATACACATGGAAACTGAATGATACTCTACTCAACGACACCTTAGTCAAGGAAGAAATAAAGAAATCAAAGACTTTTTAGAATTTAATGAAAATGAAGGTACAACCTACCCAAATCTATGGGACACAATGAAAGCAGTGCTAAGAGGAAAACTCATTGCCCTGAGTGCCTCCAAAAAGAAACTGAAGAGAGCATATACTAGCAGCTTAACAGCACACCTGAAAGCCCTGGAATGAATGAGGCATCAACATCTTGTAGGAGTATTGACTCTAATTTTGAAAGTTCTATGGTGTGTAAAATGTAATCAAACAGATTTATATCCTACAGAGATATCTTTTACATAAAGGAGAACCTGTCCTCTATTCAAATTGTGTTACTTTGCTGTTTTTTTTATTTTGAGAAATCACATAGATACATCCACTTTTCCATGAAAACCAACATCATCTCACAGACAAGAGACTACTCTCTAGAGGTTCAAGTAATCATTTTTAGTTTTAGCAACAGAGCATTTTAGTGAAATATATAATAAGTTTCAATACATGCTGTAATGGCATATTTAGTACACCCGATATAATGGGAATAGTATGACAGGTGTGGGAAACTAAGAACATCAGGTGACTCATTTTATTAGAGCAGTTGCTTTGTTTGCAGTGAACTGGAATGGAAGTCATGGTATCTCCAAGCTATGATGATTTTGTCTGGAAGCAATCTATCCCTAACAAAGTTTCCTTTTTGCTTCTAATATGTTACGGAACCTGTGTAAATATGTTATGGCATCAGGTAGTAAAACAACCGTCTAATTTCATCCTCTTTGTAAACCTAATACAAGTTTATATAAAACTCCCCAATTACACAGGATAATTGCTTAACCATGGAAAAGTGAAGTCAGCATACCATTTAGAATCACAGTCCCTCATAGTAACCAGAAAACAATCTTTGAGAGACTTCACAAATAAACCTGATATTACTGTGTGTATTTTGAATCAGCCCCCAATAGAATCCTGCATTTGCAGTAAGCAGAATATGACCTTGGGTGAGCCCTTAATCTGGTAAATTTCAGTTTCCTAATCCATTGTAATGACTTTATATTACCCACCTCAAGAGGGTTTTTAAAGAGTAAGTTCATTAATATTTCAAAGCAAATGCATAGCATCCTACCAGTAGTTAGCAAAATGTAACTGCTGTGATTCTGACTTCAGGAAGGTTCTTTTTGCAAGCCTTGAAGACCAGAAACAATGTTCTATTTCACCCTCTGCTCTGAAATCTAGTTGACATAGGTCACAGTGACTTCATTAGTCCAATTAGGCGGGTTCCTCACCTGTGACTCTATTGCGTAAGAACATAATGCTTTAAATTGTTCTAAAACATTTTAAACCATCATTTTTTAAGTGTTTTGTTTGTTAGTGGGTTTTCAAACTTTAGGAAAAACTGAAATGTTTTTCTCTAGCATGCAAAGAGACCAAAGCACATAAAATTGTCATTTATTGCCCTAGATTGAATGTCTAAATGCACTAGGTTGCTTCCTGAAAGAATCATTTAAAACTTGTGCTATATTCTGAAAACTTTAAGCAAATATATATGTATATATATATATATATATATATACATATACATATATATTTTTTTAATTATCTGTGATTATCCCCCATCTGTTTTGGCATTGTTGGAAAATATATTACAAAGCTCAGTAATGTTTTCCCCTCCTAGTATAAGGTCATTTATTTTAAGTTATAAACAGTAGGGGAAATTCCTACCCATATTGATGCTGTTTTCTAAGTAAAATCACATCAGGGAACCAGTATGATGTATCACAATTTTAAATCGCCTTCCAATGAAGGAAGTAACACATTAGGTGTAATTCTATCTTCTATATAATGCTTGTATATAATATATTTGTTGTTCTAAAAATATCTTCTAAATTAGAAATTATAAGGTAATATCTCTAATAGTTTTATCACCAGGACATTAGCAGTATAGGTAGAATAGGAGGGCATGGACTCATTTGTTTCAAATTATTTTTTTTTCTTGTAAAACGAATAGGTAAATAAATGCCCAGAAGAAAGAACAACTTTTTTTCAGCCACATTACTACACTGGCTGGCCAGCCATGCTGAGAAGACAGGAACTCACAGCTCTTCTCCCTACATTCTAGCTCTCTGTTTCTTTCTGCTCCCTTTTCTGCAATGACACTGAATCTCAGAGGCATCAGATAACATCCAGTTTAGGGATGAGCACTGTTTCAACTCATTCTTGGTGCCTGGGGTAATCATGGATCACTGCAGATACTGTTCTTCCTATTTTGTAGTTTTTAGTATGCTTTATAATTAATATATATTTACAATAAATTACAAAATATAATTTTGTATATTATTTTGTATTCTACTCACCTAGGTATCTGCAGGTTTTCATGGCCTGTTAAGTTTATTTAATATCCTCACAGTAGTGAAATGGCACATTTCTGGGACTGCCCTAAGAGGTATTTTGGCATGGATCAAAGATCTAACTTAAGCCTGATAGAGATCAAGATTACAACAGAACAGGAAATCACTTCTAAAGCTCTTGTTAATGTATTAGATGAATATAGAATTTTGGTTGGCAAATGATAAATGTTTATTTTAATAGAAGCCTAAAATATGTTTATGGTTTACCAATACAGAATAATAAATTAGTCTATGATAAAAATTTCACTATAGATACAAAATTTTGCCAGAGTTGGTTCCTATGCAGAATATCTCAGCAAATAAAATGGTGAATCAGGTTTCTAGAAGAATCCTGTGGGTATAAGACAATAGGTTTCCAACAGTCAGACAGAGAAATTTAGTTAAGTACAGAGATGAAATGGACAACGTAATAGACCCTTTAACTGGGGTATAAATAACTGCTGTGCAACCTGTACAAGCATATGGTGACTCTCAAAAGATGACCCAAATGAAGATTCTGAAAATGCAAGCACACTTGTCTCTGAATCGCTTTGTGCCAGCTGAGCTGAGGTAAGAAAGGGCTGCCCATGTGCTACTATGCTTAACTGTTCTCTCTGTGAAGGAGGTTAGTTGGCTGTTATAGTTTTGTCCTCTACCCTCTGTTTTGAAACAAAGAGCACTGATAGGTTTTGTTTTGTTTTCTAATTTTTTACAATTCAATCATTGCCCCCGCGCCCGGTCTGCCATCCCTTCTCCCCCTCTCCGAAAGTGTAGGCAACATCTCCAGCCCGCTGTGCGAGCAAGAAGGGGAATAGCTTCCTTGGCTTCTGCTGCTGCATTTGGGCTGGGCTAACGAGGCCAACTAGCCAGGGAGGAGTGCTGTGCAGCTGAACCTCTGTGGCATTTCAGGAGAGCAGACCTCTTCCCATGTTACTGCTCTTATGACAGAAGCTCTCAGGTGACGCAGTAGTTCTCGCACCCCTTTAATCTGGATGGGATTCTTATATAAGATTTTGGGGTGGTTCAGGGTCTGACAGCAGGTACTTCTCATTGGATTGATCTGAGAGCTCAGGGAAACCTTATTTGCACGTAGGAAGGCTTGGTGCTGCTCCAGCAGGACTGATAGCCACACACCTCTGGGGAGGGGAGGGGAGGAGCGGGTTGTGGGAGGCTGTTGCTTCGACAGAAATCAGGGGTGGCCAAATGCCCGTGTCCCTTGCAGGCAGAAGTCACTTGCTGGGTATCCCGGGGTTCAGGTGACCAGGCTGCCTGTGCACAACTCACCGCCCCACACAAAAGGATGCCCCCCTCCCTGCCTGGCAGGCTTCCCCACTCCCTGGGGTTTCAGGTCTCTTGAGAGTTAGGCACATCTTCTCTCACTGAGGTCAGACCAGGCAGTCTTCTGCTGTTTATGTGGTATGAACCCGTCTAGCAGGTCCAGTTATTCAGGGTCTCGAAGAGGCGATACCTGAGGGTCAAGGGGGGGGCGGGAGAAAGAAAGAAGACCAAGCAAGGAACTGTTGTCAAGGTCTCCGTTTAATAAGCAAAAATTCCTTAGTTATATAGTCCTCAAATGAGGAACTTCACACAGGCGAGGGGTGGGCTACAGCGGGGAGCGTGAAAGGTTATCTGCTTGGCACATCTGCTGCTTGAGTAAGTAGGAACTTTCTGCAGTATGGGCTGGAACTTCTTGGGTAAGTTGAGGCTGGAACATCTTGTGGCTTTTCTTGCAACAGTCTTTCAGCTCCTACCCATGAGAGAGGCTCAACCTTGTACTTCTCAAGCCTGCTGAAGCAGGTAATATCAGGTAAAATGGCTCCTGAGAGTGGCATATGTGTTGTGTATACTGGTAGGTTTTGTGTAACCTTTTCAGCTCCATTTAAAGAAATTTATTGTCAAGCATGCTAATGACAAGCCTAAGTATGGCCGCTATGTTTTATCATCACTATCACCATCATCATCACTATCACATTTTAATTACAAAATATGTAAACTGATATAATTGTACTTAGGTGGATACATAATCGTTGTGTTTGCCAGAGATTTTTACTGCCATTGTAAAAATAATCATTGGCACAACTTTTGGCCAATGATTCTGTTTTTCAAAGAACTTGTCTGAACTATGATATAGTTATATTGCTCATATTGACACTGGCTTATTTTTATTCAAATAACAATAATTAAAGCAATAATTTTAAGATAGGTTTTTTACTCTGTCCAAAACCATGCTATTTCTTAATTTCAGTGCTTTGATATAGTTTGTAGTTTATATTATAATTTGATAGAGTTGATAGGATATACCTACATATACCCATACATATCTTCACTCCAACCATTCCGCAAGACCCCATTTTCATGTTCCTCACAACATCATGTCATTATTAATTATTATTATTATTATTATTATTATGTGCTTTTATTTTTGTAGTCCACTGAGTTCAATGCTCAGAGCTATAAAATCATTCTTTGGGACATGGGGATCCTACAAATTACCACTTCCTCAAAGAGAAAATGACTCTCACTCCTACAACAGCCTATAAGGTCCAATAGCTCCTCACTGACTGCTGATGCAGCAGGAGTCCCTCTTCCTCCATGCTGGAATTTTTAACTGGCTTGATCTTGTGCAGGTCTTGTGCAGGTAAGCACAGCTGCTTTGAGTGTGTGTGCGCGCGGCAGCCAGGCAATGAGTGGAGGACAGCCTTTCAGAGGTCTCTTTGCATCCTCAGGTTCATACACTCATTCCTACTATTTCAGTCTTTGATAGAGATCCCTCAATTTATGTGATAATGGAAAAAACAGTTTGAGTTTTTGAAACAGCATTGTAATTTGTAGTAGTTACATTTATTAGACCTGGAAGCATATTTTAAATGAATATAAAAGAAAAAAATTTACTGGAAACAAGACAAATATAAACACAAACATTGGTTAGGCTATAAATGTTTCTCTTTGCCTCTATAAAATATTAAATTATATAGTCTAGAACACCATAATTTAATAGAATTGACATAGTATGAAACAAATACATTGAAAAGCAATTCTGATGGTTTGAATTATCTGGATTAAATATGAATATTAAACCAATAAGGCAGGAAGTATATATGTCAATATATGGGTCTTCATATATATTTTAAACATTTCAGAAGAGAAACTTTTTCAATCAAATGGAAATTGGGAGTAATTGCTCCCACTTCTATTTAGTTTGATTCTGGTTCTTTGTAGCTTATCTTTACCGACAAACTCTCAAGATGCAATATAAAACTATTTCATGACAAAGTAAAGAGAAGTCTGTTGACAGCTCTCATCTTATTCTGGCATCTTCAAAGCCTCCTTAAAAAAGATAACTTGGTTTATATAAACCTTTAAAAATACTTTAACTTCAGAAAGTATTAGATTCTTAAAAATTGAGACTTCACAGCAGAATGAATCAATGGGGGAAAATATAAACCTTATCATGAAATTGTACTTATTAGGAAAACTTAAATCTTGGTTTAGACAGGAGGCTCAATTCATACAGAACTTTCTATACAAGCATGAAAACCTGAGATCAGTCCCTAGAATACAAATAGAAAAGTCAAACGTGGTCATAGCTTCTAACAGCAGTGCTGGGGGAGGGTGGTGATGGGGACTCGCTGGCCAGATAGTGTGACATAATCAGGGAATCCCAACTCCCAGTGAGAGACCCAGATTAAAAATACAGCATGGGGGGATCCATGCACATGGACACACATGTGTGCATGTGTGCACTTGAATAAACAAAGACAAATAGATGAAGGACTCAAGCGCTTCTGTTCCCTTTGTCAAAATTGCTGAATGGAATCATGCTAAACTATTAATATAATTACCTTTAACTTATCAAATCATTAAAAGACAAATAAATAGTCCCTTTTAAATAGATAATTTGGTAATGTTTCCCATATCTTTAATTTCATAGTGTAAGACTCAGGGGAATCTTAACTTATTGGAGAGATCCTCTGAATGAACAACATGGAGACAGGAATCGATGCAAAAAGCAAGAGAAATTTTATTCAATCCATCATGCTAGGATCACCTTGCACATAGGGAGAGAATGACCATGCACAGCCCGCACAATGGACCTTTTATTCAGTCCTCAGGGCAGCCATTAAGCACAATGTGATTGGCAGAACAGTGTTACCTTTAAACTAATTGGGTTTTAGGGGATGAGGTAGGTGGCTAATGGTCTCTGAATAACTCTGGGCCTCCCTTAGCTGCAGGGCCTGTGGTATGAGGAGGGTAATTTAGGCTCTCCCTTCTGGGAGGGGCAAGTGTTCCATGACCATTCTAAAGTTCCTGAGCTAACTCAATAGCTAAAGCAGTGATAGTACTCAAAGTAATTCAAGGGTATTAGAAGAGATCATTTGGGTGTCATTTGAAATAGTTATTGCCTATTGGATTTAGTCTACTTTTTCACTATTTTCAAAGTTATGAGTAGGCTTTTGCTTGTTTGTTTGTTTCTTCCAAATAGTCTTGGACCATAAATAAGTGACAGGAGAAAAAAATCAGCTCAAAATAAAGCATAAGCACTACTTTATACAATTGTCCTGGGACAAGAAAAACTTGAAAGAAAAGACTGCTAGGTAAATGTGCAACTTTAAGGTTTTAGTCATAGATCAGATAATGTCATCAGCTTCTTTGAACTGAGTCTTTAGAAACATACATTGGACTTGTTTTTCTACTATGTTACTTTAAGTCCATCTTACTGTCAGAAGATCTATGGGAAGCACCTATATTTATTACCTTCCCACATTACTCAAGGCTTCCTGGTGCTAAGAGGGACCAAGTTCAGTCTCCTTCAGGGATTTCTCAAAAAAAAAAAAAGAAAGAAAGAAAGAAAGAAAGAAAGAAAGAAAGAAAGAAAGAAAGAAAAGAAAGAAAACAAAGGATAGCAGGTTAGATTAGAGAGATGACTCAGCAGTTAAGTCTTTTGCTTATATACCATGCTTTCCAATTTTGTTTTTATTTTTTTCTATGAACAGACATATCTCTGCATGTGTATGTGTCTCTTATGCTCTTTCTTTTTTCATTTGTTTCTGTTTGTTTGGTTTAGTCTTCTTTAAATTGTTTCCATTTTTAGTTTGCCTGGTTGCTGTTTTGTTTCTTCTAAAGCAAGAGAGAAAATGCCATGGAGTTAGAGGACTGGAGAGAAGGGGAGGACATAGAAGGAGATGAAGAAAGGGAAACCATAATCAGACTTTATTATATGAAAAGAATGATTCTATATTTCATTACATATATATGTATATGCATACGCATGTGTATGTGTATGTGTATGTGTGTCTGTGTCTGTGTCTGTGTCTGTGTCTGTGTCTGTGTCTGTGTCTGTGTCTGTGTATGTGTATGTGTATGTGTAAAGAGTTCTCACTGCTCTTGCAAATGACCTGAGTTCAATTCTAGTATCCACATTAAGGAACTCATATTCACCTGACAATTAAGTACATATGTATTCAAAGGTCTCTGGTCTCCACTAGTGTCTCTCTCTCTCTCTCTCTCTCTCTCTCTCTCTCTCTCTCTCTCACACACACACACACACACACAAACACACCCCAAAATACTAGTTAAAGAATAGTGGAAGCTCGCTTAAGATATACCCTTGTTCTTCATCAGTAGGGTGATAGAAAATGTGAAGCTTGAGTGGCTGTGGAATTGAAAGTCTAATAAAATTTAAACGCTTTATTATATTCATTAAGTCACTTATTCTTATTTAAAAAATAATCCATGTGTAGTTTTACCATGTATAGTACAAATGAAGGCAAATTTAAGATTCAAGGAGAAATAAGTATTTTTTTTTAGCACATGATCAGTTAGTCATATTCAACATTTATGTCTTTTAATGGGGATCTGAGATTTTTACAAGATGATTCAAAATCCTTGTTTTTTTTTTTAAAGTGGATAACTTTATTTAGTCTGAACATAGTAAAATATAACTACATTTTATAACTGTTATGGGCACAAATTATCATATGAACTTGAAATTTTACATACTGGTAGTGAGTATTAAATGTAAGTAGCTCTGCATATCCTCTTTGCAAACAGCTCCCAAAACTTTGAGTAAAGAGTTATCTTAGTCTGAGACTTTGCTCGGTCAGTAAAGTGTTTCATGTACAAACATAAGGACCTGAGTCCAAGGTATAGAATCTACATATAAAGGTGGGTATGATGGTCTGATCTTCTAATGCTGAAAGTGTGGAGGTAGAAACTAGCAGAACACTAGAGTTGGTTATGGGAGTCAAGACTGTTTGATGACCTCCAAGAGAGTGAAAACCCCATCTCAAAAATCCTCTTTGCATCTCTGCAAAGGATTTAAATTGCTTTTCTTAACCCAACCAAGTAGACAAGGTAAATTTTGCATACTAAATTAATTATTCATGAAGTGGATTAACTAGAACAAATTTAAAGCTTGGAGATAAATCCTCCTAGCCCCTGAAGGCCGGGTGAAAGGAATGTTCTTTCACAGTAAGAACTATGCAGGGTGCTAACATTAGTTCAGTCAGAGGAATTATGAGATAAATTAGTTAAATTACTCTGAAAAATATGGTATCAGTAATAGTCTATTGGGGAAAAGGTCATTTTTATTAAATCAGAAGCTCAAATTTTCCAAATATTTAGTTAGGCTAAAATTATTTGTTTTTGTATAAAGATGAAGTTATAAAGTAGAAAATGAAACTTTTGCTCCTTGGAGATTAATTTGTTCCACCAGTGTGGATCTGCCCTGTTAAATTTGTTTAACCACTACTCCTTAAATTTGTTTAACACACAATTAAAATAATGGAATCAATATGTCCATTATTTTGATTGTGTGTTTAAAAGTGACTTATAGCATGAATTAAATAATTCTGTATCATATCTTTGAATTCAAGAATTTCTATATTTTGTTATAGCTATAATAAAGCTGGTAGATATATTAAGTTGGTTAAATTCAATTCCTATAGTGTTGGCTAATAGAATAAATGTGTGAAATAAGTGAAAATTTTATACAGTAAGCACAAAATGTTTTATTTTCATTAGAGCAAAAAACTACATCTAAGTAATTCATGAACTTCTCCATTCATTCAGGTATTTTATTTTGACTCTGATGTATTTTAGGAGATAAGTAAACCAAATGAATATTAATATTTAAAATGGTAAAGGTTATAGAAACGTTTTAAAAATGACTCCTAACAAGTAAAATTAGATCATAATACTTCATGCAAAAAAGAATTTCCTTATGTGTGTGCCTGAGTGTGAGGTGTGTGTGTGTGTGTGTGTGTGTGTGTGTGTGTGTGTGATCTTATCTCTATATGGCTATATGAGTCTTAAGCCTCACTGGGAGCAGTGACTAGCCTTGCCTCAGTTAGCATCTTGTCACAACTACTTTTCATTAACTGTGTTTGCAGATCGGAAAATGGAAAAGGGGGGGAACATTTGAAATGTAAATTAATAAAATAACCAATAAAATATTTTTGAAAGATGATGTTAATATCTATGTATATAATCGTTAAGAGTGTGTCTTAGTTATGGTTTCTGTTGCTGTAAGAAACAGCATTACTATGGCAACTTTCATAAAGGAAAACATTCAATTCAGACTACCTTATAGTTCAAAGGTCTAGTCCATTATCATTACAGTGGAAAGAATGAGAGCAAGCACACAGATTTGGTGCTAGAGAGGTAGCTGAGAGTTCTACATCTCCATTAGCAGCAGAAAGAAAGAGTAACACTGGTCTTGGCTTGAGCATCTGAAACTTAAAACCAAACCCCAGTGATATACTTCCCACAACAAGACCATGTCTACTTTTATTTAATTGTTTTATTTGCATTTCAAATGTTGTCTTCCTTCCTGGGTCCCTACTCCAAGAGTTCTGTACCCACCACTTTTCCTTTTGCCTCTGAGATGGAGCTTCCCACCCAACCCCCCCAACTAACACTCCCTCTTGGCATCCCCTTCCACGGGACATCATGTCTCTACAGGGATAGGTGCATCCTCTTACACTGAGTCCAGACAAGGCAGTCCTTGACTACATGTGTCTGGGGCCACAGACCAGCTCATGTATTCTCTTTGGTTGGTGGTTTAGTCTCTGGAAGTTTCCAGGGGTCTAGGTTAGTTGATACTGTTGGTCTTCCTATGGGGTTGCAATCCCTTTCAGCTCCTTCAATCCTTCCCCTAACAATTCCATAGAGGAACCTGACCTCAGAACAATGGCTGGGTGTAAGTATCTGCATATGTCTCAGCTGTTAGTACAGCCTCTCAGAGGACAGTCATGCTAGGCTCCTGTCTGCTAGCACAACATAATATCAGTAATAGTGTCAGGGTTTGGTATCCTCCAATAGGATGGATCCCACGTTGGGTCAGTTACTGTATGGCCTTTCCTTCAATCTCTGCTACACTTTTGTTCCTGTATTTCTTTTAAACAAGAACAATTCTGGTTCAAAAATTTTGAAGGTAGGTTGATGACCTCATCCTCCACTGGGGGCCCTGAAGTAGTCTCTTCAGGTTCTATCTCCCCACTGTTGGGCATTTCAGCCAACATCATCCCCACTCAGTCCTGGGAGCTTCTCACATATTTATCCCAAAGAAACCAAAACCCATTATATAATCTACAGACCATAAGAAGTTTAAGAAAAAGGAAGGTTCAAGTGAGGATGTTTCAATCCCACTTAGAAGAAGGAACAAAATAACCATGGGAGGCAGGGAGAAGGAAGGAGGGTGGGACCAAGGTGGAAGAAGGAAGGGGGAGAAAAAAGGGGGACAGGATCAAGTATAGGGAGAGACAGGAGAGAAGCCCAGGTGGTCAGGAGAAAGGATGAAAATATTCAGCTGAGGAGAGTGATAGACTGGACTGAGAGGGGGTGGGGGAACTCTAGCATGACTTCTAAAATGTTGAGTGATAGCTTCAAATCATGAAAAAGATACACATTAAGATTGCAAATCTGGTTATTCAAATATTAGATACATAAATTTATTTCATTATCATTTCATTATGTGTAATCTACTTTTTTCTCAAATTACGTAATTTGACAGTTTTTGCACATTTAAATGATTCCTAAATTTTCTGTGCTAAACCAGTATTTCTAAGCATAGAAAATTCTGTTATATTTCTTTTTGTCAATTGTTTGGTTTTTTTATTTTGCTTTTATTGAAAATAGTTTTAGATAATAGATCTCAACATTATTTTTTTTGCATTTCTTCACTCCTCTTAGCTCCTCTACTGACACCCCTCTCCTTCATACTCAGTCCCTCTACGTTCCCCTTCAAAAAAGAGGAGGCCTCCAAGAGACAACAACCAAACACAACAAACAAGATACAATATGACAAGGCAAAAGCCCTCATACCAAGGCTGGACAAGTCAACTCAATAGAGGGATGTTATATAACTACTTTTATAGTTATCTTTATTTTGAACCAATAAAATGCTAATCATACCAAAATTCCATTGTAATTTGATTTTAATGTTCAATAACAAAAGTAGTTTCTAATTTAATTATGTCTTAAGAACATAGATGTTAATAGCTGGATTCTCTTACTAAGTGAAAATGTATACTATAAATTGTCTCTCTTATTAATATGTTTTTCCAAACACTATAAGAATGTCACATATAGCCTAATACTATTATGTCTACTATATTATTTATATTATTATAATAGATACAGCTCTGTGGGATTGATAGAATTTTAACAGACTCTGACAAATTTATAAAGAGTTCCTTTATCTTTCTAACCTTGTCTATCTAATGGTGTGAGGGCCGGTTGCTCTAAATAAATAAGATGTGTTGTAGCTCTCAGGATAAAATATGAAACTATTTTAAATTTACCTACTAGTGAGTTAAAATATTCTATTTCCATATTTCTCATGGAAATAGATATGTGTTATTCCTCTGGATTTTTAAAGGTTTTACTGTAAAAACTTATTTGTTTAATTATGAAGACTTTAAAATATTTTTGTCATAGACAAAAGGATATAACATCCTTTTTCCTAATCTATAATTTATCGTTTTCCTCTATTTATTGTGCTTCATCGTCATAAAGTTCTAAGGAAGTTAAATCACTACTTTTTCACTCGATGGTTTTTTATCTTAATTACTTAAGTAATTAAGCACTTAGTATCTCATAAAATATTAATTCTAATGCATTGTAGTTTATACTATATAACTCTACTTTTTCTCAAATTGCTTAATTTGGCAGTTTTTTTTAGGTAATTTACAAAAGAGAGCTAAATTAATTAATTACATTACATTTACTCTGCCAACAACAAATCCCAAAATATTCATTCACTGTCCTCTTTAAGAAATTTTACAATTGAATGTACATGTATGTGAGCTATCGCAGGGAAAATACATAATATGATATTCATTTTGTGGTGTTAGATCTTGTCATGACATTTAAAAAGTTTTTATTGAATAAATTGAAACTGATTTGAAAGAGAAAATAATATCTCATTATTAATTGGAAAAGAAATTTGCCTAATTTTGTATTACAGTATGACTAACACACCCAAATTCTGTGGTGTCATCCATGATTTCTTTTCTCTCTCAGGTCTAAGAGTTGATGGGCTTCATATGAGGATTGATGTGGAATGTTTCATCTGGGTATATTCACAGGGTACTTGGCATCATCGAGGCAGGCCCAATGTCTGAATCCCAGCTTGAGTTTTTGCATGTTTCCTCAGTCCAACTTCCTGTGTCCTTGAGCTCACTTCTGTCTCCAATGTAATTGAGTTTATTTGGGGCCTGGGATTCAACCAGGTGTGAAATGCCAAGTCTTTATTTGATCTATGAACAAAATTTTCACCATCTACCTATCCGCTAGCTTCCTTTCCTTTCAAGGCTTTCATATATATTAGCCATATTCAAGGCAGAAGCTGGGCTTTGGACATACAGAACATGCAACTCAAGGCTTATGTCCTCAACTTTAAGTTTTATGATTTACTTTCATATTTTTGTCTCATACCTTTTTTCCTTTCCCTGGCCTCTCTTTAAGTACAATCACAAACATCACCTGGAAAAAAGGTTCTTTCTTATTTTGAATGCCCCCAGGAAGAAACACTAACACATGCTGCTCTGTTCCCCTGCCCATTCCATTGTTGGTAGGTATCTCAAATTCAGTTTCAGCTTGGATGTCACAAAAATCAACTGCGAAAGTATTATCACTTCTTGAAAAAGCTAGTCTAAGCTGCCCTTTCTTTGTCTTTATTGCCTGTGTATGAATCAAGGGGAAACTGTGTGATCATTCTAGTTACACAAGAAACAGAAAGCAGAAACTATAGTATAAAGACACAGGCAGAAAAGCATTGAAACTGTGAATATGTAAAAGGGAGTTATAAGAGAGACGAGACAAATAAAATTTTTAGGTTCCAGGAGATCCATATGGACAGAGGGAAGAGATCTAAGAAGTCAAGAAAAGTGGTCATTTAGCCTATCATTGATTATGTGCCAATCCATAAATGTAGGTCTTAGATTTATTTATAATATTTCTGGTAATAATGAGATATTGCAAAACAGATTGAAAGGGATAATATAGGTGAGGAGAAAATAAAATAATAGATATTATTACAGCCTTTTGAAAGGTTCAATGTCTTTTTCTCTAGTCCATTGTCCTCTGCCATTTGTTTATTTTGGGGGGATAATATATATGATATATATTATATACAGAAATATATAAATTATGAAATATATTTATGATACATGATGAATATTTATAACATATATACCTTCTGTCATAAGTGTTTGTGTTTATTTTCTTCTTTTACATGTAATCTGTAACTCTAAAAATATAGATCTTTGAGAACTAAAAATGTAATTACATAATTACATATTTCTTCTTATTCACTTGGTGCTCTCAATAATACAAAGCAATACTAGATGATTAAAATAAAAATGGAGTTAATACAGATGGAAAGATCCAGTAACTTCAAATTCTCTTTAAAAGTTGACCAGCCACAGGTTATAATAGAATATTTTAAGGGCATTGAAAAGCATTTACCTGGCACATGATATGGGTAAAGAAGATTGGATTCTGAAAATCCAAAGTTAAATGCATTCTTCTGACCACAGAAGCCAGGTAGCCTGCAGCACAGTGAGGAATGCCTGGACAGTTTTGTAAATACATTATTTTTGCTCCCATCAAAAAGACAATAAACAAAACAATAAAAAGCTATTATGTTTTATAAGTAGGAAAATAAGTAAATCTGGCAAACATTCAGTTTTTATTCCCCCTAGGTTCTCCTGTGATAGATGTGAAAATGTTGGTCAGAGCTTTATGTTTTAATTATAAAACAGATCACATGCATCTTCTGTTTTCCTGCAGTGATAATTGCCTCCAAGGCTTCAGGTGGAATAGAGCAGGCTGCTAATAATTTCAGGTTCTTTTGACCCACGCTGCATATGTCTTCATTCACGAACCCAGATAAAAAAAAACCCCTACCAAATCCTTGATCCAAGAAACCTATCTAGAATCATTCTAGGGATCTTCTTTGAAAGACATATATTAAAAACAAAATGCCAAAATGGAGAAACTTGACAGCAGAAGCTCCAATTCCCATCTGCATGTAGAGATTGAAATTCTGACTTCTCAGTGATACAGCGTGTCTTGTAAAGAGACAGGTATAACACACACAGGGTAGAAGGCAGGGAAATAGTGTCTGGGGTAGGGATTTGCTCATCCCTTCACTTTCTACCTTGTCCTGGATAACTAGTTTTTATGATGTGTACTGTCCGTTGGAATCCTAAGGAAAAAAAATCTATTTACTAGGTATCAAGTTCTTTACCAGCTTATAGACAATTAGTAGATAAATTTGACCCACTGTAGTTTCTATAAAAACATGCCCCAGATATGTAACAATTTTATGAAGACTTTTGAGAGAGCCTGAAACCAGCACCCATTTTACCTCCTTTACACACTAAGCTATTTCTTCTTTCTGAAAGGGCCAGAGCAGGTATTAATGCTATTTAAACTTTAACAGAATGGTATGTGCTCTTTAGAATCATCTGTGAAGTGCTATTGCTGACTCTAGTTTTTGTAGAAGGAGAAAAAGTGTTCATTTCCAGAGAACTGAAGTAGAAAAGATATCATCAGAAATTCTTCAGAGGTTGACCATCCTTGGCAGCAATCCCTGCTACTTTTATATTCGTCAGAATTTCGTAGAATGGTCTCCTGGCAACTGCATTTGGTCAGTGTCATACAACACTGTCAACAGGTTTAGATTGCTATCTTCTGCACAAATCATGAAGGACATGTAAAACACATAGCCAACCCTCTCACTGTGTCTCCACATGCCCTGCCAGGCTTGTGCAATTGTTGTCAAGGCAGATATAGTAGCCCTCTAAGTTGCATGAGTGCTCATAGGGCCAAGAAATTTTATCATTTAGACAAACACAGCTCTAGGACCAGGACACTGTACTGATTATGTTCACACAAACATGAATTTTTTTCTTGGCATTTTCAGTTGTTTTAGTCTAAAATATATTAATGTTTTATATATGTGTATATAAA
This sequence comes from Apodemus agrarius, assembly GCA_964023405.1. NCBI lineage: Eukaryota > Metazoa > Chordata > Mammalia > Rodentia > Muridae > Apodemus > Apodemus agrarius. Next base: position 46,822,175 of record OZ030007.1, on the reverse strand, counting down.
AATATAAATATAATAGAACTAACAGAACACATAAACTTAAATATATTTTAATACTATACCACAAATTTTGTTGATATTAACACATATAGCTTAGATACAATATTTCTCAAAATTAGATTATTAGGCATTCAATATCTTTATTTAATACAGTGGTCTCTCTAACATCTTTGGTCTTAATACTGCATTTTATACTAACATTCATACCATTCATATATATATATATATATATATATATATATATTTGATGCTATTATATGTGCATATATGAGTGTATGTGGTATACACAGACATATTCATGTCATATATCACTTCGCTATCTTTCATCCTCAGCATATAAACACAAATAAAATTATATGTTTTATATAAACTTTCCTGAAGTTTATAAAGAAACTTGCAATCAGTGAGGAAAGAGTTAGTAGGTTTGGCAAATAATTACCGAAAGTAAATATAAGTAACCTTCAGACAAAACCAATAAAAGCAGAGAGGATATATGCCAGGAGACAATCTGAATGACTATTGTATCTGATGCTCTTTTGTAAATGCCATATTTAGAGGACAGCAACTAGGAGACTTTGTCAGAATTTTTTTAAATCTACTGCACTATATTTTTTATTTACAATAAAAGTGTGATTTAGTGGATATTTGATTTCTAGGGCTTTTAAAGGCATGTTAAAGATGCATGAAGAAGTGCCTTTTGATTCTGGGTTTATTTAGGAGACATTAAATACATTTGCCAAGTAATCTTTCCCAAACATTCTATTTAGTGAAGTTTTCTGAATACATCATAAAAATTGGCTATTCAGAATTTTTCTATTGAAATGGAATTTTATCAGTCCATAGTTAAATCCAGACCTGTATAGAAATCCACTTTTGTTATGTAAGTTCGTAATACTTCAGCCAGATATAAGATAAATGAAAAAGATTTGGAACCAAGACTTTAATATGTTGCATCAAAATGCAAAACAACTCATTAAATACAGGTTGGACATGTAAAATAGCTAAGAAAAATCAAAGTATTTCATAAAAGAAGATAAAATGGCAAGATTATAGCATCCCATAATTTAGCATACATCAAAGCAGCTACAATTTGAATTTTAAAAAAGTGTCATATTGTAGAAGAGTTCCCTGTTTGTGTGAGCTACAGAAGTCATCAAAGATAAGAAGAACCATGGATTAATTTGGTGACTCAAAGTTCAAACTCTGTTGTGTAGTCAGAAGCATGCACAAAAGCTGCAGAACTACTATTGAAAGGAAGACTGAGGTGATTAATATGTAAGCCTCGAGTCACATGTTCTGACTCTTAGACAAAACCAGATTCTCATTAGCTCTTGAGAAAAGAATTTTATAATACAGTGAGACTCCATGGTGCCCTCTGAAGAAGATTTACAGTTCTTTGTGACTTCATTAGAATCTCAAGGCTAAAACTACATACAGTTTATACAATATGATCCCCTGTCCACATTTACTTTGTTGGTTAGATACTTCCTTCCACAAACAGCCCTAGGCAGTCGATATATCAGCATAGTCGACTCAAACATATGTATTTTGCATTTTATTTAGTTACTCTGAGGAACAATAGTTATTGATTAATTAAAACTGTGAAGATGGCTACCCAAAAGTTACTTCTATAACTGTGGTATGCTAATTGAACTACAGTTGATTATCCTAAAGTACATGACTTTATATCAAACCTAACTCTTTTGATCAGAACAAAATATAGCTTTAGTTTCATCTTCTGGCCTCAGAGTTGAAAGTGAAAGGTCAATGTATTAAAACCAGGTGCAGGAGATCTTCGGAGAGTGAGAAAGAAGTAGAGGAATCTAGGTTTGTACATAAAATACTGATTGGATGTTTCAAATGATCAATAAGTAAAAAAATAATACCTTGCAATATTATTTTCAATATGTAAATCACCAATACAAATTGTAATTAATTTATGCACATTAATACTTTCTTTACAAATACATTCTTATATGAACTTCCTTAGCATTCAAAAGAATTTAGTGAGGAATTCTTTCACCTATTGTGTAAGTAGTTCCTATTTTCCTTTTTTGTTGTTGATAAATTAAAACTTTACACAAGTAACACATCTAGGAAGAAGGCAGAGTCCCATAGGAGTCTGATTATTTTATACCTGGTATCCATTTCACTAAATACAGTTCCACAGCATGCAATATGAAGTGCCTGACTCAATATTCCTTATAAGTAAGACTGAAATCCAGGGTAGATAGTTTTTTACAATTTTAGCCATACAAAATTAACGTAGGGTGTCAAGAAAATCTGAACCTAGGAAATATGAATAGACAATCATTTAACTTAAACATTTCATGTGAAAGTTACTTCTTGCTAATGGTCAAACTTAAACTCACTTCCATCGAAAAATAAAGATGTTCAAGGTTGAGAAGAGAGTTAGATCTCTCTAACAGACTCTGGAAACTTCAGTTTGCAACCCATTACATCAGCCATCTTTCAGACTCAGAGCTGGAGGCAACTTTGAAAGTGTGGGTAGACCGATGCACAGTAGCCAGGAGCCATCATTTCCGTGGAAGTGCTCTTGGCCTGATGCTTGAGACTAACATTATGGAAGAGCGAGCTTGAAAAGCCATCCAGACTTTGGCACTGCTGCCTTCTGGCATTTGCCAACTGTGCCACTTCTCTCATGAAATGAATATTTATGAACGGTCCTAATCTTCATTTTTAAGTATAAGAGAAAAATAAATTTGAAAGAAAGAACCTTAGGAATTACTGATCTAAGGCATCAGCTCTTAAATATTCACAGCTGTGCTGTGTTACTTCCCAAGTCCTTTTAATCTAAAGTGTGGTAAATAAATTAAGAGAGCAAAACTGATTCTGCCAAAGAATTATGATAACTCCTCTCTTAGCACAACAAGCAGTCAGTTATGAGAACAGCTTCACCATTCTAAGTTAGACTATGTCGTTATTTAATTGAAGCCCACTGTGTTGCACTGATTTATATGAAGGTATTGAAATCTTTTCATGAAATTGTTTCAAAATCAGCACAGCCATTCTGAATAAATGCTTGAGACATCAGTGTGAAAAAGTATGACATTTTCAATTTTGTTTCATATATATATGGATCTTTCTATGGCTTAAACATGTGGACAAAACAATATGTAAAATAATACTGTCATGATAATGACTATGGACTGTCACTTCTTGCACAATGTTTACATTATTTCATTTAACCCATTGTGTATCTGAGGATATGGGACATTTTAATTAAAAACCTATATTGTAAAGTAGATTGCAGTGCGCCCAACAAGTGAATATCCTCATATACACTGTCTAGCTTGCACGCACTTGACTTATCCTATTCTTGATGGCATTGTGTGTTAATGTGCTACATTTGTTAGAGCTGATAAGCAACTACTGATGTAGTATTAATTAAAAGCTACAGCTGATATTGGAGTTCACTATCCTGCTTTCTACTCCATTTAGTCTGAGTAAAATATAATGTGTATAACCACTATAACAGTATCATAGAGAATAGTTTGAGAGCCTTAATAGAGATGTATTTCATTGCTTTTTCAGAGTATTTATAATCATCTCACTTTCCTGCCTTCCAGGCTAGGGGAGATTGTTTAAAAATTCTACTGTATACAGAGGCATTCTATTTTACTTCATTTGCTGTGAATTTAATTACTTTCTTTCATAAACTAATTTTTAAATGGATTTCACTCAGAAATAATTCTGCTTAATGAAATAGTTAGTCATGAAGGCTTTCACAGTCATTGGAACTCAGAAGTTCTACTTTGTAAACAAGAGGAATTGCAATTTACAGTTCTACAATGACTGTCAGAATTGTTTTAGCTCTTTGTTTAAATCAGTATGAGAAGTTTCCAATAGGACAATGGGCAACAACTTAGGCAGATGAAGAAGGTGACACATGGTCCATATTCATATTTGATGAGTTAAGATTGTACCTCCTTCCCTTCAATACCTGACAATTATCATAACATGGAAGAATGCTTGTAACACATGCATTGTAACCTGAATGAGGTAGTTCATAAACTTCACATTCCTTATTTGTTCATGTCAAAGAAATGTTGGACTCACTTAAATTCCACAATAGTCAAATTATGTAACACATAACAAAATCATCAACATTGCTTCTAAGATAAAAGGTATAAGGAATAGCCCATACCAATTGTTCCCTAAAATTTGACAAAAGTGATGGAGAGATTTATCAGAATATTTTCCATCCTAAATATAGACACAGTCATCTGTTCAACCAATGTAACTTAGTGTACCAGTGGCATAGAAAATATTTAATTTGAAATGTAAATAAACAAAATATCCAATAAAAAAGAAAATATTTAACAAGTTATTATTCAAATTTACTCCTTATTTACTTCTGAGTTAGTTTCACCTGAATTGTTTACTTAAATCGTGCTGAATAAAATTCAAAATATAATGTTTGAATGAGGTAGTCAATGGGAAGAATAGAAAGCATTTTCAAAAACAATCACTGATAAGAAATGTCTTCAGTTGTGTACCTATTAAAGAGCTCACCAGGCTAAAATAGATCATTTTAAACCTAAGTAATGCAGATAGTTGATCTTGATTAAATTCCATGGGTCTCTTTATTGGTAAAGGAACACTTTGGTTACAGGACAGAGAAATTAAGTTGGACCTAACCAGCAAGCTCCTCCAGGCTAGCCAATGTTGATAGAACAGGAAAGCCCTTTGCAAGCTACTGGGTAAGCAGGAAGTAACCAACAGTGCTAACAAAATGTGAGCTGTGCAATCCGCAGCAATAGCTAGCCTGGACCACAATGGGTGTAACACATACACATATGATATCAGGTGTCCTTCTGATTGTATATAAGATTGTCTTAATAAGAAGAAACACATGCCAAATGCCAAATACTATCAATCTTGTTAAAAAACAAACAAACAAACAAACAAACAAAACAAAACCTCGTGCCTGGAGAAATCATAAGATCCAAGGGTTAAAACTACTACTATGGTTTTCCTAAAGGTCACATTATAAAATACCTCTAAAATTCATTTTCCTCTCCCTCGGATTAATGCAGCTCTCCTAGAAGCTTCTCTTGGCAGGTATTTGCATAGCATTTGGTATGGAAACTCACTCCTGCACAAAGCACAGAGAACAAATGCCTGTGGGAAGCTCAGGCAACAGTGGGACCCATGCCCCAATATTCAGGAACTGTCATGGAAGAGGAGGCAGAAAAATTCTAGGAGTCAAAATTCAGAGAAGATAAAAGCAAAACGGTGTCTTCTGGACACAATAGGACTTGCCATAAACAAGTGAAATGAGATTCTGGCGGTTTTTTGTCTCATTGTTTGCTTGCTTGGATTCTCATTTGTTCACCTTTTTAAGAGAAGAGAAACATGAATATGCATGGGTAGGGTGGTGGGAAGATCTCAGAGGAGTAGCAGGTTGAGAAAACATGATAAAATGCATTGTATGAAAAAGAAGATACAAAGTTGAGAGATGAGGTAGGAGAGGATCTGATAGTTAGGGGGAATGATGATGATAAATATAATAACTAAGGCCATTGTATTTCTGTATAAATTTCTCAAAATGTTCTCAATAGAGAAAAAAGTAGAATTTCAAGGCTTTCAAAGGAAATAGATATTTAATAGCTAATTTTAGACAGAATGAAGTTAGGAGGTTAGGAAGAGAGGAAAATTACAAAGAATGTATGTCACAGTAATCATAATGTACTTTTTATATCCATGATGTTTTCAAAAAAAGAAATTCAGTACAACTTTTTAAAAGTGCATTAAAGATCTTCCAAATCTCTTCCTGCACCTTATAGAATAAGATGATTGCAAAGCTGTGGTAAATCTCTACTCTCAGCAAAGCCTACATATCATAATTAAGAAGAAATAAACAACCAAATATCAGAATATTCCATTTTAATAGGCAATTCCTTCATGATAGACCATGAAGTTGGACACAATCTAGATAAATAACATGCAAAGTATTAGTGATCAGAGCTATTAATATCTATGACTATTTAATTTATCTTAGAATTTTTAATTATTTAATAAACTGCATCATTGAATCCAGTAGCTCTCTAAACACCAATATTTTCTTCATTCTGTATTATAAAAAACATAAAAAAATTAATACCTAAGTTAGTAAATGGTGAGAACATGTTTTAAACACAGATAACATCTGGTGACACAATTCCTATTCCAACCATTACATCACCGTAAAGAAAACATACACTAGTAATTGAAATAATTAAATTAAAAACTCCAACTTACTACATGTAAGTCACGATGACTAAGAAGTTTTAAAACTTCAAGCAACAGAAAATTTTCTTACACTACATTGAAATATTCCAGATAGGATTGCTCTGAAGATCACATGGAAATATTCTGAATCCTGCCAGGAGAAATGCAAGATGTTTAAAGTAGTATTATATTTTAGTCAAGGGATCCCTTTGTGGGTATTCCCTCATGGGATGTCTTAGAACATATGTAGCAGAAAAAAAGGAAAAAAAAAAAACAGAATCTGTTGCATTCTAACCCCGGAAAGAAAAATGAGGGTGCCCCAGCACACACACACACACACACACACACACACACTCGGAAGTCAACACCCAAAACACTCCCAAGAAACAGTCTTGAAGCTACAGCAAGAGGATTTTTATTCCAGAGGCTCTGGGGTTCACAACTGTACACCACGCAGGGTAGAGGACTGCGAGTGTAGAATCGGGACAGCTTTTATAGGTTTACAACAAAACCCGCATATCACAAACCAATCATTCCTTAGCATCGAGAGCCGGGTACAGTACGAGCCAATTGATTTGTACCACTCCATAGCATATAAGCCAATCAGTTTAAATTTTCCAAGCCCGTACTCTGAGAACCAATCAGTTTTCTATAGAAGACAGATATCAACTAGTTAGCTCATTTCTGCTTATGGGGCCAGGGCCACGTACACATTTCCTGTTACAGGGCCAGGGTCACGAACAGGGTCACGTATGCATTTCCTGTTACTCATTTCCTGTTATGGGGCCAGGGTCACGTAAGCATTTCCTGTTACAGGGCCAGGATTACATAGTAGGCGCACGCTAGGAGTGAGCTCCTCAGCCTGTGCCCAGCTGTGCTCACCCTCACCCCAGTGCTCAGCAGAGGCAAGACTAGAAAGGACACCGGGGACTTTCCCAGGCCTGCAGTTCACAGCTGGACACTGCAGACATGTGTGATGTGTGCACTCCTGGGCTAACAAAGAGTGGGCTAAACTTCTGCTTTTGGGGGTCATTTAAGAGTTAGGCATGGGGGATTCTTAGCCTGTAATTTTCATCCTTTCAGCATGTGTCACTGTGAACATAATTCTCTCCACACAGGCATACATTTCGCTCTAAGAATTTTATTTGAGCATGTTAGAATATAAAATTCCTCCACAATTTCCAATTTGATTTTAACTATTGCTTTATATTTATATAATTTATTATTTAGTATATAGTGTATGTTTATATATTTATTATTTATATAATTTATTATTTATATTTACTTTGAAGAGAGCAAGGCAGTTAGGAGTGAAGAAAGGGAAGGAAGGAATAATGTAATTATATTATAATCTGAGGGAAATGAAAGAAAACTTAAAAAGTAAATATTTCCTGCTGAAGAAAACTGAAACTGCCCAAAGTTACATTGAATGGGTTACCTGGAAAGGGAGCTGGGGATGGATGGGAAGGAGGTGAGTAAAGATTGAGATCAAGACAAAGGATTGCTGATCAAGGCCCCAAATTTTAATGGCTGACTGAGAATTTAAAGTTGGGGTGAAACCCTTCCCCCGAGGTTCCAGGATCTATTCAGGAGAACCGGTTTGGCTGCTCAGTGGGCCTTGGCTCCAGTGTTAGGCAGGTCCCCTACTTAATTCAGGAAGTTGCAGATCTGAAAGAACAATGGACTTCACCTTGGTCTGAGAGCTCCACCCTACGCGGGGAAGGCTGTGGCTAGCACTGAGGTCTGGTGGGGGGCACAGAAAACACTCAAAAATAACATGTATGATTATATAAGAATGCTTACAGTTTAATTTAATATAAAATTATTTTACAAAAAATTCTTCTGTACAAAATAAAGTTGCATGAAAGACTAGAAATATAATGTTAACCAACTTTGGGGACTCCCTTGAAGCTGCTCTCTCCTCCCCTACAGTTCCTCAATTTATTCACATTTGCAGATGGAGAAAAAATTGAAAGCAAGCCCCCAATAAGTGAGCTTGTTTTATTGTTTTGTTTTGTTTTGTTTTTTCGTCTTTGTTTTGTCTTACCCAAACTTTGGTCTTATAGACTATGAAGCCATTTGGAACTGTGCTTTGATCATCCACGCTGAAGTAGCTCTAATTTATGGTGTCACATTGAACAGAACTAATAGAATTTTGTGAGTTGTTACTTTGTGAAAATCTCATTCAAAATCTCTAAACACTCATTGATGCACTACTTTAAAGCTCATAATTTTAAAGAATTCTTCCTGTCTCCAAGTGGCAACCATAATTTTATGGTAATTAAATTTGCCCATTTTAAAAAACTCTGAAAATCAATATGTTTTTTCTTTCATATTTTCCTGGAACTTGTTTGGTTTTACATCATACTTATTAAGCTAGTGAGAAATAATAGAATTGCTCTCTAGTAAAAATGATAGAGAAATGTTTTGGAATTCACAAAAGCATCAAAATGTTTATCTCAACCACTAAGATACAGTAATTGGGTGAAAAATTGTATCTTCGTTCTATTTTACCTAGATTATTGATGCTAAGTTGAAGTTTCATTACATGATAATTAGTAATCACTTAGCTTGAAAAAAATCTCACCTCTAAAGAAATGAGATTAAATGAGAACAATTAAGACCTCCAGGGAAGACAAATCAGTATGTTTTACAGACACTATTTCAAAGGTGAAAAGTAAACTGTTAATTTTATTTTTGCCAACAACTATTCTCTAAGGAAAAATTTAACACATAAATTCAAGCGGACATATCCTTATTTAAGCTGACTTATTTAAACAGGATAATGAACTGTATTGGAAAGCCTATTGAAGAGAGTTATTTAGAGATCATATGTGTGTGCATCAGGATGTGTTTTGGCTACATGTAAATACTATGATAGTTTACATAAGGGACTGAAGCATCTGAGGTTTGAAAACTGGCAGGGCATTAGCTAAGGATTTCAGGAACCATCCCCGGGTGGCTGCAGAGGAGTGACCCTAAAGAGACCCCCCACCCTTCTGGAAAGGAAAGATCTGGAGCTGGTTAACACAGCCTTCTGGGAATGGGGGAAGGTCTGGAGCCAGCCTACTAGGGGTGGGGGATGTCCAGAGCCAGTAAACATGGCTTTCTGCGGAGTGGGGGTGGTCTGTAGCAGATAAACACACTCCACAGGACAAACTGTATAAAGACTGGTCAAACAGGCAGGGGGGTCGGGGGGGATTGTCGCTATTTCTTCAGGTGCAGGACGACCCCAACATGCATTGGAATAATAAATGCCTCTTGCTTTTTGCATCAATTCTCGGCTCTGTCTTGTTTACTCTGGGGGGGGGGGGTCCCAGGAAAGCCAAGGCTCTCTGGAGTCTTACACTATAACATCTGAAATACTCAAATGCCCATAATTGCCGAAAGAATGTCTCACATACAGTTTAGCAGTATCGGACCTTACCAATGGTCTCCTGCAGAAATGGGATTTAACAATGCCATTACCTTGTAATTCCCTCATGATCTAGCAGATCCCCTCAACTATAACCAATGACTTCTCTGTGCAGAGGAAGCTCTTCCACCTCCTCCATCTCAGCTGTATATACTTCTGTTTCTGCTGACTTCAAGATCTCACTACACCTTATATCCTGTCTGTGACAACACCCATGTTCTCTCTCTTTTTTTTTATTTTGCAATTTTTTATTGGATATTTTATTTATTTACATTTCAAATGTCATCCCCTTTCTGGGTTTCCCCTCCACAAACACTCTATCATATTCCCCTCCCCCTACTTCTATGAGGGTGCTAAAACAACAAATCACCCACTCCCATCTCACCACCATAGCTTTCCCTACACTGGGGCATCTAGCCTTCACAGGACCAAGGGCCTCTCCTCCCACTGATGCCAGATAAGGCCTCTGCTACATATGTAGTTGGAACCATGGGCCCCTCCATGTGTGCTCTTTGGTTGGTGCTCTTTAGTTCCTGGGAGCTCTTGGGGGTCAGCTTGGTTGATATTGTTGTTCTTCCTATGGAGTTGCAAACACCTTCAGCTCCTTCAGTCCTTTCCCTAACTCCTCCATTGGGGTCCCCATGCTCAGATGCAATGGTTGACTGTGAGCATCCTCATCTGTATTTGTCAGGCTCTAGCAGAGCCTCCCAGGAGACATCTATATCAGGCTCCTGTTTCTTTAACTGTTTCTCAGGGGTGTCCATCAATTCCCATGAGTTTAAATCTCCTGCTTCACCAGCCTTCCAAATCTCTAGCCTGCTTTTTTCAGATGAAGCAGTTACCCTTGGCTATAGATAATTTTTAGGTTCTTTACTATAATTTTTCAGTTTTTGAAAATACTTCTACTGAATTAGTGCTCAGTTGTTGACTGAAATAAGCATAGAAATAAATCTTATCATGCCACTATCATTATAAAAATCTTTGAGACACATTTACTGTGAGTCATGTTAATTCAAATATGTTCAAGCTCATTCCAACTCTTTAAGTTCCTTCCAGGAAATCTGCAAATACTCACTTTTTGGATACTCTGAAGATGTTGGTGCCTCACTTTCCCTCTCTGTGTTCCCTCTGAGCTGATGTTTTCAACCCTGGAACTACTCCATGCTACACCAGATATCAGATATAATAACTGAACTATCATTTCTCCCATGCATTTCATAACCATTCATGTCAAAGTGAGCTCTTTCTTTTTGAGAGCCCCCAACAAGGATTCATTCTTCTACCACAGGGTTTCTCCTACTATCTTGTACATGCAGAATTCTGAAGTTCTATGTTCTGCTCAAGATCTTCTACAAAACAGGCTAAAATATTCTTTTATTTTTATGGTGCTAAGGATCACACCATACTCTACTGAGCTCTAACCACAGCTATAAAATGTCTGTAATGTAAATTAAATTTTTGACATATGCTCAGCACTTAGCAATGCATACACATCTATGATTTTCTGCATAACTTTCAGTGTTTCTTCAGGCTTTGCAGGGATGCTTATACAATGCTGCAATTATGGATATCACAAGAAACTTGAGGAAGTCTGTTCTTTCCTTCCACTACATAGGTTCTGGAGATTTGTAATTGTTTTTCTTCTTGGCAGCAAGCACCTTTTTCTACAAAACCATCTTTCTGCTCCTTTTTGAGTTTTTTTTTTTTTTTTGTGGGAAAGTCACATTCTGCAGCCTTAGATGGCCATGCATTTACTATGTAGCTGAGTATTCCCAACATGCCTAGCAATTTCCTTGCCTCAATCATTTGTGGAGTGAGGTGAGAAGCTTTCAAAGCTTACTGCAGCATTCTTTAAAGATAATTTCCCATTTAGATGCCATATCAGTTGTAATAAATACAGGTTTTGCATGTTCTGCTTCGTCTCTGTTGTTCTTGAGTGACATGTCTAGGAAGATGTTTAGCTATTTTTGGATCTGTGTCTATTTTAGTGTTTATGTCTACTGTTAGCCTGTCAACTCTTAGTGTGGATGGAAAAATCTTTCTGCAAATGTTATCAACCAAAACCACACATTTTAATCTTAGTTTACTTTGAGAACACAAGAAAAACACTTCTATTACCTTATATTTTACTTACATTTCCATACACAGTAAAAGTGAGTGATAACCAGGTGCTTTTTTTTATAAAGCAAGACATCCGAGCTTTATTTCTTTATGGTTGTTTCCACTGACTGAACACTAACGAAAATCATGTGTTTTATTCCACCACCCTAGATTTCTAGTTACATGAGCGCACATTAGGGAATATGACACTAAAAGATGCCCATTCGTTCATGTGCCCACACAAAAACACGCTGATCCCATCAGGTGTTTGGTACTATAATTTTTGGAATTAAATGAACATAAGACCCCTTCTCTCAAAGTATTCAGAAAGATTGACAAACAAAGAAGTAATTACAAAATAACGTGATTTATACTAGTTTGGTAGATAAAAAAAATACAAAATCAAAATCAGTATTTCTCTATAGGGTCATGAGAAAAAGGAATATTGAGTGAGCTCCTAAAGGAACATGGGAAAATGTTGGATCAAATCCATTTCACATAAATACTATCATTTTCACTTACTCTCCAAAGAACCCAAATAAAAGAAAGAAAAGACTCATTCATTCTCACCCCAGTTTGCAGAAGTTTAAACATTGTGGAAATCTTCAGGGAATACATAAACCTGCGGTTGAATTTTTTTGGGGTAGCAGTCTACTAGTATTCTGTGAGGCACAAGTAATTTCTAAGGGCATCGAGGCATCAGGTGCATGGGATCTGGGTATGACATATTGATATGGGAAGAAATGAATAAGAAGCTGAGAGCCTAGTGAAGAGCACAAGTGCTCTGTGAATCACTGGGAAGCTCACATTCTGGTATCAGGGGGGAACTATGTTTTCTGTAGCTAATTTGAAACTGGGTAATTTCACACATGCCACTCTCAGTGATGCCAACAGAAGGACAAGACACCAGCAGTCACTGCCAAGCACTGTAGCTGCAGCCTTGCCCAGGGATCATCACGAGGGACTAAGATGAACATGATGCTGATGAATTATAAAGCACTGTGAAGGCTATAACCAACATCCCTAAAGTAGCCGATATCTCTGAGGTCTTTTCAATTTCCAGGTGCTAAGAGATAATATCTACGTGGCCAGGCAATTGTTTTATAATTACCAAGAAGTATCTTCATAATTACCCCTGAACAACATCTGACTTATTAGGAATATTTATCTAAAAATAAGATGAGGGTGTTAAAATCAGTAACAGCTAGTAATTTTGAACGTTAATCCACTTCAGACACTGCACTAAACATTTATTTCAGTTGAACAATTACCCCATAATATCTCTCAGGATAACTGTAAGATGTGTACTTCATTCCTATAGGAAATATAAGAAAACAGAGAGATGTGTAGATTGTAGGACTTGCTTCAAATCTTACAGCTGTAGGTAGTAAAGCAGAATGTTCATCCATGTTTGAATAAAAACGAATCTTTCCTTTCTGAGACACAATGGCATTGTGGGATTCATAACCTGACCCTATGTGCTTCAGTGAACATTACACTGCAGAGTGCAAAAGTGCCTGTGTTAGGAATAATGTTGTGGTGTAAATTTACTTTATTGGCAGGCAGTGTCCCTGTTAGGGGAGTTAACAATCCTTCAGGAATATTGTCCCTGTGGCGAATAACTCCATCAGTAAGAGTATGGCACACTTGGAATGTGGAAGTAGCAGTCAAATTTAGGTTGTATGACATTTTAATATTGTAAAGCCTTCAGTTCTAGGATAATATGACTAGTTGTAAAAAAAAAAAAAAAAACTCTGAACTAGATAAGGCAGAGGGTCAACATTTCTGTATTTTTGTGTGACTGGGGTCTGTGTTTGTAAATTTACTTAGTACCTAGTTATACATCATTAAAATAGGTTTTGTGATATGAACTCATCATGAAAGGCTGTTCAATGTACTACATTGCACGTACTCATAAAAGTATAAAAGATAAAGGTCTAAGTGTACATTCTTAGTACAATCTCTACCTGATATTAGTGAAGACTAGCAAATTAGCATTGTCTGTATTAGCAATAAGCTAAGGACAATTTTCTTTTTTAGCAATGAAGTAAGTATTGATATTATTGTTTTTTATTATTTATCTTATTAATTATAGAAAATTGCATCATGTAATTATTATAATAATTTTTATTTTATCTTGATTTTTTTCCTTTGGCATAATACTTAGTAAAAATATCAAATACATATTCTATATTAAATAACTCTCAAAAACCTGAACTTGTTTAATTTAAACTTCATTACTAAGCCATGGTGATAATAAAATGCAAATTTCATATATTTGAATAAATGAGTGATCAGTACTTGTTGCACTCCAGTTCAGCTATCATCTAGCTTGCAAAAATCCCAAAAGCATGTAATAATACAATGTGAAAATATGGATACTTATTTGCATAATTGGATAAATTTATTAAGTACTATTAAATATTCTTTAATTTCCCATCTTCATTATTTATAGCTACTTTTAATTAACATTAGCCAGATCTTACATTACAAATTATATTCCCAATATACTTTAGCAATTAGCAAACCACTTATCATTTTATGAAAGCAAGCATTTAAATTAAGATATTAGTAATTATAAACTGAAATATGTGCATTGTTTATTTTACACTGTTCTAGTATCTATTTTTTCAATGTGTAAAGTACAGTATTTAAACAATAATATTGAAAGTCATCTAACATGCAAGATGGATATATTTAATGAAATTTTACCCAATTTAAAAACAGCAAAAAAACAATGTGTTTCATTTAAAGTGATTCTATTGGCTGAGGGGGATTCATGGTTGTGGTGTAGAAGAGATGGCACAGTAGCTAAAAGCACCTGAGGCTTTAATAGAAGACCAGGTTCCGTTTCCGGAAGCTCGCATTGTTATTTCCTGGAATTGGAGGTATGAGCAACTGTGAGCTTCCATCTTCCTCCATAGGCACAAGATACGCACAAAGTAAACATGCATGTACACAGGCAAAAATCTCATGTACATAAAGGTTTTTTTCAAGTATAATGAGCTAATTATAGCAGATCCATAGCATTTCTAAAGTATTAGAGATTGCAGATTCAATTATTTTAATCAAAAATAACTTTTTCCACAAATAATTTTGTTCCTAGGAAGCATAGACATTCAATTTTGTCTATCTTTTAAATATATGAAATGAATGGTCACTTGAACTGTGTGAGGACCAATAGAATCCCTCAGCCAATAAAGCAGGATGTTTGCACTTTCATGTGCTCTGGGAAGGCAAACAGGTCCACTGCACTGACTATCTCACCAAATCATTAGACTACTTTCCTCTTTGAGTAAATAAGCATTTGACCTAATAAAAAAGTTATATTCTTCTTAAAGGTATTAATGGAAATCCCTATCTGTTCCCATTAAATACAATCGAGTACAGACAAATAATATCTAATCTCAGGTTGCATGAATTCAGCTCACAATATTTATACATTTGTCCATGTGAATCAGTATGGGCATTATTTGTCCTAAAATTAAGACCCTGTAGCTAGTGTATTCATCCCTAAGAGTCATTCTAATTCAGTGTTGTACTAAGGATTGCCAAAAATGTTCTAGCCAGAGACACTACTAGCTAAGAAGTCAGCTAGCCAGAGAGGCTATGAAGGTCTCAGAACAGAGTAAGGAAAACAGAAAAATGAAAAATCACATAGGAAGTTTGTAGTCTTGTAGCTTGAGGAAAATAAACATAAATTCCCTTTCAAAAGACAAAAAAACACTGAACGACTCTGGTGGCTCTCAGACAAAAAAATATCAAAAGCCAGCATTTCAGGTAAAGCAAACACATGAGATCATACAGCTAGGGGCAGAACTGTAGGGCATCATGAAAATAAAATCATTGCTTTGCTTCTGAAATCTGTGGCTTTTAAGGATCCAGGATTGTGAGATAAGAACGCCACCTGGCCAGCCACTAAATTTTCATCTTTAATGAGACACATTAACATTGATATCAAGGATGGACACAATTCTTAAAGTAAACATGTTCAGAAGACCTCGTCATTATCAGGCTCTCTCCACAACAGCAAATACACATTCCAGAAAAGTAGTGCGTTATTTCCAAACACTGTACCAAAAGTGACAAAAGCCATAGGAACATGGGGTGTGGAAGCCCATTCAGAGATATGATCTAATCAGAGAATTAACAAAAACGACAGAATGGGATGACATAGTTACAGCAGCAATCGATCACAAGTTAAGAATTTTACTATACTATTCTAAATTTGAAGGGAGACCAAGGCTCACATAGGTAGAAGCTCACACTGAAGCAGCTGAGCTATAGAGACAGGGCAAGGGAAGAGTCTGGGACTGTGTTATAGAAGAAAACTGGCAAAGTGCATATGTAAATTGAGTCAGGAGGTAAGGTCAGGTGCACTAACATTGTATAAGGACAGTGTTGGCTACAATATGTTTTCATAGTCTATCCTGCTTCTATTTACTTGGTTATAAAATATTAATGATTTGAAAAATATCTATTTAACAATATAAATTTACCTACATCAGCATCACTTTCCAGTAAGTCAACTGTGATGGAACTAATGGAGCTTTCTGGATGTTGTTAGCAGAAGAGGCAAGAGAAAGAGGGGGTGCTGATTTGGATACTGAGTTCAAAACCTGATCCATAATAAACAGTAGCACCGGTGGCCTCTAAATTGCTTTTCAGAGAGCCTCAGTCACTCCTGAAACAATTGCTCAGACATAAGTTCTATAAGATACTGAACTATGGAGACATCAATAGCTGTCTGAGAAATCCTGGTGTAGTGAATATCTAATGAGATGTAAGAAATGCCATGTATCTTCAGCCGCTGTGTATAGTAATGAGAATATTTTCATTAACTAAATCATGGGATATATATTATCATAAGTGAAAGCAGCTGGACTTCTCATTAACAGCCAGCCTTTTTCAGAAAAATACAGAAATGTTTCCTCTGTGTCAATTAGAGTCTTAATTATCTAGGGAGAGAGGGATATATTTAAATTGTTGTAATATCATTTAACTCTACAAAAGTAAATGTGTATTGCCATGTTCATGAGTGAACTTGGATAGTTACCTGAATCAGCATATTTAAATAAATCTCAGGTGTGTGGAATAGTGACCAACAGTAGTAGGTCTGGAAAGCCAGAATATGTGAGACTTTAAAGCATCTTATCTGAAAAACAGTCAAATCTCTGCAGGTTCACCAGGAACAAGTGCTTTGGAAAATTTTGATTCCTAAAGGATGACTATAGAACAGAGAGAAATATAACTCTTGGGTGGTCCACCAGATAACAGAATTAGGACAGTAAATAGAGGATGAATACAAGAGCATGCATGTAAACTACCCAAGCATTTGTTGTACATTATTGAGTTTTGCTACTGTGGAAAGTATGCAAGTTAAAAACTAAGATATTAGAGATGTCACAAAGAGCATTCAATATAAAACAAAATCTTTGCTAGACAGACATAAAGGCCTGATAAAAAATTCTCATCATCATTTGGGAGGAAAGCAGCTGTTTCTTACAATGTTTCTCCATACCCGTTTTGGTATAGGCTTGTCCTGGCACTTTGATTGCAGGAAAAAATCAACAGCTTGTGAAGGGCCCACTACAAGACTATTAGCTGGATAACATTTCTAGTAAAGTGTGGCCAAGGAATCTCTATTATCAACAGCAAAAGTGATTGTGCTGTGGTCAAACCACCATTCAAAACATGTTATTCCCAAGATTCATTCCTTCCCTGGCAGGTTGGGTTTTAAAAATTGGGCTTTGAACTGTGCAAAGATCGAGCACTGCCACTTAGCAAACAGGTTTTATAGGTGTTTAATTTTTGTTTGGAATTTTTTCTAGTGAAAGGATGGCTTTCAGCACTTGCTATGAGATAGGCATGGTGCCCAGAACATCATATATTTCATCCCAATTCATCTGTACAATCAACCTACAAGGTTAACCTTTGCATACTGCCTTTGTTACTTTATCAGAGGATGAAGAACCAAAGTACTTTGTTCTCTAAATCCACAGACTATTTGAAACTTTGCCTTTTGAAACCAGATCAGTAAAAATGGAATAGCCCACTTTTGCCTAGAGGATTTGAGTCACTTTGACACCAAGGAGCAGACTCAATTTTCAACCCAGGTGCACACCTTCAGATAAGGGTATTTCAGACACAATATTCAACATGTATCTTAACTTGGTAGTTGCCAAGGAAACAGAATGCAGAGTCCACTTTGCCACTCAGCCCTGATGTTAAATGTTTCACGTAGAGCATTGCTCATTTTGAGCACTCTCAAGATTCTGTTTTCAAGTATTGTCTAAACACTTCCTCCTCGTTGCCGTGCGTTCAAGTGTGTTTCCCCTTTTGTTTGGGAGCATAATTTTTAGTTCTTCTGATGAGCGCTATTATCTGATGCAACACTTACCATCGATCACGTTTTTATAACTCATCTGTTTTTTTTTCTCTCTTAATTTCTACCCAAGCACTGACACAGCTATCTAACTCCTCTCTCAGCTGCCATTCTAGGACTCTAGTTATCACTTCAACATTTTCTTGATTACTTCTAATGGATGTTTTTGTCAGTTTTGTCAAGCAAACTTATCTGATATCATTCCTCATATTAGTTCTGTGTTGTGGTTATTATAGATAGAGATAGAGATAGAGATAGATATATGAACACACACACATATGGCAATAACTTACAAATCATAGGTCCAGAGAAGCCAGTCCAATGACTATTTGTGCAGTCTTAACAGCCTTTGACCTCTGGTAATAGTGCAAGACAGCAATGATGGGGACCTCTTGATAGAATAGATTTATTCGTATCATGATCCAGGAAGCATTAAAAAGATGACTAACCATGTCTTTATAGGGTTCTCTTCCTGGACATGCTATGCAAGCTTTTAGATCTGAGTTTGTATCACCAGAATGCTTGCAAAGTATGGCAAAGCCAATTGTGCACCTCTACAACTGCAGCATTCCTACAGCAAGACAGGAAGAGACAAGAAAATCCTGGAGGATCAGAGGCCAGCTATTCTAGACTTACATAGCAACAAACAGGATTCATTATCTCCACAAGACGGCAGGTGAAGAGACACACACCTGAAGTTCTCCTTTGACCCCTACATTAGTGCTGTAGTAAATGCCTTCACATATGCTCACATATATACACAAAGATAAAAAAGATCAAATATGTTGATATTATGATATTCATAATACTAAATTGATGACTCAAGATGACTTAAAATGTTTAAAGCATTGGTGCCCTTAAAAGAAATTGAAAATAATTCTACTAGTGCTTTTCTCCCAGTAGGAAATAATATACAATTAAGATGCAAAATCTGAAGATTACAAAGTAGTAAGAATAAAATGTAAAAATGAAAACAACTTTTATAGCAAGTGGAAATGTTTGTCAAAACTTTCCCCTACTCATTCATTGCTCAAATTATTTCTCTATGTCCAGCATCCTGTTAGATGAGTTTTCACAGAGGGACTTGTCTTTAAGTCAGGTTACTTTGAAATCCAAAGAGAAACTAAAAGGCAGACTCTCACAGTAGCATCTGTATGGTGTTGTCTTAACAGCTTGGTCCTAACAATTTTGATGAAGTCTCATGATATATTCAGTGATAGCATATCTGACTCACTCTAAGTTCAGGTCTTTAGAAGTTCATATTTAAGAGCGTTTACTTACCCAGAGATTTCAAATCAAAAATCAACCTGGACTATGTATATTGATGAAGGAACAATTCTGACAGAAACTATAGCTAGAACCAATACATAAAACCAACACAGTCAAGCTCCTGCTACTTATGCAAATTTGATAAATGTAGCTACAAATGTAATTCTCTTTCTTATTTTGATGTTTGGGATGGTTTACAGCCATTCAATTTTTAGCTCCTACTAAACCCACATTTCAAATCTCCATGAGGGAGATAAGCTTTATGAAACAACTTGTAACAACTTTTCAGAAAATTGCACACTTGAAGATCCAATTTTGTTCTTTCACGCCTGCCCTGAAATCGTCCCCTTTCTGATCACCAGGCAATTTCCCAACTCTGAGATTTCTCTTCCTAAACAATTTGTTTTTTCAAAGATGCTTTTGGCAATCATTTAACACATCGGTCTTCCTGTTGAGTTGGGTGAATTAGAAAAAAATTGAAATTAGAATCCAATGAAAATCCGGCAGCGATTAAACCCTTACCTGAGAGCTGGAGTCTCCCTGGGGAGAGCTTTGTTCTGTCATTTTCAAATGGATAAACTCACTAAGAGAAGACATGTTGCTTTTAATGTGCTCTGTGCTCAGATGTGAGCATGGGGATTATTGAACTGCAGTACTTTCCTCACATGACTCATTTATTTATTTATTTATTTGTTACTTATTTATTTATTCATTCATTCATTCATTTACTTATTTACATTTCAAATACTGCCCTCCCTCCCAGTCCCCTCCTTACAGAGTCTCTCCACCCATCCCCTACCTCCTTCTCTGAGAGGATATATCAACCCTAGGTAACCCCTCCACCCTGGCACATCAAGTCTCTACAGGATTAGAGGAGCATCCTCTCCCCTTGAGGCCAAGACAAGGCAGCTCTGTTAGGGAACAGATTCCACAGACAGGCAAAAATTTAGAGACAGCTCTCTCTCTAGTAGTTGGGGGACCCACATAGAGACAAAGCTGCATGTCTGCCCATGTATGTTATTTGATTGGTGGCTCAGTCTCTGAGAGCTCCGGGGGCTGGGGAGTGTCCAGGTTAGTTGACTCTGTTGGTCTTCAAAAAGAAAAAAAAACATACTTTAAATTGAGCACAGATCATAATATTATTAAGTTGGCTCAAGTCAATAAGATCTACTTCTTTGAGCATATTCCCTAGACTGCAACTGCACAGTTCTGGCTTTGCATTTCCTTACTCTGTGCACTTAGCTAAGGTGATTGCCATAGGTTCTTCCTTTCTTACTTAAGATAATTTAGTTATCTTAGCAATCACCCTCCATAGGGTTTGCATATGCAAAGTTCATACAACAATACCTTGCAGTAGTATTTGGAAGCCCATAAAGCCTTGGTTCTCAGTGATAACTTGGTCAAGGAAGAAATAAAGAAATTAAAGACATTTTAGAATTTAATGAAAATGAAGGCATAATATACCAAAACTCATGGGGAACAATGAAAGCAGTGCTAAGAGGAAAACTCATAGCTCTGAGTGCCTATGAAAATAAACTGGAGGAGGCATACACTAGCAGCTTGACAGCATACATGAAAACTACAAAATGAAAGAAATAAACCCAAGAGAAGGAGACAGCAGGAAATAATCAAACTCAGGACTGAAATCAACCAAGTAGAAAGAAAAATAACTATATAAGAATCAACCAAACCAGGAGCTGGTTCTTTGAGAAAATCAACAAGATAGATAAACCCTTAGCCAGACTAACCAGAGAGCACAGAGACAGTATTAAAATGAATAAAATCAGAAATGAAAGGGGAGACATAACAATTGAAACCAAAGAAATTTAAAAAAAATTTATTAAATCCTACTATAAAGCCTATACTCAACCACATTGGAATATCTGGATAAAATGGACAGTTTTCTAGACAGATACCAGGAGCTAATGTTTAATCAGGATCAGATAAACCATCTAAACAGACACATAACACATAAAGAAATAGAAGCAGTCATGAAAAATCTCCCAACCAAAAAAAAGCCCAGTACCAGACAGGTTTAGTGCAGAATGCTATCAGAGCTTCAAAGAAGACCTAATATCAATACTCTTCAAACTATTTCACAAAATAGAAACAGAAGGAACACTACCCAATTTGTTCTATGAAGCCACAATTATGCTTATACCTAAACCATTCAAAGACCTAACAAAGAAAGAGAACATCAGAACAATTTCCCTTATGAATATTGATGCAAAAATACTCAATAAAATTATCACAAACAAAATGCAAGAACATATCAAACAATAATCCATCATGTTCAAGTAGGATGCATCCCAGGCATGCAGAGATGGTTAAGTATAAAGAAATCAATCAAATTAACCCACTATATAAAAAAACACAGAGAAATAAAAACCACATGAACATCTCATTAGATGGTGAGAAAGCATTTGACAAAATTCAACATCCCTTCATTGTAAAAGACTTGGAAAGATCAGTAATTCAAGGCCCATACCAAAACATAGCAAAACAATGTACAGCAAACCAACATCAAACTCAATGGAGAGAAACTTGAAGCAATTACACTAAAATCAAGGACTAGAAAAGGCTGCCAACTCTCTCTCTTTACCTATTCAATATAGTACTCAACATCCTAGCTAGTATAATTAGACAACAAAAGGAGGTCAAAGAGATACAAATTGGAAAGAAAGAAGTCACAATATCACTGTTTGCAGGTAATATAATAGTATTATATTGGCCCCAAAATTTCCACCAGAGAACTCCTAAATCTGATAAAAAAAATAAAACCCTTCAGCAAAGTAACTAGATATAAACTCAACTCAAACAAATCAGTAGCCTTTCTCTACTCAAAGGATAAACAGGCTGAGAAAGAAATTGGGGAAATGACACCCTTCCCGACAGTCACAAATAATATAAAATACCTTGGTGTGACTCTAACTACACAAGTGAAAGATCTGTATGACAAGAACTTCAAATCTCTGAAGAAAGAAATCAAAGAAGATCAAAGATGGAAAGATCTTTTATGCTCATGGATGGGCAGTATTAATATAGTAAAAATGGCCAACTTGCAGAATGCAATCTACAGATTCATTGATATCCCCATCAAAATTCCAACTCTACTATTCATAGAGTTAGAAAGAACAATTCTCAAAATCATTTGGAATAACAAAAAACTCAGGATAGCAAAAACTATTCTCAACAATAAAAGAACTTTTGGGGAAATCACCATCTCTAACTGCAAGCTGTGGTTCAGAGCAATAGTGATAAAAGCTGTATGGTCTTGATACAGAGACAGACAGGCAGATCAATGGAATAGGATTGATCTACCTGTCTGGAATGAACCCACACCTATGGTCACTTGATCTCTGACAAAGGAGCTAAAACCATCAAGTGGAAAAAAGACAGCATTTTCAACAAAAGGTGCTGGTGCAACTGGAGGTCATCATGTAGAAGAATGCCAATTAATCCATTCTTATCTCCTTATACAAAGCTCATGTCCAAGTGGATCAAGGACCTCTACATAAAACCAGATATACTGAAATTAATAGAAGAGAAAGTGAGGAAGAGTCCAGAACACAGGGGCAGAGGGGAAATGCTCCTGAACAGAATTCAAATGGCTTATGCTATATGATCAACAATAGACAAATGGGACCTCATACAATTTCAAAGCTTCTGTATGGCAAAGGATACTGTCAATGAGACAAAAGGGCAACAGAAGATTGAACAAAATCTTTGCCAATCCTACATCTGATAGATGGCTAATATCCAATATATACAAAGAACCCAAGAAGCTAAAGACTCCAGAGAATAAAATACCCTAATAACAAGTAGGGAACAGAGCTAAACAAAGAATTTTCAGTTGTAGATAATTGAGTGGCTGATAAGCACCTAAAGAAGTATTCAGTATCCTTAGTCATCAGGGAAATGAAAATCAAAACAACCCTGAGATTATACCTCAAACCAATCAGAATGGCTATGACCAAAAACTCAGATGCTGGCAAGGATGTGGAAAAAGATGAACACTCCTCCATTGTTGGCAGGATTGCAGGCTGGTAAACCACGCTGGAAATCAGTCTGGTACTTCCTCAGAAAATTGGACATAGTATTACCTGAGGACCCAGCTATACCACTCCTGGGCATATACCCAAAAGATGCTCCAACATATGACAAGGACACATGCTCCACTATGTGCATAGCAGCCTTATTTATAATAGCCAGAAGCTGGAAAGAACACAGTTGTCCTTCAACAGAGGAATGGATACAGAGAATGTGGTACATTTACACAATTGATTACTACTCAGCTATTACAAACAATGAATTCATGAAATTCTTAGGCAAATGGATGGAACTGGAAAATATCATCCTGAGTGAGGTAACCCAATCACTAAAGAACATACATGGTATCCACTCACTGATAAGTGGATATTAGCCTGAAAGCTTGGAATACACAAGATATCGTTCACAGACCAAATGAAGCTCAAAAAGAAGGAAGACCAAAGTGTGGGTCCTTCAGTCCTTCTTAGAAGGGTGAACAAATACTTATGAAAGCAAATATGAAGGCTATTTGTGGAACAGAGCCTGAAATAAAGGCCATTCAGAGACTGTCCCACCTGGGTATCCATTCCATATACAAACACCAAACACAAATACTTTTGTGGATACCAAGAAGTGCTTGCTGACAGGAGCCTGATATAGCTGTCTTCTGAGAGGCTCTGCCAGAGCCTGACAAACACAGAGGTTGAAGGTTGAAGCCAACCATTGGACTGTACACAGAGTTCCCCAATGGAGGAGTTACAGGAAGAACTGAAGGAGCTGAAGAGTTTTGCAACCCCATAGGAAGAACAACTTTATCAAACAACCAGACCCCCCAGAGCTCCCAGGGACTAAACCATCAACCAAAGAGTACACATGTAGGGACACATGGCTTCAGCAGCTTTTGTAGCAGAGGATAGACTTGTTGGGCATTGGGAGGAGAGGCCCTTGGTCCTGTGAAGGCTAAATGCACCAGTGTGGGGGAATGCCTGTGTGGGTGGAGGAGCAACCACATAGAATCAGGGGAAAGGGAAAAGGGATGGGTGTTTGGGGTTGGAACCAGGAAAGGGATATCATTTGAAATGTGAATAAAGTAAATATTTAATTAAAAAAAGATTGTCACTAATAACTTCCATCTAAATACGTTCTTTTGTTACTAAATGGTCTCAAAATGTACTGAAACTCAAAAGGCAGGAAATGAAATGGTATTCTTTCAGAAACAAAGTATTGCCTCGAACTGGTTGTTAAGGTGTTCCAAGAACGAATTGCAACCTCTAATTATTTTTTATTTATTTATTTTTATTATTATTTATTCTATATTCTTCGTTTACATTCCAAAGGCTTTCCCCTTTCCCAGTTCCCCCCTCACAATATGTCCCATAAGTCCTCTCCCATTCCCCCCTACCCCCCGCCTATTCCCCAATTACCCCCCACCCCCATTTATCTGATCTGGTACTCTCCTACAAAAGTGGATCCAATCTTTTCAGGACCAGGGTCCTCTCCTTCCTTCTTCTTGGGAATCTTTTGACTTGCTAATTGGGCTTTAAGTATTCAGAGCATCTGGGCTCATTAATATCAACTTATGAGTGATTGCATTTCATGTGTATTCTTTTGTGATTGGGTTAACTCACTTAGGATGATATTTTCAAGATCCATCTATTTGCCTACAAATTGCAAGAATTCATTATTTTTAATTGCTGAGTAGTGTTCCATTGTATAAATATACCACATTTTCTTTATCCATTCCTCCTTTGAGGGACATCTGGGATCCTTCCAACTTCTGCCTATTATAAATAAGGCTGCTATGAACATAGTGGAGCATATGTCTTTATTGTATGCAGGGGAATCCACTGAGTATATGCCCAGGAGTGGTATGACAGGGTCCTCTGGAAGTGTCATGCCCAATTTTCTGAGGAACCGCCAGTCTGATTTCCAGAGCGGTTGTACCATCTTCCAATCCCATCGACAGTGGAGGAGTGTTCCTCTTTCTCCACATCCTTTCCAGCACCTGTTGTCTCCCGAGTTTTTAATCTTAGCCATTCTGACTGGTGTGAGGTGGAATCTCAGGGTTGTTTTGATTTGCATTTCCCTGATGACTAATGATGTTGAACATCTCTTAAGGTGTTTCTCAGCCATCCGGATATCTTCTGGTGAAAATTCTTTGTTTAGCTCTGTACCCCATTTTTAATAGGGTAATTTGATTCTTTGGGGTCTAACTTCTTGAGTTCTTTGTATATATTGGATATTAGTCCCCTGTCGGATGTGGGGTTGGTGAAGATCTTTTCTCAATTTGTTGGTTGCCGATTTGTCCTTCTGACAGTGTCCTTTGCCTTACAAAAACTTTGTAATTTTATGAGGTCCTATTTGTCAATTCTTGATCTTAGAGCATAAGCTATTGGTGTTCTGTTCAGAAACTTTCCCCCCTGTGCCCATGTTCTCCAGGGTCTTCCCCAGTTTCTTTTCTATTAGGTTCAGTGTGTCTGGTTTTATGTGGAGGTCCTTGATCCACTTGGAGTTGATCTTAGTACAAGGAAATAAGAGTGGGTCAATTTGCATTCCTCTGCATGTTGACTTCCAGTTGAACCAGCACCATTTGTTGAAAAAGCTATCTTTTTTCCACTGAGTGGTTGTACCTCCTTTATCAAAGATCAAGTGACCATAAGTCTGTGGTTTCATTTCTGGGTCTTCAATCCTATTTCATTTATCTACTTTCCTGTCTAATTATTTCTTAAGAATGCTTTCTAGGAGAAAACTGTGGCATATAGTAGTCAAGGACTAATGTGAATGAAACCTTGATGATTAAACACTTACATTTCTATTTCAAATATATTGTTTACTCTTTCTTTCTTTGAGAAGCATGTTCTTTCATTGAAAAAGGAAATAAAAATATTTTATGATAAAATTGAAGATTTACATGGAAAATATTTCTGATAAGATAGAAGAGATATATAGAAAAAACATGTTAAAATGAACAATTTTCATGGAACATTAAAGATTAAAGTGGTAGACATAAAAACATTGCTAAATTAATTTAAAAAATCAAATATAAACATTTTATGATAGAATTGAAGATTTATGTGGAAAATATTTCAGACAAAATTGTAGAAAACTGTAGAAAAACATGTTAAAATTGAAGATTATCATGAAAATTTTTATATAGATATAATAATAGTAGGTATAAAACTATTCCTTGATTGAACATGGAATTATAAACATTTTCTGATAAAGTTGAAGATTTGCATGGTAAATATTTCTGATAAATTGGAGAAATATATAGAAAAACATGTTAAAATTGAAGATTATCATGGAAATTGTGCAGGTAAAATAAAAATGATTCTAAGTTGATTGAGAGTGGAATTATAAACATTTTCAGGTAAAATGGAAGATTTACGTGGAAAAATATTTCTGATAAAATTCAAGAAATATACCGACAAACATGTTAAAATTGACTATTTTTATGGAAAATTATACAGATAAAAAGGTAGATATAAAAACCTTTCTAAATTAATTGAAGGTAGAATTAAAAACATTTTGTGATTAAAATCAGAGATTTACATTGAAAACATTTCTGATAAAATAGAAAAAATACATAGAAAAACATGTTAGAATTGAAGATCATCATGAAAAATAATGTGGATAAAATGGTAGAAATAAAAAATTACTAAATTAATTGAAAGAGGAATTACAAACATTTTCTGATAAAATTGTAGATTTACATGAAAAATATTTGTTAGTCTGCCTTTTTATTGGGGAATTGAATTTACTGATGTTAAGAGATATTAAGGAATAGTGATTGTTGCTTCCTGTTATTTTCAATGTTATTTTTATGTTTGTGTGGGTATCTTATTTTGGGTTTGTTGGAAGATTACTTTCTTGCATTTTCTAGGGTGCAGTTTCCCTCCTTGTGTTGGTGTTTTCCATCTATTATCCTGTGTAGGACTGGATTCATGGACAGATAATGTATAAATTTGGCCTTGTCATGGAATATCTTGGTTTCTTCATCTATGGTGATTGAGAGTTTTGCTGGGTATAGTAGTCTTGGCTGGCATTTGTGTTCTCTTAGGGTCTGTATGAGGTCTTCCCAGGATCTTCTAGCTTTCATTGTCTCTGGTGAGAAGTCTGGTGTAATTCTGATAGGTCTTCCTTTATATGTTACTTTCCCTTTTTCCCTTTAATATTCTTTCTTTGTTTAGTGCATTTGGTGTTTTGATTATTATGTGCCAGGAGGAGTTTCTGGTCTGGTCCAGAATGTTTGGAGTTCTTTTATGTTCATGGGCATCACTTTCTTTAGGTTAGGGAAGTTTTCTTCTATAATTTTGTTGAAGATGTTTACTGGCCCGTTAAGTTGTAAATCTTCACTTTCTTCTTTACCTATAATCCTTAGGTATGGTGTTCTCATTGTGTCCTGGATTTCCTGGATATTTTGGGTTACAAGCTTTATGCATTTTGCATTTTCTTTGACTGTTGGGTAATGTTTTCTATGGTATGTTTGGCACCTGAGAATCTTTCTTCTATCTCTTGTATTCTGTTGTTGAAGTTTGCATCTAAGACTCCTGAATTCTTTCCAAGGTTTTCTATCCCCAGATATGTCATACTTTGTGATTTCTTTATTGTTTTACTTCTACTTTTAGATCCTGGATGGGTTTTGTTCAGTTCCTTCACTTGATTGTTTGTGTTTTCCTGTAATTCTTTAAGGGATTTTTGTGTTTCCTCTTTAAGGGCTTTTACCTGTTGACTGATGTTCTCCTGTATTTCTTTAAGATTATAATTTAAGAGTTATTTAAGTCCTTCTTGAAGTTCTCTATCAGCATCATGATATACGATTTTAAATCCAACTCTTGCTTTTCCAGTGTGTTGGGGTATCCGGGCTTGCTGTGGTGGCAGAACTGGCTTCTGATATTGCCAAGTAGCCTTGGTTTCTGTTGGTAGGGTTCGTGTGCTTGCCTTTCGCCATCTGGTTATCTCTGGTGCTAGATGGCCTTGCTGTCCCTGGCTGGAGCTTGTCCCTCCTGTGGGTCTGTAAGCCTTTGTCTGTACGACCAACTCTCTTCTGTCAGGGTCTGTGCACAAAAGGCTGTCGAGCCACCTGGCTCCCTGATGCAAATGGCAGCCTGAAGACCTCTGTCCCTGCTGCTCCACTGATCTTATGCCCTGTGTGCTCCTAGCTGTTCCCCTCCAGAAAGGAGGTGGAGATCTCATCTCCTAGCTCAGAAGTGAAAGTGATGCTGGGAGATCACTCAGCACTGCTGGGTAATCACTCTCTCCTGGCAGGTTGTGCACAGAAGGCTGTGGAGTTGCCCACCTCCCCAGTGCAAATGGTGGCAAGAGGACTTCTGTCCCAGCTGCTCCACTGATCATATGCCCTGTGAGCTCCTAGCTGTTCCCCTCCTGAGAGAAGGTGGAGATCTCACCTCTGTGTTCAGAAGTAAAAGCGCTGCTGGGAGATCACTCTCTCCTGGCAGACTGTGCACAGAAGGCTGTGAAGTCGCCTGGCTCCCTGGTACAAAAATCTATTCTACTTTTTCTTAAATATTTTAACATGTACTTTTAGGATATATATTATATTTTGACAGACACATAACTGATAAACTGTTTGTAAATAACTGACCATTTCCAGGACCTACAGTCTCTTTCATATTTGCTATGGTAAAGAAAACTTGGCAGACCAAAAGCTAAAGATAGACTTGATAGACTTAGACTTAGTTATGGAACAAAAGTTAAGAGTAGTAATTTTTGGATTGGAACACAGTTGCTTACATTTTACATTTATCAACTAAAAGAAGAAAAAGTAGTACTTTGAAACAATGCTTGACTCTTTAACATTATAAACATGCCCACACATACCATCCTCATGCCTTCAAAAGCTCATGTAAAATGAAATACTTTAATACTTTATATTGCATTGGTTTTGTAATGATAGATTCTAGTGTTAATTATCTCTAAACTGATCTTATTTTAAAACATAATAGAAATGTACTGATTTATTTATTTAATAATTTTTGCTGAGAATGAACTATATGACTGACAGTGTCTTGGAAATTGAGAAATACTCAAGAATTAAAACAAATGTGGTAGCATCTTTGCCATCATGGAACCTGATTTTCAAAGGAAAGCAGAAGAAATAAATAGCACTTAACTAGCCCAACAGGGAATGGGGAAATAACAAAAGTTTGAAACAAGTAAACAGATGGAATAAGAAGATAGTATGGCGTTAAAACCTTGACATTTGAACCAAAATCAAAAGGTGTTACAGTAGTAGGAAAAATGCATCACTGCAGCAGAGAAAAAGAAGGGTAAAGACCATGAGGTGGAGGATGACCGTACAACTCTAAAGACCAGCCAGGGAGCAATCCAGAGGAATTTTTCCAAGAAGTGAACTGTGAGCTAGTAGATCTAAGATATTATTTTCTCTTTCAAGCTCTTTACTGAAAGAATCCAGTGGAAATCTACTGGTTTTTTTTAGCAGAATAATACAATTCAACTTGTGTTTTTTTAAAATTTTTTTTACAATTTTTTTATTTTCTATATTCTTTGTTTACATTCCGAAGGCTTTCCCCTTTCCCTGTTCCCCCCTCACCATATGTTCCATATGTCCTCTTCCACCCCACCCCACTCCCCCCCTCCCCGCCTATTCCCCAATCACCACCCCACCATTTCTCTGCTCTATTCTGGTACTCTCCTACAAAACTTGTGTTTTAACAGAGTTATTTTGATTGGGAAGTTAAAAATACACTAAGTGGTTTTAGAGCAAGGTGGGCCTTGTAATGAACCCAATGAGAGACCATGTGACTTTTCTAAGAATGATAGCAGTAAGAACTGTATAGAACATTGAATTCTAGGTATATTTAGAAGTTAAAAACTAGAATGGCAGTAAACTTTTAAAAAAATATAGGGGAAATGGTTACAGTTGAAAACTAAAAAGAAATTGATCTGAAGTTTTCATAGGCAGCTTCATGCATTCACCTAACCCATTCTGGTCCCTCTCATTTGCTCATTCTTTCTCTTCAACATCCCACATTCAGCAAACGTTTTCCCTTCTTCCCACCAAGTCCTAATCCCACTGTCACCTGCTTTTCTTTGGTGACCTTCTGGATTTAACTAGGGCTATATGCATAGGCAGGAGTGGGAAACTGTCTACTGTATCAGTCATCACTGATTACACATCTATGCCAGCTGAGTTCATACCATTGCCAACTAACTGAGAAGAAAAAAATTGCAGAAATGACTGCATAAGTATAGAGTTGTTATCTATTTGGGCAAGTTTTGTTTTGTTGCTTTAGTTTTGTTTGATCATGATCGGGGAGCAGTATCAAGGGTTCAGTTTTAACATGCTCAATTAAAGATGCCTATTAAACATAGAAGGTGGAGGTGTCAAGTAGATAATTGGAAATTCAAGTCTGACTTGATAGGAGAGGTCTTTGAGGAAGAAATGAATTTGGGAGTCATTAGCATATAGATGAGGAAGGATGAGCAAAGGCAATACAATGAGAGGTCAAGAAGTTTGGCAGAAAATCTAGATGAGTGTTGTATTTGGGAAGTCAAGGGAAGGAATCATTCCAAGAAGAAAGCAATATTGATGAAGGTCAAGGGAGCCAAAGGCTGCGAATTGACAGCTATACTTAGCAATATGGGATCATAGGTTTGAAATGGGTAGTACAAGAGAAAAATATCAAAAAGATATCTGATTAGGGAGACAGAAATGGAAAGGTAAGGAATAGAAATCCTCTCAAGAAGGTATACTTTTAAAAAAGATAAAAGAGAAAGGAATTACTAGAGAAAAACAAGGTTTAAGACTGTTAAAGTGATCAGGACATAGTTCTGTGGTAGAGCACTTGTCCAGCTTGAATAGGCCCTAGGTTTGAATTCTCTACACTGAAGAAGAGGTTTGAACAAACTAAGAGATGCAAACTAGCCTTTGTCTGCCCCAAGGCATGAAGAAGGAACAAAATGGCTGATACTGGCGAAAGAGGAATGAATCAAAACAGCTGTCTCTGAATAAGATGGAAGGAATGAGATCTGTTGTAGTTTCCTAAACAATGGACTAAGAACAGAGCTTCGGCATTGTCCAGGAACTTGTGAAAAACATATATTATGTTTCTCTTGCTACAGCTAAGTGGTTGAGAAATTATGACAATAATCAGAAAGGAACTGAAGGACTTTGTAAGTAAGGTAGAGGCCAGTGTAACATAGGACCACAGAAGTGCATCTATGACAGCAGAGGGAAAAGCTAGATTGAGTATGTGCAGAAAAATATAGCAGGTGGCCAACTACAGACATCAACCAAATCGAATTCTTTTTCTAACTGCTACAAGTTCTCAGCATTGGAAGAATCACATCGTATAGTACCACTCTTCTACTTGGTGATAAGGACTTTATCAAAAGGGGAACATGATGACACCCAGGAAAGTAACGTTGTTTTCTTTAGACCAACAGCGACTGAAATGCATAATGGTGTGTTCTAAAAGCTCAGCACAGATTCCCTGCCACGTTGTATGTACAATTTTGATTCTTTGAAAAGCATGTGAAAACAAACAAAATGCCAGGCAGTGATGGCACGTGCCTTTAATCCCAGCACTTGGGAGGCAGGGGCAGGCCGATTTCTGAGTTCAAGGCCAGGCTGGTCAACAGAGTGAGTTCCACAACAGCCACAGCCATGGTTATACAGAAAAACCCTGTCTCCAAAATAAGAAAGAGAGAGAGAGAGAGAGAGAGAGAGAGAGAGAGAGAGAGAAGGAAGAAAGAAAGAAAGAAAGAAAGAAAGAAAGAAAGAAAAGAAAAGAAAAGAAAAGAAAAGCATTGTCCATTTAGTTTCTTTTTGCAATCAGTCCCAGTGTTGTCATTTCACATGTTTCCAACATGGCCAGGTGCATTTTTCAAAATTGCCTCTGTGTTGCAATAAATAGAGGATACTTCTTGACATGCTGACAATAGCTGTAATTAATTCTTCTATTTGATGCTACTTCTTCAAGGATTCCAGTTTAACTTATTTATTCCTTAAAAGATGCCTAGTCATTTTTCTAGAGTCCATTCTAGCTCACATCTTTTTTCTAAAGCAATAAATATGTACTTTTAGTATCTGCCAAGGTTGTATTGCCCAGAAATGCACAAGACTCAGAAACACTCTCTCACACACATACAAGTAAAAGACAATGGTACCAAAATTCAAAAACATATTTTGAAAATTAAAGCAATGCTAAACTTTTACATAACAAATGAAAAGAAAACCTTCCCGTAATAAAGCATGCCAGTGTTATACAACATTGGCTATAAATCTTTTCACTTAATATGTAACTGCTTATTAATTATTTATTGTACAGTTCTTTCATTAAACTCTCTAAAAAATAACAAGACAGCATACTATATAAAACTAATGAATAAACATGTTAGTCAATAAGTTTCAGCACCACATGTGCTGTAATTCATGGTTCTAGATTTTATAGTTATTGATTCACTGTAAGATTATAAAAATAAAAGATAAATTTGTAGTTCAGTTACATCTTCTGTGAAACTACTGGATTGGAAATTATGCTTACTATTTGCCTGAAATAGAGAATATTTTGCTTATTAACATTTAAGGAAGTACATAGGTAACAAATTGAGTGATTATCTTTAATTAAAGTCTAAATAAAACCCTTAGTACATTTAAGGCTCTGAATCATTAATGTTTTTTTTTTTTAACTATGCAGCCTTCAAACAATATACAGCTTGCATGGTCTTGGTAATTAATTCTGTTCCTGAATTTCGGGTGTGAACCCTGCTGTGGCTCTGTACCACAGGTGACAAGCAATGGGTGTGGGAAAAGAATTCAGTCTTCCATGGAAAGCTGTCATCCTGACTCTGTCTCCCACCCTGATGAATCATGCCCATGCCCGCATCCCAACCACATTCAAACTGCTTGTGGTCACTTTCCTCCACATCTTCCATCCATTGCATCATCACAAGATGCCACCGCTCCAGAAAGTCTTAATGGACTTCGTCCTTATCAATGCCACTGATAGTTGTTTTTTTTTCTGCCAGAATTTCCCCCACCTCTTACCTAAACTTTGGGAATCTAAAACTCTAAGTGACTTTTTCTTGTCTCCTATATTCTGATTGCTTTTTCTGCAGCCCCTGCATGTCCATCCTGAATCCTAAAAATATCAGTTGATACTTTACCGCATGGAACGAGTGGTATCACAGCTTTGCCTTAAACCACAACATTGCCAACCAGATAATGTTTAGACAGGGCTGTTCCTAAAGCCTGGGATCTGGACACAGTTAGAGTTTCCACATCAAAATCTGTCTATTGCCGGGCAGTAGTGGCGTATTCCTGTAATCCCAGCACTTGGGAGGCAGAGGCAGGCAGATTTCTGAGTTCGAGGCCAGCCTGGTCTATAGAGTGAGATCCAGGACAGCCAGGGCTACACAGAGAAACCCTGTCTCAAATAAAACAAATAAAAAAAACCAAAAAGAAAATCTGACTATTTCTTTCATTTCCAGTCACATTGTGCTATGGTAATTCTCAAACACAGGCTACCACACATACTCAAACCAGCAGGAACACGCACACCCGCACACACAATCTCAGGCTTTATCTAGAAACTAGAACTCAACTTTTAAAATGAAAATAACTTTAATAGGTTATGAGAGTACTGCAAACTATTTAGGTCTTTGCAAATTGTAGTTATTTTTATTTCTTACAACTAATAATCATAATTTGAGCTTTTCTATTTCAATGTGGCACTTAAAGCTCTTGTATTAACAACACATTTTAGCTTTTATGCTGTTCATAAACATGGCTGAATCATACACTCAGACTACTATTCTTTCTCAGTATGCTGGATGACTTATTTGCATCTCTGAGAAATTGAAAGCAGCATTCCATTTACATTACTTTTCATATTTTTCCCCTTTCTTAATAATTTGCAAATAAGAGCCACATTCTTCTCTGCCATTCAATCCTATATTCTTGCGAAGATGTTATTATTTTCTTGATGGTTAGTTCATTAATAAGTACAATTACCATCTGCCACATTGCTTTTTAAATTATCCCATAATTGTGTGTGTATTAATTTTCAATTGCGGATATTAAGCTCTGCTAAAAACACTCTATTCCTTTATTAAAACTGGTGGAGTTCCAGGTGTATTTTCAAAACATTAAGATTTCTGAAGCTACTTTGTATTCTCGCAGTGTAGCCTTGTAACACTAATGTAAAATTCAACATTCCTTCCCATGCTACTCTGCACATAAACTAATGCACTTAATGCTTATTGATTTCTCAAATGGCCTGGTTTATGAACAACAAAAAAAAAAATATCTGGTTTTCTGGACTTGACTTTTAAAGCATAAAGACCAAAGGAAATTATTTGGATATATTTTAAAGAGAAATGAATATATTCAAGATTCCAAGCTAGTAGACGGAAGGAACATTTGAAGGTTCTTAACAACCACCCCATTTTAAATTTCCTTGAGAATAGAGCATACACATTGTAAATCAGTATCTTTTTCAGCTTTTTAAAATAGATTATTTGTCCTGTTAACACTGTTAAGTGTGTGTGTGTGTGTGACTGAAAATCTTAGATACAAACAACACAATTATCTCAAAATATAACGATGATGTTTTTTTCTTATGTCTCAATTTTTTCCACTTTATCTTAATTCACCCACATTTCCTTTGATATATTTTGCTATATTTCTGTTTTTAAAATAAACAAAAATATATCAATAAAAAGGACAACAAAATGCAAACAAACAAACAAACAAAACAGTGCCCTCTGATGTGTTCCACCCGGAACCTCATATTTAGATGTGGCTCGTTCATTGTAACTACAGAAAGAATGTAATGACAGTTCAAGTAAGAGGTGAAGTTTAGAACTGGAAGAGGCCTCAGCCGGAAACCTACCCGATGTGTTTTATAGGAACACACTAAAAATCAAGAGAGATTATGTCACCAACCAGATACACAGTTGGCAAGAAGGAAACAAGAATCAGATCCCCACGGTTCCTGCACCCGTTTTTAATAGATCACACCTTCGTGCAGGTTGCAGTTTTCAATACCAGTTTGCAAATCTTCACAAAGTGAAAAGAGAATTAACCAGGTCTGATGTAGGACTGAGAACCTCCAAAGGAGAATGGAGAACTTTTGTCCTCCAAGAAACCGAGGATTTCTGCAATAGAAGTTTCTCATCAAGGCCAGTTCTCCTGTCTGTCCCGTTGTTAGGTGCCCAGAGGCGACATTCACACCGGCAGTAGCTGTTCACCTTTGCCTGTGGTATTAAAGTGATGACACTAATTTTAGGTTGCTGTTTGAACAACTGATCCCCTGCTCACACGGCATGATCATCTCAGAAATTATTCGCAGACTGTTTTCATGCTCTTCGGAAGGCACTCTGGTCTTGCCTAGAGAAATCTGTACAAATTAAGTTTGGCATTTGGAATGTGCACTTTAGAGGCTTTTGACTTTGCTATGAACGATACAGAGAAACTGATTAGACACAAAGCCCAGAAGAGACGGACTCTGTTCCTGGTATCAGCGCGCTGGGGCTGAAAAAACTCCCCATCCCTGTCTCTCAAACCTTGCACCAAGCCCTAGCGAGTGTATTCGGTTTGTCTAGCAAAGTGTCCTAGAAGAGAAGAAAAGGAGGGCAAGGCACTTGCCATGAGGGTGGGGGAGGGAGGTTCCCAGATCTGCCTGGTGATTAGAGCAGGGCTTTTGGTCTCTTTTCACGCTGTAGATGTGGCTTGCTGCAGTCACGCCTCCCGCTGCCAGCCGGGCTCCGGGATCCTAATCAGTCACTATGAAAACTCATTAGCTCCACAGCAATGAGTGTTCCACTGCTGAAGCTGGGCGCTGTGCTCAGCACCATGGCAATGATCTCAAACTGGATGTCCCAAACTCTCCCATCCCTGGTAGGACTCAACACCACAAGTCTGTCGGCGCCAGATGCCTTAGTAAGTCACTCTACTCTGCTGGGTTTGGCCATCTTGTATTTAAAACAGCGGGCGTTGTAAATTTCAAAGGCTGACAGTCTGTTGCTCTCTTTATTGGTGAACTTCAAAAATAGAATATTTGTGTGATAACTTTACTCATGGATATTTATGAACACTTTAAAGTTACACCAAAAAAAAAAAAAAAAGTGGGAGAGGGGACTGCTGGAGAATTGGAAGGCTGGTCTCATTAAATTCTTAAGAATGATGTTTTAACTAAATTAAGTTGAGATCTGGAAGGATTTGTTAAATTATGCTTTGTTTCTATTATAGTTCTTGTGATGTGTGCAACGTTTGTAATTTCCTACAGAATAGACTGTTGAGAGTGTTCTCCCTAATCTGTTTCTGCCACAGCAGGTTCTTCCTTTGGAATGCAATGCTTATGGCTGTGTGTAATTAATTCAGCTAACAACTTTTTAAGCATAAGTGAATTATAAAATGAGCTCAGTAATTTAAAGCATGCCAAAAGACATTAAAACCACTAAGGAGTGGCCACAGAAAACATACCTGATTATTAAAAGAAAGAAAGAAAGAAAGAAAGAAAGAAAGAAAGAGAAAGAAAGAAAGCTTATTGTATTATTTAATATTTCCCACGGACTTTTCTGGCATAAATAGGCCCTGTATAGTCTTCTCCATACCACATTTTAGCAAACTCTCTGGTATTTTGAAATTAGATGTGTTCATCTACTCTCAAATATTTTAAGAAAAATATAAATTAGTAGCTTCTCAAATGAAAATGTAAAATTTGAAATAGAAGGCATATTCTAAAAAATATTCTGCTGTCAAAAAATACTCACAAAGAACATAATAT
The DNA here is from genome assembly GCA_964023405.1 of Apodemus agrarius. Classification (NCBI taxonomy): domain Eukaryota; kingdom Metazoa; phylum Chordata; class Mammalia; order Rodentia; family Muridae; genus Apodemus; species Apodemus agrarius. The sequence goes on along the minus strand of OZ030007.1, from coordinate 46,784,971 downwards.
TTGAAGTTTTTACCTTGTTATTACTTTAGTGGAACATGCAAAGAAAAGAAATCCTCCATTTTAGTAGTTGTTTGCAGTTTTTATTAATAGCCTATCAATCAATGTACAATTAACCATGTAGTCCAATTGAATTAATTACATAATTTGACAGTTTCTGACAGTATGTAGGCACCGGCAGAGTGCACGGGAGTCAGATTTGACCTGCCTTCTGCATGTTACCTTCTTAAGGTCCTTGATGTTACTGTAATGACTTCTCTGTGGAGAGTTTCTTCATAACTTTCATGGCAAGGCCTGGCAGCAGACCTGTCAAGGAGACCTACAGTCATGCAGACAGCATGATATCTCATTAATGTACATTGATAAAACAAACAATCTGAAGTGTTTAATACTTACTGAGTCAAAAACACAGTTGTAGAATTAATACTTTTAGAAATATGAGTCTTAACTAATGATTAAGTAGCTATCAAATTTAGCACATTAAGTATGCTATATACTTGTTTGAATACATGCATCAACATGTATAGTCTCTACTATTACAAAATAAAGAGCACCAAACTTCCAGGAGCCATCCATGTATCCTTCAGGATTTTAACTGTATTTTAAGTTCAAAGTGAAAGCTATATGGTTGACAATCAATCAAATTATGAAGAATTGCTATAGCTATGCATATTTCCCAACAGAACTGCTCTTACTTTAGCTGTTCCTCCTAGGCAAATAAACACAAAATTAGAAACCTGTAGAAAATTCTGAAGGTCTATGGTTCCCAATCTAACATTAGTGAATGGTATTCTGGTATTTTCTGAAATGAAGAAAGATTAAGTATCAAAACATTTTTTCTTATTTGGTTCTTCAAGGAGAACTAGTGTCTTTTACCTAATTATTCAAGATTATTGTCGATGGTTTAGAATCTGTATGATGAAGAATAAGTGAATCAGATCATCTTTAGAGAAATAGAAAATGTTGGTGGTGCAAGGTTGCATGAGACCTTAGAAATGGTTTGGTCTGCCCGTGTTCACACTATCATTAACAATATCATTTATTTATTCAACTGTTTATGTTGAGAATTTAATCTTAGATGATAAGTGAAGAATTTTCTTCAATTAAAGTTTTAGAGGAAATGCATTGATTGTGTGCAGCAAGTTATAGGTCACATAACTGAGAGGAGAAAAGATAAGCTGGACATCTACCATCTGTTTCCTTCCCACACAGTCTAACCCTTGGCTCCGGGAAAGGTATTCAACAGAAACCTTGAGCTCTGTGCTTTCATTTGAGTTCTGATTGAGATCATCAAAGATCCACATTGTACACGTTTGACAGCTGGCTCAAACTATGGACCACTTAGATATTTTTTTATAATTTTTATTTTCTATATTCTATGTCTACATTCCAAAGGTTTTCCCCTTTCCCAGTTCCCCCCCTCCACCATATGTCCCATAATTCCTCTCCCCCCCCAACTATTCCCCAATCATTTCCCCTCCCCCCACGGTTTCTCTACAAAACTGGATCCAATCTTTACAGGCCCAGGGTCCTCTCCTTTCTTCTTCTTGGGAATCATTTGACTTGCTAATTGTGCCTTGAGTATTTAGAGCTTCTGGGCTCATTAATATCCACTTATCAGTGATTGTATTTCATGTGTATTCTTTTGTGATTGGGTTAACTCACTCAGGATAATATTTTCCAGGTCTAACCATTTACCTACAAATTGCATGAATTCATTATTTTTAATTGCTGAGTAGTATTCCATTGTATAAATATACCACATTTTCTGTATCCATTCCTCCTTTGAGGGATATTTGGGCTCCTTCCAATTTCTGGCTATTATAAACAAGGCTGCTATAAACATAGTGGAGCATGAGTCTTTATTGCATTCAGGGGAATCCTCTGGGTATATGCCCAGGAGTGGTATGCCAGGGTCCTCTGGAAGTAACATGACCAATTTTCTGAGGAACCGCCACACTGATTTCCAGAGCGGTTGTACCATTTTGCAATCTCACCAACAATGGAGGAGTGTTCCTCTTTCTCCACATCCTCACCAGCACCTGTTGTCTCTTGAGTTTTTAATCTTAGCCATTCTGACTGGTGTGAGGTGGAATCTCAGGGTTGTTTTGATTTGCATTTCCCTGATGACTAACGATGTTGAACATCTCTTAAGGTGTTTTCCGAATTTCTTCTGGTGAAAATTCTTTGTTTAGCTCTGTACCCCATTTTTGATAGGGTTATTTGGTTCTTTGGGGTCTAACTTCTTGAGTTCTTTGTATATATTGGATATTAGCCCTCTGTCAGATGTGGGATTGGTGAAGATCTTTTCCCACTTTGTTGGTTGCCATTTTGTCCTTCTGAGAGTGTCCTTTGCCTTGCAGAAACTTTGTAATTTTATAAGGTCCCATTTGTCAATTCTTGATCTTAGTGTGTAAGCTATTGGTGTTCTGTTCAGGAACTTTCCCCCTGTGCCCGTGTCCTCCAGGGTCTTTCCAAGTTTCTTTTCTAATAGTTTCAGTGTGTCTGGTTTTATGTGGAGGTCCTTGATCCACTTGGAGTTGATCTTAGTGCAAAGAGATAAGAGTGGGTCAATTCGCATTCTTCTGCATGTTGACCTCCAGTTGAACCAGCACCATTTGTTGAAAAGGCTATCTTTTTTCAACTGGATGGTTGTGGCTCCTTTATCAAAGATCAAGTGACCATAATTCTGTGGGTTAATTTCTGGGTCTTCAATCCTATTCCATTGATCTACTTGCCTGTTGCTGTACCAACACCATGCAGTTTTTAACACAATTGCTCTGTAGTACTGCTTAAGGTCGGGGATATTGATTCCCCCAGAAGTCCTTTTATTGTTGAGAATAGTTTTAGCTATCCTGGGTTTTTTGTTGCTCCAGATGAATTTGAGAATTGCTCTTTCTAGATCTATGAAGAATTGAGTTGGGATTTTGATGGGGATCGCATTGAATCTGTAGATTGCTTTTGGCAAGGTGGCCATTTTTACTATATTGATCCTGCCAATCCAGGACCAAGAAATATTTTTCCATCTTCTGAGGTCTTCTTCGATTTCTTTCTTCAAGGACTTGAAGTTCCTGTTGTACAGATCTTTCACTTGTTGACCACTTAGATTATTATGAGTAGCCATGTAGAAGCAAACTGTGAGAGCACAGTCCTGCCCAGTGAGTCAGCCTCTAGAATAGCATTTGCTAATCTGTAACTGTTATGGCTTCCAGTGTCTACTAGGTTCACCCTGCCTTGCTCAAATTGCTTCTCATGTTCTGGGACTTTCTTCTCTCCCTTTCCTACAGAGCTATAGCCTCACCCTTTGAAATTTACCTCTTCATCTTCTTGGCCTCAAAGAGAAAGAAAATAGCTATGTACCTCAGCTCTATACCTACCATTCTCAAACTTCTTGCAATAAAGGAGGAAGGAAACTCCTAAGTGGCAACACACACATTATGGATGTAGCAAGGGAGGCTTTTTGACAAAGGCTTTTTCACCTAATTTCTTTATAAAAATCCCTTATGGAACCATGGTTAGGGTTAGGGTTATGGTTATGGTTATGGTTAGGGTTAGGGTTAGGGTTAGGGTTAGGGTTAGGGTTAGGGTTAGGGTTAGGGTTAGGGTTAGGTTTAGGGTTAGGGTTAGGGTTAGGGTTATCCCCAAATAAGGGAAAGCTAATTCTGTTTCTACATAGCTTTTTGTCCAGTTATATGGAAGAGAGATGCTTCTTTGTACAACTAAATGCAGTGGGTCAGCTTTCCTCATCAATTTTTCCACTCCTATTTCTACCTCTGTGTTAATCAGTATAAATAAAGATGAGCTTGTAACTGTGAAGAAATCACAGATCACACACACACATACACACACTCAAACATGTATCAAAATAGGCTTTATGTTTGTACAACATAGTAACAGAAAGAAAAAATGTAGTTATACAAATATTATCATAACTTTAAAAAAAAGTTTCAATTGACCTAAAAATCAAAGCAAGAAAGACAGTTTGAAATGTTAAGAGATAACTAAATTGGTTTATGGCAGGTGCTTCAGAAATACCAGTCTGTGATTGTTTGAAGAGTTGAGGGAGGTTTCAAAATTGCAGGACACTGTCTTTCAGGGTCTAATTAAATAGAGTTCTTTACTAAGTGATGAAGTCCCTCGGAGTTTTCATCAAATGTTGATATTATTCTTATTTTTCTTGCTTAGACTTTTTTCTCCTTCTACACCCCAGAGTGGGCTCGTGGCCTTTGGAGAAGCTGGGAGACTTATCTTCAGGTCTCTGCAGGCTCAGCCTCCCACCTCTGGACCTTCTCTCTGAAGCAGAGTCACTTCCCCCGTAGGCTTAGCTTCTAAAGAATCCCTCATGCTGTGGAAGCCTTACCAAGAATAACCTGGAAAAGAGCAATTAATAAAGCAGAGAGCGTTCAGCAGACACTGCTCCCAAACAGCCAGCCCTACTGCTGTGGAAGGAAGATGCCTTGAAGGGACCTGTAGGCATAAGCCATTTTTTTTGCAACATTTTCAGACATCTATCTGGTGTCTCCTCATATGCAAGTACTCTGATAGTAAGTTTAACTGACTGTAATTCTCTGAAAAACGCCGTCAGGATCCTCCCAGGATCTTACTCTAAAGTAAAGTATGTGGTTTTATGGTTCTGAATGATGATATCTCATGTTAACAGGATTTATTGATTTGGGGTGTTTGGGGTTTGTTTTGCATTAGCTTCCTAGGAGCCCAGGCTCTTGTACATGCTACCTTCCCACCACATTACCTTTTTTTTCCTGTCTGTTTTTCTCTCTCAAATCATCAGACAATGTCCATTATGTGCTAGAACAACTAAGTAAATTAACCCAAGTTGGTTGAAAGCTCTGAATAACAAATCTTGAGAGTAACAAAGAATGTGGCAATTGTCTTTTTTTTTTTAAAGCAGCTTCTTATAAAGGATGTGAGTGGCTGGATGCATTTTTGTTTGAGATTCTGAAGCAGAAGTAGGGACCAAGAGAAAATCTCCAGAGAGATAATTTCAGGTCACAGTGCTCAGTTTTCCACGGAGGGAGGGTGGTGAATGAGGTGCTAAGTCCTGACCATGCAGAGATCATAGAAAAACACACACAAAAAAAAAATTCATATAAACCTTCATTGTGTAAAGTGACAAGTGAATAAATACAACCTCTGTGACCATTTCCACTCCCAATCCATTGGGGTGTTCAAACAACCTGAACAGAGATAGGCACCTTAAACCTGATGATGGTTTTGCTCTTTCTAGTGTTGCTTTGATTTTCGTAGCTGGGTTTTTTTTTTTCCCCCTTAAAACATGGATGTTTCCTTGAGTGAAGAATATTTATTTATTTATTTATTATTTATTTATTTATTTATTTATTTATTTATTTCAGTTCCAAACATTCTTGCAGGTAACAACAGGAAAGCTGCCACAGAGTGACATCTTTATTAACACCTCCTCCACATCATATTTCTTCTGGCATGATCTCTTAACCTCTCTCTAATTTCTGTTTTCACATTTTCTCTTTCTCTGTAACCTGAGCCACTAATACAATCCTCCTCAACTAACTCTGTAGCAAGTAAGGCACATTCTTAGATAGGAATTTAATAGGGGTTTTTAGTCACTCAGATAAGTGGCACTTTGAATCTCGGTTTTAACAGTGTGGTATTTTTCTACTTTGCATCTTTCACATTGGACCCTAGTTTAAGTAGTTCGCCCCCCCCCATTTCTTTCTATCTTCGTCTTTCTTTTTGTAAAATACCTCAAACTAAATGGGAAAAGTAAAATATAATAATGTTCAATCCAAAAACTTGCTTTCATTCAAAGATAAGGGATCCTTTCCTTTGCCTTCTGTGTTATCTAGGCTCTGGCAAACAACTGCACTTCTGCAGAAGTGCTCTGTTTGCCAGGTCCTTAGCTCACTGCTTCTCTAGGGTCACAGTGGCCATGTGTTTCCACATAAGATAATAACCCTGCCTGCTGAGAATCAGCTGCTGGGGGCGGGTGAAGAGTCTGTTTCATCTATAGTCCCGCTTAGACTGTCAGTGAATTGACATGCAGAGAATAAACATATAGACTTCTGGCTTGAAATTTGTAGGAAACAGATACGAGTTTGTGCTAAATGGCAGCTTGGAAAAAAGTTGATTTTATGGGATCCTTGTAAGTAGCATAAAATACTGTTTCTAAAGGCAATTGGTTCCAAAGAAATGAATCCAATTACCAGAGAAAAGATGTTATAAGGAAACTCTACTGAAATGCAATGTATTTTGATTTTTCTTTTTGTGCTTCTCAGGATACACTGGTTTTGTTTTTAACACAAAATCACTGTGGTTCAGGGGAATTCCCCTGTGGTAGCTTAATGTTTAGGAAGAGTAGATACACAATTAAAATATAATCAAAGAACTCAGACCGGATACAATTGTTAAAAATGATTGTTTTAATTCTCTTATTTAGAACATTCTTAAATATTTAATGAGCGTTGTAATATTAAAAACTGCTAAATAGTTCATTTAGTCCTTCTAATTAACACAAAGAGTTCAAAGAGAACTGTACCCATAGAGATACCAAAGAGAACTGCTCTGCCTGGATGCTTGGGGCCATTCATAATAAACTGTATTTACTTTCCAGATCCAAGCACTTCACCGTCATACAAATAGATGCTGTATAAGGGTTACAACATCCATATTAAGGGAGACAGATGTAATTCAAAGTTCAAAATGGTGTTTAAGCCTTATAGTCTGTGATCAGACTATACTAGTTCAAAACTTAATTCTACTTCTCCCTGTAACTGTGGGAAAGTTACTTCCTGTTGCAAGGTTGGTCAGAATGATGTCACCTAGACCTCTAAATATCAAGATATTAAATGACAATAAGTTACACAATCTTCCCAACAGCAGCGAGAGATTCACAGACGCTTGATCTTCCCACTACATGAGTTTCGTTGACATTTGAATAATTGCCGTTGTAAGTCGGAATTGGAGCAGGTCTTTCTTTTGTCCTAGTTATCCAAAAATATCTACATATTTCCTTCCATCTGAGATCAAAGTTGGTCTGATTTTGGATTTCCTTTCAGTGCTTGTTGGTCCTAAAAGAGAGTGCTAGAAATACTGACAAGACTTCACTATTTGTCATTGTCCCCAACATAGGGTTTTGTATCAAAAAGAACTGCTAGGCGCTTTGGTTTTCTTGACAAAGGAGTGAGAATTTGGTCCTTTAGATGGTTCAAAGTAACTGCACTCCAGAAGGGCATGACTCCTCAGCAATCCTTAGAAGAAGGATACTGAAAGTATAAGTACGACTGGAGTCTTTACCTTTATTAATCACGATGTGCCAGGGGAAGCTAAATGAACATCAAAGCCTGCGCTCCTGTCCCCCTTGTGTCAACAGCAGAGAGTGACTGGCAGCCGGCCCCGCAGTGACAAGCTGCATGGAGGCCATGAAACGCTCAGCAAGTACGCCTCAATAGGGACGCCGGCAGACTTAATAATCGGTGTTTGCACTGCTCTTAAAATATTTTAATATGATAATTGGGTGGCCCTGCTCCTCTATTCGAAAGCTAAATTTATTCTCAAGCCAAGCTTTAATTTTCTGGCATATCTGAGATTTGTCTGCAATGTTACAAGAAGCCGAAAGGGCCTATGTCCAGACAAATTCATCACAAAAGGCTGCTCAGCTTAAGTTTTCAGCTAAATGGTAAAAGCTACTCTGCTAAGTCATTTCCATCTTCATCTTGTAGATAGCTGCTGAATTTTTCTTTTATAGTGAAAATGGACAATCTAATTATAGCTACTATCTTACCTAATTTTAGTAATATGTAATTCTAAGAACAACTCTTTAAACTGGATATGCAGGGAGAAAAGTTAGATAATAGGAGATGTTATATTAAGAAGTCTACCCCCTCAGGAATAACATCGGCATTGCTTTTTTAAAAAATCACCTAGCTGTGAAGAGACTGAAAGATAGGTCTGGTGGCACATTCTTTCTATAAAAAGGAAAGGCAAGACTGGTGATGTTCTTATCACAAGTTTATAGTTTATGATTCTCCCAATATATGTTTACAACATATCCTGTGTCTTAGATTTTATTGTTGTTGTTGTTGTTGTTGTTGTTGTTAATGAGATGACTGGCAAGATGCCTATGGCAGGAATTAATGAGATTAGAATTCGAGTCTACATCTCATTTCTGTGAAAAGAATAATAATAGTTGGACTTCCTCCTCCTTTGTTGATTCTTTGTACGGTTGTAATTATAAAGTCACTGAGAGTGAATTGGAATCAGAACTGAGACGCAGCTTTTTAAGGTAGGAGCACAATGATTAAGGATGTAAGATTCAGAAGTTATATAAGGATCATTTGGGGCTTTATTTCAGAATATGGAGTATAAGTAATGAACAGGAAAATATATACTATTAATTATATTCCTCTTGGGAAGGAAAAACTAGCAGATCTAATGTAGAAAGACCAGTAAGATGTGAAGAACTGGATGTGTAGCCATGTATAAATGTTGATCTCAAATGCAGAACTGCACAAAGCATGAAAAGTGATGTGAGATTAACAGCAAGTAGATTATGTAGACTATTGGTCCCTGGCATCCTTTGACATTTGTAAAGAAGGCTTAACAGAATCATGCTGCTACCAATGAAAATTGTTTAATTTTTTCTCATCCAACTTCAAAGAATCAAAGGCTAAGATGGTAGGTGAGTAGGTAAGCTTCTTGCTATGCAGTCATGGAGACCTGAATTTGATCTTCAACACTAACATAGAAAGTTAGGTGTTGTAGCATGCATTTGCGACCCCACTCTTGGAGATGCTGAGATTAACAGATCACTGCACCGTGCTGGCCAGCTTTGGGACATTCCAGGCCAGTGAGGGTCCCTGTCTCAAATATAAGGTGGAAATATCCTAAGGACATGCACCTGAGAGTATGTACTCAGAACTACACACGTGTATAAAAATACACTCACAAAATAACCAGAAGAAACAAAACCCAGAAAGATGAAAAACTTTAAATAAGTAAATAAAAACCTCTCCTTATGATAATACATCTCTGTCTTCTCCTTACCTTATAGTGAAAGTCTGTTTTGTGTTTGCTCTTGCTTTTCCCCAGACGCAGATTAGCCCCAAAGAAGGGTGGCAAGTGTACAGCTCAGCACAGGACCCGGATGGGCGATGCATTTGTACTGTGGTTGCCCCGGAACAAAACCTGTGTTCCAGAGACGCCAAAAGCCGGCAGCTGCGCCAGCTGCTGGAAAAGGTACGTGGCTTAAGTTCTCTTGCATATTTTTATTGAAATCTATCGTTTCTTAGAAAGAAACAATGGTTGATTAATAGCATATAGCTACCTGGTTTTTGCTCTTTTAATAAGAGCCTTTCCTGTTCTTTGAAATGCGTATCTCAAGCTTCTTACTATATTATTTCATTCTGGGACTCTTTTTTTTTTTAATCTTTCACAATGTTTCTTTCTTAAAACATATTCTCTATCATATATCTTAATAGATGACCCTTTTATTCTTTTATAAGATTAGGGAAGCAGAGAGTATTCTTCCAATACTGACATCAGCCTCAGCTCTCAGCATCACACAAAGCTCTTTGCCCTCATACATTAGACTCTTATTAAAATCTTGCTAGGAAGTTAAAAAATAATGACATGAAATATGCAAGCTATCTGGACAGATAATGAATAATTCCAAGTGTTTATCATCCTTCTCAAAATCATTCCTTTGAACATTAAGCTCCTCAGTCTCACTCAATGGCATTCTCTCCACAATTTAAACTGGATCCATAACAATGAAATGCAGAATGCCCTTGATGTGTTCCCATTTACAGACAAAAGTCAGCTCATGAAAGGTTGTTTATATGTAGTTAGGAGGGAGAAAGGCAATGAATGGTGCTTTCAATGATCTCCATTCAGAGTTGTCTGTGAAGGGTTCTGAATACAGTAGGACAGCTGGGGTGGTCTGAGTGATGCAAGGGGTGACAGCATGTGTGAATTTTAAGTATCATTGGAACTAGAGATCAATTAGGTAGCACGCATAGTCAGGATACTACATTCTCCTGCTCACTTTGTGTTGAATAATTTTTTTGTGATTATACACTTCAGATACTGAATAGGAAGTTTGTCACAGAAGATTAAGATAGCCAGGAGAAGCACCTAGCATGCTAACATAAACAAGTGTTTACTCTCTTAATGCCAACTTCTGCAATTTTTTTTCCATCTGTCATAAGGTTTATTTTGTGAGCATCATTTGGAAATACTTTGATAGTATGATTAAAAGCCGTCTCTCTTGTTTTTTGTACAAAGTTTAATCTGTTTCTGTTGGTGCATTTGTTTTGTTATTTTATTGGTTTCTTATACCTCTATCTCTCTTCTAACCCTTACTCCATCCTAATTTCTTCCAAAATCCCAGTGCAAGGAAGAAAGAAGGGGAGAAAGAAGGTTAAAGTTGAAAGAGGACTTAGACCTCTCTAGGCTACTTCCTGTTCATTAGTGTCATCGAGTTCCTTGGGGCAAGTCCAATCTCTGTCCCCAGAATATCCAGAAATCCAACAAAGGCAACAGTAGGGGGGACCAGCAGGAAGGGGAAGCAGCACCTGCCCAATCAAGACTGTCACATTTGTGTCCTCTCCAGTCCCCAGATTTAAACTGTCTGTAGCCCTAGGTAGAACACGAGACAATCATAGTTAACGTTTGTGAACAAACTGAAGCAGCCTCATATCTCACACGTGAGATTAAAACAAAAAACAGAATTCACATAACATAAGTGGGTTTTTAAAGAAACTAAACTTCTCACTACACTTTCCTCCTTCCCCTGTTCTTGGAGCTTCCCTTTTTCACATATTGACTCTCTCTTCTCAAGCTTTTTTTATACTGAGATTCCATTCTTGGCCCCCAACTATAACAGGTACTGTTTTTATTAAAATCAGTAGCTGTTAAAAATCACTACAGGCATGCTATGATTAATTTTGTGGTATTGATTTCTAATCTTGATTAACTTTTTTATGGATAATTCAAATTTCATTGTTACCAGGGAAATTAATTTAGATAGAAAATGATTTAACCATTCAAATACATTTTTTGTTTTATAAAATTTTATCTCCTCTCCGATTATTGACAGTCCTCAACAGTCTTTTTACTTCTATATAAAATACACTAAGAAAAATTTTCCTGATTATATAACTTCATATTATATTTTAGTATCTTTGAGTAGAGCATCACATAAACAAATCGTACACATATTTTTTCAAAAGTCACTTAAAATAATTCAATTAAAGATAAATTCTATAGGTCAAAGCAGAAATATCTATTAGAGAGATAATGGGACCATTGTTTTCATTATTACTGTTTTTATTTTATATTTTTAATTTACTCTATTCAATACGTACAGAAGACAAGGTTCAATTTCTAATTTACATAAAAGCAATCTGGTTCTTTCTGAATCTACATTTGTAAAGTTTCGAGTGTCCTTTATCTGATAAGTGTTAGAGTTATATCAGGTAGCTTTTACATTGTTTTTTATATCATTCTCAGTACCACTAGTGGTCTCCAACTTAATTAAAAGATGCTATCTCTTTTTGTACTTTATCAAATATGTATGGTACTGAATATTCAAAATTATGCAGCTAACTCAGTAGTTCAGTCTTACTGCACATGAAATAAAATTATTAGTCTAAAAACTTACTTGTTAGCTATTTAGTTTTTGTGTATTACTATATGTATCCTTCATTGCCCAATATTTACAATAAAATATTGACAGTAAATATTGTCAATATTTTCACATGATTTTAGACTAAGATATGGGAAATATTTTCACCAATAAGATCAATTCAAGGACACTATACATAATACTCCACCTTAAAGATTTCAAAATCATTTTAACACCAAACTTCCTAGTCAAGGAACTGCTGTTCTTTTTGTTAAATCAAAGTTAACCAAACACATTGAACAACAGGCTTTTTAATATAAACTGGTCAGAGTAATAGTTATACCCGAGAGTAAAAATGCACTTATTTATGGTCATTCAGGAAGACCTCGTGTATTTTGCTAGCAAAACAAACAAACTGTTTTGAAGCAAAAAATACTTCAAAATATATGAAAAAATGCTTCAAAAAAGGTTATCAGAGATGGAAGACATTGATTTTGCCAAAAATTATTGATGTCTGTTAGGCAGTTTCCATAGGTGTGTCTAATATTAAGGAATAACAACTTACAAGAGGAAGAATTTACTTTGGCCTATGGTTTTAGAGGCTTTGGCTCATGGTCATTTGGCCCTTGTGTTCCTTGACTGTGATAAGTCATCAAAAAGACTATTGTTTGAGTGAACCAGCAGACAGGAAGCAGGGAGAGAGGACATTGAAATGGTATAGGCATGGAACAGCCCTTGATGACCTATACATAGAAACTTAACTTCCTCCGGCTAGGCCCTACCTCTTAAGTTTCCAGACTCTCTTCAAATAGTGTTGTCATCTGAAAATCAAACCTTTCATACATGAGCTAGTAGATGACATCCAGCATTCAAAACACAACAGCATCCCAAACATGAAAAGCCAGAGTACAAAACTACTTCACAGACAGAGCATAAGAAGACACATGGATCTCTGTCCAATAAATCATGAAGTAGAGAAGTCAGTGTCTTTTATAATCAGGAAATGTTTGCTCAAGGGAGTAGTCTCTATTAACACTAGGAACCTCTTCCTAGGAAGAGCTGAAGGCAAGTCATACCCAAATCCTGTTCATTTTGACACCTTTAGTGATATCTTATACTACAGATATAGTTCCCACAGTTATTCGAGGTTGTGTAATACAGATGATCACAGCTACATCTCATCAAAAATTCTCTCAACACAATTTCCCATAACACAAATCAAGTTGAAAATTCAATTGGAAAGTCCAAGTAGAACGTAAAATAAGGGACAGTCTTTTAACTCAATTCTGAGTATTTCCTCTTGCCCATCACATTTTAATTGTGTGGAATATGATTAGGTATAGAAAATTCTTAGGAGGATATCAACCATGCTAATGATGGGTATCTTTGTAGACTGCTACTTATTTGAATAGGAAGCTAGTTTCTTTAATGCAAATGCTTAACTCTAAATGAGATTAGAAAATTGCTTTGAAAGTAATGCTTTTATACATGATGATGTTTCCATGAGCTCCGTGTTGTCTCTAATTTTGTATTGGACTAAAAAATATGAAGCTTTCTGAATATAATAATTTCAAATTGAGAAATATTTGTAGTCATATATTTCTGTGTGCAACAGTTATAGGGAGAGAAAAAAACTTTCCCTAAAATATTAACATCCTAATTACCCATTATACTATTTGACAACTAAGATGATTTTACTCACGAAATATTTATCAAGCACTTATTCTGTGTCTGATTCTTTGTAACATCTTGCAAGTAAAAGATGGGAAGACATAGCCTGTGATGAGTACAGACCAAGGGCATTTGCTGACATTGTCCAAAAACATATTCCAAAATTACTTTTAATATAAGCCAGACTATGACATTTTTGAAACAGACAGTATGGACATAGGGGAGGACTAAAGATCAAAACATCACAGGAAAAGGATGAAGACAAGTTGACTTGTTTGAAAAGAGGTAAAGAACTGAGGCAAGGCCAGGCAACAGACTAAACTGGCTTTTCTAAAAATGACAGTTCAGAGCAATATGTCAACATGGTCTCTTTTGAGCTAATTGGTATGTGTGTTATTCTTCATACGTTTTTCTGATGGAAATGCCTATCTCTGAACAGATTATTTTTAGTACATGTGTATTTTTTCAATGAAAGTAGCATTATACTAATTACAATATCATACATATTTATTTAATAATAAATGCAAGCAAACATTCACATATCTAAAACAAAGAACTCTTTGCAACCTTATCACCTTTTTGGGCTCATCCTTTGGAATATTCGCTAATGCAAGCAAAAATATCATTTAATCAAAATGGATTTATATATATACTATATACATACATACTGTTCTTTCTTCTCTGAGAAATCTAATAACAGCCTAATATCTATTTTTCTAATTCTTTATGTGCACTTCTTTATGACTTTTCTTAATAGATTATATTATCTTTTGCATGAGTGATTGTATTTTATTTTTGATTAAGGATTGAATTCTGTATCCATATTATGTTAATCTCTTATAGGAAGCCTTCCCAGATTAATGGGATAACCCAAGCTTTAAAAGTCAGTTGTAGGAATCACTTGGGAATCTTGATAAATTTGCATACTAATTGAGTGTCTTTGTGATGGTGCTGGGATTCACACTTTTGACAAGCTTACAGGTGAAGATGAAGCTGTTTCTCTGAAGTACCAGGGTGGTAGACATCCATCTTTGTCTTTACAATAATTTTTTCTTAGACTATTCTTCATTCAAATGCTTCCCTCTATTGCAGGCTTTCTCTTTGTTTCCAGGATTTTGCTACCACAAAAATTAGAACAGCTTTCCTTTCATTTCTGCACTCTTTCTAGGTCACCCATTTCCTACTTCTAAATAGCCTGGGGCTCAATGAACCTGGACGAGTGCCATAGGCTTAACACGTGATTTCTGCCTCTCTATAGGGCACTTTATGTGGTTACCATTTCCCAAGTCCCTCAAACATATGCCATGCCACTTAGAAGGTGTTCCAACACTACCAGCACTTGTTCTGGTCAACTCAGTGTCATCCCTCAGAGTATTTTAGAATCATCATGATGTAAATGCATTGAAATCAACAGGAGTCGATATCAAGGCTCAGTGAGCTCATCTGGAGAGGGTCCAGGTTCCTTTGTTCTAGAACAAAGAATTGAACAAAGACACAGAGATGCAGCAGAGGTAGGGCATAGTTTCAGATATATACATGTATAACATTTGTTTACAAAGAGGAAGAGTGGAAAGAAGAGGGGTAATTCAGTAGCTCAGCATTCCACCGAACAAAGGATGCTGGTTTTTATGCAATACACCCTGGGCTTTTTGGAGGCATTTGCATTTTGGGTTCATTTGCAACTGTATAGGATTTCTTACACATGTTCTGTTGCACTTCATTCATTGTCTGTGTCCTTAGCATCTTTAAAGTTCCACATAGAGAGGTATATTAGTATTATAACAATAGGCCAGCTTCAGACACTCTGAGTATGCTCTGCACCTGCTGGGATGATGATTTGAGTAGTGGGGATTGAGGAAGATCAGCCTTCCAGTCTGCCATTTTTTTCACATACTTTGCTAATCCTTCACGAAGTCTCCACCCTCACTCTCTTCCTTATCTTGTGCCTCAAAATGATTGAACTCTGTTGAACCTGTCAGTACTATACACTGTTGCTAAGTACCCTTTGGGAGAAGTTTCAAACAGCTTTTACAGAACACTTTATGTCAACATGCATTATCTTAGGTATTAT
Source organism: Apodemus agrarius (assembly GCA_964023405.1). NCBI lineage: Eukaryota > Metazoa > Chordata > Mammalia > Rodentia > Muridae > Apodemus > Apodemus agrarius. The sequence goes on along the minus strand of OZ030007.1, from coordinate 46,769,612 downwards.
TATTTTATGAAGTCTTGGAATAAAACTAATTTTAATTTTTTTCTAATCTAGTTTTTTTTTTCTTTTGCTTATGTGACCATATTTGAAAATGATACATGGCCAAATGTTATGACATGCATAGGTATGGTTGGATTTTTTGAATGATTATTGTAGGGAATCTTGCAGAAAATGAGACAACAGACATGCATTTGCCAATTGTTCTTCATGTTAGTCACATTTTGATAGTCTAGTAGCACTTTCAAATATCTGTACACTGAGAATAATGCACAACCAATAACTTTTTTTTAACAGGTACAGAATATGTCCCAGTCTATAGAAGTCTTAAACTTGAGAACTCAGAGAGATTTTCAGTATGTCTTAAAAATGGAAACCCAAATGAAAGGGCTGAAGGCCAAGTTTCGGCAGATTGAAGATGATCGGAAGACGCTAATGACCAAGCATTTTCAAGTAGGTGTGAATCCTGAAATCTTGGCAGTACAGCATAGTATACAGGTAGCATGTCACTCAGCTGGAAATAACTATTCCTGGGCCCATGTACACAGGTAAAGACTTACTGTAAATATGACTGTCTTGTCACTAAACAGTGACCATTAACATGCAGCTAGGAACACATAGAAGACTATTAAATTTTTTTTAAAGATGCTGCCCATCAGAAACATGTGGAGTTTCTGGATGGAATTACAGGTACTCTACCATCTAAGACAAGGGGGAATACTTAGGAAAATTAATAATTATATCATCAAAAATTTTTCTAATGAATTTATGCTGCTGTGGAGATATAAATTATTAAAGGAAGCAAAAATACCGTTGATGACATGATCTTTAAAAGGTTAGTTTTCAAAGATTATAAAAGTGAGATCTTTTAAAAAAGATTTTAGGTAGTTTAATGCCAATTATCTAGAAACTAGAAATGAAAAAAATGTGATGAACATGCTGGGCAGACATTATTAATGATATATAATAGAGTCATTTATTTAAAAAGCTTCTTGGTCTGTTAATGTCACTTGAGCCTCTATTATGAAGTATTGCTTTGTCATAAAAAGCATAGCACTGAGTTTTCAACAACTTTAAGGTTGTCCATAGATACTATCCTTTGTCCCTTTATTAATTAGCCTATGATATTCAATCCCAGAGTGAAGGAAGTAGGTTGAGTTCAGGCTTATGGTTAAGGGCTTGGGCATCTTGGAAAAAATGTAGGGATTTGGTCAGAGACAAAGAGAATCTTTAAAGGCACATTATAATGAGAAAGGAATCGTCATGGTTAAGAATTTTCTCTGTGGCCTCTGGGATATCCGAGCAGAGGTATAAATGACAGATATCAATACATGTTAAATTTCAAACGAAGGAACAGGACAGAAAAGTTGAGGATATTGACAAGAGAGAAAGTGGGAGTGACGAGCCTTGGAATCTGAGCTGAAGAGAGATTTAAACAAAACAGAAGTCTTTGCAAAAGAGAAAGAAGAAAGGAATGGGTTAGAGCAAGAAGACACAATACACTTGAAAATTATAGGAGCTAGAAGTATGAGCTGGATTAACAGAAAAAAATATGGGAAAATGATAAACAGGGAGAAACATAAAACTCTAGGCAGGTATCAATATCAACCAGAATTCATTAAAACCATACATACACTCTGTGTGACAGGGCCAGGACCTTCCTAGAAAAATGAAGTGCAAACTCTTCCCATGAAAAGCAACTAAGGGAAATGGACTGGGTTCAAGGAAAGCAGCAGCAGCAGCAGCAGCGTTTAAGAGCACAAAGGGAGAGTCACTTGTCCATTGATGATGCTGTGCTGAAGAATTAGGTGAATTGACCGTATCCAGGAAAACTATGTTGCATGCAGCCTTCTCTTCTGACATATGAAATTTCAGAGAGGATCTAGAAATTGAAGAGTTTCAATGCTCAGAATTAGGATATATATGTTAAAGCAACAGTATAAATTTGAAGCTGTGACATTATCAAGGGAGAAGGTTGTGAATACTAACTGGAGGACAGAAGCACTCCCCGAAAGGACAGCAACCAGAGAACAGGAGCCCATACTGTAATCAGTAGACAAAGTAGTGAAGACTTGGTGGAATCAAGGGACCCATATAAACTTCCCTGGGTCAGAAGGACTGGGGATGCATCTGTAGGTAAAAAAGAAAGAGGAGAGAAATGAAAAATATATTTGCCCTAGTGTATATAGGATTTTTCCTAGTAAAAGCCATGGTATCAATTAAAAAAATTAAATTTTCAGAAAATGTCACTGATTATGATTTCGATTTTTTTCATAGTTTATATAATGATTTCAAAGATGTTTTAGAGGTTACAGTCAATTCTGCTGGGCACCAGTGACCTGCGGTGTGAGGGAGCACAGCAGAAACCCTCAACTAGCTGACATTCATACCATCCTTTATAGTGGACAAAGAGAAATGAATAAAAACATTGGTGAGCAACTCAATATCACACATGAAGCCTTCCAACAGGAGTGCAAGGATAGAGATTAGGCAGTAAGAGAGCTACAGCAAAAGCAGTCAATCATTAAAAGAATTTAAAACAAGCCGGTTTCCATCTGTGCCCAGATCTGATCCTGTGCCACAGTGCTCCATACCCAAAAACTACTGGGAGAGAGCTGGTCTCTCAGAAGTTCAGACATGCCTGTGAGCACAGGTAAGATCACCACTTCTATTCTGAGGGACCCACCTGGAGACCTCAGGACATAGAAAACAAGGAGCAGCCTGGTACAGGATACTTCAGGTTTCTGTCTGCACCCAGAGCTGATCCTGTGCCACAGTGCTCCATACCCAAATACCACCAGGAGAGAGCTGGTCTCCTAGGATTGCTGACAAGCCTGTGAGCACAGCTGAGAACCACTACTTCTGTTCAAATTTCTGACCCAAGAGGGACCCGCCCAGAGCCTTTGGGACACAAGAACCAAGGAGCTGGAAACAAGATCCTTCCAGTTTCCATCTGCACCCTGGAGCTGACCCTGTGCCACAGCTCTCCATACCCAAATTCCTCCCTGAGAGAACTGGTCTCCCAGGAGTACTGATACTCAGACTTGCATGCAGGAGGGATAATCCACAGTCAGAGACAGCAAGACCAGCTAACACCAGAGATAACTAGATGGTGAGAGGCAAGGACAAGAACACAAGCAACAGAAACCAAGGCTACTTGGAATCATCAAAAACCAGTTTTCCCACCACAGTGAGCCCTGAATATCCCAACACACAAGAAAAGCAAGATTCTGAAATAAAATCATATATCATAATGAAGAGAGAGGACTTAAGGACATAAATAACTCCCTTAAAGAAATACAGGAGAACACAGGTAAATAGCTAGAATTCCTTAAAGAGAAAACACAAAAATCCCTTAATGGTTACAGGAAAACACAACCAAACAGGTGAAGAAATTGAACAAAACCTTCCAGGATCTAAAAATGGAAATAGAAACAATAAAGAAATTATGTTGAAGATAGAAAACCTAAGAAAGAGATCAGGAGTCAAAGATGCAAGCATCAGCAACAGAATACAAGAGATAGAAGAGAGAATCTCAGGTGCAGAAGATACCATAGAAAACATTGACACAATAGTCAAAAGAAAATGCAAAATGCAAAAAGCTCCAAACCCAAAACATCCAGGAAGTCCACAGAACAATAAGAAGACCAAATTTAAAGATTATAGATATAGAAGAGAGTGAAGGTGAGGATTATAGGTATAGAAGAGACTGATTCCCAACTTAAAGGGCCAGTAAATATCTTCAACAAAATTACAGAAGGAAACTTCCCTAACCTAAAGAAAGAGATGTACATAAACATACAAGACACCTACAGAACTCCAAGTAGATTGGACCAGAAAAAGAAATTCCTCCCATCACATAAATGTCAAAATACCAAATGCACAAAACAAAGAAAGAATATTAAAAGCAGTAAGGGGAAAGCATCAAGTAACATATAAGGGCAGATCTTTCAGAATTATGCATGACTTCTCAACAGAGATGATGAAAACTAGAAGACACTGAGCAGATGTTATACAGACCCTAAGACTACAGCCCAGGCTACTACACACAGCAAAATTCTCAACTACCATAGATGGAGAAACTGAGATATTCCATGAAAAAAACAAATTTACACAATATCTTTCCACACATTCAGCAGTACAAGGGATAATAGATGGAAAACACGAATACAAGGAGAGAAACTACAGCCTAGAAAAAAAGCAAGAAATTAATCTTCTTTCAAAAAAATCCAAAAGAAGATAGCCACACAATCATAAAAATAACATCAAAAATAACAGGAAGCCACAATCACTATTTCTTAATATCCTTAACATTAACGGACACAATTTCCCAATAAAGATACATAGACTAACAGACTGGATATATAAACAGGGCCTAGCATTTTGTTGCATACAGGAAACCCACCTCAGTGACAAAGACAGACACTACCTCAGAAAGAACCAGAAAACATTTTTTCAACCAAATGGTCCCAAGAAACAAGCTAGAGTAGCCATTCTAATATTGAATAAAATCAACTTTCAACCAAAAGTTATCAAAAAGGATAAGGAAGGACACTTCATGCTCATCAAAGGAAAATTATACCAAGAAGACTCTTAATTCTGAACATCTATGCTTCAAATGCAAGGGCACCCACATTCATAAAAGAAATTTTACTAAAGTTCAAAGAACACATTACACCTCACACAATAAAAGTAGGAGAATTCAACATCCCACTCTTCATGGATTTTACAGGTGTCTATGGAACATTTTATCCTAAAACAAAAGAATATACCCTCTTCTCAGCAGTTCATGGTACCATCTCCAAAACTGACCATATATTCGACCACAAAACAGGCCTCACCAGATATAAGATTAAAATAACCCCATGCAACCTATCAGATCACCACAGACTAAGGCTGGTCTTCAATTGCAACAAAAACAACAGAAAGCCCACATACACATGGAAGCTGAACAATGTCCTACTTAATGATTACTTGGTCAAGGAAGAAATAAAGAAAGAAATTAAAGACTTTTTAGAATTTAATGAAAATGAAGGCACAATATACCCAAACTTATGGGACACAATGAAAGCAATGCTAAGAGGAAAATTCATATCTCTGAGTGCCTCCAAAAAGAAACTGGATAGAGTATACACTAGCAGCACACCTGAAAGTGCTAGAACAAAAAGAATCAAATACACCCAAGAGGAGTAGATGGCAGAAAATCATCAAACTCAGGGCTGAAATCAAATAAGTAGAAACAAAAAGAACTATACAAAGAATCAGGAAAACAAGGAGCTGGTTCTTTGAGAAAATAAACTAGATGAACCCTTAGCCAGACTAACCAAAGGGCACAGAGACAATATTCAAATTAACAAAAATCAGAAATGAAAAGGGAGAAACTGAGGAAATTAAAAAAATCATCAGATTCTACTACAAAGCCTATACTCAACAAAAGTGGAAAATTGAGAAGAAATGAACAATTTTCTAGACAGATACCAGGAATCAAAGTTAAATCAGGACCAGATAAATGATCTAAACAATCCCATAACCACATCTTGCCAAAAGCAATATACAGATTCAATGCAATCCCCATCAAAATCCTGACTCAGTTCTTCATAGAGTTAGAAAGAGCAATTCTCAAATTCATCTGGAATAACAAAAAAAAAAAAAAAAAAAAAAAACAGGATAGCTAAAACTACTCTCAACAGAAAAAGAACTGATTCTGGGGAATCAGTACCCCGGACCTCAAGCAATACTACAGAGCAAGTGTTAAAAACTGCATGATATTGGTACAGTGACAGGCAGGTGGATCAATGGAATAGGATTCAAGACCCAGAAATGAATCCACACACCTATGATCACCTGATCTTCGACAAAGGAACTGAAAACATCCAGTGTGGGGAAAAAAGATAGCCTTTTCAACAAATGGTGTTGGTTCAATTGGAGGTAGCATGCAAAAGAATGCAAATTGATCCATTCTTATCCCCTTGTACTAAGCTCAACTCCAAGTGAGTCAAGGACCTCCACACAAAGCCAGACACACTGAAACTAATAGAAAAGAGACTGGGGAAGACCCTTGAGGACATGGGCACAGGGGAAAAGTGCCTGAACAGAACCCCAATAGCTTATGTTCTAAGATCAAGAATTGACAAATGGGACCTCATAAAATTACAAAGTTTCTGTAAAGTAAAGGACACTGTCAAAAGGACAAAATGGCAACCAAGAAATTGGGGAAAGATCTTTACCAACCCTACAGAAGGCTAATATCCAATGTATACAAAGAACTCGAGAAGTTAGACACCAGACAACCAAATAACCCTATTAAAAATGGGGTACAGAACTAAACAAAGAATTTTCACCTGAAGAACGTCGGATGGCTGAGAAGCACCTTAAGAAATGTTCAATATCATTAGTCATTAGGGAAATGCAATTCAAAACAACCCTGAGATTTCACCTCACACCAGTCAGAATGGCTAAGATTAAAAACTCAGGAGACAGTAGGTGTTGGTGAGAATGTGGAGAAAGAGGAATACTCCTCCACTGCTGGTGGGATTGCAAGCTGGTACAACCACTCTGGAAATCAGTCTGGTGGTTCCCCAGAAAACTGGGCATGACACGTCCGGAGGACTCTGCTATACCACTCCTGGGCATATACCCAGAGGATTCCCCAGCATGCAATAAGGACACATGTTCCACTATGTTCTTATAAGCCTTATTTACAATAGCCAGAAGCTGGAAGGAGCCCAGATGTCCCTCAGTGGAGGAATGGATACAGAAAATGTGGTATATTTACACAATGGAATACTATTCAGCAATTAAAAACAATGAATTCATGAAATTCCTAGGCAAATGGTTGGAACTGGAAAATATCATACTAAGTGAGGTAACTCATTCACAATAGAACACACATGGAATGCAGTCACTGATAAGTAGATATTATCCCAGAAGCTCTGAATACCCAAGACACAACTCACATATCAAATCATTCCCAAGAAGAAGGAAGGAGAGGGTCCTGGTCCGGGAAAGGCTTGATGCAGCATTGTAGGGGATTGCCAGGACAGAAGAGTGAGTGTGGGTTGATTGGGGAACGAGCAGAGGGAAGAGGACTTATGGGATTTAGGTAGAGGGGGGAACCAGGAAAGGGAAAATCACTTGGAATGTAAACAAAGAATATAGAAAAAAAAAGAAAGAAGAAAAGCAGTCATTAACAGTCTCCCAATAAAAAAAAAAGTCCAGGACCAAATGGATCTTGTGCAGAATTCTAACAGACCTTCAAAGAAGACCTAATACCAATACCCTACAAACTATTTCACAAAATAGAAACAAAAGTAACACTACTCAATTCATTCTATGAAGCCATAGTTTCACTGTGTATTCTCCCTTGGAGATGGAATGTTTACTGTCTAATCAGGAACCTGTCACATTTCCCTTCATAAAAGACTTTTTTCTACTTCTATCGTGTATAATGTTCCAAATAGATTTCAAAAACTGGTTGGGGGCATATTACTTTTAGCTTCGTAGGATATCATGTATATTTAAGAGGCATTTAGCTATTACAAATTATTTTGATGACTTAAAATTGTCAAAACAGAGTTGTATAATTTAAAATAAATTGTATTTGTTTAATAAAAAATAATTAAAAAAAAAACCAAAGGATGTTGGAAATGTCGAAGTCTAAATAACACTTATCAGAATAATAACCATTCTTCTGGACATACATATTCACAGCAGAGTTCTGAGCACTTTCATATATTAATTGGTTCAACCATCACACCTATCCAACAAGGCAAGCACTGTTTTACTGTTTTATCCTAATCAAATAAGCTCTTGCACAATGAGTACATTTTCTAGATTCAGACTGACACCATGTAATTCCAAGCCTGTAGGTCTGAACTAATAAACTAGATCTTTGAGTTAAAATTAAAGTAATAGGGACTGGAAAGATGATGGAGTTGGTAAATTTTTGTTAGTACAAGCATAAAGACTTGATTTCTGATCCCCAGGATGCATGAAATGGTGACAGGATTTGGGGGAAGGCACACTGTTTCCTCAGCATTGGGGAAGTAAAACCAGATAATCCCTGAAGCTTGTTAAGTAGATAATGTAGCCCAGTAGGTGAGCTCCTGCAAACATTGAAAGAGCCTATCTCAGGGGGATAAACTATCAGTTCAGAATGATTGAGGAAAATACCTGAAATCAGTCTCTGGTCTTCACAGTGGTGAGTACAAACACACACACACACACACACACACACACACACACAGATGTACACACAAAAACTCATGCATAGCCACAACGTGTGTATGTATACTTATGCCACACACATCGCCACACACATACATAAACATACAAACATGCACACATATATATGCACACCAACACATGTGCCAAAATCCCCACATTTATGAGCTCATTCCTTGACACCCAAATCACAGTAATAATTAGGTGTCCTAAACATGCTTATGAAACTCATTTCTCACCTGTTACAGCATGAATCACATTTCCTTCTAGATGCCGAGATAACATATGCTAGAAGTAGAACGTTCTAAAACCAAGTTTAAGTTGAAAACTACTCCATAAAACAGCTCTCAGCTGCTGCAAAACTTTCATCTCATGACAAACACTGTCAGCTTTTCTTTTTGTGATCTTTCAGGTGGAAATCGCAGCTAGCCATCATTCTGAGATCAACTGTTGTTGGCAAGAACTCTGGTTATTGTCAGAGTTATACAGTTGAAAGTAAAAATCTAGAAGGCATCAGCAAAGCCAGATTTATAGTGTTATATTTTTAGTTTTATATATATGATATATACCAGGGTCCTCAAATAAGTGTCCAAACCTTCAAAATTGATTGTCAAAAGTCTAGTAATGTTTTAAAAAGTAAAAATACTTTTTAATTCGTCAAAGAAAAGGAACTTCCAACTTTTGACATCAGATTGCTCCTTTGAATACACACATGTGTTAAAATGTGAAGTGCTCGACTGTGGCAGTTATAATTTGCAGCGAATGGTATGAGCAGAACTCTAGGATGAAAATTCTAATGAAACAATTGTGCTTAAACTAGTAAGTTTATCTCAAGATGAGCCTAAAATGAGCAAGCTATGCAGTTCTACCTTTTGACTGCAAAAATTACTAATCTTTTTCATTACTGAGATTGTTGCAATCATCTCACTCAACTTGTACCTACAGAGAAATTCAACGATTTCCAGGTTTGAAGAGCATGTAGAAACCTTCCCACCAGACACACAACCCATTAATCAGGGCAGCAACGGGAGCTTCTGCTACTCAAATGTATTTATAGTAATAACATTTTCTAAGTGTAATTTAAAAATGCAATTTTCAGCTCCTTAAATAATTATACAGTATGGCTTCTGACAGCCTATTGGGTTATTCTCAAAGGATCATACTTTGGAGCTCTTTCAACAGATTATATCATCTGCAATAAATTCACAGTTAACTCAAGCTCTTGCAATGCGTTTGTTGTTCGTATCTACCAAGTTAAAGAGAAAGAAGTATGCATGACAAGTGCAGATGTTGCAGGTAAAAGTGCAGGTTGTGGTCGGGCTTGCCATGATGAGGAATGGGGAACACTAACCACATGCATTGCGTGGTCCCTTGACAAAAATCAGTGTTTTAATGCTGAACAGCTCTGTGTGAGTAGCCCAACTGTAATATAAGTTATGCACCTTGATCCATCAAGAAGTTAATTCACTACATGTTAGGGAAGTAACTCTGCCTTCTGTAATGACATCTTAATTATCTACACTAGAAGACAAATGGACCCAGAGTCTAGTTAATGATCCAAAATGGAAACAGCAGCACACATCTCATCAACGTTTGTGAATCTTTCTATGATTTATCATGCAGTTGAACTTACATTCCTAAAGAAGTTATCCTAAATGACTATTCCAAAGGACAAGAAACACCTGAGCATAAGAGAAAGACAAAAACAAACACCAAAACCACCACCAACTGGCCCTAGAAACAAGGAATCAAGGCAAAAATTGATTTAGAATTAAAATTTTTTCCTTTATGTAGTTCTATGTATAGGTATTTAGTTGAAGGATAATTCATTTTCCCTGATGAATAAGATGTTTGATCTCTTTCCAATATTGCTATTCAACACATCACTCAAAAATGGGATCATGTCTCTGTTTCCAAATGAGATGATGTATTATTCAGGTTATAAAATACGGGCAGAAAGTAAGATAATCCAAAAGGCTATAATTGCTAACTATGGTAAAGACCAATTTATTTTATAGCAGTACATATAATCTATCAAAGAGCGGTTGCTGTGTTGACAAGCTGAGATAGAAAAATTTATCACCGAGAATCATGTGGCCACTTACATTACCAAAGCCTACCTGATGTCAACCCCAAAATATAAATGAAGAACTTTGAAGCTGTTTTAATAAGTTCCTTGTCATGTCTGAATTCAAAGAACATAGCAAGATAGCTGCCTTTTTTTTTTTTTTTTTTTTTTTTTTTGGCTTAAATGACTCTTGGAAACATTCTACTGCTATCCCCAGGAGCTGAAAGAGAAAATGGACGAGCTCCTGCCCCTGATCCCAGTGTTGGAACAGTACAAAACCGATGCAAAGCTCATCACACAGTTCAAGGAGGAAATTCGGAACCTGTCTTCGGTCCTCACTGGGATTCAGGAGGAAATTGGTGCCTATGACTATGAAGAACTGCATCAACGCGTCCTCAGCTTAGAAACCAGGCTTCGTGACTGCATGAAAAAGCTAAGTGAGTAGAGTTCTTTCGTTGGCTTAAGTCATGAGCTTCAGTTTCCCTGGAGACTGCATTCTTTTACAGAAAGAAGTTAGAGTAAAGGACCTAATTACAGAGCATCAGGTCTGAATTACAGGGCCACGTATCCCTTAGTCACCTGAGCACGTCTTAGAACTTTAAGTTTCTGCCATGTCAAGGCTCTGTGGCTTCAGATACTAGAGCACTGGATGTAGGCAAGTGTGTTAGATACAGAACTGGGTGGATGTTGCCTTTTTCTAAATGTGATACAGCCAGCCTTGTTTGGATAGGGGAGAAAAAACTTTCTTCAATTTTTCTGTTGTTATATTTTGGTTTTAGTTTGGATGGGTTTTCTTTTGGTTTGCTTGTTTGTTTGTTTCTTTGTTTGCTTAATTGGTAGGTTGTTTTAGGTTTTTGTTTGTTTAGTAAATAAAATAATCAGGACTCGAAATCAGAGAGAGTGTTCTCAAAAATAAATAAAATCTGTTCTGGAATATTTAAAAAGTAAGAGGCATAATATATCTTGAAGTTGATTATTTTCAGCAAACAAGGCTTTGGTGGATAAGTACAAAAATTTAAAATAAAACATGAATGGTTACAAAAAACATTTTGGACACTATTTAAAATTTAATTTGGTTTGCATTTCTCTAATGACTAATGATGTTGAACATTTTTAAGGTGCTTCTCAGCCATCCTAAGTTCTTCAGGTGAAAAGTCTTTGTTTAGCTCTGTACCCTGTTTTTTGATAGGGTTATTTGGTTTTCTGGGGTCTAACTTCTTGAGTTCTTTGTATACATTGGATATTAGCCCTCTGTCAGATGTGGGGTTGGTGAAGATCTTTTCCCAATTTGTTGGTTGCTGATTTGACCTTTTGACAGTGTCTTTTGCTTTATAGAAACTTTGTAATTTTATGAGGTCCCATTTGTCTATTCTTGATCTTAGAGCATAAGCTATTGGTGTTCTGTAAAAGAACTTTCCCCCTGAACCTGAGATTTTACCTCATACCAGTCAGAATGGCTAAGATTAAAAACTCAGGAAACAGCAGGTGTTGGTGAGGATGTGGAGAAAGAGGAACACTCCTCCACTGCTGGTGGGATTGCAAGCTGGTACAATCACTCTGGAAATCAGTCTGGCAGTTCCTCAGAAAACTAGACACTATATTTCTGATGGACCCTGCCATACCACTCCTGGGCATATACCCAGAAGATTCCCCAGCATGCAATAAGGATACATGCTCCACTATTTTCATAGCAGCCTTATTTATAATAGCCAGAAGCTGGAAAGAACCCAGATGTTTCTAAATGGAGGAATGGATACAAAAAAAAATGTGGTATATATACACAATGGAGTACTACTCAGCCATTAAAAACAATGAATTCATGAAATTCTTAGGCAAATGGATGGAGCTGGATAACATCATACTAAGTGAGGTAACCCAGTCTCAAAGGAATACCCATAGTATGCACTCACTGATAAGTGGATATTAGCCTAGAATCTTGGAACACCAAAGACACAATCCACATACCAAATGATGTCCGAGAAGAAGGATGGAGTGGACCCTGGTTCTGGAAAGGCTCAATGCATCAGTGTAGGGGAATACCACAACAGGGAAGTTGGAAGGGGTGGATGGGGAAACAGGGGGAAAGAAAAGGGCATGTGGGACCTTTGGGGAGTGGGGAACCAGGAAAAGGTAAATGAAATGTAAATAAAGAATATATCCAATAAAAAAAGTTTAATTTGGATGATTAAAAATAAGCCAAATACAAAATGTTTTGTTTTAAGTGAGTTACCACAACCACCAAAATGCAGAACCAATCAAGTAAGGAACTCCCACATCAGAGGCTCCACTATAATCATTTCAATTTTCCCATAGGAATCACAGAAGATTAATTAAAAGGAAATAAAGTGAATAGAAAGGTTTCATGAATGCATAGAAATCGTCAGCTCTTTTTTTTTTAACTGAAAAATATTTGTTTTCATGCTATATAGTGTAATCCCAATTTTCTCTCTCCTAACTCCCCCTAATCCTTTTTAACTCCTGGTATCAAATCCAGGGTGTTGTGCTTGTTAAATTCAGTACTCTAATGCATGTACTTCAGCAATCACATTAGACTAAACATACCAAACAATAACATCATTATTCATCATTCTTATTTAATAAGGTGTTTTCTGTCTGTTTTACCTGAGATGTACCTGTAAACACTGAATATGAAGCAATGCCTTAGTGTTTGTGAGGATCTGGCTCCAAAGCCCTCACAAATACCCGTTTGCAATTGTGAAATCCTTTTATAGAATAATATACAGCCCTCCTTACGCATTCCTTTCCATATGCTTTCTGTAATTTCTAGATTCTTTATAAACCCAGTGCTGTCTGAATTTAATATAAATAGGGCCTAGGTAAAAATGGCAAGAAAATTAGTCTTTACATGCTTTCTACAGATGAAATTGTTTTCCAAATAATTTTCATTCCTGCTCATTGAAGTTCAAGATGTAAAACTCATGAAAATAAGGAGCAGGCTGTAGTTCTACTCCTTCATGAATTCTTTCCAATGTCAGAAGTCATTTTCTCCTCTTTACCTAGCATAGAGACCAATGTGACAGAAAAAAATAATTATCTGACATTTTGTCTGAAAAAAGTATGATTCTGTCCTTCCTATCACTCAAGTCAATTAGCCACTTAGTGAACATCTCTAAACAGAAGTTATAAACAGAAAATCTAAACAACTCAAGAAGGTAGGTTTAGATGATAGATGACTGATGATATATACATGATAGATATTATAGGTAGATAGATAAATGATAAAGAAATAGGTAGATACATAGATAATAGTTTTATGTAGATAGATAGTAGGTAGATAGATGTAAATAGATAATAGACATATTATACATAGATATACAGATAGATAAATGATAGATAGATAGATAGATAGATAGATAGACAGATAGATAGATAGATAGATAGATAGATAGATAAATACAGAGAAATAAAGATATAGATAGATGGTAGGAGCATATGCATGGGTAGAGAGTGGATAGATGGATATATATATATATATATATATATATATATATATATACACACACAGAGAGAGAAACAGAACATGTGGAAGATAATTCTTCTAAATATCATTTGCTATTTAAGGACTATATTTTAATATTGCACAAGAATAATTTATTGCCAATGATTTTCGTGATGCATACTTATTGAAAATAATACATTATTACGGCCATGTGATTATTTTTCTTTTCTTTTAAACCTATCTATTTATTTATTTGGTTGGATTTTTTATATAGTCTTGTTATGAACCCCAGTCTGATTTTAAGTTTCCATGCGGTTCAGCTTGGTCATAAGTTTGCAATGATCTTTCTGCCTCATTCTAAGTGCTGAGCCTACAAGTGTATAAACACACACACACCAAACAAAACAAACAAGCAAAAATATCAAGCCATGGGATCTTAGAAAAGAAGGAAAACAATAATTAATTAACAATGGGTCCACTAACAAAAAGGATAGAGGAGGAATATCATTGGTTTAGCATGCCAATGCTTACTATAATGCTCAGACACACAGAGAGGAGGAGGGGGAACCGACAGTGTAGTATAACAAGGAAGAAGATTCACTTCATCAATAGCATCCTCCCTCTTCACAAAAGCCACTAAACATACAGCTGATTAGCAGAGGGGAGAAATGAACTAGGCATTCAGAATAAAATTGCAACAATTCTGAATACATTTCCCTCAATTTTCTACCCCCAGAGGAGCTAATTTGAAGTTAAATGTCACAGGGTACATCACGTAAATCTGAAGATTGAAAATTAAACCAGCCTCCCTGCATTCAAGGACCCTCCCAACCAATAAACAAGGCCCACAGGGAATCACAAGTCCTACAGGCTACTAAGGCCCTATTCAGTTTATTTCTTCTAAAGAATTAAAGGTTTGGAGAGAGTAGAAATGAGACAAATGCTTCCACCGTGATGCACCCTGGTGGTCTGAGTGAAATACAATGATGCTGTTTCCAAAGAATTTCACGATCTCCTCTGAGGGACTGAATAGAATAAAGTCCCCCATGCTTAATTAAATCATATCAGATTTCTCGACAAGAAGAATATAATTGTATGCATGCAAGAACTTGCCCGAGGAAGCGTGGGTAAAACTCTTACACACCCCCTGAGACCACCAACAGATACTTAATGGAGATTATAGCCAGGCTTTTCAACTTGCGGGCCCCCACCCCACCCCATCATCTTGTGAGATTTTGATTTTAGGGCAATGTTTGGTGCCCTCTAGTGAAAGAAGGGATACAGCCTTTCACTAAAGGAGCCATTTAAGGTCAAGGTGTTGAGAACCTCTGACTAAGCTATATATGGAGAATTTGTTTCTTAGAGTGGAAAACAAATGTTCTAAGTACCAGGAGCCATGTTTATATACTCAACAGATATGTTTGACTCCATGATATGTGCTCGCACTTTATAAGAAACTATCTCTCTGTGGTAAGCAAGCTCATCGTTAAGCAAGCATATAAGTAGGGGTTGCCGCAAGACAGGGTACCTACTGCTTTGACAAGTAGTTTGCCAGATGTTTTATACATTTGTTTTAATCCCTGAAAGAACCCCAGGTTAGACATTAGTATTGGTGATTTAATTAAAACAAGGACAAATTCATAAAAAACTTCTATTAGACTCTAAGGTTTGTAACAAGTCCAAGTCTGTCTTAGTTGAAAAATCAGATATTGTTCCCACACGTGACATCTTTTTATTATAGTGGTGTTTCCAGTCTTGAACATACACACAACATATCTCAAACATTTTGGAGAAAACCAGTTTCTGCAAAGGCTTGACGAGAGGATTTTATTAATTAAAGCAATTTATTTTCAACTCATATAACAATATGGTGTATGGTGATGTGTGGTGTATGTGTGTGTCTATCATAAGTCAGCAAGCATTTGAGGAAAGGCAGATTATAAAAGCACTACACTGGTTCTCACCTGTTTTTGTATTGTGTTGCTATTGACTTATTTTCTTTCCACAGTGGCAATTTCAGTATTTCACTGTAACATACTCAATAGTTTGTTCTATGTAACATTTAAAGGGAAAGACACCAAAAAGAGACTGTAGAAATCAAAGAAAAGTTAAACTCTTTTTTAGAAAGTAGAGGTAGAAAAGTGAGATTTTAATCAGAAATCTAACATTAAAAAATTGAGAATGTCTCTAGATTAAGTTGAAATAAGTCATTTGAAATCATTTGCCAGTGCGCCAGAGCCTGACAAATACAGAGGCAGAAGCTTGCCGGCAGCCATTGACTTGAGCACGGGGGTCCCAGATGGAGGAGTTGGAAGAGGGACTGAAGGTACTGAGGGAATTTTCAGCCCCATGGAGGGAGCAACAGTGTCAACAGGCCAGGCACCCCGAGCTCTCAGGACTGGACCACAGACCAAAGAATACACATGGAGTGACCCATGGCTCTGGCTACATATGTGGCAGAGGAAGGCCTTGTCGTTCATCAGTGGGAGGAGAGGCCCTTGGGCCTGAGGATGTTTGGTGCCCCATTGTAGGGGAATACCAGGATGGGGAGACAAAGTGGATGGGTACTGAGCGCCCTCATAGAAGCAAGGTGAAGGGGTTGGGCTAAGAGGTTCCCAAAGGAGAGATCTAGAAAGGGGAAAACATTTGAAATGTAAATAAAGTAAACATCCACTCCAAAAAAAAAAAAAAACAGAAGAAAAGAAAGAAAGAAAAAGAAAAAGAAAGAAATCATTTGTCAAAATCTACCATACACATCTAAAAATATCCCCACTCTATGCACTTGAGATTGATTCTTCCAGAACTTTTGAGCTGAAATAATTTAAGCCAAGGTTTTTAGTAATCAATAAACTTTACTATAAATCAATTATCATTAATCTTTCATATATTTATATGCTCTTAACTTGTGACTATATTTAAACTACAGAACCTATATTCCCAGAAGAATGTACTAATTTCTACATTATCACGGATTTCGTTATACTATGTCTATTCAGTTTTAGGTTTAAATAGATCTTTACTTTAAGATATATTTCTCACTGAATTTATACTTGAAAGGTAAATGGAAGAGTTGGAGTACTTTCTTAAACAACAACGAAGGTAAAAGTATGTTTTCTGAGAAAAGATGAGCTTTTTTTCACTTTCCTATTTTTTTTAAATTTTCTATATTCTTTGTTTACATTCCAAAGGCTTTGCCCTTTCCCAGTTCCCCCCTTACCATATGTCCCATGAATCCTTTTCCCCCCACCCATTCCTCAATCACCCCACCACCACCACCATTTCTCTGTTCTGGTACTCTCCTAAAAAACTGGATCCAGTCTTTTCAGGACCTAGGTCCTCTCCTTCCTTCTTCTTGGGAATCTTTTGATTTGCTAATTGTGCCTTGAGTATTCAGAGCTTCTGGGCTTATTAATATCCACTTATCAGTGATTGCATTTCATGTGTATTCTTTTGTGATTGGGTTAGCACACATAGGATAATATTTACAAGATCCAACCATTTGCCTACAAATTCAATGAATTCATTATTTTTAATTGCTGAGTAGTATTCCATTATATAAATATACCACATTTTCTGTATCCATTCCTCCTTTGAGGGACATCTGGGCTCCTTCCAACTTATGGCTATTATAAATAAGGCTGCTATGAACATAGTGGAGCATGTGTCTTTATTGCATGCATGGGAATCCTCTGGGTATATGCCCAGGAGTTGTATGCCAGGGTCCTCTGGAAGTGTCATGCCCAGTTTTCTGAGGAACTGCCAGACTGCTTTCCAGAGCGGTTGTACCATCTTGCAATCCCACCAACAATGGAGGAGTGTTCCTCTTTGTCCACATCCTTGCCAGCACCTGTTGTCTCTTGAGTTTTTAATCTTAGCCATTCTGACTGGTGTGAGGTGGAATCTCAGGGTTGTTTTGATTTGCATTTCCCTGATGATTAATGAGGTTGAACATCTCTTTAGGTGCATCTCAGCCATCCAAATTTCTTCAGGTGAAAATTCTTTGTTTAGCTCTGTACCCCATTTTTAATAGGGTTATTTGGTTGTCTGGGGTCTAACTTCTTGAGTTCTTTGTATACATTGGATATTAGCCCTCTCTCGGATGTGGGGTTGGGGAAGATCTTTTCCCAATTTGTTGGTTGTCGTTTTGTCCTTCTGACAGTGTCCTTTGCCTTACAGAAACTTTGTAATTTTATGAGGTCCCATTTGTCAATTCTTGATCTTAGAGCATAAGTTATTGGTGTTCTGTTCAGGAACTTTCCCCCTGTGCCCATGTCCTCCAGGATCTTTCCCAGTTTCTTTTCTAATAGTTTCAGTGTGTCTGGCTTTATGTGGAGGTCTTTGATCCACTTGGAGTTGATCTTAGTACAAGGTGATAAGAGTGGGTCAATTCGCATTGTTCTGCATGTTGATCTCCAGTTGAACCAGCACCATTTGTTGAAAAGGCAATCTTTTTTTTTTCCATTGGATGATTGTAGCTCCTTTATCAAAGAACAAGTGACCATAACTCTGTGGGTTCATTTCTGGGTCTTCAATTCTATTCCATTGATCTACTTGACTGTCGCTGTACCAATACCATGCAGTTTTTAACACAATTGCTCTGTAGTACTGTTTGAGGTCAGGGATACTGATTTCCCCAGAAGTCCTTTGATTGTTGAGAATAGTTTTAGCTATCCTGGGTTTTTTGTTACTCCAGATGAATTTGAGAATTGCTCTTTCTAGATCTATGAAGAATTGATTTGGGATTTTGATGGGGATTGCATTGAATCTGTAGATTGCTTTTGGCAAGATGACCATTTTTACTATATTGATCCTGCCAATCCAAGAGCATGAAATATTTTTCCATCTTCTGAGGTCTTCTTCGATTTCTTTCTTCAAAGACTTGAAGTTCTTGTCATACAGATCTTTCACTTGTTTGGTTAGAGTCATGCCAAAATACTTTATATTGCTTGTGGCTATTTTGAAGGGTGTTATTTCCCTAACTTCTTTCTCAGCCTGTTTGTCCTTTGAGTACAGGAAGGCTACTGATTTGCTTGAGTTGATTTCATAACCAAACACTTTGCTGAATTAGATGCTGAAAAAGCATTTGACAAAATTCACTATCCTTTCATGCTAAAAGTCCTGGAAAGAGCAGGAATTCAAGGCCCATACCTAAACATAATAAAAGCAATATACAGCAAACCAGTAGCCAACATCAAAATAAATGGAGAGAAAGTTGAAGCAATCCCACTAAAATCAGGGACTAGAAAAGCCTGCCTTCTCTCTCCTTATCTTTTCAGAATAGTACTTCAAGTTCTAGTGAGAACAGTTATACAACATTAGGAAGTCAAAGGGATACAAATTGGAAAGGAAGAAATCCTTTCATTATTTGCAGATGATATGATACTATAATTAAGCGAGCGAAAAAACTCCACCAGAGAACTCCTCCAGCTGAAAAAGATGAGTTATTATACACACATTTACTTGTTCTCATCCCCAGCAGAAACTCATTGTAGCTACCCCAATCCTTAGCAGCATAATCAGCAAGTGTAGACATAAAGATAAAATTTAAATGATATAAGTAGACTTACAGGGCTTCCAAAGTATGGCTGAAATAAACTTCCTATAAAAATTTTTAACAAGCTGTAAAATTTAATCATGTGTATATCTGACTACATGAGTTCCCCATAGCCTTTAAGAAGAAAGAAATAATTTTCAGTCCATAGAAATAGTCCCTGTTCTATCCAAGTTATTATATGTGTGGGTTTGGCCTAAGAATCCAAAGCTAGAAGCTCTTAGACTAAACTGTAGCAAAACACATTCATATGCTAAAGGTATAAGGAAAGAGAACATATGTGTGTTATGTATCAATGATCCAAACAATATCTTCAGGCTGCATCCTAAATCATACCTTTTCCTCAACTAATGATAGGTGATAGCTGACAATAGAAAATGAATGCATAAATTTAATTCGAGAAATAAAAAGATCACTTTCTTTAATAACCTATTCCATATATTTTCTGCACATATAGAATATTATCCATGCTGGTATTTCTATAGGTCTCACTATAGACAGAGAAGAGTAGCAGAGGAAGTCAGTGAAGCAAGGCCCCACCTCTTTCTGTCGCCATGCACCTTTATAAGAACATTTGTCTTCCAGGCATTTGGGGGAAAATCTCTTTCCTGACTAGATTCCCTTCTCCTCTGGAAAGTGGAAGTAAAGACAATGATTCATTTGAACAAAAGCTAGCTTGGGGAAGTCATGAAACAAAAATTAGTTGTTTTGTTTCATTTTTTTCAACGTCTCTGTTCCTTTAGACTGTGAAGATGCCTATATTTTATTGACAGCAAAGCCCATAAAATTATAACTGGGAAAGCAGCCAGTTTCATAAATTCCTACAGATTTAATTCTACTGACTTTATTTGGCAAGATAAATTTCAGTCTTGGAAATCAATGACCAATTTAAAAGGAAGTTTCTCTTGGGAAATAATCAACACTGAGAGATCTTCCAGTGTTGTTTGCTTCCTGGGGATGCCTGCCTTACAGTAACAGGTGGCATGGCCACAAGGCCACAGTGGGGACTTGTTTATCTGTCTGTCTGTCTGTCTGTCTGTCTGTCTGTCTATCCATCTATCTATCCATCTATCTCTCTTGGTTGGATGCGCCATGAAAACAGATACCACTTTGTCCTCATTAGCATATAAAGCTTCTTGACTTTGAATCAAATGAATGCCCACTTAGCAGAAAAAAAAAAAAAAATGTCATACTTTAGACAGTCCTCTCTAGAAAGAAAGTGCATCATCTGCATTATACAATGATTCTAGCATGTGACCTCTATGGGAATCCAGACTTGATACTGGCTACCTTAGCATACCTAAGTACACAGGAAGAATCTTTGCTTCTGTGTCTGATTTTAATAATACATATACACATTAAAGGGTAAATGGAGGCATGATTACTTACAGATACTAAGTAAATTCAATTACTATCTGCTTGTGGATTTTGTTTATTTCATTTTGATCTTTTACAACTTTCATTGTTACCTCTCTAACACATGGCTCCTAGATATATATTTGACTTTAGTAAATGACAGCAGAGACACAATTTCAATGTGCCCATGCTTCCCTGTCCCCATCCCTTCTTATTTTTCCTAAAAAGAGACATGCCTGTTGCTGCCATTTGGTTTATCGTGTTTCTCAAGTCAACTCCCATTCAAATCATGATTTGTCACTTTCTACATGTCTTGTGATCACGAATGACTTCTTTGCACTAAATACCATAGCTATTTTTTGAAAATGTCTTGTTACCCATAAAGATGGGATGCTTCACGGGTCAGTACACAGTCTTGTGAGGAACTGTTTTACTTGGTTCAGTGGTGCCTTGTTAAAGTAACAGATTCTTCTTCCTCTTGGGATAATTTAGATCAAGAGTGAACCCAAATTTAAATTCTTTACTTCTTTCCATTTGTCTTCCATCTGTTCCTAACAAGGGTCTTTGTATTATACAGCACAGAAAGTATGGTATAAGAAAATAATGAGACATCTCCTGTTTAATTTTTTTTGAGACAGGGAGACAGGGTTTCTCTGTGTAGCCCTGGCTGTCCTAGAACTCACTCTGTAGACCAGGCTGGCCTCGAACTCAGAAATCCGCCTGCCTCTACCTCCCAAGTGCTGGGATTACAGGCGTGCGCCACCACCGCCTGGCTTTAATTTATTTTAACAGAGTTTATAGGGAAATCTTTACTGGCACAAAAAAGCACTCAAAACTGCAAATAGATATTACCAAGCCATATACACATGTTACTCTCAATAATTATAGTTGATATTTCTTTCCTAGGTTACCTGAAACTTGCTAACTTGCTGACGGATCTCTCTCTCTCTCTCTCTCTCTCTCTCTCTCTCTCTTACACACCACACACACACACACACACACACACACACACACATCTGGGCCAGGGGCATATATATATATATATATATATATATATATATATATATATACACACACACACACACACACACACATATACATATATATGTATATATATTTAAAGGTGTCAAACCATGTTATTAACTCTGTTGCAAGATTATGCAAAGCTCATTTTCTTAAGGTAAGAAGTATTTTCAGAAAGCTACTTTCAAAACTAAGAGTTAATAGTACTATACAGATATACAGATTACACATTATTGGAAGCTTCTTCCAGAGAATCTCTGCTGGGTCTCTTAGATGCTTACTGGTAGAGTTCTGTTGATGCTGTCTTTCTTGGTGTATGTCATTCATGAAGCTCATGTATCCTCAGACCTTCACTACCATCACAGTATTGACAAATGTCTAAAGTGCTTCTCACAGGGGCATCTGTACATACTTTCTCACCAGATACTATGTCAACTTTGAACAGTTTAAAACTACCTTCAGTGGAGTCTTGATGTAATTTTCCTTTTCTTCCTGTCTCTGTATCTCAGTCAATGGCACTAAACTCTGCCCAACTGAGCAAGCCATACATTTGCATACCATACTAGAACATTCTTAAGTTATCTGGGCTTTCTATCTTTACATCTAAAACAAAATTGGTTTCTATCAACTTTACCCTTAATAGCGGACACCCGAGTATGCAAAGGTTCCCCTATCTCTATCACTGCTTTATATATCTCACCGAAATAATGAAATAACTGGGAGGGACATTCCTCCCTATTCTTCACTCCCTCTACAGTTTACTGTTCATAAAGTCGATAGAATTTTCTTTTAAAATTGTAGTTTGCAGATCTTTTGATTCCCTAATGTTCCATTTCAAAACTCTTTTGTGATTTTAGGCTGTATCTATAAAAACTTACAAACATTCACATAGGTCTTACAACTTTAATTATATGGACTGTTTTTTGATCAATTTTAGATCCCTATCAGGAACACATACAATAGTTCATATGTCTAACATATCTGTCTGTATACTGAACGCTATTCTAAATATTAGTATGTGTTCCTTTTTTAATCCTTTTAAATGCACTGTGAAAGCTATTTGATTACCTCTGTTATCCAAGAGACAATAGGAGGGTAGGAACATGTTCAAGGTCTATAAAGAGCAAGGAGCCAAACTCAGGTGGTTCTCTTAACCCCTTACACAGCATTTTAAAATACTGCCTTTTCCCAGCTGACCTTCTAATATGCTAATTAAGCTAAAACTGCAAGTAAACATCCCTTCAATTCATCAGCCAATGGATTATTCCTTGTCTTACATTACAAATTGTATATCATGCTGGAAGTCTAGAAGTTAGAAGTCTTCCCTACCTTGGTGGATTTCACAATTTTGAATGCATGCAATTATTTCAGATTCAGAGCCTTAAAAACACATGAAAATTCAGCTATACTTTACTGCAAGTGTGCCTCATAGATTAACACTAGAAAATTAGTTTACAGAAAGAAACCTGTCTCCAGATGACAAATGATGACGGACTGAGATCACACAAGGGAAGACAGAGTCAAGCATTGCACATTGTGAGTCATGGGAAGATGGGAAACAGTGAGTGGATGCTGAACGTGCAGGATGATGATAAAGACACAGTAACCCACAGAGGAACCAGAAGGCAAAGGATAAGTTATATGAGTGTGCATGGATTCTCCTTTGGTCAAAGAACTGATTTGAAATATGTTTGAAGCCTTGTTCATAAATATTCATTTACATGTGTGATTTGAATATGACCAAAATGTCTAAAAAAAAACTTACAGTCATAAAAATATTCAAAACTAATTTGGTTTCCTTATTTAACAGCAAATGAATTTTCTCAAACAGACAATTTATTTAAACTTATAAGAACAGATTCTACACTTGCGCTTAGCTAAAGGCCAAGAAGTGAGCAAACAGACAATGGATTTCCCAAATAAAGACATGTGCAGTGAGAACTCATGAGAAATATAATTATATTAAAAAAGAACATGTGCAGGAACACATTGTGATAACTCATTAGAAGTATAACTCTGTTCAACTTTTCATTACGATTTTCAAATTTTAATTAAAATATAATTTTGTCATTTCTCCTTTTCCCTTTTCTCCTTCCAAACCCTCTCATGTCCCATTCCTCCTACCTCTCTCATGCTACCCCTGTTTACTTCCTTTCAAATCCATAGTTTTTTTTTGAAGATACATATGTGTGTGTATTCATATATTCATAAACATATTAACACAACCAGCTAAGTCTATTTAGCATTGCTTATTGTAGGTGATTTCAGGACAAACCATTTGATATTGCATATTTAATTAAGACACTCATTCTGGGAAGACTAGTTATACCTCCCTCGGAAGCCATTAGTTGCCTGTATTCATTTGTTGGATCCCATAAGATTTCTCCTTCTATGTCTATCGTTGTTTTCATTGCTTGGGTCTTGCTTAGGCAGCCACGTGGATGACATTAACACGGACGTAGCTTTCTTATCCTTTCTAAGAAACAAAATCTCACAGCGGACTTCCTGGTCCTCTAGCTCTTACAGTCTTTCTCTGCCTTTCTCATGATATTCCCTGAGTACTAGGTGCAGGGATTTTGCTATAAATTGTTTTCCCTGGGAGTGGGCACTCCACAACCAGTGGTTCTCTAGGTTTAAATTAGTTTTAGTTTTCTTTTTCCTTTTAGTCACTGTAAATGAATTTTATTTGTACTCTTTACAAATGTATATTTTTGTGAATTATGTCGAGTTCAGTATCTATAAAAAATAAATTTATTCTAAGACATTCAAGTTGTTTCAAGGTTCTATATGAAAATGTTTAGCTACCAATTTAAAAAATATAGTAGTCCTATGAAATTCATTTCTTCCTCAAAGGCTAGGACATAACGAAAAGAGTTCAGGAGCTGTAGCTCATGACTTGTGTTGTTTTTTGTTTTTTAATAATATTTTTATTTAACTTATTCTTTAATCTATTTTTACAGTCCAGTCTTTACCCCCTTCCTGGTTCATTCTCCAATTGTTCCATATCGCACATTCACTGTCTCCAAAAGGATGTCCCCTCCCCACCCCACTAGACCTCCCTGAGTTCGGGGTATCTTCTCTGACTAAGTCCTGCCCTGGCAGTCCTCTGCTGTACGTGTGTTGGGGGTCTCATATCAATTGTTGTATGCTGCCTGGTTGGTGGCTCAGTGTCTGAGAGATTCTGGGGTCCAGGTTAGTTGAGACTGCTGATCTCCCTATAAGGTCACCCTCCACCTCAGCTTTTTCCAGCTTCCCTCCCCCCCCCATACAACCCCAGGGGTCACCAGCTTTTGTCCATTGACTGGGTGTAAATATCTGCATGTGACTCTTTCAGCTGCTTGTTTAGCTTTTCTAAGAGCAGTCATAGATAGGTCCCTGTCTGTAAGTACACCATAGCATCAGTAATAATGTCAGGCCTTGGGGCCTCCCCCTGAGCTGGATCCCTGTCATTGGACCTCCTTTTCCTCAGGCTCTTTTCTATTTATTTTCCTGCAATTCTTTCAGACAGGAAAAATTCTGGGTCAGAGTTTTTGACCGTGGGATTGCAATCCCATCCCTCTACTGATGCCCTGTCTATCTACTGCAGGTGGGCTCTATAAATTCCCTCTCCCCACTGTAGGGGATTTCATCTAAGGTCCCTCCCTTTGAGTCCCGAGAGTCTCTCTCTCACCTCTCAAGTCTCAGGTATGTTCTAGATCACCCCACCCCCAACCCCCTCCTATCTTCTGAGGTCGACTGTTTAGATTCTTTCTGATGGCCCTCAGGGCTTCAGTTCTACCACTCCCAACCCCCACAATCAAGGATCATGTTCCCCTCTTCCCCTGCCTGTGGCTTTCCCGCCCAGGTCAGTTTTCTGTAATGGTCTCTTTATGCTCCCAATAGATAATAGTGCTTCCTTGATGAGGGGTGAAAACTACATTTAACCTGTGAATAAATGGAGAAATCTTTTAGAAGCAGTTAGTTATTAAGCTGATCTCGTAAAGCAACAGTGGTAAGTTCTTCAGTAAAATCTATAGCCTCACTAGCCCCAGAAATTGGCTAGGTTTCTCATATCAAGCATGCTTCCCTTCCTACTGAGTAGGCCTCGCATTGAGTTAGAGACCTGCTGGTTACCACCAAGATATGCACATTTGGGAATATGTTACTGTGCCAATTACTGTTGTTATTCGTATGTATCATCTAGCTAGGACAATCTATTGCTCCTCTCCATTGGGAGTTTGCATAGCACTTCTGATGCTATGAAAACTGGTCCTTAGGGAAGAAGCTTTCAGGTCATACTCAATTCAAAAATTTCCAACCCTGTGTTCAAACTGCATGATATCTGCAGCAATAGAAACCTACCATCAACCTGGAAGAGGAAACCAAAGAAAACAATAGTACCCTGTACTGTTTTGAGACACTCCTGGATTCTCATACTTAATGCTGGGTTTTTTGTTAGATATGGCAGAACTTTATTTAAGCTGTGTGTGTATGGATGCACACACATTTATGTGTATTATATGTAAATTTAGTTAACATAAAATTATATAATTCCTTAAGACTTTTGAGATAATCTTACTCTATTTATGCCCCTCCCTCTCTTCCAGTATATTCTCCATTTCCATCTCTGCTCCTCCCCCTCCTTTTGTGTGTTCTCCTGTTTCCCGTCCCCATTTTTTCATCACTTGAAAACATGATTAAATTTGTTGTTACCGAAAATATGTGGATAAATGTTACAAGTTACAGTATTCTTATTCCTTGAAGTTTATAGAGGTAAAGTCAGAGAACTTGCTAAGTCGACTCAAATGGAGCTGGAAGTTTAACACATGCAATTTCGGTCTAAGGCTTGCAGGACTCAAAAGATTACAATACGGGCTATTCACAAGTTTATTTCTTCAGTCTGTGACCCTTTCTCTTTCTATCCATTTCCTAGCCGTGCATGGCCCATAAAACCTGGAAATGATCTTTTTCAACAGGCAATATATAAATGCATTTTTTTCACCTTTTAAATGTAGTGGGTATACGGTTTTTGTACTGACATTAACATTATAAGTCACAATTTAAATATACACATGTAGCAAAAATAGTGTGCTGAAACATTTAAAGGGTGTGGAATGGAAACCAACATTCTCTTTGAGTTTTTCTACCCAGAGTTTAACAAATTTAACAGTTTGATTTTAGGGCTTTAGATTGGTTAAATTAGCATTTTGAATAATACGTTTATTTTCGACTTTTAAAAATCAATCATAGACATTTATTTAATGAGTTCCTGTTCTAGTTAACTGAAAATTCAGATAACATCTGCTTGAGCTTTCTATTAATTTATCTCCATCTTGAATGCTTTTTGGCAACTCACAGATATCTATTAAAATCAAACTACTTTTACTTTTAAGACTCAGATTTTTTTTCGTCTTTATTTATTTGGAAAATTTTTATAGTTTTATTTTATTGATTCATTTATGTTGAAGTTGAAAAGCAAGTGTTTCTTGCTGGCCAGTGGCTGCACTGGGAAGTTGTCCAAATCATGTTACCCTTGGCCTCACTTTTGTTTGTTGTTTCTTTGGTTGGTTGGTTGGTTGGTTGATTCTGTTTTGATTTTGTTTTTGGTTGTATGTTTGTATTTTGTTTCCTTGCTTTGTATTTCTTTGATTGCATCCCCTCTCCTCCCAGTCCGAGCTTCCCACAACCCAGCCTCCCTATCCTTCTCCCCAATTACCTCTGGGTACCAACCTATCCAAGCACATCAATCACGGAATCAGGCAATCCTCCTTCCACCAAAGCCAGACAAGGCAGCATGGTTAGGGGAACAGGATCTACAGACAGGCAGCAGGGACAGCCCCTGATTCATTTCTTGGGGGGGGGGGAACCACATGAAGACAAAGCTGCACATCTGCTCCATATGTGCAGGGGCCTAAGCCTAGCAGATGTATGCTTTTTGGTTGGTTGCTGGTTCAATCTTTGGGAGCCCCCAAGGGTCCAAGTTAGTTGACTCTATTGGTCTTCCTGTGGAGTCCCTATCCCCTCCAGGTCCCTCAATCCTTCCACCAATTCTTACAAGGGATTCCCTGAGCTCTGTCCAATGTTTTCTGTGAGTATCTGCATCTGTTTGAATCAGCTGCTGGGTGGAAGTTATGCTAGGCTCCTGTCTGTAAGCATAACAGAGTACCATTCATTAATAGTATCAGGGATTTGTTCTTATCAGTGTCTGCTCCTACCAGAAGTCCCTGCACTTCTTGTAGGCAGGACAAAGTTGGGGTAGAAAGTTTTGTGTGAGGTGGGTTTCCTTTTTCCTCCACTGAGAGGGAGTCGTGCCAGCCTACTGGAAGTGGCCATTTCAGGCTCCATATCCCCCACTGCTAGGAGTCTCAGCTAGATTGACCCTCATGGACTCCCTGGACCCTCCCCAATCCTAGGTCTTTGGCATGTCCTAGCGATGCCAATACCTTGAAGCTGCTGATTTTGATTTACTCTCCAGTCCCTCTCTCCCAAGCTCTTTCCTACATGCTCCCTACCCACATCTCTCTCCCCCTCCTCCTCCCCTCTCTCACCCAGTCCCCTCTCTTCATCTACCTCCAATGACCTTTTCATTTGCCCTTCTAAGTGAGAGTCAAGAGTCCTCCACTGGCCCTCTTGTTATTTAGCTTCTTTGTGTCTGTGGAGTACAATGTAGGTATTCTGTACTTTATGGCTAATATCCACTGCTAAGTGTGTACATACCAGGCATGTCCTTTTGGGTCTGGGTAATTTTGTCTTTTCTATAATTAGAGAATATAGTTAGAGTACCAGTCAAGTAATTTTCAACATTAAATGTGAATGGTTCCAGTAGTACGATCATGTTATATTATTCCCCAGAAGCTGTTTGTATAATTTCTTCCTTTCTAAATCTAGAACAATAATATCTGTGCCTGTAAATGGAATGTATCAGTAAGCCCAGATGGGATGGTGCACATCTTTAATCCCAGCCTTAGGGAGAAAGAACTATGGGGATATCTCAGTTCAAGGTCACATAGAGAATTCCAAGCCAGTCTGCCCTACATATTTACAGTATCAAAAACTTAAAAATGAAGTGATTATCTTTACTGGTACAGATATATATTTAATGTTTAAACCAGGTTAAACACACCTGTATCTGTAAAAATATTTTTCATTTCCATGAAGGCTGCATTAATTTATATTTTCACAAAGTTTTTGAAAGACCTTCCTCTTAGATTTGTTTATTTTGGGAGATTTCTCAGAGTCTCCTGCACATTTCTCATTATAGAAGAAATTGTTACTTTACTAGGTCTCATGTCTGCCTCTGTTAAGTTACTAATTTGTTCACTGCAATATATCCTCAAGAAATTTCTTAAGAAAATTACACAGTAACTATCTGTACATCAGAAAAGATCCTATGTTGTCTTATTTTGTATTTCTCTTCTTTAATACAAAGGCATAGATGATTTTTGCCTTCCACTATCTATAATGGTGCTAAAAAGCTTGATTCCAGTTTAATTCTTACTTGTTTACATGAAAGCAGTTTAAATACATTGGAAATCTTCAGTTTCACTTTGTTTTCAGCCATCCTATATTTTGCAGTAATTCTGTTACAGGCACTTCTCTACATAATGTAGAGGATTTCTTCTGGTCTTGGGTCTCTTCTTATTCTAAAAACCTTATTTAAACATTGGAATCAATATTTTTGCTTCATCTCCCCCTTTTCAATCTTCTGTTTTTTTAAAATGTATTCATAGTTTTCCTTTCCATGGATCTTTTACTGTCCAAACTCAGTCTCAAAGTGTCTAAAGAGAGAAAGATCTCATCTTCTTTCTGGAATCTTTTTTATCAGAATTGTTTTTAACCACAATTTTGAAGCTATCTATTTTATCCTCTAAATTTATAATTTTGAGCAATAATCTCCTTGGCCATTTTGAGTGTTTACAAAGAGCTTGGGACTTCTTTCTACAAGTAAAAGGCAGGAAGACCATACCATTACACGGGAGGAGCCTGTGCTGAGCCTCCAAAGTATACATTTTGTACTTTAAATCTTTTAGGGTACCTAGCACACAGATTTGCATACATGTTGACTTGTTTTTAGAGACGGACATCTAGGAAAGAAAATAAGATCAATTAGTCTTTACATGCGCTAAGTTCTGCACATGTGTTCAGTTTACTAGAACACATCAGTGTTCTCTCTCCACACAGCTATGAGTCCATAATTCACTTCTTCAAGGTCTTGCCCCTTCTTCTTTAATCATCACTGCTTCTGTACAAGCTGTCCAAATGTCTCATGCCCACTCTCCATCATCTCTGGCCTTGGGATATTTATTGAAACTTCTCTACAAGTACTTCCTTGTATTCTTTTCCTCGTCTTTAGGATTTAAAATATAGTTTTATTGCTATAATTCTTCACTGCAATTTTACTGAAATCAGAAAATAGAGGCAATAAATGGTGGTATCAGTCCATCATTTCAATCAAGGATATTTTTCATCTTTCACATAAAAAATCTAAACACATGTATTTCTCTGCAGTTTAATTGAAGAGAGGAATGTCTTTTCATTTCATTCTGTATGCTGGAAATTTCTTTGGTCTGGTCATCTGTTTACTTATAAGTGCTGATGTGTGTCATTGTCACTTTGACATACCATGTGTTTATATCATCCACTCAACTAAGTCCACTCAAAATACATTAACATATTTCTAATCCATATTGATTCTACTTTGCTCTACTTTATTTTATGTATTTATAATAAATTGAACTGCCTTATTTCAAATAGACTTAATGCACAAGCTATAGGTGATGGGTGGATGGATGGATGGATGGATGGATGGATGGATAGATGATAGACAGATAATGATAGATAGATAGTTAATAGATAATAGCATAGAGTCTAAGGAACCACTAGCCCACTCTTGATACCTGGGTCTCAAGAATCTGTAAAGTGATTCAAAGAAATTTGTTCAGACATTCAAAGATGCCTCCCAATCTAATTGTTTTCAAAGAAAATAAAAAAATGA
Source organism: Apodemus agrarius (assembly GCA_964023405.1). Lineage (NCBI taxonomy): Eukaryota > Metazoa > Chordata > Mammalia > Rodentia > Muridae > Apodemus > Apodemus agrarius. The sequence goes on along the minus strand of OZ030007.1, from coordinate 46,738,963 downwards.
TTCCAATTCAGGTATCATGAAATATTTGAAATCACAGAATGTGTAGTTACTGTTTCAATAACAGAGAAAAACATGTTCCCACTCATCATCTTCCTAACTATTCAGCTTGGTATCCTGCCAAATACAAATTACTCTTAGGAGGAAAATAGAGGGAGAAATATGAGCCAAAATAAGCTATGACTTAGATTGCTTTTGTTAATGATTTGCCTCCAACATTTCTTCTTCATCCAAATATGCAGGATCAAGCAGCAATGCCCTAGACACTTAACAATCTTTACACTAGGAATAAGAAGATAGGAAAAAAATATAAATATGACCAAGGAAAACTAGAAAGAAAAAGGAATAAATGGGCAGGAATATTATTTCAAAGGTAAACGTCTATAGGCAAATTGTTTTTAAATATACATAAGATAAATGACTTTTTTATTTTAAACTCCAGATTTTATTACCTTCCCAGCCCACCCTCCAGCTGTTCCACATCCCATACACCCTTCCTGCTCCCCTGTCTCCACAAGGATGTCCCCACCACCCCTCCCAGCCCACAAGACCTCTAAACTCCCTGGGACCGCCAGTCTCTTGAAGGTTAGGTGCTAGACACAGATCAGGCAGTCCTCTGCTGTCTATGTGTCATATTTTGTTGGGGGCCTCATATCAGCTGGTGTATGCTGCCTGGTTGGTGGTCCAGTGTCTGAGAGATCTCAGGGGTCCAGGTTAATTGAGACTGCTGGTCCTCCTACAGGGTCACCCCACTCCTCAGCTTCTTACAGCCTCTCCCTAATTCAACTACAGGGGTCAGCCGCTTCTGTCCATTGACTGGGTAAAAATATCTGCCTCTGACTGTTTACAGCTGCTTGTTAGGTCTTTCAGAGGGCAGGCATGATAGGTCCCTTTTTGTGAGTGCTCCATTTCCTCTGTAATAGTGTCAGGCCTTGGGGACTCCCTTGAGCTGGATCCCACTTTGGGCCTGTCGCTGGACCTTCTTTTCCTCAGGCTCTCCTCCATTTCCATCCTTGTAGTTCTTTCAGACAGGAACAATACTGAGTCAGAGTTTTGACTGTGGGATGGTAACACCACCCCTCACTTAATGCCCTGTCTACACAGAAGTTGCTTACCCTTTGGTTTTGGTTCTAGCATTTATGATCCTTAGCTATTTTAAGACCTATTCACAGTAAAACTGATTCCATATATGTATAAAATATTATTATATGTATATAATACACACATATACTTTCTTAATGAAAATAATGCTTATCATATGTTGGATTCTGGAAACTTTCATTATGTGTTCTCTTGGAACCTGTAGGTCTGAGATTTAAGGTTTCACTGTTTGCATGTTCATGACTGCTCAGTCATGCACTTTTATCTGTATTGTGGGCACATCATAACTCTATACCTTTCAGGGAATTTTCTGCACAATGTTATGTTAGGATATATTTCAATTGATGTGTTCATTAATCAAACTAACTAAAAATAAGGCTTCAGAGTTCTGTCCAGCTTGTATACGTTCCATGACAATAAAAGAAGGGGAAAGATGTCGATAGCTAATAATCAATTGCACAGGACTCCTAACATGTGAGTGGCTGCTTGTCTCCCCCTTGCCTGTTCCCAGGATTGTTTCTCTTTCCATTGGATTGCCTTGATCAGCCTCAACATGAGGATTTTTGCTTTGTCTTATTGTATTTTGTTTTGTTGTGTTTGGTTGTTGTCTCCTGGAGGCCTGCTCTTTTCTCAATGGAAACTGGATGGGGGGCAATTTGGAGAAGAGAGAGGTGGAAGGACCTGAGAGAAGTGGAGGGAGAGGAAACTGGTTGGTTTGTAGTGTATAAGAGTAGAAACAATGAATTCATGAAATTCTTAGAGAAATGGATGGAGCTGGAGAACGTCATACTAAGTGAGGTGACCCAGTCTCAAAAGAATACCCATGGTATACAGTCACTGATAAGTGGATATTAGCCTAGAAGCTTGGAACACCAAAGACACAAATCACATATCAAGTGATGTCTCACAAGAAGAAAGGAGTGGACACTGGTGCTAGAATGGACCAAAACATCATTGTGGGAGAGTACAAGAACAGTAAGGTGGGAGGGGGTGGATGAGGGAGCAGGGGGAGGGAAAAGGACATGTGGGACCTTTGGGGGTGGGGAACCAGAAAAAGGGAAATGAATTGTAAATATAGAATATATACAATAAAAAAATACAAAAAAAAGAGTAGAATATATTTTCAGTAAAAAAAAATATTAATTTTGTTATACTTTACACTAAGAGCATTGAAATTACAAGCCATGCCCACTTGAGGGATTAAATACATTAAAATCAACATGGAGTTTATTCACTCAATATTTGATATTAATTTCATTGCTTTATATACCTCCCTTGTTTTCATCTGAGTTTGTGTATTATACTCATTGGCTGTGTTCAACCAACATGTTTATGCTCCTCTAATTCCAGCATGTGGCAAATTGATGAAAATCACAGGCCCCATTACAGTCAAGACATCTGGAACACGATTTGGTGCTTGGATGACGGATCCTTTAGCATCTGAAAAGAATAACAGAGTATGTTGCTTCAACAAATACTTTTAATTACAATTAGGTTTCATTTGTACTATTTTACCCCAAGCTATTTATTTTCTTCCTGATATAGGTTTTGATGTAAAGCATATTATTTTTTGATATTTTCCAGCTAGAATTGCTAATATATCTAAGGTGTGGAACAAACCTATTTTAGTGATATGTTCCTCTTAAAATTCTTCAGTGTAGTCTACCCTGTTTGTCAATGAATTCATCCTGCTTTATGCTTGAAATATAAATCACAAGCTTATAAAATTCCCTGAATATTCTACAGAAATATGACCTTTATATAAAAAAAAAAACAAAACAAAACACCGCTTAGTGAACTAGTTCATTATGTAAACCAATATAATGCTAGAGACAGTTGTTAAAGAAGCACACTCAAAATACTGAGGGAGTTTTTTTAGATTGACAATACCTGTAATTATGGAATTAAATATGGTAGGAAATGATTATATTTACACTTATTAATGAATTCATTATGAATTAAAATTCTTAATAGTTCTATGCAAATTACAGTTATTATTAAATTAATATAATGGTTTTACTAAGGCCTACAACATAATTAAATGAGTAACAGTTAGTAGAAAGCTGTGGCAACTAGAAAGTAAACATAAGTTGGGCATGTAAAATCAAATAGACATTTTTTGTAAGGCAAGGTACAGGCTAAAGATAATATCTTACAGTTGTCATTGATAATATGGCTACATCAAAGATGTTCTTTGCAATATGTGCTGGGTATAGTCAGCAATAGGCATTAACTAGACAGAAAATAAAGAAAAAGCAAATTAATTTGAAGGTAGTTAATTCGGCTATTTCTTTTCCATACAAACACAATTTTATAAGAGATATATTTGTGCATGTTTGTATGTTCACATACATGTAGAGGTGAGAGGACTCTGTGATTCTTGATTTCAATCATTCAGTTATTAAAGATGCAACTCTTCTTGTCATTCTTGGCAGCTAGCATGCTTATGTGTTGGGCCATTTTGCAGGTCCTTGTGACAGATACCTTTACAAAGACCCATATGATCTATTTCAATGGCTTAGCAGTAAGAACATTTGGCATCCAATACTTGAGAATTTGATGGTAACTGTCTATGTTTTGAAAGTTTTGTAAATGTCCAGTAATTAATCATTCCATTTGTTTCTCTTTCTCTCTTTTCTCCTTTATTTTCAGGTCTGGTATATGGACAGTTATACTAACAATAAAATAGTTCGTGAATACAAGTCCATTGCAGACTTCGTCAGTGGAGCTGAATCAAGGACATACAACCTCCCTTTCAAGTGGGCAGGAACTAACCATGTTGTCTACAATGGATCCCTCTATTTTAACAAATATCAGAGTAATATCATCATCAAATACAGCTTTGATTTAGGGAGAGTGTTAGCCCAAAGAAGCCTGGAGTATGCTGGTTTTCACAATGTGTACCCCTATACGTGGGGTGGATTCTCTGACATTGACTTAATGGCTGACGAAATTGGGCTGTGGGCTGTATATGCAACTAACCAGAATGCAGGCAATATTGTCATCAGCCAGCTTAATCAAGATACCTTGGAGGTGATGAAAAGCTGGAGCACTGGCTATCCCAAGAGAAGTGCAGGGGAATCCTTCATGATCTGTGGGACTCTGTATGTCACCAATTCTCACTTAACAGGAGCCAAAGTGTATTATTCCTATTCCACAAAAACTTCCACTTATGAGTACACGGACATCCCCTTCCATAACCAATACTTTCACATATCCATGCTTGACTACAATGCAAGAGATAGAGCTCTTTATGCCTGGAACAATGGCCACCAGGTCCTGTTCAATGTTACCCTGTTCCACATCATTAAGACTGAAGATGACACATAGACAAATGCCATTTCTTTTCATCTATCTACCCTGCCATTTATGATAAACTCTATAGGACCCTGTCTGTGTTTTTCTTTTTTTTTTCTCTTTGATTGTCTTGTCATTATTTCTCCAAAGCAAAGGATTTTATTGTATATTTGGAGTTTTAAAAGTGTTTGTCTAAGTTAGCGTGTTGGGAACACATCTTAAATCCCAAATTTACAGGGCCTATCGTGCCCTTCTCATGCAAAAGCACTAAAAAGATTTTAAGTGGCCAGAGTCATAGTTTTGCAAAAGATTAATAATCTGCCTTGTACTAGAATCAGATTAATGGTGGCTTAAATGCATGAATGTCTTCTCTTTTTAACTGTCATTATTTTTTACTGTCTCTTGCTCTACATCAAGAAATATTTTCATAGAAATTAAGGTAAAAGAAAAGCACTTTTCCCCCATTTATTTCTACAAGAAGATTTAAAGATTTTATTTATATGGGAAACACTATCAATCATGTTACTCTTACCACATTCTCTGATGCGGTGCTGTGCAGTCATTTCTAAATCTCTTGCTCACATTTTCCTGGCAATACATATTTCTATTTGTAACCACCATCACACAGTTGTATTCCTTCACTTCTATGAAAGTCATTTTTTATAAAGTACACTAAAAATTACCCTCAGTAATTACTCCAGTCAGTACTCAAGTCTGGTTGAGAAAGATTATCTTGGCTATCCTCTTCTCATAAGCACTATAAAATTGAGAAAAATAACATATACAGCCTTTCTTTTATTCCCTGACTCTACCATTGGCTCTGAATTTGAACACCAACTCAATGTAGTGATACCCTGTTTCCTTGAAGAATTCATATAAGTCTTTGTAAAATTTGTCACTGTGTTATAAAGACTTAATTTGATTCTATTCATTTATCATTATTAGTATTAGTACCATACATATATATTAGTATTCTAATATATTTTACATACAAATTTCAATAATGTCATTTCTTATACAATATAAAGCACATGAATATTATTAAGATGAAGAAATTTATGCAATGTTTTCTTTATTAAAATTATAAACCCTGGAGAGTTCTTGGCAAGCTTGTATAAAAGAAAACTATGAAAACAATTGAAAGTTATTTTTGTTTCAAATGTATAAATAACCAATTCAGAAAATGAAATGAGAATTCAATCCCCTGATAACTTGCCTCACTGTGTGTGCAAAATTAAAGAAACTAGAAGTCAAAGCTTTGATAAGATTTGTGTTACTAATTCCATAGAAGTTATAATCAACAAATACTGAACGTGTCAATGAATTTAGAAGTAATCTCCCTAAGTTAAAAAGAATTCCACTAAGGTAGCTTTATGGAAACTAATAGAGGTGTATTTTAAATTTTTAAAAATATATTCTAAAATGAATAACATGTAATTTATATTTCAATTTTTCTCATATGTATAAAAAATACCACAATTTTAAAATAAGCAGATGATAATGCAGACACAGCAACAGCACTCTATAAAAAGATACTGATATTTAGAGTAATTCATTTCAAGTTCTGCAAGTGAAGGGTCATTCTCAACTATCATCCTATCAAACTGGAGAATCTAATTACTTTAATCTTGAACCTCAAGATCGAATGAGTAATTATTTTCTTTTTTTGTTTTTTGGAGGGTTTTTTTTTTTGTCAACAAAAGTTAAGCATGATTGGGAACACTGCATTTTTTTATAATGACGTTTTCTTCTCTTATCAAAAGTTCATGTAAGCTCTAGGCTACAAATGAGAGTTAGAAAATTTAGGAGATTCATTTGTCATACTACACATATCGCAAAAGCAAGCAGTTCATACTTTGTATAGCAATTTGTATAAGTTTAAAAAAATCATGTCAGTTTTAGTAATGAATTAATTTTTTGGTAGACAAACTCTAATAGGTACACTTCTTGTTTTTAAGACATGTATATGGTATCACATACATTCAAACTATGTATGGCTTTTTTGTGAGGTGTGCACCTTGTACAGAGCCCTGTTGTTTTATATGTATGGTTCCATCGCCCTATCTATTTATAGTGTATGTGCTGCTAGAGAAACTAAGATTTTATTGTCACTAGAAGTGAGGTAATATGAGCTTTAAAATATGACTTGCATTAAAAATCAATAGTTTATGAGCTTTTTCCTTAATAAATTATGTTCAGTTTTGTGCCTGAAATAAATAAGAATTTAATCACTGCTTCCTTTTTAATTTCCAGCAAATAAAGTAATTTTATGAGGAAAATAATGCGTATTTGAAAATCATCCATAGAATCTAAGCAGTGCAGAAGTTTAAACTCTGAAAAATCACCATCCAAAGTGAAATATGTAACTGGTATTTTCTAAATTAATCTGATCATTAAAGTACTTCCATGTCATTCAATATTATGTTTGTGGTTGGGTTGTATTGGTGTGTAATTCATATTTATGGAACTTGAATCACAAGACTTATTGCTTGTATCTAAACTTAAATCTACAGGTTCAGAAAATGATAATCTTCTAGTGCACTAACATTTTGCAGAAATAAAAGAGAAAAGACCAAATGTAGTGTATGCACAGAAAGTAAGTGATTAGTCATGCATTATCATAAATCTAGAAGCCCAGATTGCTACCTTCATTGCTGCTTCATTTCTTTATAATTGACAGCACTCTCGGTAATGAAAACTTCAGAAAATATATTAACTTCTTATTGATGTTTACTATCACTAAAAAAAAGCCATGTCTTCATGTGTGAAAGTCACTGCCAAATTTCTGAGAACTTTTATAATCAGACTGTTACTGAAATTTAACCATATAAAATTATGAATGTATTACCATGAAAATAAACAGTTTTATTATAAAATAGTATTTTATTATAAAAATACTCCTTTGCAAATGAGTTTTACATGCACTAGTTCTGAAGTCTGAATCTTCTAAAAGAAAAGCTTTTGATTTTAAAGCATCACTAATGGTTAGCTCTCAGATCACCAGCTTTTTGTTTTGTAAATTTTATATAAGAATGCATTTGGAAGAAAAATAAAAAATATAACTTAAGAAGCCAAACCTTACAGAAATAGAATACTTTTAAAAGAAGAATAAAAAATGTCATGTTGCTAAAGAGTATAATCATATCCTTTATCACACCTACAAATTGAGTTTCTATGACATTATCAAACAACACTAAGTGTTACCGTCAATTTCTCCATCATATTAAACATAGACCATAAGAAATGTTATATGTTAAAGTGGTCTTGGTTAGGACCACAATTGGGGCACATGAATTAAGTCCAGATACTATGAAACTCAATTATTGATCTCTTATAGGTAGAAATGATAACTTATAAAAACACAGATTCAGTGAAGTGAATTGACACACGCCTTTAATCTTAGCACTTAGGAGGCAGAGGCAGGAAGATCTCTAATTTGCATCTTCCCTGGTTTACATCTACATAGCTAATTCTTGGACAGTCAAAGCTGCATAGTGTGACCCTGTCTCAGAATTAAAAAAGAAAAGAAAAAGAAAGAAAAGAAAAGAAAGAAAAAGGAAAGACACATTCTTTAATTCACTAACATGTATTTTTACTGAAATCATGATCATGATATCTTTTTGTTTTATTAAATTTAACTTAATTTATCATAAAGTGGCAAGCCATTAGGTTCTCATTAACATGGTCTACAGAGAATATTTGGGATTGAATAAAATATGACCTTTTTAATGGTTTAAATTATACTTGAAACGATCAATGTTCACAGGCTAGAGATGCATCAACAGTTAAGAGCACTTACTGCTCCTGCAGAGTACCTAGTTCTGTGTATCAAGTTTGATGACTCACAAACCCTAGAGCTAGCTTTAAAGAATCTAGCACCTTTCGCCTCCATAGGCACCTGAACTCACATGCACATAAACACACATACACATAGGCACATGATTTTTTTAAAAAACAGGTTCTAGAAAAATGTAATTATACCATTAAATTATTTTTCTAGAGAATTGTGATATTTTTATATTTCTTCATTTTATTTAATCTCTTTTTTTACACTCCAGATTTTATTCCCTTTCTGGTCCACTCTCCCACTGTTCCAAATCCCGTACATCCTCCCTCCCCGCCCTCCCTCCCCCTTCCCTCCCCCACCCCCCACCCCCCACCCCCCACCCCCCACCCCCACCTGTCTCCATGAAGATGTCCCTACCTGCCACACCCCACTCCACCAGACATCTAAACTCCCTGGGGCCTCCAGTCTCTTGAAGGTTAGGTGCATCTTCTCTGACTGAACCCAGGCCTGGCCGTTCTCTGCTTTATGTGTGTTGGGGGACTCATATCAGCTGGTGTATGCTGCCTGGTTGGTGGACCAGTGTCTGACAGATTTAGGGGGTCCAGATTAATTGAGACTGCTGGTCCTCCTACAGGGTTGCCCTCCTCTTCAGCTTCTTCCAGAGTTTCCCTAATTCAACCACAGGGGTCAGCAGCTTCTGTCCATTGATTGGGTAAAAATATCTGCCTCTGACTTCCAGCTGCTTGTTGGATCTTTCAGAGGACAGTCATGATAGGTCCCTTTTTGTGAGTGCTTCATAGCCTCTGTAATAGTGTCAGGCCTTGGGACCTCCGATTGAGCTGGATCCCACTTTGGGCCTGTCACTGGACCTTCTTTTCCTCAGGCTCCTCACCATTTCCATCCTTGCAGTTCTTTCAGACAGGAACAATTACCTGTTAGAATTTTGACTTGGGATGGCCACCACATCCCTCACTTGATGCCCTGTCTTTCTGCTGGAGGTGGGCCCTACAAGTTCCCTCTTCCCACTATAGGGCATTTCACCTAAAGTCCCTCCCTTTGAGTGCTGAGTGCCTCTGATATAGTCTAGAGGGTTCTCCCCCAATCTCCTACTGCCTGAGACTGTTTTCATTCTTTCTGCCTGCCCTCAGGGCTTCAGTCCTTTTTCCCCACCCAATACCAGATCATGTTCCTCTCTTCCTCCCCCCCAATGCTCCCCCCTGTTTTCCTCCTAGGTCCACCCCCCCCTTTGTGATTGCTTTCTTCTCCCTCCCAAGTAGAACTGAGGCATCCTCACTTGGGCACTTCAGCTGTTGACCTGTCTGAGTTTTGTGGACTATATCTTGAGTATTCTGTTTCTCTCTCTCTCTCTCTCTCTCTCTCTCTCTCTCTCTCTCTCTCTCTCTCTCTCTCTCTCTCTCTTGCTAATATACACTAATTAGTGAGTACATACCATACACGTCCTGTGGGGTCTAAGTTACCTCACTCAGGATGATATTTTCTGGTTCCATCCATTTGCCTGCATAACTCAGAATGTCCTCGTTCTGAATAGCTGAGTGGTATTCCATTCATTGAAACCTCTTAATGAAGGACACCACAGTATTGATTATGCAATTTAGCCAACTGAGAATTTCTCTTCCAAATCTAACATACCAAGATGACTTATCTACCACACATATTGCTACATGATTTGGTTTAGACTGTAGAATCAAGCTTAGAGACTTTTTTTTGTCTTTTATTAAATACTGTCTTTATTTACATTTCAAATGTTATCTTCTTTCCTGGCTTCCCCTCTGAAAACCTCTTATCTGATTTAAATTCAGCCCTCTCTCCTAAACAATCAACTATTGAGAACATAAAATTATTCTTTGAGGAGATCTGCTCATGGATGCTTGATAAGTTTCACAAATATACACTGTTACAATATAAGGTCTGAAATGCTATAAAATAATAACATTGTAATTTATCAACATTGCATGTTAGCTGTGATATATATAGCTAGTTTATAATGTAATTTGTTGTTTCTAATTAAAGACATGAAGCAACATATTTCATGAGGAGGAATTCTTATATGGAGAGTAACTCAGTACTATGAGAAGTTTGCTGTTAGACAATGCAGACACATAGAGTTAAACATTAATAAGTGTTCCCTACCAGAGCCCAGGCATAACAAGAAGGACTGATAATTATTTTTTAAAGGACTGAAACATTGTTTCTTATAATTCAGTTGTATTAATACTGTATGTTGAAAGAACTTTGCAGAAAATACAGAATAAACTTATAAACTACATAAGAAATCAGTGGAAAAAACTAGACATTTTAGTTTAAATGTACAAGATGTCCAATAAACAGAAATAATACATATGCAGTCAGGTTTTGATTGTACAGTCCTTGATTTTCTACAAGAATCCTGAGTTCATACATATACCATACTTATATATGAAATGAATGAAAATTAATAAATGCATTACTTATGTACAAGGAAATAATAGATATTCTGAAGCCAAGGGACATAGCTGCAAAGAGATACATAGGTCTTTGTGAGTTGATATTATGGTGGGAATAACCTTTAATAAAAACATAGAAACTTTAATCTGATTGTGTCAATTACTATGAACCAAAATTTTTAATCTACATGATAAAAATGGATTAGAGTCATTCAGGTGTATACTTCAAAAATTTTTAGAGAGATATACTTTTAAACATTTCCACTTTAAAGTTATTTCAAGAATGGAATGCCACCACACAATACAAGTAAACATGCTTTCTATCTTTCTGTCCTTAAAGTATCACCAAACAACGTTTATACTTCTTATGTAAAGAACTAGTTTGGGGCAATTTTCAACTTGGAGTTAAAGGATTCATATTAAAGATTACAGAATCCCAGTCATACATCAAACTTAATGTGCATTTGTGGTTGTATAGTCACTTTTGTAGGTTTAAATTTTCATCAGATTCTCAATAAAAGATATGGTCCAAAAGGCTACTCGTATGCTAGTTCAATCAACTTTAATCCCAAAGTCATCAAATATCTGTGTATTAAGCACTATCTGTGATAATTCTTGCAGCCTTTAAAAATCTCTACTAGCTCTCTGTTAAAAATTAATCAAGATTATAATATTGTCATTGTTATTTTCTTCAGAAAATCTAATGACTTTTCCTTTTAAAAATTAAGCAGTGATTTTATTGCATTTGGGTCGACTATAACTATGTTTCTGTGATTCACATTTTAGGAAAGATTCTGGCCAAATTTGGGGACCCAAGAATTTCTATTATGAAGCATGTCATACTTTATTTGAGAATATCCTCTTAAAATGCCAGTGCAGCATTTGGACAGAGGGGTTTGACTCTGACTGGAATAGAACAGATGCAGTGAGCCCAGTCTGCTGTAAATACAAATTCCTTTCCTGCCCGCTGAAGCAACAGAAACAGCAAAAAAAAAGTTTGAACATTCTCATTGGATTAGAAACTATTTTCACTCTCAAGCCTTCCAGTGACAGAGAATTTTCAGAAAACGTTCCAATGAAATAACATGCTTGGTATACACTATACGTGAATGAAAATTAAAATAATAAAATTAAGAAATTAATAAGTAACTGCAATAAAAAACAGAGTACTGAGTCTAGTTATGTTGGCTTTGCATTGTCTCTCCAAAATGACTTGAGAAGATGTATCTATTAGACTTTCTAATCCAGTAAAAATATGTATTTCTTTCTTTACTTTTCCCTGAAAAATTTTGAGATGAGATTCCACCAAATAGCGCAAAAGATGGCCTAGAACTTGTGATTCCTCTGCCTGGGCTCTGAGTATTAGAGGAAAATCTTATTCATATAATCTCTTTCTCTGCCTCCATTAACTCTATTAATTTGTATTCTTAGTATATAAACTTTGTAATGAAATTTTAAAACTTTTTATTGAAGGACAAAATGTAGTCACATCAATGCTGGTGCTAAATATTTATTCTTAACAATCACCTTATTTTGTTTGGTTCATCCACTACTTTCAAATCTCACTGAGTTCAAACCATTGATCTATACATCTATGCTAGTCTTGTCTTTTGAGGGCTGTGCCTTTTGTTTGATGACCTTCACTCTTCTCCTGTACTATCAGAAATACTCATCTCTTTGACTAAAACTAGGTGCATCTCGAATGATGTTATGAATTGCTGCCAGACTAAGTAAGCTACTACATGACAAGCAAAATGAAAGAATCATGTGTACACTTCCCTTCACAATTCATGCTGAAGACTGACTTTTTATTCTCTAAGTTCCTATTCATATTTTGATATGTATTCAAAAATGTCTTCTATATGAGAGTTACACAAAGGTCACTCTTTTATAGCCTTATAATATTGATATTTTAAATTACTCTACTACATCCTCTCTGATACCCATACCATACCCCTCCCAACTTTATATCTTTTCTCTATACTTTTATTATAACCCAGTGAATCCAATTAGGAGCCACCACTATGCACATGAGTGCAGGGCTCCATCCACAGAACATGGACAACTAACCATGACCCTACCACTGAAGAAAAGTAACTCTCTAAGAACCACAGTTCTGGTTTCTATATTGCCAAAATTATCAGTCAGTAAGCAATGAGATTGGCATACAAATTGAAGAGCCTGTTGAATCTCTACAATATTTCTAAAGGTGTCAGGTGTGCTTGCACATGCTTGAAGAGACTAAAAATGAGCAAGATTACTAGATATCCCTAAGCAGATAGCCTAGTCATTTTAGCATCCTCCAATACAGTGAATGGCCCTGTCTCAAAAAATCAAGTGGCATAATACCTAAGGAATGACAGGTGAGGTTAACCTCTAGCCTCTAGATGCATAAGGAAACACAAGCACATGTTCATGTACAATAACCACATTGCACACATGCCAACAAACATACACACATGTACATAGAATTGCCACATACCACTGCAACGGTGCGTTCCCTTTATGTTAGTGTAGTCACCACATACCAGTCCCAGGCACAGTAAGACAGACAGACTAGTATCATGACAAGCAATAGTAACCAAAAGGTAGAAGATAAGGAGGTCATCTTAAACACTGAACATTTTTTATTCAGGGAATATTGTGGGAAATTAAGACAAAATTATCATTTTGAAAATAAATTTCTAGTTCATTATTATTGTATGGTAATGTATTATAATGATCAATGAAGCTTAATCTCCTCTTTGAGATGAGGTGACTACATTCTGGTTAGGTGAATCTTATTCCAGGACAAAAAAAAAGGTGGTAGAAAGAGAGTTACATAAATAACCATTTTTTATTAATTGTTTTTCATACAATATATTCTGATTATAGTTTTCCTTCCCAATTTCTCCCAGATCCTCCCCATCCCCCGAGCCGCCTGACTCCATGCCCTTTCCTTCTCTCTCTCCCTTTAGAAAAACAGGCAAAAAAGAGCATAAAAAAGGAGAAAGAAAGAAAAAACAGAAGCACACATATACCCCAAATCCATTAAAACACAAACTCAGAAGCAGTATAATCAGAAGCCCCTTTTTATTAAAAGTCATTCCAGCATGCTCTGCATGCAGGCTTTGCTTCCGTTTTGTACATTTTCCCTCAGTGAGGAATGTCTTCTCAGAAATCCACCTTATTTTCAGCAAAACAGATGGAACTTTAGCAAAGGCACTTGTGCTACCAGGCCACAGGAATGTAAAGAGGCCACATTGGCCAGTTACATTTTATTACCCGCTTTCTTAGCTTTCTTTTTAAAGACTGAATCTTAAGAAACCCAATGCTCACTAGAAAGCCAATAATTCTAAGAACAAGCATTTACTAAGGTCTTGTAGGTGATTCAGTGAAGGACATCCCTTCAAAGACTCCAAGGAATATTCCAAAAGTCAGAATGCTTATTTGAAAACTAAGTCTAATGGCATGTCTTTGATAACATTTTTATTTTCTGTATATAACAGCATTTGATGTTATCAGTGGTTTTAAAAAGCTGTCCTTTTAAAACTTGAGTTTGTATGCAGTTCCTGGGATCTTTCATGAAAGGATATGTGAATTTAATTTAACAAAGATAATAAGCCACAAACACTCCATCCACCTTCAATGGAAGCAACTTTCTTCTTACATACTTAAAAGTTTCTATTTTAAGCTTTTCTGCTCAAGAAGCACTTTGTTGTTTAAAAATAAAGTATGGAAACCATTTAACTATATGGTCCCCAAGGTTTCTCTCAGCTCTAACTTCCAAGTGCTGTGAATTACTAAAAAATCAATAAATGCTGTTACGTGAGCTGGGATTCAGATGCTCATATAGCTCAGAGGGAAGGGAAAAGACCAGAGGGAAGGGAGAAATGAAAGGGAAAGTTCGCTTACACACTTTCCAAAAGTTTCCAATCAATTTCTAAGTAATAACCTGCATTATATGAAAACAAAGGCAAACACTTCAAATTATTCTACTTCCTAATTAAAATATACCCGTGGAACTGCTCCGCTAACATAGAAACATAAGGTTCCTTTTGCGGTTCTGTGGTTAAGAATGCTTGCACCAAGGTTTGTTTCCAGTACCCACAAGGTAGTTTGCTCTAATTGCTCTAATTGTAGTTCCAGGGGATCAAACAGCTTCTTCTTTCCCTTGGCACCAGACACACATGTGATACACATACTTCCAGAGAAGTAAAATACTCCTAAGCATACAATAAAAATTAATAAAAATTTCCACTTTACCCTGCATTTTTATGCTCAACCTCTCATATTATTGGAAATCTCCTTATGTCTCCAATTTAAGAACTACTATCTATCTAAGCAATGCCTCATGCAGATGCTCAGGTAAGTTAAAGACAGTATATCTACTGATTGATGTCTCTTGTACCAGATTCCCTAGTGGATAATGTTCTAATTGCCTTAGAAGTTTATGTAGATTCCCAGCATCCTCAGCACATATAGAGTCAGACTTCCTTATCCCTTGATGATTCTTCTTACCTGTGTCAGATTGTTCACATCTTTATATACGTGGTCGTACTGTGCTTAAGGCCTGAGAGAAGCTTTAGTTTGCTGTTTGTAGGGAGCTTTCTTAACTAGCCCCTTGGTCCGCACCCTCTTCATGTCTGTGCTGACACATCACCTGGTAACTTACTTCTCTCAGAGGACTGTTCACTTACCTCATTCCCACACTACTCTATAGTTTCCTAGAGTGAAGAATAACACCCACATTAGCATATTATTCCCTGGCAAAATAAAGACTCTATATGTTGCTCCCTTGATCAGACAAACAATATTTTACCCCAAATACCACCATTCAAAAGTAAGTAAAACAGGAATCAGACAAACTTACAAGGAAATAACGGGTTTTATCTCTGCGGGAGACCATAGTGATTTTTGGTGAAATGATGACAAGAAATACCCAGTGCACATGTTCAGAAAACAAACAGGCACAGACTCCTTCGCCTTTCTCTGTAAAGTTCAAATTATTATCACTCTAATACCATGGGCTGTTTTGTTAGACCAGTGTCTACCTGGGATGGTTAATGATGCTATAAAATCTTGTGAAGTAAACTAAATACATGAGCTGATATGTCACTATCTCCGTTCATACTGGGTATGTGGGCATGAAGAAATAATACCATTTCATTTGGTTTCAAGAAAAAAACAAAAAAAAGGTCTTTACAGAATCTCCAAATGGAATGTGAGGGTTTTTATTTTAAGATTTATTTACTTACTTTTTGTGAGAACGCTGTATATGAGTACACTATAGCTATCTTTAGGCACACCAGAAGAGGGCAGCAGATCCCATCACAGATCATTGCAAGCCACCATGTAGTTGCTGGGAATTGAACTCAGGACCTCTGGAAGAGCAGTCAGTATCCTTAACCTCTGAGCCATCTCCCCAGTCCCTAAGTTCTTGTTATTATATCAACAAATATGATGCTGATGTCTCTGCTTGGAGCATCTAACTTTTCCACTGCCTTCTTGATTTTAAAATAAACCCAGTGAAAAAGTTCTGAATCCTTAATCTACCTAATAGCTACCCATAGCTTTTAATTTATTATGAAAACACATGTAATTAAAATTTTCTCAATTTAGTAGTTGCAAGCAAGTGACTATGAGGACCCTGAATTTTACTAGAACAAGATGTAGTCAGGCCACACTGGTGAGAAACTTCTGTTTCTCATTCCCTACAATCTAACATTTATGCTTATTTCCTTGACTGGTGACTTTGAACCAAAACCACTCAAAGAGGTTTGCCAGTGAGACTCGGTTCCCTACCATTGAATTTGATACTTTGGGGCATTTTTCATTCTACTAACTAATACTTCTGAAACCTCCCTTCTATCATAGATCACAGCTGTCTTACATTTTTAAGGGTCCATAGGATAGTATTTTCCATACCAAATATCTGTGGGATGACTCAGAATATAAATTAAGGCATGAGAAAATCTAGCATTGACAAAATATAATTATCTTGATTTTTTGGCTTTTTTATTAAATTGTTTTATTTATTTCAACTGTTGTCCCCATTCCTGGTCTTCCCTCCCAGAGTTCTTCACCACCTCCCACTGCCTCTGAAAGGGTGCTCACCCACCCTCCCCTTACCCACCCACCCATGCTCCCTCACCTCCCCCAGCATTTCACACCCCTGGGGCATCAAGTCTCTACAGAATTAAACACATCCTTTCCCACTGAGGCCAGACAAGGCTGTTCTCTGCTTCATGTATGCTATATATGGGCCACAGACCAGTCCATGTATGCTCTTTAGCTGGTGGCTTAGGCTATAGGATCTCTGAGGGGTCTGAGTTAGTTGATGCTATTGTTTTTCCCATGGGGTTGCCATCATCTTCCTCTCTTTCACTCATTTCCCTTACTCTTCCATAGAGGTCTGAGACCTCAGTCCTATGGTTTGCTGTAAGTTTCTGCATCTGTCTCAGCCAGCTGCTGGTAGACCCTCTCAGAGGACAGCCATGCTAGACTCCTGTCTACAAACACAACACGGTATCAGTAATAGTGTCAGGGTTTGGTGCCTGTCCAAGTTGGGCTGGTCACTGGAAGGCTTTTCATTCAGTCTCTTCTCCATTTTTGTCCCTAAATTTCTTTTAGACAGGAACAATTCTGGGTCAAAAATTTTGAAGGTAGGTGGATGGTCCCATCCCTCCACTGGTGTTCTCTCTACTAGAGGTGGTCTCTTCAGGTTTCATCATCTCTCCATTGTTAGTCAGTTTAAAGTCAGCACTTAATACCCAATGTTTAGTTCCTCCTTTAACTTTGAAATTGCTTTGGATATATATAGGTTTGAATGTTTGTTTTTTTTTTAAAACACAGTAATAATATAGCAAACAAACAAAGGACAAATCTTAAGTTTCCAATGCCATATGTCAAATTGCTGAGGTCTTTCACCTGAGAAAGAATAACAATGGGACATTATGCTTATCATAATGATTCTAATAGATACTGCACCCCTTAACTATTATTGATGCCAATAGCAACAGCACGAAGCTAATGACTGGGGAAGGCAAATAGCGTCTACTATCACGTCTGCTGTCATCATAATTATTTCCTTTATTCAGATAGCAGACATTTGTGTTTTCAAAATCCTGGCTGAACTTTCCTTCCCTTCTCATAATTGTGTCTGTGGAGCCATAACAGGAGAATGAACCGCTGAGAGATGAAATGTGGCTCCCTTCTAGTCAGACCCGACATGAGTATTTCCTATCATTTCTTTCTTCCCCTTTGTCAGAATTTTACTACTCTACTTTTATTGCCAGGCTGTTTAGTCCTTCTGTTCTTATGGCTAACAGGCAATTGGAAATTCCTTATTTTTCCCTGAGAGAGATAAAGATTCACAATATAGAGTCAGCATTTCCCTAAAAATCATCCACATCTGTTGCAGTAATAAGTAACTCCTTTAGGGTATTCCTAAGGCAGCCGGCAGATCAGTGCCTACATCCATTTCTGTAGCCAGGAAAATAAAACAAATGCCCGTAGGAGTGATGGAGTGATAGAAAGTAACAGGGTTCAGTTGGCTAGAAAGGACACGGAGTCTACAGCATCATAGACATCATTGGCATTGAGGGAGATTAAGAGAGATGTATTGCGCCATTTGTACCCAGTCCTATTCCATGTTGGGGTTGTCTTCCCTAAATGCCACAGAAGTGCCATTGCTTTAAAAGAACATAGCAAATGTGAGTTTCTGCAGGTGATCTTCCATCCTAAATATTATGTGCTCTTTACTGACTTCCTAAAATTATTAAGCTGTATCAAGTCTTTAGTACATGTTGACATTTTAAGGTTTTTTTTCCCTATGACTTGACATTCAGAATTGCAGAAGTTGTAAAATTTTATTTTACCCACAACTTAGAGCCAGCCAAGTGGCTAGACCATGGAGTGTAACCCTCAGGAAACTGTGGATGAGTTGGAGTCCACAGCAGGGAAAGAGATGTGCTTCTACATTTCTGACCCTTAACAAGCTGACTGTGTTGAGATGCTTTCAATATGATCTATAAAACTGGATGGTGCCAAAAATTCCTCAGTTGCTAAAACCTATGAGTCTACCTGAATGAGATACTGACTTTTTTAATGCATGAGAAATAATGAAAAAACAAAAACAAAAAGCAAAACAAAAACATGGAACAAACAAAAAACAAGATTCACAGGTTTTAACCAGGGACAAAGAAAAAACAAGATTCACAGGTTTTAACCAGGGACATTAATAAAAACTATTAAAAACAGCATCTACTTAAAAAATAGTACTCTGAAATGTGGTAAATGCCCATCATTACTCCCTAATAACAAGAATCACAATGCATCCTGGTTGGTAAAAATATTTTTCTCTCCTCTCCTCTGAGTCTCATGTTAAAAGGAGGCAAGAATATTCTTTATGTTCCTAGCAGGGGTGAACAACAATGTTCCAAACTTGTGCAAACTGAGGACATTAGGTGTAGCTTAATTCACTCTAATGCCTTATAGAGTTACACTTCCATTTTCAGACTTCTGACCTTCCAACAAAATCCTCTGGAAGATTAAACTGTCTGTCAGTATGTCCTGTACTCCCAACTCCAGTTCTTAGGGTTTCTCACTACTTGCCCTAACTGAAACCTCTGTACAGTACTAGGCCTTACATATAACTTGCTAGAGAAGGGTTTAGCAAACACTGTGCTTGCTGTTTTGTACAATGAAAGGAAGGGATGGAAGACAGCAAGAAAACAAAGCCCTCTACAAAGTTGGACAAACGTACAATGGCTTACATACATTATATTAGCTTACAGAGAAATGTTACTGCCTTGAAAACTTCCTTGCTCCTTTCTTTCTTCCAGCCCTGGCTTTTGCAATTACTATTGTTTCATACAAGCCATATACTTGGAATAGAGTAGTACCTAACATTTCAGCTTAGTTCCCTTAGCTTAGAAATATGCACTTAATTTCCCTGCACTTTTTTAATTGGATATTTTATATATTTACATTTCAGATGTTATCCCCTTTCCAGGTTTCCTCTCCAGAACCCGCCCCCTCTTCCATTCCCCCTCCCAGTGCTTCTGTGAGGATGCTTCCCCGCCCACTCACCCACTCCCACCTTACTGCTCCAGAAGGGCTCCTGTCTCAAGGAAATACTGGGACAAAGTGTGGAGCAGTGACTGAAGGAAAGACCATACAGAGACTGTATGATCCATCCCATACATCCCAGACACCAAAGCCAGACACTATTGCAGATGCCAAGAAGTGCTTGCTGACAGGAGCTCCGCCAGAGCCTGACAAATACAGAGTCTGATGCTTGCAGCCTCAGCACAGGGTCCCCAGTGGAGGAGCTAGAGAAAGGACCCGAGGAGCTGAAGGGGTTTGCAACCCCATAGGAAGAACAACAATATCAACCACCTAGACCTTCCAGAGCACCCAGGGACTAAATCACCAACTAAAGAGTATACACATGGAGGGACCCATGGCTCCAGCAGCATATGTAGCAGAGGATGGCCTTGTCTGGCATCAATAGGAGAAGAAGCCCTTGGTCCTGTGAAGGCTTGATTTCCTACACTTCTTTGTATGGCTATTTAGTAATTAATTTTGTTTCAGTGCTGAGTGAGAGTCCCTTGTCTAAACATCTTTTATCTAATTTTCTTCTCACTCACCATAGTATGTTGTATTTGGTATCTGTATTTTCCAATTATAAACAAAGCTTCTATAAATCTGTGCAGATATTTTTGTGTATAGGTATATGCTTTCACTTCCTTCAAATGAACAACAAAGATCAAAATTGCCTGTCTGTTTGATAAGAATGTTGAGATTCATGAGAAACTGACATTGTACCTTCTGAAATCCTGCCAGCACTAGGTTAGAGCTGTAATCTTCCAAATCCTCACCAGTGTGACTTGCAGTAAGTATTGTGGAATTTGGGTTCCTATATCAGTTTGATGACAACTTATTATTTCTTCTGGTTTTCTCTTCGTTTTTAAAATTATTATGGAGCCCTGGCTGGCTTCAAAGTCACTAGATGGATGAAGCAGACATCAGATGTCTAGCATCCTCCTCTCTCTGCCTCCTCATCTTCACTGTTGCCTCAGTATGACTTCTCTAGTGATGATACAGACCATCCTTATGGGCTTACTTACCATCCGCATATGCTCCCTGGTGCTGAGTATACAAAATCTCTAGTATACTTTTATTCAGGTTACTAACAATGTTATTGTTGAGTTTTACATTTCTTTGTGTATTTGGATTCAGTCCTTTCTCTGATATATTCTTCACAAATATTTATTCTCAGAATTTAGAGTATGTTATTATTATATTTTTTTACTATCTTGACAATTTCTCTTACAGTGAAGGAAAATAACTCTATCTTACTAAATTTCCTTTTTTAACTGTGCCTTTGCTCTTAAAACCAGAAACCATTGCCAATCTCAAGGTCACATTGATTTCCTCCTAGACACTTTTTTTTAGAGTTTTGTGATTCTTCATTTCACCTTTAGATCTATAATACACTGAGTGTTTAGGTCAGTGAAGCAGGAAACCCCATAGCTAGATTAATTTTCCCATGTGATGTCCACCTGTTCAAGCCCCATTTGTTGATAGGCCTCACTATTTCATGGCACAGCCTTGCTCTTTTGAAAAAAAAAATAGCTAAGTATATTTAGATATTTTGTTGGTGTGTTCATTCTTTTCTCAGGAATCCCTCCAGATGGTTCTTGATTTCTTTGCTTCAGTATGAAGCCTAGCAGCAACACTGCTTTTAAAATTTCTCAAGAAACTTGAGTAATTGGAACTTAAACCTTTACTGAATGCAAAGACAATCTGACTCTCTCAAAGCCCCTTTCAGAAAGCAACTGTTTGCTGTAAAAGTAACTTCTACTTAATTGTCATCAGACAGACTTACTGCTGAATAAGTTAACCCTTTCTAGTTCTATCTAAACTCTGGCTGGCTGGCTCAATTTCTCTCCAAGCTGACTGATTCAATCTGGCTTCTATTGGGTTCTCACTGAACTGCTTTCTCTCCTTGGCCTCAAACTAATTCTGGTAACTTGTTCTCATCTTCTGGCTGCTTCTTATTTTCTTGCTTCAACTACCTCTGCACAGACTCATAAGTGAACTCAATTCCACTCAACTGAACTTCATTGAACTAAATTCTACTCATCTGAACTGACTGCACTGACTCTTTAATCCGGGGCTGCTCTTAAATTAGAATTTCTCCTAAGAGTTGAGAGTTGAGTGTATCCTATCTCTTATTTTTTCTGTCAAATCTTTCTCTGATTTGTCTCCCCCTCATTTAAATTGTATTGCTCTGGATTAAAGGTGTGTACTTAGGGATCTCAGTCAGAGAAATTAATGGTGTCTACAAAGAGAATGTCTGCAACACAGCTGAATCAGAAAGACCTAGCAGGCCTTTGGATATGATCAGAAAAGCCATATTGCTGGATTAAAATTCCTCTAAAGTTTTCTCTTCAAATTGTCCTAGAATACCTGAATCTGAAGATGAGTTTTTGTGGCCCCAGCTAGTTCACCATTTCCCAATATCGGTTGACTAAAGGTCATTTATTCAATCCCACTGTCAGCATCACTAGCTAGTTCACATCCATAAATAATCACTGAAGACCAATCAACATCCCAACTTCATAAACATCTTTCCCCCAACACTATTGTTGATGATACTCCATTATTGTGGCTTTATGATTTCTTTACTTAGTGCTTCACAGCGGTCTTGCTTAAAGGCTTCTTTGTGCTCACTCCTCAGATAAGAATGTAGTTCTGCAAACATTTTCTCTTGTAGGAACATTTTTATTGCATTATTTTGCATTATACATGCTAATTTTAATTATGCATATTTCTATAATATATGTATATATATATCTGAGAGAAAGGGAAAGAAAGATGAAGAAAAACAAGAGAAGGAGGATGCTGAGGAAGAGGAGGATGCTGAGGAGGAGGAGGATGAAGCATAAGTATAGAAGTATAGAACCCTCAAAGAACAAAAGAAGGTGTGAGATCTCCTATTGCAACCTGGTATTGGTGGTAAGGGTTGAATTGGAAGCCTCAATAACAACATACACTCTTAACTGTGAGCCATCTATCTAGTCCAATGAAAGAACTAGAGCTTTTTCTTCTTACAAACATGTTTATTCTCCTTATTTACTGATGGAAACTTTCATCAGAAAACCTCTATCTTCCTTACTCATGGCACTGAGAAGATTTGTTGTTAATGTTGTTTATTTGTGTTTTACCAAAAAGCAAAGTAAACATTTCACCAGGAAATCAACCATAGAAATGAATCACTTATTTGATAATGATATAAGAACATTCCATATTTCTGATATAGATTCTAAGCTAAATTTTATTGCCTTTGTCTCTAAGTATTAGAGATTTTACATATTGAATTACTTAAAGCAACTAAATCTTTATCTAAGTGTTAGATTACTTCTTGTTACCAAATAAGTATATTGTGACCCAATTAATTGTAAAGAACTTTGACCTGTTGCCTTGTCCATCACACAACATTAGGAAGGATTTCTTAGGCAATTAGTCACTTTTCCAATTAACATAAATTTCCATAAACATAAATCAATCATATTTCACACAGGATAAGAAGAAATGACTTTGATAATTGGACTTTGCATTTCTATAGCAACTTTCATTTAAGAAGTTCAAAGCATTAATTTAATTAAACTTCTGAATGTTCTCCACAAAGTAGGTGTTATTATTTCCATTTGACAAAGACATAAATGAAGTCACAAGAAGATTAACTCACTTGCCTTTGGCGACAGTGGGTTGGGAGTAGGTCAGAATGAACTCTAAAGTGCCAAATAGACATTCTCTTCACTCTTAACTAAAAGTCTTCCTTGCTCACTTTTTAAACAATATATGGACTTGACTGTGACCTGGATCAAATCAGGGATTTCAATTCTGTATAAATGGGAAGAGTTCAGAGTATAGATTATTCAAAGACTCTTTCTGGAGTTACAGTAGTCATTTGGGATAAATTTTTTGTAGAGTATTTTACCATTTTTATTCAAACAGGTTTTAACCAACATATTTTTCTTTTCTTTTCTTTCTTTTTCTTAATAGAATTGGATAGCCTAATCCCAGGAAGCAAAACTGTTTGCATTTAATTAAGGGAGGAATTGTACATCAAAGTTTCATGGGAAATTTTCTGAATCTCTACCTAATCTTCTCTTAATGAAATGGATCCGATTGCTGCTCTGTTTACATTAGTCACAGTACACGTTGTACATGAATTTGAGGAGTGTACTGAGCAAACAACGTTAAAATATACCAACAAGTATTCATCATCCAGGGGATGAATATCTAGAGTTTTTTTCAAGGGCAAAACATGCATTACTATATTAATTCACTATGTAGAATCACATACATTTAAAGGAACTCTTTGCACTTTTTTTCAGACTTGCAACCAAGACATCTTGCAGTCTTTAAAAAAAAATCCACTCAGATATATCAATCAAGTCTCAACCAGTCATGTAATATTCTGTGGACATTGAGACCATAAGGACAATGAGATCAACAGGGGCAATGGATACAATTAGAATAACATTATTTCTTACATGTAATTAATCAGCAAACGTGGGTTGCTGTAAGATAATGCTGTGGACTGAGTGGCTTCAAGAAAGACATTAATTGTCTCATAGTTCTAGACACTGTAAGTGAATAATCAAGGTGCTTCTGTTTGTGGCTTAGAGATGCCTCTTTTGTTAGCTTCTCACAATGACCTTTCCCTCTGCAGAGAGAGGTTCCTGGATTCTCTTCCTCATTGAATAAGAACATCAATTCAATTGGATTAGATCCTGCTCTTGTGATCTTTCCTCTGAAATCTGTATATTTGAGCACATTTGGAGTTAGGGCCTCCACGTATGAATTTCAGCAAGTAATTTTCATCTTGATCAACAAAGCAAAATAAAAGGTGTATTGTCATTTCCAGTAACCTATAAATCTGCTGAGGAAGCACAAAATTACTAATCAAATGGAAGCATACTTTAAACATTAAAAAAAGAAAAACTGTTTCTTTAAAGAAGAGATAATTTTCATGATTTTGTGCCAATGTCAATGCGAGTTACTATCTTCAATCTCCTATCCCATATCCTATTTGCCAACATGATTGTCACTCTAGGCCAAACATACTTCTCGTATGAAACCTTCTCATGTTTTAATATATTCCAAACATGGATATAATTCAACTTTCAAAGAGAAGTAATATAATGTTGCAAAGGTTCCAATAATATTATAAAGCTATAATAATCTAGAATTTAGTTCTAGCTCTAGCACCCAGTGAAAGTACGGAACCTTTAGAAACATATCAAACCATTTTTACCTTCCATCTTCAACTTCTATCACACCCTTATTCAAGAATGTCAATAATTAGAAGATTTTAACACTCATTACTTGTGTTGAGAAGTAGTAATAAATTATTTCAATTTATTACTGTAGTAAATAATCATATACTTCAAATACTGTGAGCTACATGGAACAATTATAAGGCTGAAAGTGTGACCAGAAAAAGACGTAGTAATCAAAGGAGGAAAAACCTTATTTAGGATGGGTGAGTGTGGAAAGCAAGGACAGATTAGAAAATTTATTTACAGGTTCTTATTTTTATAGTTTAATACAATTAAAGTTACTCACTATCTTGCATTTGAATAATAATTTTAAAATTTTATTTTTGTCAAAGGAGTCTCATTCTAGGAAGTTATCTATTTGTACTGTATCTTCTATTCCTTTTTATCCATTTTCATTCTACTTCATACATACCCTCATTATAGCAAATTTCATATTGTTCATACATTAATTTATAAGCTTCCTTTCTTAGATATTACAAGCTATTTCAAAATTATAAACAAGAGCTGGATATCATAAGTCATGACTTTAATTCAATCACTGGAGAATCTGAGACAAAAGGAACATAATTTTGAGAGGAGCTTGGTTGTGTGAAAAGACCCAGTCCAAAAAAAAAGAAAAAGAAAAAAGAAAACAAAGAAAATAAAAAAGAAAACTAAAGATTAATCCTAGACTTCAGTCCAGAACATTCTATAAGCAGAACAAACTGTACTTTGAAGATTTTGTTGCTGTGTTGGTGTTCTAATCTTTCCATGTGGGGCCTTTCCTGTTTACAGAAGATGGGCAGTTCAGACTATGTGTCCCCCATATTTTTAGGATTTTTTTCCTAGGGTTACTACTGTAGATTCCATGAAGTTTCTATTGCAATCGGTTTCTACCTTGTCCCCTGAAATGCTCGTTTCAAGTGTTTGCCCCAGTACTTTCTCCTCCCTCCCCAACCCCACCTGATCACTCCTTTTCCCAATTCTACCCACCCCAGTCCACCAGCAAAACCTATTTTATCTCCTTTCCCGAGAGAGATACTCACATTCTCCTTGAAGCCCTCCTTGTTACTTAGCATCTCTGAGTTTGTGGATTGTCACATCAGAGAGACTTTATCCAGCTACTAGTGGAAATAAATACAGAAACCACAGCCAAACCTTAGTCAGGACCCAGGGAGTCCTGTGGAAGAGTGTGGGAGCATTGGAGAAACCAGAGTGTTCAGGGACACAAGAATACAGTCCACAGAATCTGGCCAGGACTCAAGGTAGCTCAGCGAGATCAAGGAGCCTATAGGTTCTGTGGTGAGCTTCCTAACAGTGGTAGTGGGGCTGTCCCTAACTCCTTTGGCTGTTTGAGGGACCATCTCCTACTCAGTTGCTTGTCCATCCTTGATATGAGAATATGTTCCTGGTCTTATTGTAGCTTGTTTTGCCATGCTTGGTTGATGTCTTTGGGAGGCTTGCTCTTTTCTGAGAGGAGGCAGAGGACCTATGAATTTCGGGTAAGGGTGGAGATGACTGGGAAGGGGAAATTTCGGTTGGGATGTAATGAATGAGAGAAGAATTTAAAAAAAGATATGATTAGTTCATTCAAATGTGGTTTATTTCCAGTTGATATATTATACAGCACAAAGAATAACTAAAAATGATTATTGAATATGGATGAAGTTTCTCCAAATTGCATTTAAAAAAAATTTGATTTGTATGCCTGAAGTATTTTTGTTTATGAAAAAGACAAAGTCAGGGAGTATTCAAATTATCACACTTTTTAATATTTAGGTCCTTTAGACTTTTTTCTAATTCAAGAATAGTCAATGTATTAGCAATTTTTGCTATTGCTGAAACAAAACATCTAGTTAAAGTTGCTTAATTGAATTTTTGTTTTGACGCATGGTTTAAAGGGATTGAGTTTGTTTTTTTTTTTGTTGTTGTTGTTGTTGTTGGTTTTTTTTGTTGTTGTTTTTGATTTTTTTGTTTGTTTTTGGTTTGGTTTGGTGTTTCAAGACAGGGTTTCTCTGCATAGCCCTGGCTGTCCTGGAACTCACTCTGTAGACCAGGCTGGCCTCAAACTCAGAAATCTGCCTGCCTCTACCTCCCAAGTGCTGCAATTACAGGCGTGCGCCACCACCGCCCGGCTGGGATTGAGTTTTTTCCCTTTCTTTTTTATTTTCTATATTCTTTGTTTACATTCCAAATGATTTCCCCTTTCCTGGTTCCCCCCTCCCCATAAGTCCCATAAGCCCTCTTCCCTCTGCCAGTTCCCAAATCACCCCCTTCCCATTTCTCTGTCCTGGTAATCCCCTACATTGCTATATCAAGCCTTTCCAGGACCAGGGCCCTCTCCTTTCTTCTTCTTGGGAATGATTCAATAGGTGAATTGTGTCTCTGGTATGCAGAGCTTCTGAGCTAATATCCACTTATCAGTGAATGCATTAGATATTTGCTTTATTTACATTTCAAATGATATGCCCTTTCCACATTCTCCCTCTGAAAATCCCTATCCCATGCCCCTCCCCTGCTCACCCCCCCCCCCAATTTCCTGACTTGCATTCCCCATTCTGGGGAATTGAGCCTTTACAGCACCCATGGCCTATCCTCTCATTGATGTCTGAAATGGCCATCTTCTGCTACATGTGGAGCTTCTCCATATACATATATACATGGGTCCCTCCATGTATAGCCTTTGGTTAGTGGTTTAGCCCCTGGGAGCGCTGGGGGTACAGGTTGGTACATATTTTTGTTCCTCCTGCAGGTCTGCAAATCTTTTCAGCTCCTTGGGTCCTTTCTCTAGCTGCTCCATTGAGGATCCTATGTTCAATCTACTAGTTGGCTGTGAGCCATGGGTATTTTGATCCACTTTCCAATAAAGATTAAAGTATCCACACTTTGGTCTTCCTTCTTCTTGAGCTTCATGTGGTCTGTGAGTTGTATCTTTTGGGCTAATATCCACTTATCAGTGAGTGCATGCCATGTGTGTTCTTTTGTGATCTACTTACCTCACTCAGGATGTTATTTTCTAGCTCCATCCATTTGCCTAAGAATTTCATGAATTCATTGTTTCTAGTAGCTGAGTAGTACTCCATTGTGTGAATGTAACACATTATCTGTATCCATTCCTTTGTTGAGGGACATCTGGGTTCTTTCCAGCTTCTGGCTATTATAAATATGGCTGCTATGAACATAGGAGCATGTGTCCTTATTACATGTTGGAACATTTTCTGGGTATATACCCAGGAATTACCACTGGGTTCTCAGGTAGTGCTATGTCCAATTTTCTGAGGAACTGCCAAACTGATTTCCAGAGTGGTTTTACCAGATTGCATTCTCACCAGTAATGGAGGAGTGTTCTTCTTTCTCCACATCCTGTCCAGCATATACTGTGCCCTGAGTTTTTGATTCTGGCCATTCTAACTGGTGTGAAGTGGAAT
This sequence comes from Apodemus agrarius, assembly GCA_964023405.1. NCBI lineage: Eukaryota > Metazoa > Chordata > Mammalia > Rodentia > Muridae > Apodemus > Apodemus agrarius. The sequence goes on along the minus strand of OZ030007.1, from coordinate 46,710,591 downwards.
CTCAGGATTGTTTTTGATTTGCGTTCCCTGATGATTAAGGATGTTGAACATTTCTTTAGGTGTTTCTCAGCCATCTGGTATTCCTCAGTTGAGAATTCTTTGTTTAGTTCTGAACCCCATTTTTAATACATGTTCTGACTAGTTTAACTGTTAACTTGATGTAACCTACAATTATCTGAGAAGAGAACTCAGTCCTGAAATTGCCTAGATCAGATTGACTTATGAGCATGTCTATGGGATAATGTATTGATTATTAGTAGATGTAGGAGAAATCATTATGGTTGGCACCATTCTCTAGTCAGGTGATCCTAAAATATGCATATTAAATATTTTTAGATATACAATCCTTGAAAATAGCAAAAAGACCTGATTTCAAGTTCTTCTATTGAGTTCAGGTCTTGACTTTTTTCAGTGATGGACTCTGTGCCTTAAATCAAATAAATCATTTTCTCTCTTAGCAGCTTTCCCTCAGGGTATTTAGTCACAAAAGAAGTGAAACTAGACCAGCAGGGAGCAAGTGTCAGTAGGATCAGTCCACATTGGTGGGAGCTTGAGCTGGTTGATCATATGATGGTGGCCAACCAGGAGCTGAAACCTCACCCGGAAGTGGAAGTATGAATCAAGACATAACCCTAATGGCCTGTGTCTGCAGGCCGGTTTCCAGATCCAAGAGCTTCTTTTATCAATCAAGAAAGTGATAGAAGCTGTGGACAAAGTATTCAAACACAGGACTCTGTAGTGGATATTCCACTCTCAATTAGTGATCCCCGAGAGTATAATTTCTGGATTTGTCAACCAATTCTTTTCCATCTTCCATGTGTGTGTGTGTGTGTGTGTGTGTGTGTGTGTGTGTTTATGTGTGTGTATGAGAGAAAGAGGGAGGAGACTAAAAGAGCTAAAGGAAAACACAATAAGAGACAGACCATTCAAAAAGCATGGGATCAAATAATGTCATACACATACATACTTAAACACAACCCACAAACACACATTCACCTACATTTTCACATTCATACACACAATTTTTTAATAATAGGATATGTCCATGAAGATTTGTACCACTGATGGTCTTTATTCACTACATTAACCTTCTATTTCCAACAAAGTGGCTCAGGGCATACTTACTTCTCTATTGCACAGCCCCCCCCCACACACACAAACACAAATACTTTCATGGTAGGTAGTCTTCACTCATGTTCTACAACCAGAATGTAGGTTTTACATGAATACCATTGAAAATTAAATTTTTGGTTCACAGTATGGCTTCTAGTAAGGCAGATTTAGTATCATACATAAATTTATCAGAAAATAAAATACTGTGTGCATACTGAGCCAGAAACAATGGCCAAGTTCAGCATCCATATTGAAAGTCCTCTTGATTTAGTTCTGGATAAAATCTAAGAACTCCTACTTTGCACTGAGATGTAGGAGATGGAAATGCCTGGTTTTCAAGTTTTAAATCCCATCTTTGCTTCAAATCCTTTGATGGTGGTCTTGATACAATTAGTGACTTTGTCACTGATGTCATTAACATTGCTTTAGAGATGACATTGAATCTCAATCTCTTTTCTATTCAACTCTACTTTCTTAGGTGATAAATGCCTTGCATATCCTCAGGCACATTATGCAGATGAAGAAATCTGAACTCAAATGGAGGGTTTTTATCTGTCTCACTTTTACGAAATCTGCCCTGTAAATCATCCTCAGGGGCTCATTTTGTTTGTGTTCATTCATGCTCCTTGGCTTCCCCATACCATTCTGTGACTTTCATTTTATCTTTTTTCTCTGGTCTTTCCCTATTAATTGACATCATTGCCTACACCTGCTCTAGTCCGGGGTATCTTATACAATGAATTTTAATGCCAAGTTGTTTATAGACAGAATTTGAAACTGCATGGGAGATTTATAGTTCAGGGAACATGATGTAGAGGAGGTCCTAATTTATTTTCACAGTTATGTACAATTTAGATGTCTTGTGTCTGTAAAAACCACCCTCAAGCAACACCAATTGTATTTCACAGGCTAGTCTTTACAAATGATTTAAACCAGATTCTAGACCCTTTCCCCCTAGGAAAAATTTGAATATTTTGTTTAAAGGAAAGGAAATTAAATTAGACTATCATGAATAAAAAAAAAATCAGAATACCCTTCCACATTAAGAACCACTGTCCGTTGGCAGGAGAACTATATCAAGTTACTCTGTTTCTGTGAATAAAATGGATTCATTGTTGTAAATTTAAGTAAAGAATATGCTCCATCTGGAAAATTATCGGTCCCCAGAAACTGTCAATGTGGCCTTTTAGTATGCTTTCTATTCTGGTCCAGAGAATGCTGGGACAGCTGAAGAGCTACCCTGTAATCGCCACTCTAGCCCTGGTGAATCTTACAGATTATGGCACCATATAAACTGCTCATTTCAATTATACTGACCATCATGCTATTTACAGTTAGATAATTCGGAGAAAGGCACAGAATTTAAAGACACAGGTATGCTGAATTCATAAACTGCCCTGGTAGTTACCAGCCAGGATACATAGCTAAGGCTATGTAAATGATTAGCTGTTAACTGAATATTGCTCTCCTCCTCCCAAAACAAAAAAAGTCTGAGTGTAAACTGAGATCATTTGTTCTCAATGGAGGTGACTTTGACATTTGTGACACTTAGCAACATCTGGAGACATTTTTTGTTATTATAACTGTGGGGAGGGTAGATAGAGATTTTATTAATAGACATATTGCTAATACTCTGTATGTATAGGGCAGAACTCCACAACACACAAGCAACTAGCCTGACATAGTGAGAAGCATGAAAATTGTGGATGGTAAGTATAGATGAAAATGCTGTTAACCGAAATGCCAAGTGTTTAACAATTATTCACTGTGGAGCAGCCATTTACTTGGGACTCGAGATGCTCCAGTCATCTTAACCTAATTGCACACTGAGACACTGAGGTTTACCAAGCTTCAGTCAACATAAAAGAACCACAAATTTATTTTTGTGCCTCATGCCTTCAGCATAAATGTTTTCTTTATTATTCAACTGATTCTATCAAAAGAAAATTTAAAGAGATCTTGAAAATTTTCCTATATTTACTCTTCTGTTGAAAAGGGTCCCCAAGTCAATCATAACCACAGTCATTTAAGAGCTAACAATCTGTTTTTCTATCTTCAGTTACCTATGGAAGGAGTATGAACATAGAATATATAATAGGCAAATATTCTGGAATAGACTAGATGACTCTGTCATAGTTTTTTTTCCTAAAATAGAGAAAAGCAGGATTGAGCAGAATATTAAAATTGAATCATAATAACTTACACTAATGAAAAACTTATGAAGAATATACCAGTTGCTTCTACTGAAGTTTGTTTTTTAATTCTTACAAACCAGCCTTTGGGGGTAGTTTTCCCTACATTCCCTAAAGAAATCAAGGTCCAAAGACCTGGGGAAATTTCCTGAAGTAAAACAGCAAAAAATTGGAATATAGAGGGATTGTTTGGGTTTGGAATGGCCTCTAGAGGTTACTTTGCCGCATACTCCTAGCTAGGATGTTCTGACATTCTACAGACTCAAAAGAAGGTGGCCAACTGAACATAAACTGGGAAATAATAATCCATAAAACAAACCTTTTGTTTTGATTGTTTCAGATATTTTGTTGTAGTAATGGAAAGCTGACTAGAGAGAATAGCTCCAGAAAAATCTATGACTTATCAACTATACCACATCTTTAAAGATTAAAAATAGATAAATATTGTTTATATCTTAAAGACGTAGCTATGGAAGGCATACATCAAAGAATTAATATATCAGTTTAATTCATTAAACTATTAAGATCAAATAGTATACATCTGAAACATAGTGTTCCATCCAAATGCAAATTACCCAATATATTTGGGCAAAGCCAGGAAGCCTGCTGTGATGTTATAGCACTTGGAAACACTAGGGCCTTCTGGTTTTGATCAAACTGTTTAAATGGCCGCACACGACCTTGTTGTTGCCCAAACATGTCCTCGTGGCAGGTGACATTTCAGCAGCTTTTCCAAGGAGAAATGATTGCTTTCACTCTGCGTCTATAAATTGTGCAAAATGGCCCATTATCTCTGGTCCTTGCAATAGGGATACTTCAAAGGCAAACTGAGAGAAGGAAAACCACTCATGTGAATGGTAAACTGTCATTGAGCAGACAAACTGACCCACTAGCCACGCAGAAGTAGAGAGGAACAGTGTATCATCCCCTCCTAAACAGCCAGCAAATGCAACATTACATGTGTTTCTATTTTTACCCCTTTAGGAAATGCAAACGGATGTGTTGCCGACCCCTAACCATAAGGTATTTTCAATCATAAGCTGTTGCTGAGATGCATGCACACTTTAATTGTTTCTCCCCCAGATCAACACCACACACACACACACACACACACACACACACACACACACACACGCTCATGCACATGCACACCGAACACACTGAAAAAGGGAAGAATATTTGTGGTAAGAAAACACTGAACTTCACTAAATCAGATTTGTGCCTGCTAAGATCATTTAACATCAGTTGACTCATTCGGCTACAAAATACATTTGAAGTCAAGCCAATCTTTTATAAAAGGAAATTCTGCTAAATATACAGAAAAGAGCTCAGATGTATTCATACACAAGAATCCCATTTTAACTGTGTTTATGATATGGCTCATTGACCAATCCTTCAAAACATGGCTATGAACAGCAACAACAAGATAAAAGCTCACCACACATCACATAATTAGTTCATAACACAGATGTTCATTTCTTCACACATTGAACATGTTTCAAATACCCTATTATTTTATTTAACCCCAGGATACTTAATGGATGTAGTTTTTTAACAGTGAAATTAAATTTTGTGTAAAATGTTAGCAAAAATCCTTAGCACAGTGTTATCACTAAGGCCTCAATAAGCTCTGAAAGATTGTGAATGCAGTGAACCAAACAAGTTTGCCAAGGTTCTCCCGGAATATGTTCCAATGTGCCTAATTATTCAGGCAATAATCAGAGGGAGTAAATTAATGCTTGTTCTTTATGGTGACTTGAAGGTTTTGAGTACTTAATATAAACCAGTCTTTATATTTTACTCTACATAATTGGCATACAGAATGCAAGATTTGTCCCAGTTGACAAGTAAAGGGCACGTATGTAGGGAATTTGAAGAAGTTCCTAACAATGCAAAATACCTACAGTAGTTGATAAGACTTAGATGCTTGTCTCCTAGGTCTCAGCTCGTCATTGTCCTGTTAAACCAGGCATTCCTTGGTGCCTTGTTACTGTTTCATTTACATGCTAAGAAATAGGCTCAATAAAGAGGTTGATTTTATAAACTGAAATCAATTCTACCTAAAATGATTTTCTTGAGTTCTTCCTTGTCTTTTAAAATGAAAATGTTCTCTTTGAGAACAATTAATAATGATGATTAAAGATAGAGTAGCTTTGTATATTTTAACATGGTGTTAAATTTTTGTTGTTTTTGTTTTGTTTTAGTTTAGTTTTCTTTTTTTCTTTTTTCTTTATTTTTTTGTATAGTGTACTAAACTGCCTCACTTGTAAAAGTATATAAAGCATAACTCAAACTTCTTTTACTCAGAAAGACAATTTATAGTCTTACTAATGGGAAGAAAAACGTTCACTTCCATAGACTCAGATCAGACTACATCAAAGACTCAATGATCGTCACAGGATATAGTCTGTTTCCAGCATTTAGGTCTGTCTTTGTGTTTTTAAAAGGTTTTATTCTCAGATTTGATATGTTGGACTTGAAAGATTCAGACTCATAACCTATTTATAATCTGACCATTAAAACATTTTTTCTTTATTGTAGCTCCACAAACTCTAATTGGGCCTGATTATGTCACAACCCAGAGCTAATCCTTATACCTAGAAGACATGATAGTCTTTGTCCTCCTGACCCCCTGAATCCAGAAACACACAAACATCATAAACATCATAGAGTAAAAATGAGAAAAAAGAAAATCTGTTACTAGATAGTGGATAAATTTGACTTGAAAAAAAACTACTAATAGTCATTAAAATACTATATTGGTGCTACAATACAATCTTCTCAACTTTCTAATGTAACTCCTTCAAATCCCAATGCTTTGAAACCACCAGATTGATGATCCAACACTCAGAAGATATGGGGGAGACCTTCACAATACCAACAGGAGAATTGCTGGATGTCTAAGTACTGGTACTCCAAGAAACAAAATTTGTTGCTTTTCTTCCCTATTTAGAGGCTTCAAAGTCAAATTTTCTTTTGATAATATCATTGAATGTCAGTGAAACTTATTCCTGAATTTTGTAACATGTAGATGAACTAAAAATATCAATTGTCCATATAGTATTTTTTGTTTACTTTTATCAAAATGAAGACAATAAAGAAGAGTAAAATACCCAGGCAACCATCAGCAGTGCCGCCAATGCCAGGTTGGGTAAAGAGTAAGCACTGAGACCATAACTAAAGACCTGGTACCATTTTGGATCTACATGTTTTCTATTTGGTAAGTGAAAAAAAATGAGTCAGGGTTAACATGCACTTTAAGAATATAGAAAGAATTGCCTTTAAAATAGTTATATTTATAAATAAATGTTATCTAAATGTTATCTAAAAGTATCAATACAGTAATCCTAGAACATTAACCCTATCATTTATCACTTCTTCATTTTCTACAGGGTTCTTCATGTTTCTTGCTTGTTCCCAGACAGCTCCTTGTAAAAAATGTAAAAGCTACCAGTCAGGAAGGATAGAAGCAAAACTGTGCCTTCTGGACATGGCAGCACATGTGCACTCATGACAGCACATCACATGTGCACTCATGACATCACATGTGCACTCATGACATCACAGCAACTCTGGCTATCCACGCATGACTAATGCAGTCAACATTGTAACCTAGGAGTTTATGAGTCCCTGCTCCTAACTAAGTAGCTGTGGACAATTGATGGTTTCTGGGAGAGAGAGAGAGAGAGAGTCAGTTTTCTTTAAGGGTGTAGCCTCTGAAAGGTCAATCACGAACTACTGGATACAAACATTTGAAATGTGAAATGTATGGGCCCAGAATTAGGTTAAATGTTGTTTCTTTGAGAGTCAGATCCTTAAAAATTAGAGTAGAATTCTATTTTGTAAAATCCTCACCAACTAATCAAAGTCTGTTCTAGAGGAAAATAATCAAAAATGTTGTTTGTATTATTTCTTTAATTATGGCTGTGTTGCAAGTAGGTGCATGTGAGTATGGATGCACATGCGTTTTCATGTGTTCAAATGCCAGTCCTCACAAGCCAACCATGCTGCATTTTAGGAAAAGGTTTCACATTGGCCTAGAACTTGTCAAATACACTAAGCTAGCTAGCCAGCATGTTCCTGTGATCTATTTCTCTTCTCTTTGGTGCTGGGATTCCGGAGACATAGCGTCATGTTAGTGTGGATTATTAGAAATCAAATTTAGTTCTGCATGCTTGTGCAGCAGGAACTGCACTGCCTAAGCTATGCCCCAGTCCCAAAAAAGATTTTTGAAAACATGCTAAGTAATACCAAATATTTATGTCCTATGGATTATGCAGAAGACCAATGGAAGTATTACAGTTATGTGGGACAATGCTTACCTACATGTGACAGATAAGGGATTTAGTTGATAGAATGGAGACCTCTTGAGGAGTTTGTACAAAATTTAATGTAAATTATTTACTGAATCTGAGAGCATTCACAAGTGTCACCAAGGTATGGAAATCCCCTTGTAATTCTGTTTTTTTCATTGTCATCCTCATTTTTATGGGAGGCACTTTATTGCAGGCTTTATATGAATTTCTACTTAATGCCGTGCAGATGTATTTTTATGCATGCTCACTTTCAGAGTCCACAACCTTGAGTTTGCCCTCTGTATTTTCAAAGTGTTTTCTTGGCGAAAACACATTGTCGGAAAGTTGCCCCTACTTTTAGAAGTCTCTTATTCTGAAAGAGTCTGGCTCCAAAGTCAACCACCTGCTTTCATCTCCAAAGCTCACTCCAAGTGAAAAATCGCTCAACTGCAGTCTACTACCTCACATGAAAAGTTTCAGCTTGAAAGGACCTCCAGTCTGTGCCCACCATCAAGAACCACAAAGTGAGCAGAGGTAGCTGTGAGCTTAAAAAAAAAAAAAAAAAAAAAGAGTCTAAGCATGCTCACAGTGTGAGCATTGCAAAAATGAAAGGACACTGCAGAGGTGTCCCTGCTCAGGAATTGGATAAATGAGCAGGCAGCTCTATGCAGACCACAAAAACAGATTAATCAGGCTTTAGAACAATTTTATTCTAGTTTGTATTCTTTGGGGAGATCTTCCTTAGCTGCAACTAAATGGGGATCCCTGAGGCCTGCCAAATATCCCATTTAAATCAGCATAAATTTGCATATGTTGACATACAAAAATGATAGGCTGCTAGAAGATATTCTTTCACAATCTCAGGTAGGTGCGTTTTTTGTTGTTGTTGTTGTTGTTGCTGCTTGTTTTGTTTTGCTCCATTTTCTGTGACTATCTTGCAAGTACAGCTGAGACTTTCAGAATCCCTGTCCCAGGTAAAGAATATCTTCTCCTTGTCACTGGGTAGATACACCTTCAGCTCTAAGAAATGCCCTGCTTTAATGGAGGTCATAGGTTTCTTATTTAAAAGGAATGGCAGAATTTCAAAAAAGTTCTTAAAGTTTGATGCATCTAAAATTCTAACTCCAATCTATTACATCTATCTGGGATACATCCCTGTGAGCAACGTTAGGGATGGACAACTCCCTAGATTTTCCTGTGACTCATTTACTGAAGCAAAGTTTGTCTGACCTGCATGCATGCATGCATCCATCCATTTATGTCCAGCCTATGACTGCTTTCACATTAGAACAGGCCCAGGTATATCACAACAGACTTCTCTCACTCGTAGCCCCAAATATTTGCCATTTAGTCCTTGACAAATTCAGGTATAAATTAAGAATAACAAAAACTTTAATTTTCTAGTCAATCTATTATATTAATAATGTCCTACAAGTAAGTAAATTGAGAGACCTCCAGGAATAAAAAAAGGCAAGGCATGTTTGAAGAAACCTGTACACATACTTGTTCTGTGCTTAAGTAATATTTATTCAAACCAACAAAAGACAACTATGGCAAATTGCTCTGATGCTCAAAAGGTTGGTAAAATGCTATTGTCACACTCAAATTAGCTTTTCAGTTATGTGTGGGTACAATCTAAATTGAAAGCCCAACTGTCATTTTATTCTAAGTCATTTTCTGACACAATCTATTTGAAATAGGTCACAATTTGCTTCATGGGTCATTCTTATAGGCTTTACCAAATGAAAAGTGGTTTTTTTTTTTTGCCTCAACCTCTCCCCATTCCTGTTTGAATGACTTCTTAATTAATAGCTGAAGGTAGTAGTTGAATGAGTTCTACAGTGGGTCCTATTTTAATTATATCAAAAGGAGTGATGTTAAATCATGTAATGAATAAGAAGGGAATAAAAGAACCTTAGCCTAGATAAAATAATTATAGATCTAGATAAAATAATTATAGAATAAGTCTCATTTAGCTTGGCTTGAAGTGTGTTTCTTCTATTCAATACAAAAGAAGAATAAATATTCAAACCATAGTTTTAAGCTGGACATGGGAGAAAGAAAAGCAAAATATCTACCTTGAGGTCTTTGGATAATGTTTTCATTTAGTCAGATGCCTAAAGCAGAAACAGTTCCTACTCTGAACTTTTTTATGAAAACTCTTCCTTTTGCTGTCCCTTTCATTCTAGTCCCTGGTGTTCACTAAGTGGAAACCTCTGTTTCTTTGGATTCATTAAATTATATTATTTTTCTCTCCTTTTTTTTTCTTCTTCACCCAAACAATGCCATGCTTAGAACCATTGTGGGGCCTCAGAGATCTGAATTTGATTTCCAGCATTCTGAGCTTGAGAAAGTTTCTGGAATTTACCAAGTACGCTTGTTGTTCCAAAGAATGTCTGACACTGGGCAATCGATAGAGCCGAGGCACTTGTGTCTCATCATTCGGCAAGCCAGGAAGTTCAAAGTTTAGGGAACTATATTTGCTAATTTTTTAAATTTCTTTCCTTTTTGAGAAATTTAGTCTGTTTTTTTTAGTAGTTTCTTTTTCATATAATGCATTTGGATTATGGTTTCTCCCACTCCTCCCAGAGCCTTCCTATTTTCCCACCCACTCCCAATCTCTCTCTCTCTCTCTCTCTCTCTCTCTCTCTCTCTCTCTCTCTCTCTCTCACACACACACACACACACACACACATTAGAATATCAACAGGCATCTAAATGGTAATAGTAGTAATAAAATAAAATAAAATAAAATAAAATAAAATAAAATAAAATAAAAACTAAGTTCCATGGCAGAAGGCAGGCAAGAGGCAGATATAGAGGGGTGAGGAAGGGAGAAGAGCATAAAAATACATTTTTTCTTTGGAAGCCCCCTTTTCTAGTAGCTAAATCACTCACAGTATGTGTAACAACCCACTCACTGTTTAAACTGTCTTTCATCATTATAATCAGGATTAAGCTTCCAACTCACAAAGCTTGTAGTTTTGTTCCATAGTCATTTACTAAGAGGTCAAACTTACTTCATTTTGGGACTGGCCTCCATTTTAAAGAAAAAAGCCTAAGAATTTTAACTGCAACAAAACCCAAGCTGCACCCAAGTACCAGGAAGGACCCCATGGCTTGTCCCTCATCCGTGCCCCAAAGTTACTCTCTAGTTGCTTTCTAGCAACAGTCAATCAAGAATAGTCTAATTGTTCTAGATGTACTTTTAGACCATGTGTGATTGTTCATGGCTTTGCTTCAGAGCACCTACCTGTTGGCTTACAGTAGTCATTCAATTAATTGCTTGGCAGGCGAGAAACCCCCTCACTTGATTGCCATTTCCTATAAAACCTTGTCCCACTAAGGGCTCAGAGCTTCACCCTCTTGTCCTGCTGCATCAGAATTGGTGGTGAGCCTAAGTCCAAGCTTGAGTAAAAGGGACCCTAGTGCAGTTGCATCAGGATTGGTTTCTTGGTCTTTTGGGATTTGTGATCCTGCATGGGCACAACTTCTTCCTGTCCCTGACAGAAGTCTACTAACGAGATGTGTAAGTCTTGTATGTAGCATCCCCATAAAAATGCCATTATTTAGCTCACCTTCCACTGAGAATAAATGAGACTTTCTCCACTCTTATATCCATTCATAGGTTTTCTGAAACAAGGATATCTCATTAATCGTTCATTCAGTAGAGTTTAGCCACTAGGGTCTTTCAAGAATTTAGCTGGAACCTATCCACTCAGTCTTCCCTTTACTAAGATTTTGTTTTAAGCAAAACCAAAAGAATATCATGTGACCCTTCCCAAAATGGAAATAAGACTTGTTTTTAAAGACACTGGGCTTGAAGTCTTACTAATGAGATCCTGGAGATTTAACATGATGTGAGTCTAGCAGTCCATGAAGGCCAAGTGGATCTCTGTTACTTCATCATTCTTGACAGTAACCTAAGTGGTGGTTAATTATTTTCTACTTTCCTGAATACATCAAGTGTAAATCCCCAGAATAGATTAGCCAAAGTCAATAATCAGAGAGGAATGAAACACTTAAAAGCATTATATTGAGACAAAGAAGGCCGCTCTAGCTATATGCATTTAATCATGTCTGTTATTTTAAAGGTCAGCATTACAGTTCAATTAGTAGTTTTATTTGTTAGATGCATTTTTCCTTACAAAATTATTCACCCCAGCTTTTAAAGCATGATCAATCTTCAATTGTGTGTGTGTGTGTGTGTGTGTGTGTGTGTGTGTGTGTGTTACAAAGAATTTCTATCAGATATCTTGGGTCTATTTCAAGCCTTCACTGAAAATGTCACGTAATACTCTCTAATCCTATTATCTCATAGTCATCTCCAGCAATACATGAGATGGGTAGTAACCTTACACAATCAGATAAATGAATCAAGCAGGGATTACAGTTATAAAAGTGCGTAGCCAATGATAACTTGTTTGTTCCACTAAATAAACAACTCACTAACTTCGTAGAATTTAATCTAAAATAATTTGAAATAAGAATAAGATACTATTGAAGACATAACTCAAAAGCTTTCTTTCCACAGAACATAACTTTAGCATTCTAGACTTTTATTATGCTTAACAAATTACTATGACAGGAAGAGTTTATCATAGCCTGTCTTGCAATACTAGGAAAGGTAAAACTTGAACATTATATAAGACCTATCTTTAAACATAGGAATGGGGCAATACGGGTTGAAGCAGGCAAGCCAGACACAGTGGCAAAGGGATTGGTAAGAACATTTCTACTCATGCTTACCTTTCAAGTAGTAAGCACAGAGTAACAAGAGGAATGGGAGCCTCTGTGAGGATTGTCTCCTCTAATTTCATACACACCAGAACTAGGTTCTTAAATTCTGGTTCATATGAACACAAGGTAAGTGTAAAACTAATGCTAGAGGCACAACATAATTTTCCTCTTCAGTGAACATAAATGATGGAATATTAAAGGAACATCTTACCTTAGCCAATGTTTCCTTGACAATAATATTAAAAATGCATATATATGTGAAGTGAATGTTTGGGGGTAACAACTGAGAATATAGACAATATATGCCACCAAGTAAAAGATGAAAGTGTTCAACGATGAAGATAAGTCATTAAAATGTTGAAAATTCTTCATTTTGTGAATTTTCCTAGATAGTGGAAGCCCATACTCAGATGCTTTTTTGAGCTGTCCTTGTGTGAGTATGCTCCTTGGAATTACTCTTTCCTCATAAATATTTTCTGAATAAATGACTTCATTTCAAACTGCTCATTTCTAACTAACTAGGTTTCCACTGCTGCAATCATGTGATAGGTTGGCAGTGACTTCCATTGGTTAATTGGCAGGTTTAGCAAGTCCACACTTAAAGAATTAGTAAAAATAAAACCAAACGACCTGCCTAATAACACAATTTATACCTCATTAGGAGACCATACTGCTCCTCATCTAAGGGCTGCTGCATGGAAGCAAAGACTAGAATACCATCAGAGGCCTCTCCTTTGGGACCTAAGTCTACTCTAGCCCAAATAGAGGTGTCAAACAAGTGTCAGATTTTCAGGGTTCTAAGGCAGAAAACAAATTATTCAATCATACAGGATACTGACTAATTGTCACCTAATGTTAACATAATCATGCCATGCTCTTCCCCCTTGTAAGAATCTAAACCTTCTACTCATGGCTAACTATGTGCACCCCTTTTTACACTGTGTTTTCATTATTTACTTAGCATTCCTTACATCACCCCTTGACCACCAATGGGCTTTTTGAAAGTGGGGACTTTATTTAACTTGTCTTTGTATGTACTCCAAAAAAATGGAGACGTTCATTAAAAGTTAATTGAAAGAGTGACTGGGAGAATAATTGAAACATGCTTGCACCTGAGAAGTAAAAAGAAAGTCACATAGGAATTAGGATAGATGGGCCAGGGTTAAGTAGTTATTCCAATTAAATAGACATTTCTAAATGGCATTCTCTGGGAGACTCTGAGGGAAATTGATGGTCTTTAAGCCAGGCAGTCCCAAGATTAAGTGCCACCTAGTGGCCTTATGCAGAAAAATGTTGAAAAACAATGCAAATTCTCCAAGAATGTGTATGTTCTTAGACCAAGGGAAGATTTCCTATGGTCAGAGATCTAGGATGAATCTTCATGACTTCTAACAGGTTGGACGTCTCTCTCTCTCTCTGTGTGTGTGTGTGTGTGTGTGTGTGTGTGTGTGTGTGTGTGTCAAGGTCATGTGTTGAGAGAGACAGCATTACTGGCAGAGGAATTGAGCATGGACAGATTTGTATAGGATGAAAACATGAGCAACGGCTGAATTGTCATAAAGCCAGTTTTATTTTGAAGATATAAAATGAAGCAATAAAATCAAAGTATGAGATGAAGTAAGGCAGATCATACAGAAGCTGGAGCCCTAGGTGAGCTGTAGACAGGAATAACTAGAATTCATAAGCTCTTACAGGTGTAGCATGGTTGTATTTGTAAGATAATAAAGACCAATCAGGCTGCTGGCAAATGCACTGATAGTGTTGAAGATTAGATTCTTCATGATCATTTGAATTTTCTGTGTTCTAATACTCTTGACTATTGTGATAGAGAACGGCAGAAGAAGAGTCAATCCAGCAACATGTGCAACCAGAAGAAATTGGTAGTTGAGTGAGAGGATGAGAGTGAAGCAGGAAAGAGGGAAGTGTAAGAATCACAGTAGTTCTTGAGTGAGCTAAAGAGTAGCAGAAAGGGTGATTCAGTGACTGAAGTAACATAGAGAAAAGAACGCCTCAGGAAGACATGCAAGGTTTATGGGAACAACACGGCACCCTATACAGATTTCTCCTCCATGATTTTCACATGGAATAGGACAAAATATTAAGCCAGGTATATGTAAACCTTGTATGTTAGGCATGATCGCATATACTAGTTCCACCAGAGCATTTTATATGGAAGAAGAAAGCTCATCATAACTTCTAGCATTTTAAGGCCTTTCCCACTCTTTGCATGAGCAACCCAGGGATCTAAAGAAAAATGCTCTCTCACACACACACACACACAAACACACACAAGCCTCCACATACCTTTTAACTTAGATTCTTTTTACTTGAGATCCTAAAACTTGACAAAGCTAAGGAATATCTTTGCCACTTAGTATTGACAATATTAATGTTCTTTATCCATAATTGATGGCTATAACCATTCCTACTTTATGAATTTACTGTTAGAACTAATTGGGACAATCTACATGAATTCTAGCATTGAACATGTGAATAAATTAACTAGTATTAAGGTAATACATTGGTAATATATAAAAGAAAACTTTGATCAAATAAACCCAGAACTGTTATTTTTCCATATTTTGCTCCAAAATATTCACATTCTTCTCCCTTTTATCATAATAAACTAATTTTTCTTACCTAATAACATTTTCCACATTCACAGCAATTTATATATTTCACGGTACTTTCAAGTGCATTGCTTCATTTGAACATTAGCATATCAGTTAGAGATGATCATGGCAGGTATTATCACTGAATTTGTAGACAAAAAACAAAGATTCAATAAAATTTCTCCAATTATTATTTATGGCTTCAACAAAGAGGAGGAAAAAATACAAACCTGATCTTTAGGCCAACAGCAAAAAAAAAAAAAAAAAAAAAAAATAGAATCCTATGAGGAATCTGAGAGGAGCAATTGCCTTGTGTGTGAAGAAAATAATTTGCTCATGCAAATGAGATTCATCTTTTCTGTATTTTAATACTGTGCCTCTGAATTTCAAAAGCAGAATCTGCAATGGAATTTGTGAACTATATTATGCTAATTTTTCAAAAGCACCTGGGATTCTGTTTCTGAGTTTATAATCTAATGGAAATCTAAATCTTATCTGGGAACTGATGACTACTGCTTATCTAAGAATGAAACGCCATCAAGACCAAATTGATCGTCATAAGAACTGCATCCATTTAGTATACAAGTAATGAACATCTATCCTGCAATAAGCATATTTATTGACAATTAGGTTTTACATCAAAGATCTAAAGATAAATTAGGTACAAACATTATATGAAAAAAAGGTGCTATACAAAAGCATAAAGATACATACAGACAAATTATTACAATGGGACTTCCAGCATCACATCCCTCTGTGAAATCTATAGATACCTGCCTCTCTTCTGGGCCAGAGAACTTCACAAATGATCTCTACGTAAGAGACACTAACTTAACTAAGAAACACTTGAGTTAGGATGAGTAGGAGGTAGACAATTTCCAAGAAAATTGTTCCAAGCAAAGGAAATGGAGTGTGAAAGGGCGGGAGGTGTGAAGTCCTGTATCCCATGGAAAGAATTGTCCACAGCTAGGAAGGAGAGAAATAAGTCTATTTAGAAGGGAAAAAGGAATAATTTAGTGCTTTTGTATACTCAGTCCATAGGACAAAAGCAGATTTGGGCAAACAAAAACTTAGCAATGTCATGTGTGGACATTTCTGAGGGCAATGACATCGGATATATAGGTTTTCAGCAGCCAAATTAAGTATTTTAAAATTGTTCTTGTGTAAATGGTAGTCAATGTGATTTCCCAAGGAGAAAGATTGTGCTAGAGTCTCTTTCAAAATAATCTTTCCTTTTCATTGCTAATAATGTTGCTTGCAGTTTAAATATAGTATATTGTTCCAGAAAATAGCAATTATAGAGTGTGAGTTTGAAAAACTCATATTCTCTCTATGTACTGGAATTAGAGGGGAAGAGACATATTTCATCTCTCCTGTGATATTTGAAAGGAGAGTCTGACAGGTAAAAGAGCCAGTCACCTTCTATCAATGCAAATGGAATACTGGAGACAAGATCTGGATACATTTTTCATCCTAAATTTGAAGGAAGGAAAGAAAGGGACAAGGAGCTTCTTCAAACAGCCTTTCTAATTCTTCGGGGTTTCCACAATTCTGCTTTGTGTCACCGCCCTTTGTCATAATCCTCGTCAGATATATGTCTTACAACAAATTAACATCATTCTCACAGTTACACTTAGAGGCATTCAGCTTGAATGGCTTTTTCATAATTGTTCACAGAGACAATTTGCCTGATTATTTTATGATGGTTTTAAAATTATGCCAGAAGGATAGAAATAAAATGGAATCTATAATGTTCATTCCCATATCTTAAAACAAAGGCATGAAAATGACACTATAAGAATAACCAAGCATGATGTAAAAATACTAGATTTTATAACTGGTCTAAACTTGTCAAGCTGGAAACTACACCTGTTTGTTTAAGCTAGTGTAGGAATTACATTTCAATAAAACCTTCCATAGTCACAGGAACATAATCCTGGTCTCTACAACATTAAATCAAAACAAATAATCTTAAATGAATCAGCAGAAATGCTGGAGCTTGCACTTTATGTTTGAACTTCTCTAAGCTGTCCTCTCACAGAATTAAGAAACTACCCTGAACTGCTGCCTGAAAGCATTTGAAGAGAAATGAAGTAACAGTATCTTGTTACTTTTCCAAGGTGTCTTCTAGGGAATGGCATGTCAGAATGCAATGGTTAGCACTAGAAATAAAGTCTTTCTTAATTTTTTAAAACTTATTTACATTCCAAGGGTTGCCTTCCCTCTTGGTCCCTCCCTCACTGAGACTCCCCTTTCTATCCCCCTTCTTCTCTGAGAAGTTTGAACCCCCAGGTATCCTTCTATCCTGGCATATCAAATCCCTGCCAAATTAGGCACAAGACGAATCCCCTGCCGCCCCCCCACCAGTCCAGGCCAGACATGGCAGCACTGTTGGGGAACTAATTCCACAGTCAGGCTACAGCTTTAGGGGGAGTATCCCCTCCAGTTGTTGGGGGGCCCACATGGCCACTGAGCTGCATATCTGCTGTGTATATATTGGGGGCCTCATTCTAGCTCATGTGTGTTGCCTGGTTGGTATATCGGTTTCTGAGAAATTTCATTGTCCCAGGTTAATTGACTCTGTTGGTCCTCCTGTGGACTCCCCATCTCCTTCAGGGCCTTCAATCCTTCCCCCAACTCTTCATAAGTTTCCAACCTCCATTCAATGTTTGGATGTAGATATCTGCATCTGTTTCAGTCAGCTGCTGGGCAGAACCTCTCAGAGGACAATTAAGATAGGGTCCTGTCTGCAAGGAGAACAAAGTTTCATTAATAATGTCAGAGACTGGTGCTTGCCCATGGGGTGGGTTTCAAGTCGGGGTGGTTATTAGTGTTTACATTATACATTGTGCATTACCTTATTGTCCTTGTCATTTCCATGAAATAGAAAAAAAGAAAAAGGGATGATGGATTATAATAGCAAGATGACTAAGGGCCGACTGCATTCTTGTCTCTTCATGTCTCTGTGATAAAAATTCACCTCCAGTTTAATGTTGAGAGACATGAGGCCTTCTTAAGCTGTTTGGAGAGATATTAACACTACTCTTGTGGGATCTCACAGAAAGTACTTCCCCTCACAGAACAAGGTTACTCCCATGACAGGTCTTTGTTATCACGCACTGCTAACCCTTTTTCATTGTCTCTGCTGTGTGTATTCAGAAGATACAGCTATCTGATCTTAAATCTGTGTGCGGGAAATGGCACAGTCTTGAATGTTGTGTTGCGGCAACAGTGAGCACTCTAAGGCACATTCTGAGTATTGTATTCATTTGTGTGCCAGGAAAACCTTGCTAACATTTGATATGGGATTATTATGATGCATTAGAAATTGGATTAGATGGGGTTTCAAAGCACTTCCAAAACAGGAGGAATTACTATTAATAGAAAAATTAACAGTATGAGCTGAAGCTCCTATGACAGGTATTTGATATAAGAAAGTTATAAATGTTGATGATGTTTATCAATTATTGTCAACATAATAATCAAACACCTGAAAATCAACCTTTCAAAGACTCAGTAGTACGAACAGCTATACCAATAATTGTAATAACTCACAATTTTAAAACTGAGCATGGATTCAGCACTGTTCAAAACACTTGAGATGAATCATTTGGTCCATAAATATAAAAGGAAATAGGTCAATTATCCTATTTATTTTTATTATCTACAAAACAGTTTACCAAACAGTCAAGTAATTTCCCGTAGATTATAAAGTTAATTGCTGAGTTCCTCACCAGAATAAAGAACTCTTAGTATAAATATAAAATATAGGACATACTTTATTCAAATATTTAACAGGATAAAAGTCTTTTAAAATATGAAAATAGAACATTTAAAACAACAGTACAACACACAAAGGTGCATGTGTTTATTTACATATTAATAACAGGCTAAGAGAAATCCCAAATGCAGATTGAAGACAGAAATGGAAACATGAACACTGATTGTGCAATGAGCTACTGTTTATCTCTGATGGTTTACTGATCTAAGTAAAACAGTTTTTACTTATCATGCCAGTTACAGAGCAACCAGAAACACCTTGATCCAAACATAGGGTAAGTTATAAGAAATGCCTCTTGCAAAACGTCCCATGTGTAAGACAGATGTCCCCAGGATCTTTAATAAGTATGAAACTCCAATAGTGTTCTCAAAAGAGAAAGCAAGAAAAAGTTAAAATTTATATGAAAGCGGGGTGCAAAATACAGTTCCCCTGAGAATTTCTTTGAGTCACATCTACAATAAGAACTCTAATTCATACTCTCTACAAGCACCAAATGGAAAAATAGTGTTCAGCCTCCTGAAATATCAATATTATTCAGGCCGTGTGTGTGTGTGTGTGTGTGTGTGTGTGTGTGTGTGTGTGTGTATACAAAAAGCAAAAACAACTCATGAATTAAACAAATGAAATACAAAGAAAATTATCCATTCTGTGCATGAAAAGAAAAATTCCTGTGCATGGATGTAGATCCCAAAAGACTAGAAATTAATGGGTAGTTTTCCAATTTATCAATCCACTTGCCTCCTTATATGAGGAATCTGAAGTGCACATCTATCTATCTATCTATCTATCTATCATCTATTATCCATTTATCATTTATTATCCTTAATTTTTTTATTCATGGGATTATGAAGTAAATATGTTGTATGGTTTGTAATATTCAAGCAGTACTTTTGAATATTTTTATAAAGGTATTATTCTTCAGCAAGATATTTTTTGCAAGCCTAGATCCTTCAAAATTGACTAAATATACAAATCATGAGATCCAGGATATCCAACAAATCATAAGCAATAAAATGAAACAATAAACTTATTTGGAATTACTCAACAAAGCTGTAAAGGGAATGCAAGAAAATATCTTCAAAACATGGATAAACAGAAAC
Source organism: Apodemus agrarius (assembly GCA_964023405.1). Classification (NCBI taxonomy): domain Eukaryota; kingdom Metazoa; phylum Chordata; class Mammalia; order Rodentia; family Muridae; genus Apodemus; species Apodemus agrarius. The sequence continues at coordinate 46,690,758 of OZ030007.1, read as the reverse complement.
AAAATTATATTTAGAAATATATGAATTCATGTGTTTTATCATTGTGATAAGTCCTTAACCAACAAAGAGGCATCAAAGTCTCACAGTGTATCTGTGAAAATCCACTGCCCATGTAGTCACAGTAGGAACTGTCTCTTCCATCCACACATAGACCTCCATGGAGTCATGGCTGACTGGCACATTCATCAAAGTTGAGTTGACAGTGGTCTCCAAGGAATCCAGGTGCACAGTCAGAGAAGTAAGCCCCAAGAGCATCCTGACACATGGCATCATGTAGACATGGCTAGGATCCACATTCATCAATTTCTAACTCACAGTTCACTCCAGAACGCTCTTGAGGACAGAAATACATGTATGTTTCTATCACATCGAGGTAGAAAGCCTCATTCATACAGGGATTAAAAGCACATTCATTCACTTCCAAGTCACAATGCCTGCCTTGGTTTCCAGGCACACAGAAGCAGGGGTAGACATTGGTTCCATCCTGGAACACAACCTCATTGTGGTAAGAGCTGGGATTGTCACTGTTGGCTTTCTTACAGAGGTGCCCTGTATGAGACAGACATACATGAATGCAGTAGCAGCCTTTGCCAATTTGGGGAGGAATGGGCTGAGGCATCCTCGGAGGATCAGTAAGGATACATTGCAGGCCTGCCTTCTTACTTCAACTACTTGGCAACTTTAGGCTATGCTTGTATCTGTCAACCTGGATTCACAGACAGAAGGCTAACATAACAGTTCTCAAAGAAGCTCCACCGAGCAGCTAACTGGGTGAAACCGATAGGACAAACCACAGCCAAACATTAAACCAAGGCCAGGAAGTTTTATGGAGGAGTTGGGGGAAGGACTGAGGAACCAGTAGTGGATAGAGGCTACACAAGAAGAGCAACAGAGTCAACTAATCTGTACCACTGGGGACTCTCAGAGACCAAATTACCAAAGAGCATATAAGGGCTGGACCTAGACCCCTCGCTCATATGTAGCAGATGTTCTGCTAGGTCTTCATGTTTATCCCCCAGTAACTGAGCCAGTGGCTATCCCTGACTCAGTTTCCTGCCTGTAGATCCTGTTTCTTTAACTGGACTGCCTTGTTTGGCCTCAGTGGGAAAGTAGGTGCCTAGTCCTGAAATGACTTGAGATAACAGGGTAGGTTGGTACCCAGGGGGAAACCTCCCCTTCTCAGAGGTGAAGAAGACGCCTGAGCTATAGGGGCAGTATGAGGGGGAACTGGAAGGAGAGGGAAGGCTCAGATAAGGATGTAAAGTGAATAAATAAAATAATGAAAAAAAGAAAAAGTGTGAATTCAATCACCCCAAACCCAGATGTCTAGATACCAGACTTAGGAGACCTAACAGCCAGGGTAATATGTCTGTAACAAAGTTCATCAGTCCTATCACAAAAGCCCCAGAATATTCCAATGTAGGTAAAACACAATGAAAAATAAAAAACCTTAAAGCCAACTATATGAAGTAGTAGCTAGAGCTTTTTAAATAGAAAATTAATAAATCCCTTAAAGAATATGGATGACCCCATAGGAAGACCACTAGTCTCAACTAACCCACGCCCCTGAGATCTCTCAGACATTGGGCAACTAACCAGGCAGCATACATGAGCTGATCTGAGGCTCCCAAGACATATACAGCAGAGGATTGCCTGGTCTTCCATCAGTGGGAAAAGACTCCCCTAACCCTCAGAAGGCTTGAGGGCCCAGAGAGTGAGGATACCTGTGGACATCCTCTTGGAGATAGGGGGAGGAAGAATGGGATGAGGAACTGTAGGAGGATAGATTGGGAGGGGGCAATTACTGAACTGTAAAAAAATAAAAAGAATAAAAAGAACAGGAAGAAAAAACAGTTGGAGGAAATGAAAAATAATCCCTTAAAGAAAACAAAAAATAAATTTTAAAAAAGGAAAGAAAAAATAAAAAAGTTGAAGAAACAAACAAAAACCCCACAAACTGAGGAAACACTGGAAATAAAAAATTAGGAATGCAAACAAGAACTATGAGGTAAGCTTTGCCAACAAAATACAGAAATGGAGGACAGGAATTCTGGCAATGAAGATACAAAAGAAGAAATGGATATATAGGATACTTTGGGTTTCCATCTGTGCTCAGAACTGATCCTGTGGCACAGCCCTCCATACCCAAATACCACAAGGAAAGAGCTGGTCTCCAAGGAGTATGGCCATACCCATGAACACAGGGAAGAACACCACTTGTGCTCAAATTCCTGGCTCAAGAGGGACCCGCACATTGCCATCAGGACACAGGAACCAAGGAACAGCTGGGGACAGGATCCTTTCAGTTTCCATCTATAGCCCTGAGTTAACCCTGTGCCACAGCTCATCATAACCAAATCCCTACAGGAGAAAACTGGTCTTCTAAGCTTGCAGGAGGAACAAGCCACAGTCAGAAACTGCAAGACCAGCTAATACCAGAGATAACCACATAGTTAGAGGCAAGGGCAAGAATGTAAGCAACAGAAACCAAGACAACTTGGCATCTTCAGAAACCAGTTCTCCTACCACAGTGAGGCATGGATTCCCCAACACACAAGAAAAGCAAGACTCTGATTTAAAAACCACATCTCATGATGATGATAGAGGACTTTAAGAAGAACATAAATAACTTTCTTAAAGAAACACAGGAGAACATGGGTCAACAGGTAGAAGCTCTTAAAGAGGAAACACAAAAATCCTTTAAAGAATTAGAGGAAAACACAACCAAACAGGTGAAGGAACTGAACAAAATGATCCAGGAACTAAAAATAGAGGTAGAAACAATAAAGAAATCACAAATGGAGACAACACTGGAGATAGAAAATCTAGGAAAGAGAGATCAGGAGTCATAGACACAAGCATCACCAACATAATACAAGACAAAAGAGAGAACTTCAGGTAGAGAAGATACCAAAGAAAACATTGACACAACAGTCAAAGAAAATGAAAAATCCAAAAGCTCCTAACCCAAACATCCAGGAAATCCAAGACTCAATGAGAAGACCAAATCTAAGGACAATAGGCATAGAAGAGAGTGAGGATTTCCAAATTAAAGGGCCAGTAAATATCTTCAACAAAATTATAGAAGAAAACTTCCCTAACCTAAAGAAAGAGATACACATAAACATTCAAGAAGCCTACAGAACTCCAAATAGATTGGACCAGAAAAGAAATTCCTCTTGCCACAAAATAGTCAAAACAATAAATTCACAAAACAAAAAAAGAATATTAAAAGCAGTAAGGGAGAAAGATGAAGTAATATATAAAGGCAGACCTATCAGAATTACACCAAACTTCTCAACAGAGACTATGCAAGCTAGAAGATCCAGGGCAGATGATAAACACCCTAAGAGAACACAAATGCCAGCCCAGGCTACATACCCAGAAAAACTCTCAATTACCATGGATGGAGAAATCAAGATATCCCATGACAAAAACAAATTTATACAATATCTTCCCATAAATCTAGCCCTACAAAGGATAATAGATGGAAAATGCCAACACAAGGAGGGAAACTACACCCTAGATAAAGCAAGAAAGTAATCGTTTAACAAACCTATGAGAAGATAGCCACACAATCATAAAAAAATCAGAACTAACAAGAAGCAACATTCACTTTTCCTTAATATCTCTTAACATCAATGGATTCAATTTCCTAACAAAAAGACATAGATTAACCGACTGGATACAAAAACAGGACCTAGCATTTTGCTGCCTATAGGAAACAAACCTCAGAGTAAAGGGCTGGAAAACAGTTTTCCAAGCAAATGGTCCCAAAAAACAAGTTAGAGTAGCCATTCTAATAGCAAATAAAATCAGCTTTCAAGCAAAAGTTATCCAAAAGGATAAGGAAGGCTACTTCATACACATCAACAGAAAAGTCTACCAAAAAGAACTCTCAATTCTGAAGATCTATGCTCCAAATGCAAGGGGCCTGACATTCATAAAATAAACTTTATTAAAGGTCACAGCACATATTCAACCTCACACAATAATAGTAGGAAACTTCACACCCTACTCTGAGCAATGGACAGATCATGGAAACACAAAGTAAACAGAGATACATTGAAACTAACTGAGGTTATGGATCACATGTATTTAACAGAAAACTATAGAATATTTCATCCTAAAACAAAAGAATATACATTCTTCTCAGCACCTCATGGTACCTTTCCCAAAACTGACCATATATTCAGTCACAAAACAGTCCTCAACAGATACAAAAAAAAAAACCTGAAATAATCCCATGCATCCTCTCAGACCATCCTCTCAGATCACCACAGACTAAGGCTGGTCTATAATAGCAACAAAAACAACAGAATGCCCACTCAATGATAACTTGGTCAAGGAAGAAATAAAGAAATTAAAGACTTTAGAATTTAATGAAAATGAAGGCAGAACCTACCCAAACTTATGTCACACAATGAAAGCAGTGCTAAGAGGAACATTCTTCTCTGAGTAACTCCAAAAAGAAACTGGAGAAAACATACTCTAGCAGCTTAATAGCACACCAGAAAGCTCTAGACAAAAAGAAGCAAGTACACCCAAGAGGAGTAGATGGCAGGAAATAATCAAACTCAGGGCTGAAATCAACCAAGTAGAAACAAAAAGAACTTCAAAGAATCAACAAAACCAGGAGCTGGTTCTTTGAGAAAATCAACAAGATAGATAAACCCTTAGCCAGACTAAACAGAGGGCACAGAGACAGTATCCAAATTAACAAACTCAGAAATCAAAAGGGAGATATAACAACAGAAACTGAGGAAATTAAAAAAAAATCAGATCCTACTACAAAAGCCTGTATTTAACAAAACTGGAAAATCTGGATGAAATGGTCAATTTTCTAGACAGATACCAAATACAAAAGTTAAATTATGATCAGATAAACCATCTAAAGAGTCCCATAACCCCTAAAGAAATAGAAACAGTCATTAACAGTCTCCCTACCAAAAAATACCTAGGACCAGATGGGTTTAGTGCAGAATTCTAACAGACCTTCAAAGAAAACCTAATACCAATACTCTTCAAACTATTCTACAAAATAGAATCAGAAGGAAGACTACCCAATTTATTCTATGAAGGCATAGTTATGCTGTATATTCTCCCTTGGAGATGGAATGGCTTCTGTCTAGTCAGGAACTTGTCACAATTTCCTTTTATAGAGGACTTCATAAAAGATTATTATTCCAAATAGATTTAAAAAACTGGTTGAGTGCATATTACTTTTAGCTTCAGAATATATTGTGTATATTTAAGAGGCATTTAACTATTATAAATTATTTTGATGACTTCAAAATGTTAATACTAACTTGTATAGTTTAAACAAATTTTATTAGTTTAATAAAAAGAAAGAAAGAAATGGATACATCCATCATAAAAAAATGTTAAATGTTAAAAAAATTCCTGACTAAAAAATCCAGGAAATATGGGACCAAAGCTAAGAATCATGGGAATAGAGAAAAGAGAAGAAACCCAGCTCAAAAATCCAAAAAAATATTTTCAAAAAATCATTGAATATTATCCTAACATAAAGGCAATGCTGATAAAGGTGTGTGTGTGTGTGTGTGTGTGTGTGTGTGTGTGTGTGTGTACAAGTATATGCATGTGTGCATGTTGTGTTTTGCTTGCATGTGTGTTTAGAGCTGATAACTAGGGTTCTCCTAAATCTGGTTGAATTAGGAGAAAGCTGGAAGAAGCTGAGGAGGAGGGTAACCCTATAGGAAGATGCACAGTCTCAACTAACCAGGACTCTCGAGATCTCTTATACACTAAGTCACCAACATACACTAGCAGGCAGCATACACTAGCTGATATGAGGCCCCCAACACAGAGACAGCAGAGGACTGGTCTTAGTCACATAAGATGAACCTAACCCTCAAGAGACTTGGGGCTCCAGGGACTGGGGTGGTCTGATGGGGTAGAAGTCATGGGGGATACATTCTCTTGAGACTGGGGTGGGAGGAGGAAGTATAGGATATGGAACAGTCAAGAGAATGGAGCAGAAGGGTAATACATTCTGGACTGTCAGTACAAAAAGAAAGAGTAAAGAATATTTTTTTTAAAAAAGCAAGTACCCATTGATCATCTGCCACTCTTAATCTATCAACATTGGTGTGTCAACTAGTGTGGTCATTATGACAGCCTTATTAGGGAACTATAATGTGGCAATTTCAAGAGGCCAGCTTCCCTATTAAGGTTAGAAGACACTATTTCACAAGAATTGCAACTTTCCCTGAGCCTTGCATGTAGATGTTTCATTATAGGTGCATCAGTGAGGGCTGGACATTACGCAGTCACCATCATTCTTTAAAGTAAAGTAAAACAAGTATATTTTCAAACATTTTAACAAGAAAAATCCAAGCAATGTCATTAGGATTGCTGAATAGGTGATATTTAGCAGGAATTTAAATATGATTATAAATTATTATTGATATTAGAAAGTAAAGAAATTTTTGTAAAATTTACCTTATTAAAGCCCTTGGAGCATTATTTTGGATGATAATATTCATCACTGAAGTAATGAGCTATTGTCAACCATTTCTGAACCCATTACCACAGTATGTTTTTAGAATACCATGATGGTGAATATTTTTCCTGGAGTCTTTTGCTACCAAAACTTTCAAGCTAATTCCTACTTGTTCAAAGTTCATCATAGCTTGCATCTTTTCAATGTTACTCTGCACTCTTCTAGCTGGTATTTGAAATAGTTATATTGCTATATTTCTTAGAATAAAACCCCACTTCACAAACATAGAAGAGAACATACTTCTGCAAGCTGCTCTCTGACCTGTATACAATTACACACACACACACAATTACACACATACACATATGCACAAACATACAGCACATCCACACACATGCCCATACACACATACACAGTAACAAACAAAATTTACATTAAAAACATAAATATTTTAATAGCTGCTATTCCAATAAAGTTTTGCTCCAAAATCTTTATTTTCCACATTATTGATTTCTTGAAGTAATTAAGGGCTTTCTTACAAGTTGAGGTATGAAAAAAAAAATCTCTCTACTCTCAAGCAGTTCTGATTCGGAAAGTGAACTTATAATTTTAAATACATTATTATTGCTATGAAGTACTTGACAGCATTTTTTTTAAAAAATGCTAGAAAAGTTGGTCTCATAACATTAAGCTGCAAAGCCTCTAGAGTAAGCAGAGCGGGCTGGGCTTGGGCAGTGTGCAGGTCCGTGATGGTCCTCTGCAGCAGGAAAAGTGCTCTCCTCCGCAAGCTTTAAGAAAAGTTGTGTTTTGTGCAATAAATAATTTAAAACCTTACTATGTTCCCACCATGTTCCCATGCCCCAATTCTATTTCATACAGAATGCTGTTTAGTTCATACCAAATACAACTATTCAACTTTCCTTCGGGAATCTCTATCACTTAAAAATGATGTCACTAAATATAGCTCTTCTCTTCACCAGTTGGAAATGACCATAGGACATTGTTCCCGTTGTCTCCCAAAGTTCTGTGAAATGAGTAATGTAATTACTTTTTATTTATTAAACTATCTCAGAAACATATGTCAAAGGAACCCATTTATGATACACCACAGTTCTGATTTTTGAGCCCGTAAACATATTTACTATATGATTTTATAGGCCTGGAGGGAGTAAAAATAATTTATGGACTCTGCAATTTTTATGCACACTCTTAGAATGCAAAGCAGGGTTTTCCTCTGGCCAGGCAGTGTTATGGTGCCTGGAATGCTAAATATGCATTGTTGCTTGTGTCTAAATTCTCCCCAGTGAAACTGAATAACAGTGTATCACTGTAAAGGGCTATGGAAAAAAGTGTGTGTGATGAAGACTTCTAAGATACTTAGCTAAAATGATGTAAGTTGTTCAGCATCAAGGAGCATGATCCACTCTGGTCACATGGCAGTGTGCTCTTTTATTCAGATAAGGCAGATGTAATCATTTCTGATCTAACACCTATATTCTGGTGAACTCTGTTCACAGTGTGTCTTATACATATTTTATTTAGTCTTTCTAATGATTCTGTTAAGTAAAATAAAGGCACTGATAGATATAAGATGCCCAACTATGCTGAACATGTAGTATTATACAAATGTAAGATAGTATTTTTATTTTTGTTTTACTTTGAATTACACAGAAATTCTAAGGATAGATTTAGAGGATGTCTTTCATGACTGAGTCAGATGTCTGCCATATAAATTCTTTATAAAATGACTTTTTCTTATTTTCATTACAAAATTACCATTATCTCCATTTTAAATGCACATTAAGACAGTTTTGCATAATTGGAAACAATTATTAAATATTCCACATCTAAACTGTATAACCTGATATCTATCACAGTTATTTTCTGTTTAACAGGTTCAATGCTTTATCACTTTATGAATCTATTCACTTTAGAAAATGGAGAATACAGTTTGAAATATGTTTGTGTACCATATTCTAGCATTCATTCAAAAGTAGTATAATGCTTTTGTTATATACTATTCTAGGTGCCAAAGCTAACTACTGTCAAGAAAATAACGAGTGAAATTAATAATGAGGCAACACCACCAAATCCTAGATTCCTGTTCTTTGAACATTAGCAACTCAGAGAGCAAAAGTGTTTCTTTAGGGTAGTGCTACATAAATGCCTATAATAGCCATTAACACTATGAAGAAGTTGAGTATGATATTCTAAGAACTTTTGGTAGGGACAATTGATCTAGTAAAAACAATCAAGGGTTGCTCTCTGAGGACGTGGAAACTGTGCTCGGAGTTAAAAGTAGCTAAGTGGAAACTGCTCGGAGTTAAAAGTAGCTAAGCTGTGTTGAAGTAGCATAGAACTAATATGGAATAGTAACTCTTATTCTCACATACTGATTGTAGTCTGGATACTCATCGCCTCTGTCTGGTATCCTAAACCTAGTCCTGGAAATCTCTGCCTCCATATAATCTTATAAGCTCATCATTTCCTAATTCTTTCTGAGTCCTGGCTGGCTGACTGAACTCTGCTTTTCTGGTCCAAACTTCTCTCCAGGCTGACTGACTCATTCTGGTTTCTCTGGGATTCTCCTTAATGGACCTGCTTGACTAACTCTAGCAATCTATTCTGATAATCTAGCTTCTTCTCATTCTCTGGATTGTTCTGTCTTCACCAGTGTCTAATTTGTTCTCTCTGTGTCTGTATAATTGTCCCAGTAAAACTAACACTCTCTCTCTCTCTCTCTCTCTCTCTCTCTCTCTCTCTCTCTCTCTCTCCCTCCCTCCTCCCTCCCTCCCTCTCTCCTATTCTGTCAAATCTTTCTCTAATTCATCACTTTGTCTGCCACCCAATTAGACATCACTTTCAAATATGGCTGCTTCACTCTATAAACTCACTTTATCTTCATTGTTGGGGATTAAAGATGTGTACCAAAGGCCTGTATGTATTAAAGGTGTGTACTAAGGGCTGAGCCACACCTCAACTAAAAACAGGGTTTGTTTTTAGTAAATAACACAATCTCAGGATTCACAGTGTAATCAAATATCCTGCAATGCTAATATAGCATGAACAAAAGCAGTTTGTGAAATTAAAGGAGAGAAAAGAATGGGGAATATGAATGTAAAAGGCAAATATTATCCATTCCAAATAGAATTTGAATAATTGTGGTAACAAATCATCTAGAAATATCATTAGGTGCCATGACATACACTACTGAATATTAAACATTAAGTATCTAATTCTTTTAAGAGTGTAAACTTTTTAAAAAAAAAAGTGTTGCAATAGAGTACAACTGATTCACTTTACAAAAACAGGACTCAGGCTAGCATATGTCATAACCAAAAGAAGAGAATAAGTGTTTTAAGATGGGAGAGGAACTTTGTGATCCAAATGACACTCAATACTCCATAGCAAGTTGAACCTGTGTTTTTAGACTAGTGTGAGGGACTAGAATTGAAAAGTAGGTAAAACGTGACTGCAAATGGAGAGATAATAACTTGTGGAGGAAGAAAATAGTATCAGCAAATGCTCAGTCCCTTTACAATAATTAGCTGTACACATACATGAGAATATTCAGCACACGACTTGGTGTGCAATAAGAATGCCTACAAGGTGGCCCACAGAGCAATGGAATTCATATTTGGCTAAGACAATAAGCCTAGTCTCACATGTTTGGACTGTGATGCTAAAATTTACCTCACACTTATTCTCAGTTCAAAGTCTTCTCCATAGTGTTCTTCAGGTGGTGTGCTTTATGGTACAGGACTAGATGAAATAGGATAGAGATAAGAAGTAAAGGGAAATGAAAGTCAAAGATATAACATATGAAAGGAACCCATATTGTTTCTGTGAGCCCCTTCTGTTCCCCAGAATGCCTACACTCACCTACAGTGTAACTTCCTAACATTCCCAGGAAGTTACTGCATACTTATGAAACAAATCCATATAAAGAAAATACTTCTACTAGGTTTCCCAAGTTGTGGGGGAGGTGTCAATAAGTGAATTGTATACCTTATTCTCTGACTCCAAATGTTTGTAGCGTTAATAGGTAAAGATGATTCAAAAGAGCAAAGAAATTGATAAGGACCACTAACAGGAAATATGGCAAATTTTTCAGGAAATATTGAAGTGGTTCTATCTTAGAAGAAGCTATTGTTGAAATTGGTTCTATCCTAACATGGCATCATGGAAATCTGTTTCTAATGGAAACAGAAATCTGTCTCACCTTTCCCAACATGCACAAGAATCTGTATAAAACCTTCACATTTAACTAGATCTTTTAGAATGGTAAATATATTACTAACACATCACTGTTTATTATGACATTTTTATTAGCCCAGCATTGTTTAGAGGTAGAACTATTCTATTTTGAATGTATATGTAACAAAACAGTCAAATATACTACACCCATGATACATTTTGAGTTAGGATGCATTTGTTAAATGTATTTTAAAATTTATTTATTCATGTGTGTATTTTATGTGTATGTATGTATGTACTTGAGTATATGTGTGTGCACCACAGAGATGTCAGAAAAAATTTTGAATCCTCTAGAACTGTAGTTACAGGAAATTGTGATTTCCTGCATGTGGGTGTTGGTAACTGAGTCAGGATCCTCCAGAAGAACAGATACCTACTCTCAAACACTGAACCTTCTCACCAGTCCCTCATTAAATATTTTTAATGAAGGAAGAAAATGTACTGGGTAGGAATTTATAGAAGAAATGCTATAGACAAAATAAGGAGTGAACCACATCAGAAGAATGTGTTTTTCATTTTATTAACGGTTGGTCTGCTAACAGGTCAACTTTCAGAGTCTATGGACCACAAAGGAAACACAGAGAGAATAGCTTGCCATAGAACTTTCTATGAACTTCCAGGGGTTCCCTCTGGTGACTAAGAGTGCTTAGCTTCATAGATTAGCATCTAGACCTTTACAATTCTGATTATTACACATTTGTGTAAGACTCATTTCCTACTCACATTCCAGATCTCATAACTCAGTTTCTCCATCTGCACTCTAATATGAAAAGCACTTTTTAGCTCCAACACATGGTCTTTCCAAAGCACAATTATTTTCACATACTTTACATTTTAAACATAGTCATTTAGCAGCCCATTTCATCACCCAAATCTTAGCTCTGAAATAGGTCACCAAGCCTTCATGAGTTCACTCATGTCTACCTAAATAGGGTTTTCTCTTTGGAGACTGTGATGGTTTGTACATGCTTGGCCCAGGGAGTTGCACTGTTAGGATGTGTGGCCTTGTTAGAGTACTCATGTCATTGTGAGTGTGGGGTCTAATATCTTACCCTTATCTTAGCTGCCTAGAAGCCAGTCTTCTCTTGTTTGCCTTCAGAACAACATGTAGACCTCTCAGCTCTTCCTACACAATGCCTGCCTGCAGGATCCCATGCTAGTGCCTAGATGATAATGGACTAAACCCCTGAAACTATAAGCCAGACCCAATTAAAAGTTGTCCTTATAAGAGTTGCCTTGGTCATTTTATTTCTTCACAGCAGTAAAATCTTAAGACAGAGACCAATGTTAGAAAACATTTTTTCTCAAGTTTTCACTCCAACTTTCCCCTCCATTCGAGTTTTAAATTCTTTTTTCCAATAACACTTCTCTTCCATCTGATAAATTACTCACTCTTTAAGTTTCAAAGAAATTATGCCACATTATTAGAAAATGACCCCAACACTACTTGTCATATTTTCCTACCAGAGAGACACACAGGATATTACAAATACTACTTGTACTGTTTTGTTAAAAATTTTAATTTGATAGCATGAATTCCCCACTATTGATAATCTTCAAAATGACAATATCCATGCCAATCTGTCTATTTTTATGTCACTGCAACTCATGTTACCTCCTGCACAAATACATAGAGTATTGGGTAGAATGAACAATTAAAATAATATTGCTTTTATAACATACATATTTTCATAGTTGTAAGGGTTGTGAAATCCATACACAGCTTCAGTGGATCTTCCTCAAGCATAGCTGTAGTCAAGGAGACTTCCAAGGCTGTTCTTTCATCTAAAAGTCTGACAAGGGAGGAGATTCCTCTAACATCTTATGACTATTGGCAAGCTTTCATTTCCAGCATATTGTGGAAAGCGTGAGAGACAAAGGTTGTCATTAGCCAACAGACAGGGGCCAACCTTCCTTCCCATATGTTGTTTGCTTCATCAAAATCAGGAAAGGAGAAAGAATTTTTCAGTCCAGTGACAAATGACCTTTGTTCCACACCAGGTGCCATTTTAGTCAGAGGCAAGTCAGATGAAGAGAAAAAAAAATCACCCAAGTCCTTAAGTTTGAGAAGTGAAGGTAATTGAGAAATGAGGGCTTAGCAGGTGTTGGGTTGAACTGGAACATCTCTGATGAGTACACTGTTCAAGGTCATGTTGTATATGTGGATCATTTAGCCTCTAACTTATGATAAACTGAGGAAGCACTTCATCAATTGAGTTGGCCTCATACAGAGGTTGAACTCATCCTCTCTAAACTTATTTAAAGTATTTCAATGGTAATAATTTGCTGTAGAAATGTGTTTGTAAAAGGTATAATATAGTAAAAAAAAAGTGGAGTAGAGAGAAAAACTTAGGAGTGAGTCTGTGAATTGTTAATAATTGTATAATGTTCATTCTCAATAAATGCAGGTACTGGTTGGTTGAACTCTGATGCAGATTCTACATCTCTACTGAAGAATGAAGTATGTCCAGAGACATCTGAGTATGAGTGAGAAATTCACCTCAGCTATGTGAACACTGGGTGTTACCTGCACTGAACTGGTGGTAGGGAGGGAACATTATTGACTAGTGCCTAAAATATGATACACTACAAGAATAATCTATTCTAGAAGTCGGTGTGATGACTCCTTGGTGAAAGGGGCTTGCCATAGAAAGCTGGAGACCTGAATTTAATCCCCAGAATCTATTAAAGGTATAAGGAGAGAAACAACTCTACAAAGTTGTCTTCCAGCATCAATCACATTCTGGCATATATACTATGAGTAAATGATAATAATAACAGTTAATATTTAAAATAATTTATTCAGATATCTTTGTTATGTTGAAACATTGGTACTTAAACTAAATCCCAAATGTAAGTCTTTTATCAATTAGCCAATTTCATTGAAGAAAAGTTTATTCTGTTCTATGTACATTGGGAGAAAATATGTAAGAAACTAAGGGTCACCACAGAGAACCAACAGACGAGCCCAGGTATGCAGGCATAATCTGAGGCTAACATTGCTCGGGTGGAAACCTGCCAGGCTTTTACCTGTAGCCAGGGCCTGGGCAGCTCCGTGGGCCATCTCTACGCCCTGTGGACCGCCCAGCACTTGCAGCGGCAGTCTCCATCTTGCCTCCGCGTCACCATAGAGAACTAAGAGACAAGCCCAGAAAACCTGGGTGGCGAAAGCCTTCTGGTTTCCGCCTCAGGATCGCCGAGACCCTCAGCCACAACAGTGCCATCTTCAAGCAGGGCAGGAGGCCAGTTAAGTGCCCAGCCTGCCCAGTGGCAAGCTGGGAGGAGACATGAGTCTGGCCCAGCAGAGCCGAAGAGCAGGGCGGGAGGCCAGCTACACGAAAAAGGTACGCCCAGCAGCACACCAGGAGGAGACAGTCTAAACTCGTGAGTCCGGCCCAGCAGAGTGAAGGAGGAGCCCTCTGATTGAAGCCTTCAGGTTTCTACTCCTGACCAGGAGTGCCCTCATCTACTGCTCCCGGTGCAGGAGGTCAGCTACACACCCAACCTGCATCCAGAGCTGATCAGGGCCACAGAGATCCTCAGTTTGGAGCCAGCTCTAATGTCTTTGAGAAGGGGCATTGCGCAATCTTAGCTCCCTGACTACAGAGAGATCTGACATTGCCAGGCTCACTGGAGCTTCAAAGATCAACAAGTAACAACAAGACAAAGTAACTCCAGAGATAACCAGATGGCAAAAGGCAAACATAGGCACATTACTAACAGAAATCAAGGCAATATGGCAGCATCTGAACCCAATTCTCCAACCACAGCAAGTCCTGGATACCTCAACACACCAGACAAACAAGATTTGGATTTAAAAGCACTGGTCATAATGCTGCTAGAGGAACACAAAAAAGACATAAGCAAACAAATCTCTTAAAGAAATGCAGGGGAACATGAATAGTTAGAAGCCCCTACAATGGAAACACAAAAATCACTTAAATAAATACAGGAAAATATGGGTCAACAGACAAGCCAATAAAGAGGAAACAAAAAAAATCACTTAAAGAAATGCAGGAGAAATTGAGTCAACAGGCACAAGTCATGAAAGAAGAAACACAAAAATCTCTTAAAGAATTACAGGAAAACACAAACAGGTGAAGGAACTGAGCAAAACCATCCAGGATCTAAATATAGAGGTAGGAACAACTAAGAAATCACAAAGGGAGAAAACTTTGGAGATAGGAAACCTTGGGACGAAATCAGGGGTCAAGATGCAAATATCAACAACAGAATACAAGAGATAGGAGTAAGAATCTCAGATGCTGAAGATACCACAGAAACCATTGACTCCACAGTCAAAGAAACTGCAAAATGCAAAACGCTTGTAACCCAAAACATCCAGAAAATCCAGGACACAATGAAAAGACAAAACCTAAGGATTATAGGTATAGACGAGAGTGAAGATCTACAACTTAAAGGGCTAGCAAATACCTACAAGAAAATTATGGAAGAAAAGTTCCCTAACCTAAAGTGAGAGATGCCCATGAATATACAAGAAGCCTACAGAACTCCAAACAGACCGGACCAGAACAGAAATACCTCCTGTCACATAATAATCAAAACCCCAAATGTATTAAACAAGGAAAGAATAGTAAAGGCAGTAAGAGAAAAAGGCCAAGTAACATATAAAGGAAGACCTATCAGAATTACACCAGACCTCTCACCAGAGACCATGAAAGCTTGAAGATCCTGGGCAGATCTCATGCAGACTCTAAGAGAACACAAATGTCAGCCAAGACTACTATATCCAGCAAAACTCTCAATCACCATAGATGGAGAAACCAAAATATTCCACGACAAAACCAAATTTACACAATATCTTTCCACAAACCTAGCCCTACAAAGGATAATAGGAGGAAAACTCCAATACAAGGAGGGATACTACACCCTGGAAAAATCAAGATAGTAACCTTCTTCCATCAAACTCAAAAGCAGATAACCACTCAAAAACCAAAATAACATGAAAAATGACAGGAAGTAATAATCACTATTCCTTAAGATCTCTTAACATCAATGGGCTCAATTCCCCAATAAAAAGACATAGACTAACAGACTGTATATTGAAACAGGACCCTACATTTTGTTGCATACAGGAAACACACCTCAGGGTCAAAGACTAAAACTACTTTAGAATAAAGGGCTGGAAGACAATTTTATAAGCAAATGGTCTCAGGAAATGAGCTGGAGTAGCCATTCTAATATCAGATAAAATTGACTTTCAACATAAAGTCATCAAAAGAGACACAGAAGGCCACTTCTTGCTGGTCAAGGGAAAATCCACCAAGAAGAACTCACAATTCTGAACATCTATGCTCCAAATGCAAGGGCACCCTTATTCGTAAAAGAACCTTTACTAAAGCTCAAAGCACACATTGCACCTAACACAATAATTGTGGGCGACCTCAACACTCCACTCTCCTCAATGGACCAATCAGGAAAACAGAAACTAAACAGAGACACAGGGAAACATCATGAAGCTTTGCACCAATTGGATTTAAAAGACAGATATAGAACATTTGATCCTAAAGCAAAAGAATATACCTTTTTCTCAGCACTTCATAGTACCTTTCTCCAAAATAGACCATGTAATTGTTCACAAGACAGACCTCAACAAATACAAGAAGACTGAACTAACCCCATACCTCCTATCGGGTCACCATGGACTAAGAGTGGTCTTCAATAGTAATAAAAACAAGAGAAAGTCCACATACACATGGAGGCTGAACAATACACTACTCAATGATACCTTAGTCAAGGAATAAAGAAAGAAAGAAATCAAAGACTTTTTAGAATTTAATGAAAATGAAGGTACAACATACCCAAATCTATGGGACACAATGAAAGCAGTTCTAAGAGGAAAACTCGTAGCCCTGAGTGTCTCCAAAAAGAAACAGGAGTGAGCATATACTAACAACTTAATGGCATGCCTGAAAGCTCTGGAACAAAAAGAAGCTAATTCACCCAGGAGGAGTAGAAGACAGGAAATCATCAAACTCAGGGCTGAAATCAATCAAGTTGAAACAAAGAGAATCATACAAAGAATCAACAAAACCAGAAGCTGGTTCCTCGAGAAAATCAACAAGATAGATAAACCCTTAGCCAGACTAACCAATGGGCACAGAGACAGTATCCAAATTAACAAAATTAGAAATGAAAAGGGAGATATAATAACAGAAACTGAGGAAATTCAAAAAATCATCAGATCCTACTACAAAAGCCTATACTCAACCCAACTGGAGAATCTGGAGGAAATGGACAATTTCCTAGACAGATACCAAATACCAAAATTAAATCAGGATCAAATAGATCAGCTAAACAGTCCCATAAGCCCCAAAGAAATAGAAGGGGTCATAGAAAGTCTTCCAACCAAAAAAAAAAAAAAAAAAAAAAAAAAAAGCATTTCATGTGTATTCTTTTGTGATTGGGTTAGCTCACTTAGGATGATATTTTCCAGATCTAACCATTTACCTACAAATTGCATGAGTTCATTATTTTTAATTGCTGAGTAGTACTCCATTGTATAAATATACCACATTTTCTGTATCCATTCCTCTTTTGAGGGATATCTGGGCTCCTTCCAATTTCTGGCTATTATAAACAAGGCTGCTATAATGAAATACAATCACTGATAAGTGGATATTAATGAGCCCAGAAGCCCTAAATACTCAAGGCACAATTAGTAAGTCAAATGACTCCCAAGAAGAAGAAAGGAGAGGACCCTGGGCCTGTAAAGATTGGATCCAGTATTGTAGACCCAGAACAGAGAAATCGTGGGGGTGGGGGGAATGAGTGGGGAATAGTGGGGGGGGGTAGGAATTATGGGACATATGGTGGGGGGTAACTGGGAAAGGGGAAAGCCTTTGGAATGTAAACATAGAATATAGAAAATAAAAATTAAAAAAAAAAGCACAGGACCAGATGGATTTAGTGCAGAATTCTATCAGAACTTGAAAGACCTAGTACCAATACCCTTCAAACTATTCCACAAAATATAAACAGAAGGAACACTACTCAACTCATTCTACGAAGCCACAATTACGCTGATACCAAAACCACACAAAGATCCAACTAAGAAAGAGAACTTCAGACCAATTTCCCTTATGAACATCGATACAAAAATACTCAATAAAATTCTTGCCAACTGAATCTAAGAACCCATCAAAAATGATCAGTCACCATGATCAAGTTGGCTTCATCACAGGGAGCAGGGATGGTTCAATATACGGAAATCCATCAATGTAATTCACTACATAAACAAACTCAAAGAAAAAAACCCACATGGTCATCTCATTAGATGCTTCAAAAGCATTTGACAAAATTCAGCATCCTTTCATGCTAAAAGTCTTGGAAAGAACAGGAATTCAAGGCCTGTACCTAAACATAGTAAAAGCAATTTACAGCAATCCCATAGCCAACATCAAAGTAAACGGGGAGAAACTTGAAGCAATCCCACTAAAATCAGGGACTAGACAAGGCTGCCCCCTCTCACCATATCTTTTCGATATAGTATTTGAGGTACTAGCTAGAGCAATTCGACAACTTAAAGAAGTCAAAGGGATACAAATTGGAAAGGAAGAAGTCAAACTATCACTATTCACAGATGATATGATAGTATACTTATGTGACCCAAAAAACTCCACCAGAGAACTCCTACAGCTTATAAACAACTTCAGCAAAGTGGCTGGTTATAAAATCAACTCAAGAAAATCAGTAGCCTTCCTATATGCAAAGGATAAGCAGGCTGAGTAAGAAATTAGGGAAATGAAACCCTTCACAATAGCCACAAACAATATAAAGTATCTTGGTGTGACTCTAACCAAATAAGTGAAAGATTTGTATGACAAGAACTTCAGGTCTCTGAAGAAGGAAATGGAAGAAGACCTCAGAAAATGAAAAAATCTTCCATGCTCGTGGATTGGCAGGATTAATATAGTTAAAATGGCAATCTTGCCAAAAGCAGAACACAATCCCTATCAAAATCCCAACTCTGCTCTTCATAGAGTTAGAAAGAGCAGTTCTCAAATTCATCTGGAATAACAAAAAACGCAGGATAGCTAAAATTATTCTCAACAGTAAAAGAACTTATGGGGGAATCAGTATCTCGAACCTCAAGCAATACTAGAGCAGTAGTGTTAAAAACTGTATGGTATTGGTACAGTGAAAGGGAGGTGGATCAGTGGAATAGGATTCAAGACCCAGAATTGAACCCACTCATCTATGGCCACTTGATCTTCGACAAAGGAGCTGAAAACATCCAGTGGAAAAAAGATAGCCTTTTTAACAACTAGTGCTGGCTCAAACTGGAGGTCAGCATGCAGGAGAATGAGAATTGATCCACTCTTATCTCTGTACTAAGCTCAACTCCAAGTGGATCAAGGACCTCCACATAAAACCAGACACACTGAAACTAATAGAAAAGAAACTGGGGAAGACCCTTGAGGACATTGGCTCAGGGGGAAAGTTCCTGAACAGAACACCAATTGTTTATGCTCTAAGATCAAGAATAGACAAATGGGACCTCATAAAATTACAAAGTTTCTGTAAGGCACTTCTGTAAGACACTGTTGAAAGGACAAATCGGCAACCAACAAATTGGGAAAAGATCTTCACCAACCCTACATCTGACAGAGGGCTGATATCTAATATGTACAAAGAACTCAAGAAGTTAGACCCCAGAAAAGCAAATAATGCTATCAAAAATTGGGGTACAGAGCTAAACAAAGACTTTTTACCTGAAGAACTTGGGATGGCTAAGAAGCACCTTAAGAAATGTTCAACATCATTAGTCATTAGAGAAATGCAAATCAAAACAACCCTAAGATTTCACCTCACACCAGTCAGAATGGCTAAGATTAAAAACTCAGGAAACAGTAGGTGTTGGTGAGGAGGTAGAGAAAGAACACTCCTCCACTTCTGGTGGGATTGCAAGCTGGTACAAGCACTCTGGAAATCAGTCTGGAGGTTCCCTAGAAAACTGGACAGGATATTTCCAGAGGACCCAGCCATACCACTCTTGGGCATATACCTAGAAGATTCCTCAACATGCAATAAGGATACATGTTCCACTATGTTC
This sequence comes from Apodemus agrarius, assembly GCA_964023405.1. NCBI lineage: Eukaryota > Metazoa > Chordata > Mammalia > Rodentia > Muridae > Apodemus > Apodemus agrarius. The sequence goes on along the minus strand of OZ030007.1, from coordinate 46,670,959 downwards.
ATAGCAGCCTTATTTATAATAGCCAGGAGCTAGAAAGAACCCAGATGTCCCTCAAAGGAGGAATGGATACAAAAATGTGGTATATATACACAATGGAGTACTATTCAGCCATTAGAAGCAATGAATTCATGAAATTCTAAGAGAATGGATGGAACTGGATAACATCATATTAAGTGAGGTAACCCAGTCTCAAAAGAATACCCATGCACTCATTGATAAGTGAATATTAGCCTAGAATCTTGGGACACCCAAGACACAATCCACATACCAAATGATGTCCAAGAAGAGGAAGGAGTGGTCCCTGGATCTGGAAAGGCCAATGCATCAGTGTAGGGTAATATCAGAACAGGGAAGTAGGAAGGGGAGGATGGGGGAGTAGGGGGAGGGAAAAGGGCATATCGGACCTTTGGGAGGCAGGGACTCAGGAAAGGGGAAATGAAATGTAAATAGAGAATATATCCAATAAAACAAAGAAATGAATAATACCTAGTATGTTCGTTCCTGCCTTTAACCCCAGTATTAAAGCCGAATGATTGTCATAAGCTTGAGGCAATCCTGGGCTATAGAATGTGACTCTGTCTCAAAATGACAACTCTGTGGGTGGAAGGGGTATGCATGTGTGTGGGTGTATGTGCATGTATTTGCATGTGTGTGTGCATCTATGATATGTGTATATATGCTTATGTGTGATACAATAATTGCCTAAAGCTATAAACAAAGAACTCAGCTTCTCAGAGATATAAAATATGTGGTTAAATATCTTTAACATTCTGAGAAGTTCTATTCATTTTCACAGAGCTCTGTGACTCATGACTATCAGCCTAAATTTATCAGATCACATACATTGACAAAATATACAAAATTTAAAGAAATGTTCAACATCCTTAGTCATCAGGAAATGCAAATCAAACAACCCTGAGATTACACCTCACAACAGTCAGAATGGCTAAGATCAAAAACTCAGGTGACAGCAAATGCTGGTGAGGGTGTGGGGTGTGGAGAAAGTGGAACACTCTTCCATTGCTGGTGGGATTGTAAGCCGATACAACCACTCTGGAAAGCTGGAAATTGTTCTACTTGAAGACCCAGCTATAGAACTCCCAGGCATATACCCAAAAGATGCTCCAATATATAACAAGGAAACATACTTGACTATGTTCATAGCAGCATTATTTATAATAGCCAGAAGCTAGAAACAACCCACATGTCCAGTAGAGGAATGGATACAAAAAATGTGGTATATTTACACAATGGAGTAATACTCAGATATTAAAAACAATGAATTCATGAAATTCTTAGGCAAAAGGATGGAACTAGAAAATATCTTGAGTGAGGTAACCCAGTCACAAAAGAACACACATGCTATGTACTCACTGATAAGAGGATATTAGAAAAAAATGCTCAGAATACCCATGATACAACTCACAGATAAAGAAGGAAGAAAACCAAAGTGTGGGTACTTCAGTCCTATTTAGAAGTGGGAACAAAATAATCATGGGAAGTAGAAAGAGGGAGGGACCTTGGAGGTAGAAGGAGGGTGAGGGGAAAAGGGGCAGGATCGGGTGTGGGAAGAGACTTGGTGAAGTACAGAGGGTCAGGAAATTGAATGGAGTCATGTAGCACTGGGGGATGGGGAGAGCCACTAGAAAGGCCAGGATGCCAGAATAGCAGGACCAAGGACCCAAGAGGGAGGACATTAGCTGAAATACCCAACAAAGTTGGGAAAGAACCTGTAGAGACCATATCCAAAGGTTAGGCACCCACCCATCTCAAAATATTAAGCAAGAATTGCTCATGTCTAAAGGAAATGCAGGGACAAAGAGTGGAGCAGAGACTGAAGAAAATGCCATCCAGAGACTACCCCACCTAAGGATTCATCCCATCTGCAGACACCAAACCCAGACATTATTGCTGATGCCAAGAAGAATTTGCAGACAGGAGCCTGGTATAGCTATCTCCTTAAAAGCTCTGCCAGCGCCTGACCAATACAAATGTGGATGCTTGCAGCCAACTATTACACTGAGCACAGGGACCCCAATGGGAGAAGGACAGAAGGAGCTGAAGGGGGATTGCAACCCCATGGAAAAATAACAATATCAACCAACCAGAACCCACAAAGCACCCAGAGACTAAATCAACAACTAAAGAGTACATATGTAAGGACCCATGGCTCTAGCTGCATATGTAGCAGAGGACTGCCTTATCTGGCATTAATGGGATAGGAGGCCCTTTGCCCTGTGGAGGCTCAATGCCCCAGCATAAGGTGCTAGGGAGATGAAGTAGGAGTGGGTGGGTGAGGGAGCACCCTCATAGAAGCAGGAGGAGGTGGGACAGATTGGGAGTTTGAGGACAGGAAACCAGAAAATGTAAATAAATAAAATAAACAATATAAATAACTAATATAAATAAGTAAATCATAGATGATGATTGTATGTCAACCTGAGGAACAGCTGAATTTATCCTATGACACTGAGCAAATTACACTTATCTGATGTGTGTAAAAAAACTCATTTAAAGTTTTTTACATAGCACCTCAAAACTCTTACATATTCATATAGGGACAAAATTGTCAAACAGCCTCACAAGTAGACTCAACCTAGAGCTTGGGAGAGGTCAGTTATACAGTCAATAAATATTTTGCATGTGTGTGTGTGTGTGTGTGTGTGTGTGTGTGTGTGTGTGCATATTGTAAAAGAGTGTCGGTCTTCAAGGACAAAGTGTGTGTGTGTTTGTGTGTGTGTGTGTGTGTGTGTGTGTGTGTGTGTGTATTGTAAAAGAGTGTCAGTCTTCAAGGACAAAGACACATTTTAAAAACACATCTCTTTTTCCATCTCCTTGCTTCAGTCTTGGTCCATATGTTAAACCTATAAATGCTATGAAATATACTCTGTTGTCTTCATTTTTACAGAAATAAGACCTGAACAAAGAATCACAGATGTGAATCACAATTCTAACATTGTGTCTGATTCCTCTGAGCTTCCCCAGCTACTGTAGTTCTGAGCAACATGGGGAGGAAAAAGAAATAAAGGACTATTGTCTGCTTGCTAACCATGGTGCCCAGTTACCCTAGATTTTCCCTAGCTGTCAGCAGGGGAAAAACCTGATGTTTTGGGAAATTAGCCAATCCTAACCAAACGGACATAGCAATTACCACCATACTATCTTAAGATATTCATGTTGGACCATGGCTGATGACAGAGAAGCTTAGAACTACTGAACAGGGTAGATTATTGCCAAAGAGATGCAGAGAGATGACCAGGAACTGTAGCTGCTTTATCTGACATCCGATTATCTTTGCACTCCTTGACTCTCCCTGTTCTTTCACCTAGGGGACCATCTTACATGATTCGTGAGATGTCTGTGGAACATGTTACACATTTATCTGATGCTTTTGCCTACTAACATGAGTTGAATGTCATCAGTCCCAGAATAACTTGCATATTAATGAGATTGCTGGAATGTTTGGTACACACAGTCTATCCTGTCATTTAAAGTGGGCGAGTCTGCTTCCTTGATCAGTTACATCATGATAAGTTTGGTAGGTCTTAGCATTTATAAGGTGGTGTTTGAAGTTCTGGGCATGCCGTAAGTTCCCAAGTTCTCCATTCTCACCTTAGCCCAAAACGTTATCATAATTAGAGGCTGGAGAATATAGGCTAAATGTTCTAGTGTTCTTACATATGAAGAATCTTTATACTATGTATGAGCAAAATTAAAAGTGAATAGTAATGAGTCTAAAGGGCTCAAAAGGGATAGCCGATGAAAAGAGTGGAATATATATATATATATATATATATATATGTGTGTGTGTGTGTGTGTGTGTGTGTGTGTGTGTATGTGTGTGTGTGTGTATAAATGTATATATACATACATACATACATACATATTTCATTATATAAAAGGATATTAGAATAGAGACCTTTAGGAGAGAGGAAGGCACTAATAGGAAGGGTTGTAGGGACAAAGGAAGGTAATGGAAGTGAATATAAGTGACATACATAATTTGTACACATGAAACATCTAAAGGGAACCCATCATTGTGTGACTAACTAAAGATCTCTTTTAAGAAGATGGGAACTAGAGAAACTATTCTTGCTGCTCATCTAGAGGACCTAGTTCAATTAACAGCACCCACATCTGGGAGTTCTTAACCTCCTATAACTCCAGCTTTAGGGGATCCAACTGCCCCTCTGTGCTCTTCATGTACACACACATGTGTGGCAGACACACAGGCACATAAACTAAGATGGAATGGTCAAGTTTAAATTAAAAAAAAATACAAGGCTCCAAGACAGGAGGATGTAAGGGAACTAGTTGGGATAGAAAAGGCCTCCCTGACATCCTGACAGAGTAGGCACTGCCCTTGTTAAACATGCAAAACATGTATTTTTCCATCCACCTCTACAAAGATAAATCACAAGCCAGTGAATTGGGAACATCACGCATTCATTTGTCATGAAAGAAGCTTATTTGAAATGTTATGGTAATATTTCGCAGAAATAAGTACACCAATAGAGAACATAAAGAAAAAGGAGGATGAGGAGATGGAGGAGGAGGAAGAGATGAGGATGAGGATGAGGAGAGGGAGGAGGAGGGATGGAGGAGAAGGAAGGAGGAGGAGGAGGCAGAGGAGGAGGAGGAGGAGGAGGAGGAGGAGGAGGAGGAGGAGGAAGAAGAAGAAGAAGAAGAAGAAGAAGAAGAAGAAGAAGAAGAAGAAGAAGAAGAAGAAGAAGAAGAAGAAGAAAGGGAAAAGGGGAAAGGGAAAGGGAAGAGGAAGGAGAGGAAGAAGAGGAAGAATTGTCTGTTTTCATTCAAAGATAAATCCACTGAACTAGGAGATTCTCTGAGGACAACAGAATTGTATTCATTGCTCAAGTCAAATGTCATTATTCATATATGGATGATTTTATCAACCCCAATAACGTATGTTATACTGGTGTCATCCTATAAAATAGTTTCCCTGGACCTTGGCAGTGTTTATTGCTTTTTTATATAACCTAAAGAACAGCTGCAGCCCACCATAATATGGACCCTTTTTGAGTCTTCAGTTAAATAGCCTTATGGAAAGGTGAAGTCAAATCCCTAAGAAAGAATTTCAAGTTAACTATTTTATTTTTATTATTCAAAACAAATTTTAATTTAAAACATATTTGATCATATTCTTCCCCTTCCAAAGTCCTTTCAGATCCTCTCCCCTGTCTCTACCCACCCAACTTTAAGTTCTTTCTCAAAAATCAAATAAAGACCCAATACAACATGACCAAACATAATAAAGACCCAAAACAAATTAAAACCATGGCCTCCTCCAAAAACCCATGAAACTAACCAAAAAAAAAAAAAAAAGCACACAGAAATGTGTGGAGTCCATTATTTGTTAGCTATCTACTCTAGAACTAAGGCTGTTTCGGAGTGGTTGCTGTACCTTGTATCAGAAAGTTTCATAGCAACTTTTATACCAGAGGGTCACTAGTATATCTCTTCAATGCTGATTTTCAATGATCATTGCATATATAATATTTTTGTTGATATTTAGAACCATAAATTTCTAACATTTAATGACACTTAATTTCACATTAACATTAATCCATAGTTGAGAAAACCTTCTATGTATGAATTCATTCTACTGCCCATATTAAAATAGGCAAAGAGCACTGCATAAGAGAATAATCAAGCTTTTAATGCTAAAGCCAGTAAAATGGGTCATTGGGTAAAAACATGACAGTCATACTTGTAAAATTCAAAGACAGAGAGCCAGAATACTTATTGGTATCAACTTCTGTCTGTTCAATGTGTATTGTGTTGCCCCTGGAAAACTACAGAACGACGAAAGAAATGAAACTTCTAAACTATGGCACCAAAATTAAGGTCAGTGATCTCAGAAGTTGAAGCAACACTCCAATCTTCAAATTTTGCGTCCTTATCAGTCATAGCATTTGCTATGACTCTGATTTTGCTAAATTGAGCTGCTAGGATACTCTGTGGCATGATGGAAAATTAAATCAGAGCAGCACAAACCAGGCTTGTTAATTTGGAGCTACTATTAAAACCAACAGTTTCTCAGTGAGCAATGTACTACAGGTAGTAGGCACCTTTACTGGGAAGGTGATAGTAAAATACACTGGCCTTGAATCATTCTGGTAATTGCATCTCCTTAGGCAAGCACTGAATATGAAGAAGAAAGATGAAAAATCACATTGTGGCCTACACATGATTTTTAAAGTCTTACTAAATCTTGCTTTCATTTAATCTTATATTCAAACTGATGCAGATTATTCTGTAACCCTTCAGAAGATATGTGTCAAAGGACAACACTTCCAGACTATATATTTAAGAAACTATATTAATAATATTATACCTTAGTAACATCACAAGGCAGGGAAAAAGTTTTGAGAATTCTATACTGTTCCCATACTTGTGTGCTAAACTCATGGAAAAGGTGGTAAGGTTTATATCTTACCTATGTTTTTCTGAGGAAACATCTTGTATAAACTGCTTCCTTACTTTTTCTCTACATCTAAATAAAGTTCCATCTTGTATGTGGGAAAAAAGTGTGAAATTGTAACAGTCACTACAGAAAATTTTGATGGGTAATGACTCATAGAAAATGTTTTCTCACCACAAAGTGGTAGATTCTTCAAAATGTGTTTTCCTGTCGTCTTCGAAGGAAGCTGCCAGAGCAATCACTTCAGCGAGATTAATTTCACCAGCTCCAATACTGTGACACAAGTGAGTGCCACTTAGAGACAAGTGTCCAAATTATAGGCTCCAGGCTTGTAGGTAAATCAAAACCAGATCATTCACATTAAGTATTTCTAGAAATTAGAGAGGGCTATGTCATTGACTTTAATGAATTTAAAATCAACAACTTCCTAATGGATATTATTTTTGTTTGGTTTAGTTTGGTTTTAATTTTAATAGATTTACATCCCAACTGTTTTCCCCTCCCCCTCTCTCCCCAGTCCCATCCTCCAATGTCCTTGCTCCCCTCCCCATCCAGTCCTCATTAGATTCCCTTCAGAATAGTGTAGCCCTCCCATAGATATCAACCTAAGGAGTCATATCAAGTTGGTTAAGACTAGGCACCTCTCCTCTTATTAAGTATTACTAACATGGCAAATTATTTGGGAATGTCGTGAAATCATCTACATTATATCCTGTAAGCATGTGATTTAACTGGTGTATTAAGTTTCCACTGCTGTGTAAAACATCCTGACCAAAAGCTACCTGGAAAAAACTGGTTTGTTTCAGTTTAAAGCTGTAGTATATGCTGTGAAGAAAAGACAGGGCAAGAACTGAAGGCAGGAAAGTGGAATCAGGAACTGAAGCAGAGAACATATAGCAATGCTGTGTACTGACTTGCTTCCCAAGGATTGATCAACATGCTTTTTTGTACCTTCTAGGAACACCTGGACAAGCAGGCTGAGAACTCTCACACAAATCATCAGTCAAGAAAATACCCCACTGACTTACCTACAGGCCAATCAATCTGAGGAAAGGCAGTTCCTCAACGGAGATTCCTTCTTCCTAAATATGTCTAGGTTTGTGTCAAGTTGACAAAACAAAACAACAACAACAACAACAAAAACCAACCCAGGAGACAATGGTAAAATGCCTGTCGGGCATGTGTGAAGCTGTATGTTCAATTCCCAGTTGTAAATAGCAGCAGTTTTTAAATATCTTTATAAAAATATTTTTATAAAGAGAAAAATAGGTGTAACCATGATCAAAAATGTATTTACCTAATTCTCCTAGCTTTAGTTACTTCTTTTTTTCAATATTATATAAAATAGAATATACAGGTTTGTCAAAGAACTTCAGACAGCAAGACTGTTGTTTTGGAAAACCCAAAAATATTACTTTTAGCCTTATGTTTTGAATGTAATGACAATTTTATGACTGCTTTCTGAGTTTAAAAAGACAAGTGTTACAATTCATTCAAACCACATGAAATATAGAATGGACTGTCTGTGGGCTTCAAAGCAAATCACCTGCTCTTTCTTGTTTTTTTTTTCTTTGAGTTCTTTCTTGCATACAACTCAATCTTATTTCAGCTTTCCTGAACAGCCAAAAAAGCAATATTCTGGCAAGAACACCGCTGGGAACAGTAATTGAATGAATCATGTCTGAATCTTTGTGCAGTTCAAGTCCAGAAAATAGATGACATTTAAGAATAGCTGTTTCCCCTTTGTGTTTGTATTAGCTGCAATCCTTTCCTTTGGCAGCATATGAAAGAAGTCTGTAGACAGGGACTGTGTTTCAGGCATTAGCTTCCTAAACAAAATTGCTGAGGATATCTCTGTTTTATGTTATTTTTTGTTTATTTTACTTTTTCAGATACAAGGCCTCTTGTTTATTTGTTTATTTGGGGGTTTTGCTTGGGGTATTTTTGATTTTTTGTTTGCTTATTTAAGCATATGACCAATCAATTCTAATAAACATGACAAACACAACTTCAAACAAATAAATTAGGTTCTGTTCCCATTAAGACTAAGAATTGAATTCATTTTGGAATGGAAATACATAGCTAAGTGAACCTCACCAAGTAGGACCAAACTTATTTCCAGATATTTTTCGATTTCTTATCTCAATCTATTCTCTGTAATAGAATATGGGCACTTGGTTCTCTGTGGGAAATAGTTATTAAAAATGTATGCATTAGGTTCCATAGAAAATGGAGTCTTCTCTCCTTTATATATCAGTTTCTACGTTCTCTCTTTTACTACATATATCTATTAATTTTCAAACACGGAAGCCAAGTAAATAGATTCAAGTGATGCTCCATAGACGTATGCACCGAGCCTTAATAACCCAGCTGTTCCCTTGTGCAGCTCATGTTGGCAGGTTTGTCTGCAGATTTAAAGAACTGGGGAGAAGCCAGCTTGTCTCTCCTCCTTGAGTCAGCATGACCCAACTACTACTCCGGGCAGATTGTTTCAGGACCTGAGTACCACATCTTATGGTCTTCTCAATTACACATATGGATGGATCAGTTTGCAAGCTGATGAGTGTGAATTAAAAATGCCTCTGCAGATCTTAATTTTAGGTTTTATCTTGAAGGATCTTATAAATCAACTCCTCAGGGTGTGTTTATTTGTATTTGTTTTATTAAAAAAATGCATATGTAAAGAACATTACTTAGCCATTCTAGTATAGGTACATTTTTCTAAGGAAAACTCTGAGCCATGAAAGCAATGTTACTTTCCTTGTACAAAATAGTTTTCTAGAATGAAGGTGGTTACCATGTCACAGATTAAGTGTATAAATCCTCCCTTTTTCCTTCTACACTTAACTGTTACTTAATACACTTTGAGATTGCTCTCTTAAACATAGTTACCCAACGCATCATCCTACACTTCCCATAAATTAAAGTGTAAAATAAGAGATAAATAGAATCACATTATTGTTTGCTCCTTTCTCTATTGGATTTAGATGCTCACTGAGAAAGTTTCTATCTTAAGTAGGTAGGGCAGATTAGTTGCTGGTAGATAAGAACAGTTTTATTAGCTCAGGATTTAAAGCCTGTGTCTCTCCACTGCCTAGTGGCAAATCCTATCTGTCTAACCACCTCAGAATTCTGCAACCATGCCCTGATGACCTAATGGATTGTATATTTTCAAACTCTCAAAATAAATCTTTCCTCCATTAACATATGTTGCTTCTCTTTAGATATCTGGTTACAACAATTAGAAAAATAATACTTGGGTTCCACCTCTCCTGCATGACTTATGTTGGGACCCACCCTCATTAGGAGGTGTCTTTTATTCCTCATTAGGAGGTGTTTTTTATCATTGGATAAATGTACACAGCTTAAAAGAATCTACTAAACATCATTTCTAAAAGGATGTCCCGAAAGGGTGACTAGATACTTCATTTCTGTCATACCTTAAGAATATCTGCTTTTTTGAAGTGTAGGGATATACCAGGACAGGGAAGAAAGAGAAGGTTGATTGGGGAACAGGGAGATGGGAGATGACTTATGGAATTTTAGGGGGGAAGGACCAGGAAAGGGGAAATCATTTGGAATGTAAATAAAGAATATACCTAATAAAAATAAATAAAAGAATATCTGCTTTTTCCATGTGACTATAGGTTACTTGTAGAGAGAATTATTCCATTAGACTTGTCCATAGTCAGTATTGTACCTGAGTCTTAAATGAATTTTCTGAAACTTAAAAGGAATTAATGAGATTCTTGATAAATCAGCAGGGATGAACAAATACATAAGACCTCTCTAGGATTACCACCATAATAGTATTAACAGTTAAAATTTCTGGAATAATTAAAGTTACTCACTCTAAATCCCACATAAGAAGATTTTTAATACTTTCCAGTTCCATATATTTTTTGTTCTTGCCCTCTTTAATCATAATTTTCTTCTGAAAAACTGCACAAGAATTAGAGCTTGAACCCATCAGGATTTCCGTAGTTCTGTTATATTATACTGCAAAAGATTGCTTTGTGATTTACACTTACATATGGAAAACATTTTTTCTTCCTTACTACAGTCCCCAAAGCATTTCTAGAAAACCCAGATAAACTTAATTTCTCAGAGACAAGAAAGGGGATCTTAGCATATTAAAAAGTAAAACTCAGAGGAAGGTTTCTGAAGCATATACTTTGGAGAGATTATTATGTTATAAATAAAAGATTCATTTTACAAAAGAACATCTTCAGAAAACTGTTCATATATTGAAAACAACTTTGAATATATAAAAGCTAAAAACAAAATAATGTCATTCTAGGTCAATATGACCTACATTATAATATTTTTATCTCTGGCTTTTCTTCCTGGCCTCTATATTTATCTTTATCTCCATCTCTAAGAACACATTTCCAACTGCAATGCCTATAGTATATAATAATAACAACAATAATAATATAATTTATATTAATATATCATATTTCTATTAAATTAATTAATTAATGCATATTGTTATGTTGATATTATATATTATATTAATATAAATAATAATAAATGATATTAGACACAACTAGAATTAATAACTCAGTAACTTCTCCTGTTGCTATGATAAAAATACCCTGACAAAACCAACTTAAGAAAGGATTGGTCTGGGCATACAATTACAATGATTAGTTTGGGGGCTGAGGCAGCCATGCTGGCAGATCTTGAGGCAGTAAATAACATGGAATCCACAAACAGCATGCAGTAGGAGATGAACTGGTATTCAGCTGGATTTCTCCCATTTTTTGTGGTCCAAAACTCAAGCCCAGGGCTTGAAGCTTCCTACGCAATAGAGCTAATTAGAATGTCTCTCTAGAACCTGCCAGATCCAGTCTAAACAATAGCTCAAGGATATACCAAGTGGATTATCTCCTATAAAGCCTGTAAAGTTAATAATCCATATTAATGATTACATTTAAGATATTCTGAAGATGTTTTGAGGAACATATATAAATATATGCATGCATATTCTTTTATACTTAAAGATGTGGTGTATAAATAGAATACATCATTAAAACTCACAAAAAATAGCTTTATTAGCTAAAAGCCACCATTTTGTCCTTTCACTTAATAAATACGTCAATGAATAACAGAATATTTAAGGATCTTGCTTCCAGCCACACAGCTTAAAGCCAGCAGAAGTGAAAGACAAATCTTGGTGCTATGGCTTCAGGGTTCTTTGTGGTCAAACTCTTTAACCTTCAGAATCTCCTAGCTAAAATTTCATGGATTAGAGGGACAAGTATGTGTTTAAATATCAGCCACAGTACAACAATCATGGTAATTTTTTGTGACCGATGAAAACGTGAAAATGTTGTAACTAAGTTGAATCTATCTGTCCAATGGAATGGTTCAATGCAATGATGTTTTAGAGAGAGTACAATGGACCTAAATGTATAAGATTTCCAAGATGGTGCTCAGTTTTAAGTAGGTGTCTAATAAATGTTAAACCTCTTTCTCTGTCTCTCCAACACCTACAGTTTAAAATGTTATAAGAAATCACAGGTCCCCGCTACCACTTCCACATGTCTCCGGGAATTGATGTCACATGTGTTTTCACTCACAATTCCCAGTCATTTTCCCTTAAAAGCAGTTCAGCCATCAACCCCACACCCATTTGTTCTATCCAATAAGTAATTTTCTTTTTTTTCTTATGTTTTTTCTTTTTATTTTTTATTGGATATATTCTATATTTACATTTCATTTCCCTTTTCCTGGTTCCCCGCCCCCCCCAAAGGTCCCACATGCCCTTTTCCTTCCCCCTGTTCCCCCATGCACCTCTTCCCACTTCCCTGTTCTGATATTACCCTACACTGATGCACTGGAACTTTCCAGAACCAGGGTCCACTCCTTCCTTCTTGTCGGACATCATTTGGTATGTGGATTGTGTCTTTGGTGTTCCAAGATTCTAGGCTAATATCCACTTATCAGTGAGCGCATACCATGGGTATTCTTTTGAGACTGGGTTACCTCACTTTGTATGATGTTCCTCAGCTCCATCCATTTTTCTAAGAAGTTCATGAATTCATTGTTTCTAATGGCTGAATAGCAATTTTCAAACATCCCTTGCTCTCCTACCTCTGTGCAAATGCAATTTTCTGTGAACTCTCAGAAATTTTCATCTAAATTACTGTATTCGTTCCTAGCATGAAGCCATCCCCATACCAGTTTGCTAATTGCTACTGAAGTCACCAAGTCTCTAAAATATCAATCGGAACCAAATCATTTCCCCTCACCCAACACCTAGAATCCAAACATGAGCTTAGGAACTCTGGTTTTCTTTGCCATAGAAAATTCAGCTCCTATTACTCAATTTTTCCAGACTTCTCATAATTCTTATAGGAGAGTGTGGTATGATGGTTGGCTTCCCGACTCCATGTTCTTCCCCTACACTTGTACCACTGAAAGCTCTGATGCTAGATAGATCTATAATTAGATACAGAGAATTTACCAACGATACTGCTGCTTACTGAATGTGTTCTATTCATTCTTCAAACACTTCTCTTATTGCTTAGATCTCATATCCTGCAGAAGAAAGGTGAGAACTTATATAGAATATATATAAACAGAAATAGAATCAGAATCAGTCTAGAAGCAAGCTGACAAGTATCTGAGATTACTGGGATTTTAAGAGAGCACAAGCATGAGACGAGCAATCCACAAAGGCAAAGACAAGATGCCTTCAATGCATTACAAGACAACGCTTTAGGAATGCCATACTCTTTGTTGAAGTTTACCACTGTGTTGGGAGTCACAGGCCTGTCCTATATTCTATAAGCCTCATCATAATATAGAACTCCCCCAAATTTATATATTTTAATGTTTTATTTATTATCCCTTGAGAATTTCATGCATATGTGTATTTTCACCATCCAGTACTCTTTCATCTCCCTCTTATGCATGCTGAACCCCATCTTATCTCCATAAAGTTTTTGTTTTTCTCCTGTTTTCATGGTTTTATTTACTATCTATCTATCTATCTATCTATCTATCTATCTATCTATCTATCTATCTCACTTTGTGTTTGTATGTCCCACTGAGTTTGTTTATATGAGAATTGCTTAAGGTGAGTGGTTTGCTTACCAAAACATGAAGAACTTAATAACACAAGAACTGCATGACTGAATAAAATAACTGTCCTCTCCCAGCAGCCATTAACTGCCAACAACTCTTTGGGGGGAGCTAGGGTCTCATGAGTCTCTCCTCCACTCATGATAGAATGTCAACCGGCACCACCGTCTTTTGTGGGAGCTAACCAAAGTTACAGTGAGTTCATAAGTGCAACTGCCATGTGACAACTAGAAAGATACCATGAAACTAATGTTTGACATTTTTTTAAACTTTTTTTTTGATTGGATATTTTCTTTATTTATATTTCAAATGTTTTCCCCTTTCCAGGTCACCTCTTCAGAAACCCCCTATCCCATGCCCCTCCCCCTGCCTCTGTGAAAGTGCTCCCCAACCCACCCATTCCTGTCCTCCCACCCTGGCATTCCCCTACATTGGGGCATTGAACACCCTCAGGCCAAAGGGCCTGTCTTCCAACTAATGTTCAACAAGTCCATCCTCTGCCACATATGTGGCTAGCACCATGGGTCACTCCATGTGTACTCTTTGGTTGGTGGTCCAGTCCCCAAGAGCTCCTGGGGTTCTGACCAGTTGACACTGTTGCTCGCACTATGGGGCTGCTCATAATGCCAGATTTCACTACTTCTCATATGCCAGAATTATATTAACCATGAGGGGAAAAAACTGGGTTCAGGATGGAGATATGGCTCAGTAGTTAAGAAATATTTGTTGCTCTTGCAACAAATGAACCTAGGTTCATTGTCCAGAACCTACATATGGCTTCAGAAACATCTGTAAATCCAGTTCCAGTGGATATGTTTTTCTTTTCTTATCTCCATGGACATTGGACATACATTGCATACCACATGCACACATATTCACACACTCTCACACATGCATATACACAGGTATGCAAATCACTCATACAAATAAAATAAAACAAATCTAAATAATATTCAAGATAAAGTGAGCAAAAGTCTCAGTATATAATACAGCACCACTGTGTCTATGGTACTGCATGTCTTATACAGAACAGTTGGACTACAAGTATAAGTAGAGATGGAAGCTCTGGAAATATTACTGTGGTACATAACTTTCTATATCCCACTTATTATGCAGAATTGACAATGGGCCATGACTCACTTATGAAGTCAAGGTTACCAACAATTGAAGCCAAAATGATTTCTCCAAGAGGCCTCATTGTATGAATGGCCATAATGCACGATAAGGAAAGCTAAAGGTTGAAAATAAGAAAGTGGCTTCCAGAGCTATATGCCAGGATGCATAAGACAGTGAAAGAGGCCAAGGACCCGGCATCGATCACCTATCTACCTGATGGAAAATGGAGTGAGGGTCACGAGAACTATGAAAACATTTAAACTCAAGGCTAAGAAGAAAAGAATAAGCACTGAAAATAGATGTTGCTAGGAGACAAAAGAAAAATTTGGAAGATGCTCAAGAAAGCAAGGCTTATATATAACAAAAGTGAATGACTTACTTTGAGAACAGGTACACAAAAGGATCTGCGACACTTCAAAAATGCCACAAAAGGCTTCAACCACAGCGTATAATTAAAGCCCACTAAGAAAATGAGCAAAGCAAAAGAATCACCACAAATCATCAGAGATGTATTATAGAGAGTAATTAGGGGGATCCATTTAGAAACTAGAAAAAAACGTGAAGGCACTGAGATGCTAAAGATGAGATACACATGAGGAGCTAACAGCATGAAGGCTAAAGGAACCAACGTAGACAATGACAATTCAATAATGTAAAATTAAAAGCTAATCTGAACATTTTAGTATCTTTTCTCACCTCTATGACCAAATACCTGACAGAAATGATTGATAGGGAGAAGGATTTATTTGGGTTTATAACTTCAGATGATCGTAGTCCATCAAATGGGGAAGGCATGGCAGAGTCCATGATATGCTGAAGAACACATTGCCTGCTTTCTTCACTGTCTTTCTTTTTTTTTCTTTTTTTTTATTTTCTATATTCTTTGTTTACATTCCAAAGGCTTTCCCCTTTCCCAGTTACCCCCCACCATATGTCCCATAATTCCTCTCCCCCCCATGCTGTTCCCCACTCTTCCCCCCACCCCACGATTTCTCTGTTCTGGGTCTACAATACTGGATCCAATCTTTACAGGCCCAGGGTCCTCTCCTTTTTTTCTTCTTGAGAGTCATTTGACTTGCTAATTGTGCCTTGAGTATTTAGGGCTTCTGGTCTCATTAATATCCACTTATCAGTGATTGCATTTCATGTGTATTCTTTTGTGATTGGGTTAGCTCACTTAGGATGATAGTTTCCAGATCTAACCATTTACCTACAGATTGCATGAATTCATTATTTTTAATTGCTGAGTAGTACTCCATTGTATAAATATACCACATTTTCTGTATCCATTCCTCTTTTGAGGGATATCTGGGCTCCTTCCAATTTCTGGCTATTATAAACAAGGCTGCTATAAACATAGTGGAGCATGTGTCTTTGTTGTATGCAGAGGAATCCTCTGGGTATATGCCCAGGAGTGGTATGCCAGGGTCCTCTGGGAGTGGCATGCCCAATTTTCTGAGGAACAGCCACACTGATTTCCAGAGCGGTTTTACCATTTTGCAATCCCACCAACAGTGGAGGAGTATTCCTCTTTCTCCACATCCTCGCCAGCACTTGTTGTCTATTGAGTTTTTAATCTTAGCCATTCTGACTGGAGTGAGGTGGAATCTCAGGGTTGTTTTGATTTGCATTTCCCTGATGACTAATGATGTTGAACATCTCTTAAGGTGTTTCTCGGCCATCTGAATTTCTTCTGGTGAAAATTCTTTGTTTAGCTCTGTACCCCATTTTTTGATAGGGTTATTTGGTTCTTTGGGGTCTAACTTCTTGAGTTCTTTGTATATATTGGATATTAGCCCTCTGTCGGATGTGGGGTTGGTGAAGATCATTTCCCACGTTGTTGGTTGCCATTTTGTCCTTCTGACAGTGTCCTTTGCCTTACAGAAACTTTGTAATTTTATGAGGTCTTTCTTTTAACTCTAGCCAAAAGAATTTCAGTGTTCCACTTTTTCTTTAGGCCTTGAAAACAGAGTCTGGGGGCTGGAGAGACGGCTCAGTGGTTAAGAGCACTGACTGTTCTTCCAAAGGTCATGAGTTCAAATCCCACAAACCACGTGGTAGCTCAGGACCATCCAAAAAAGAGCTCTGACACCCTCTTCTGGTGCATTTGAAGACAGCTACAGTGTACTTACATATATAATAATATATAAATATTTTTTAAAAAGAAAGAAAACAGAGTTTATTTCCTTTATTATAAATATCTTTTTAGAAGTTGCCATACCAACTCCAGTGGAGTCTGTGTGACTTTGTAGTGAAGTCTTATTATGTTTTCTGTTCTAGCTATTCATGAGTGGAAGCTGAGGTTTAATATTTGAGGACTAAGAAGCAGAGAGTGGGACAGGGCCAGATGTCAGCATAATCTTGAAAACTCCACCTTTCTTGACTGTGTTGGTTTAAATATGCTTGACCCAGAGAGTAGCACTATTTGCCTTGTTGGAGGAAGTGTGTTACTGTGGAGGTGGACATTGAAGCTCCGCCCAGTCCAGAAGAGGCCTAAGGGCCTTCAGATGAAGATGAAGTCTCAGCTACTGCTGAACTGTACCTGCCTGGACTCTATGATGCTGCCACCTTGATGAAAATAGACTGAACCTCTGAACAGATAAGTCAGTCCAACTTAAATTTTATCCTTATAAGAATTGCCCTGGCCATGGTTCACAGCAGTAAAACTCTATCTAGGGCACTGACCTACCTCTACCACCTATGACCCACTTCTGTCATAAGATATTCTTATAGCAAAGCACATGAAGTTATTTTTCTTCATGGAAGTTGAGAGAAGTTAAATTCAAGTCAGAGAAAGGACTGATCAACTTTGAAATGATATCACAAGGCCACTCTAAGTGAGAGTCCCATCATTATCACAGAGAAGAAAAGCCACACAGACATGCATTCTCTATACTTATATCTGACACACAGTAGAGGAATGAATATTCTTACTCAGGATTACCAGCGTATGAGTAGATGGATCAAGGGCAACCAAACTAACACATATGGAAGATAAAACAGAAATATGGAGCAATGAAAATGCAGGATAGAAACTGTTCTTAGGAATAAGGACTCATGAAATACTAACATACATATTGGACCTTATAAAGAAGTGTTTCTTTTTTTCTCAAAACATCAAATATATAATTTGATGTTTAATTAGGGGTTCTTTGTTGTGAAGAGATAACATGACCAAGGTAACTTTTATAAAGAAAAAATACTTAATTAGCACTGGTATACAGTTCAGAGGTGTAGTGCATTATCATGTTGAGAAGCATGGTAGCTCACAGGATAGACATGATGCTAGAGAAGGAGCTGAGAGATCTATGACTTTATCCACAATCAGCAGAGACTGCCTTCCATTGGCAGCAAGGAGGAAGCGCTGCTACCACACTGCATGGAGCTTGATCATAAGAGACCTCAGAGCCTACCTACACCATGATATACTTCAGCAATGCCACACTAACTCCAGTAAGGCCACACTTCCTGAGAGTGCCACTCCCTACAGCTAAGCATTGAAGCCCATGAATCTGTTGGGTCCAAAGCTATTTAAACCACCTCACCTAAGTAAGATTCACCACTGTGGCAGATCCTGGTCCTCCATGATAGAAGTTAGACAGATAGCTCATAAACTCTTGACATCAGTTTCCAGTATCTATAAGACAGAATCCAGAGAAGAATATAGGACCCAATTTGGGGATAAAACTCAGAGCCAAAAACCTCAGATAAAAGCCTACTTATAAAAATGAAGGCCTTTAAGTTAATTATTTTAGGGTGAAAGATTCTTGAGGTGGAGTTTTACTATGTTGCCCAGCCTAGCTTCAAACTTACAGTAATATCCCTGTTCATCGTTCAAAGTAATAGAGTTACAGATATACACTACTATACCCAGGTTTTGATTTGATGAAATATGCGAGTGCAGTTTTATTCTTCTGTATTTAGACATCAATTTTCCTTACAGTTTTTATTAAACAAATTGCCATTGGCCCAAAGGTTCTTATGATCTTTGTTCAAGATCATTGACTATAAGTACTAAGCTTTCCATCTTATTCCATTTATCTGTGTATAATATATATATATATATTCCATTTATCTGTGTATAATATATATGGATATATATGTATATGTAATGATTTGATAGTTATGTTATTTTAGGGTTATTTTAAGGAAGTATAATGTTAGCTGGGCCGTAGTGGTACTCACCATTAATTTAACCCTCAGAAACAGAGGCAGGTATATCTTTGTGAGTTCAAGGCCAGCCTTGTCTACAGTTAAGGCTAAACAGCACAATTCTTTCTCAAAAAAGAAGAGGAGGAGGAAGAAATTATTTTCCTGCTTTGCTTTCTTTCTTTAAGAGTGCTATAACTATTTAGAATTTTATATTTTTGTGGATGCCCCTAAACTTTTGATTATATTTTAATTATTTATACATATAATGATTTTAGTTTAGTATATAATTTGAACATATTAATGAATTAATATGGTCACATTTGATAGATTATCTAATATTAGAAGAATTCTTGGGAAATCACTGAGTAGGGGTAGGGCTGAGGCACAATAAGTAGTAGCTGGCAGCTAGCTTCAGCAGGGAAGGTCAAGAATGCCAAAGAGTGACACTGAGAGCAGGAGTCAGTCCTGCCCTGCTATGTTGATAATCTGGTATATAAGAATAGCACACTGTGTTACATTAAATATACATAAAGAGTTCTAGTCTCAGGCCAGGCAGTGGTGGCGCATGCCTTTAATCCCAGCACTTGGGAGGCAGAGACAGGCAAATTTCTGAGTTCAAGGCCAGCCTGGTCTACAGAGTGAGTTCCAGGACAGCCAGGGCTATGCAGAGAAACCCTGTCTTAGAAAAAACAAACAAACAAAAAAAAAAAAGTTCTCGACTCAACCTGATAATAACTATTAAAATTGGTCTTTTAATCATCTCCCCTTGCAGCATAATTTTTTAAGGTAAAGGATTATATATTTTTCACCAGACCTTCCCAGTATCTTGTTCTGTATTTAACACAGTATAAATTCTAAGTAATATTTGATGAATTAGTAAATTAGAGAAAATTAATTTAGTACACACCCAAATTACAGTAGCTGTTACACAAAATGGGGAGGGGATAAAAAGTAATCATAGCAATGTTAGCAAATGCTTTCTAAGTGGCACCATATTTACAAAATGACAAAATGCTTTAAATAACAAGAATCCAAGAAAGCAAAGTGTATTAGATAAAAAAGGAAATTTTCTATTTCTGACCGGATCCTTCATACCTCTCCCTGTAAGGACAGGGAGATATGTCCTAACCTATGTCCTAAAGATATTTTGCAAGGAAAGTTGAAATTAAAAAGCAATACATAAGATTGAGATGAAAATCTTCCAATAAGAAAGTCTTTCTTAGTGGATCAACAGTTACTGTTTAAATGTGTAATATGATTCCCGTTAAGACGTAGCAACAGACCTTTTCTAAACTCAATGTCTTCCATAGGCTATAAATAGCTTAAATTCTTATAGTTGAAATAAAATTTAGGTCTAAACAGTTCAAAATTCAGAACTGAGACAGGAAAGTAAATATGGGCCGAGGACAAGGACAAGGCTCTGTTTGCTCCTTCTGAAAATGACACTCTCATTTGTTATTCTGTCATTGTGTGCAGCATGTTTTCATCTGCAAGAGTCCTGGCGGTGTTGCTGCCAACAAAGCATTCTGATTTGTTTCTCATTGCTCCTTTATACTAGTTTAAAAATCAATCCAGTTATTCTGGAATAGTAGCTTGATTTCAGAAATGAGTTTCTAGAATGATCAGAATACTAAATACTTTGTTAAGTGCCAGATTTGAGGGTCACATTCGAATAGCATGAAAAACAAAAAAGAGCATGAAGAAATTCTGAATTTGGATTTGTTCTATTTCCTGTTATTTCATTTATTTCCTAATAGGGAAGCCATTTTGCTGAGGAAACAAATTAAAACTCTCCTCTCCTCTCCTCTCCTCTCCTCTCCTCTCCTCTCCTCTCCTCTCCTCTCCTCTCCTCTCCTCTCCTCTCCTCTCCTCTCCTCTCCTCTCCTCTCCTCTCCTCTCTTCCCCTCCCCTCCCCTCCCCTCCTTCTCTTCTCTTCTCTTCTCTTCTCTTCTCTTCTCTTCTCTTCTCTTCTCTTCTCTTCTCTTCTCTTCTCTTCTCTTCTCTCTCTCTCTCTCTCTCTCTCTCTCTCTCTCTCTCTCTCTCCCTCTGTCTCCCTCTGTCTCCCTCTCTCTCTTTGGAGAATCATTCAATCTTATAGTTAGATATGACATTTGAACAATGTTCCTTCCATCCTTTGATTCCTTTGCCATAGTGTGATGGTCCACTCCAAACACATTGCAAGAGTGGACATAGATTTTCCTCACACAATGATACCTTGAGATTTTGATGGAATACCACTATTTATTGAGTTTATAAAGGGAGAGAAAGGGACTTTGAGTGTGGCATGGTGGTGTAGGGCAAGGGGGTGCCTAGGCAGGCCCATACCCAGGCATCTCTTCCCTCCTGAGGGATCACACACACATAGACATGGTATAGAATAGAGTTTATTCAGGGAATAGGATGGGAGTTAATGATGTAGTGGAGGCAGAGAGAGGCAGAGAGAGAGAGAGTAGAGAAGTGGAGGAGTGGAGGCTGGCCATGGCCACGTGGAGAGAGGGGGAAGGGGAGAAGAGCCCAAGAGGGGCAGAGAGCTGAGAGTGCCAAGAAGCAAGAGCAATGAGAAAGAGGAGGGAGGGACAAGCAGCCCCTTTTATAGTGGGCCAGGTCTATAGGGTGGGGCATACCTGGCTATTGCCAGGTAATTGTGGGGTGGGGCTTAGACAGAATACTAACATTTATCACACCATGTGACAGAAACATTATTGTCCTTTGTGCCACAGGATGCAAAATCTGGCAGCCACTACCTTGAATTCTGTAGTGTCATTTACTCAAAAAAGACAGTTTGCTATCACTATTCCCTCACAGGCAACTTTTGTGTTTGTGTTTTCCATGAAAAACTCCTCGTCCCTTCACAAAATAACTATCCACTTTGAAATGTTTCCAGAAAGAATTGCTTTTTTCTGCAAATCAAAACAACCCTGAGATTTCACCTCACACCAGTCAGAATGGCTAAGATTAAAAACTCAGAAGACAACAGGTGTTGGCGAGGATGTGGAGAAAGAGGAACACTCCTCCACTGTTGGTGGGACTGCAAGCTGGTACAACCACTCTGGAAATCAGTCTGGCGGTTCCTCAGAAAACTGGACATGATACTTCTGGAGGACCCAGCCATACCACTACTGCGAATATACCCAGAAGATTCCCCAGCATGCAATAAAGATACATGCTCCACTATGTTCATAGCAGCCTTATTTATAATAGCCAGAAGCTGGAAAGAACCCAGATGTCCCTCAACGGAGGAATGGATAAAAAAAATGTGGTATATATACACAATGGAGTACTATTAAGCCATTAGAAACAATGAATTCATGAACTTCTTAGAGAAATGGATGGAGCTGGAGAACATCATACTAAGTGAGGTGACCCAGTCTCAAAAGAATACCCATGGTATGCAGTCACTGATAAGTGGATATTAGCCTAGAATCTTGGAACACCAAAGACATAAATCACATACCAAGTGATGTCTGACAAGAAGAAAGGAGTGGACACTGGTGCTAGAATGGACCAAAGCATCATTGTGGGGGAGTACAAGAACAGGGAGGTGGGAGGGGGATGATGAGGGAGCAGGGGGAGTGAAAAGGGCATGTGGGACATTTGGG
This sequence comes from Apodemus agrarius, assembly GCA_964023405.1. NCBI lineage: Eukaryota > Metazoa > Chordata > Mammalia > Rodentia > Muridae > Apodemus > Apodemus agrarius. Next base: position 46,648,558 of record OZ030007.1, on the reverse strand, counting down.
GGTGGGGAACCAGAAAAAGGGAAATGAATTGTAAATATAGAATATATCCAATAAAAAAAGAAAGAAATGTCATATTAATGCAACTAAAAGAAAAAAAAAGAATTGCTTTTTCCCAAAACATCACAATATTTATAACTTGTAGCTGATTTATCTTTGTTATAGTTTAAACTATAGTTATAGTTTAGTTATAAAATAACTAAATACCATGACCAAAAGCAACTTCAAGAAGAATAGGTTTGTTTTAGCTCCCTACTCAAGAATTATTAAGATTCCATAATGACACAGAAGGCATAACATGGAGGCAGGAATAAAACATTGTATCTGCACACAAGAACAGAGAGAAAGGAAGGGTAGGAGGTGGGAATGATAAATCCTTAAACTCTGTTCCAAGTAATATTTTTCCTTCAACAAAGCCAGACCCCCTGAAGGTCCATAACCTCTTCAAACATTGCCACAAACTGGGAGACCACGTGTTCAAATGCATGAAATGATGAGGAGCATTACTCATTCATATAAAGTGATATAAAGTTTGACATCTAGCTCTAGAGTCAATGTAACTTTAGGTGATAGAGTTAATTTTGAAAGTAGATATTCAGTCTTCTTTTCTATGTTTAGCTATTGAAAGTCCTTTTAACACAAGGGTCATTACACAGGTTGTTTGTTCCACAATGAATTTATATAATATTTCATATGTTTAGTTCTAAAAATAGGTTCATATACATTTTGTCCTTAATTATGTATTTTTTCATTTTCTGTTCCTTTCTCTGCTCCCAATGGTTTCTTTTCTTTTCTTTTATTGAAGAGAGATTCTTCAATTCATATAATATGCTGATTCTAGTGCCCCCTTCCAATCCCCCCAGTTCCTAACTATCTCCTCTCATCTCTGGATCCATCCCCTGGATCCATCTCATTGGAAAAGAACCAGTCTCTAAAGATATAACAGCCAAACATGACAAAATAACATATTGTAAGATGACAGAAAAACTATTATATCAAAGTTGGAAGTAGCAACTAACAGGAAGAATTCCAAGAGTAGACACAAGAGTCAGAGGCATACTTATTCTCACAGTCAAGAGTTCCATAAAATAATAAGCTAATAGCTATAATATATTTGAAGAAGACCTGTTGCAGACCCTTATAGGAACTGTGCATGCAGCTTCCATCTCTGTGAATTCATTTGTGCCTGGCTTAGTCGATTTAGAGGGCATTGTTTTCTCTTCTCCTGGTGTCTTCTATATCCTTTTTCTCTTCTAGCTCTTACAATTTATCCACCTATTCTTCCACAGGATTCCCTGAGCTCAGAAGGGCCAGACTTGATGAAGAACTCCTCTCTACATAATGACTGTGGGTCTCTGCATCTGTTCGCACAGATGCTGTCAGAAGAAGCCTCTCTGATGATGACTGGATAAGGCATTAATCTAGGAGGATAGCATGATATCATTAGGAATCATGAGTCTTGAGCGAATGGATCTCTGGAGCAATAGGAGAGGTATGGGTTCACTTTCAGCCTATTTGTAGTCCTGGGAGGAGCAGCGGTTGGGTTATCTGGAGTGCCTGCTAGAATTTGGGTCTGAGATTAATAGGAGATGGTTTTTGCGATCCACAGAAGATGTGGGCAGGGGGAGGGGAAGCTGCATCCGGTATAGCACTAGGATGGAGATTGTAGAATTATGTCTGCGAAAACAGAGACAGGAGAAGGACTATAGGCAGCCTACCTGATACTCTGGCAGGCATGGCCTAGGTTGTACCTGGAGGAGCTGGGAGATGGGAGTGGGGAGCTGGGATACAGAGAAGAGCTGAGGGAGGGATATTAGGAGGGAATGATCTGTGGCATCCACAAGAGATATAGGAAATAGGGAGGGAAGGCTGCAGGTGGTGTTTCGGTACAGTGTTAAGTACCAGACTAAAGGGCTAGGTCCTGTCTTCCCTTATTAATCTCTAGAATGCGATGGTTCCCTCAAATATTTTCAAAATAACAGGATTGCAAAGCCTTCTACATATTGGGCATAGCCATTTTTCATAAAATATTTCTTTCTAAAATGCATGTTTAACCAAATATTTAGATGTAATTCAATCAGCCCTTATTAAATGAATACATTTGAGCCACAATTTCTATTTAATCCAAAATAACATATTTTCTTTATTTTTCCTATGTTGCATCATTTTGTCTGTACTGACTTTGTGGTCAGTGCCAAATTTCATATTATTTTATGCAAACTGCTCTGGGACAAATCTTCGCCATCCATGGCTTACTCATTTTATTGAACATAAAGGCAGCAACTTTATTTTCTTGCTCCTGTTTTAAATTTAATCATTGCCACTTGAAAATAAAAAGTCAAGCTATTGTGTAATCAACTAGCATTCATTGATGATAGGTCTAGCAACTTTTATTGGTTATAAGCCTTTACTCAAATAAATGGAAATATAACAAAGCCTGTTTTTGAAAATAAATAGCAGAGTTTTATTTTTACCTTCACATATAACCATTTAATTACCACCCAAGTACATGTTAAATATAGCATGCCTAGGTCATCAACTAATTAATTTGAGCTTACTCTAACAAACTAATCTATGAAAAGCTTAAATTAAAATCTCTGATTGTCTAAAAAAAAAAGACTCAGACTCCTTATATCTACAATTCTGCTATACCCAATATGTATCGCCTAAAGTTATCATATCCATCATATAGAACTTACAGGAAAGGGGAGAAAGCCAGTAAGGAAAGCACCACTTGATTTTAAATATCCTTACATAAAAGTAGAAAATTTATGACTTGGTTGATTCAAAAAAATGCATCTGAGAAATGACTCCACATTCATTACAGAGGGAGAGTAGAAATTTTGTACAAAGCTACAACTACTCTTGCTGTTTTATTCCTCACACATAAGACAGAGTAAAGCTTCAAGAAAATAAGTCTTCAAGGAAGATTATCCCAATTTTCATCAAGAAGTTATTTCCAGGTCCAAGTTGTAAATATGAATATAACAAAACATAAACTTCTTTATCAATTTCTATAAATTATCACACAAATAAACATATATTCAACACATATTTCTCCATTATCACCCTCATTTCCCTCCTCACTTCCATTTCTTCCTCCTTCTCTACATCCTTTCTTCCAGGGGTAGCCATGAGAATAACATGATAAATATTATAAAATGTAATAACTACCAATGGGAAGAGAACGGAAAGGATGAAATCCACAGCAAAAGTTAGCTTCACCAAACTCCCTCCCTCCAACTTCCCCAAGTCCATTCTAACACATTTCTCCAACTTGATACCTTCCTTTTTTGTTATAATTCACTATTAGTGCTGTCTATACCCACATGAGGGTGGGGTTATCCATTAGAGTATGGGTAACTTACCAGTAGCCATTCCCCAAAACAAGTAGATAGCAACTAACTATATCACAGGGACGTTGTCATAAAGACAATTGCCTAAGCAAATATTTAGACAAATGTTGGAAATGAGATACATCTAGATTTTAAATTGTACTGCTGTGAAAGCATGCACAAGATCTTCAAGTTCAAACCACACAAAAGAGCAACATGGAGAAGGAGTAAGCACAAAGTCCCACTTCCAACCAATACTCTTCAAGGCTAAGCGTGACTAGCCTCAACTATGACTTAGCACATGTGTTGGATGGCCTCACACAAGATATAGTCAATTCAGTATAGTAACTATCTTACTTAGCTACTCTTAACAGTTTCTGATATCCTAACCTATCCCAACAATTAGACATCATTACTTAACCTTTTCAAAATTTCACAGCAAATAAAATATATCTTCTTAACCAGGCTATCTAATTCAGGGTAGTTAATCCGGTTAAAAGATTTTGAAAGTGACTAAGGTATTTAAATCCATGTTAATGAATCCTTAAAGGTCTAGAAAGCCATAATCTATTACTTTTAATATGCAGGTGAATTTGTTATTTCTTTATGTTCAATAAATGAACCATACTAAAAACCCCAAAACAATACAAAGCCAATCTTTGAGTGTAAAAAATTAATTAAATTATTTATATTTAAATTGTGAGCACAAATTTTTATTTATTGTTTTTTTTTCCTCAGTCTTCTCCGTGGGTCTTAGTATTTTCACTATGAACCCTCTTTGACATTGACTTTGAAAGTAAACAAGATATCTTGCTGAGTTTTTAATAGCTTTCATTCAAAAGCATTTGTTTGAACTTTGAAATTTTGTTTTAGGGGACTCAGATAATCTTTGATCTTCTCTGTCAGGTATTGAATGGATACTGGCTATACAATAATAATGGTCATGAAACCCTTACCCTCAAAGTATTCATAGTTTGGTAGAAGAAAACTTTAAAAGTAATTATGACAAACTCAGATATACACAAAATGAAATGAATACACTGAAGATGAAAGAATCAGTTCAACTCATCAAACCAACGGCTTCAAGTAATAGATACCACCATACCCAGAGGGGAGTACAGCAATGATTTACATCTGTGTGGCACTTAAAGCAGCAAGCACCTCACATATGTTTCATTTTTCCTTAAGGAAAAACATTCCTGAGTTTTATATTGCCATTATTGTTATTATGGTTATGTGACAGGCACTTTATTACCTGGAATATTAGGATTCAGTTTCAGTCCTCCAAGGTGTAAAATTTAAAGGAAAGATATAAAGCTTTGTAACTGTAGGACCCCATCTTTTAGACTTTATCACTTCTGTAAGAAAATTATTCATCCTCTCTAAATCTTCATTGCTTCGTCTATAATGTAATGTTTTCTATCATTAGAAAGGATTCCAGCCCTATACTGGATCTGTCAACAACATGGGCTTTATTTCTTGGGTCAGACGCTGGAAGATGAAGTATGATAAATTAATGACCTAGAAGAGAGATAGTGAAGCAATATAGAGTGGATGGAAAATATCAGGGAGCACTAGGAAAGGACAGTGGTTAGGACTGTCTCCCAGTAGTCTAGCCATAAGATGAATGTCATAACTGAAGCATATGAGATGGAAAAGAAAGAAGATGATGGGAGATACCCCTAAAGCAAAAATGTCACAAGAATGGATATAATATTAATGAGTAAGAAGAAGTCTGGATGATGCTGCCAGACACTGATAGGACCATGGAAGGATATGATTGTTTGAAGGTGGATATTCAATTTTATTTTAGGAAATTGTTTAGAGAACTAAGAACTGAAGAGTTGTAGAATTGAGAAAGGAAGTCAATATTGTTATTTAGATCTGAAAGTCAGACTTGTAGGTGATTCTGAGACATGCTAAAAACAAGATCAACAGAAGACAAAATCTGAGGGATATAAATATTTAGGAAAAGGTCATGAGGCAGGGGGCAGGAATCTAGGAAAAGCATAAAAGTGTTTGCAAAGATATTTGAAAATCAAAACGAGATATGAGACAGAAACAAATTGAAGAGAGACTTATGGAGAAGCATCAAGGAATAAATCATATTAAAGATATTAAACATGTGCAAACTAGGAGCTCTTTGGCAAGCATCAAAAGCATCAATGGTGTATATGATAAAAATAGTTGGGAAAAACAGGAAATATATTACTATATATGTATATACATATATACATATATATGTATACACACATACACACATATGTATATATGAAGAAAAAACATAGAAGTAGGAGATGAAGTGTTTTTAATGAATATCTAACAGGCCCATCTGAGGCTCACATTGGTTTTGTGCAAAGAAGCCACAACTCAAAAGCAAGCACACAGAAGTGTACAAGCTGAAGTTCAGCTCTGTCATCCAGTAGCTTCTGTGTAGCAAAGGGACTGCAGAACCATGCAAAATAGCCCTTAGTGAGCAGTCTTCATAGTTGAAATGTGGGGCACAGGAAATACACTGCTGGGACATTAACGTAGATGGCATCTTCTAGAGACCCCGTGGAAAGCCTTGAAAGCCAGAGAGACTTTTATATTAAATTTAGGAGACCATGGGGAACCATCCAGGACAGTGAGGTTCACTTAAGGAAGATGAGGTTGGCAGCAAAGTGGGGATGGGTGTGAAACTAGCTAGGAAGACACTTCAATTAGAGAGGCCAGATTCATTTTCCCTTTGATCTGGTTTAAGATATTTTAAATGAAACCTAGGGAAAAGAAAAGAAACAAAAGAGGTCAGGGAAAGAATAGTGTTTATCCACAGAGCTTTTAGTTCCTGAACTTTGAAAGGAATGAGTTCCTTCAGGAGCAAATTAGGCAGATACTGTGGCAGGAAGCCCCACTCACCTGGGCATTGTGATTTAGTGTCTTGCCTTTCCATGTCTCTGAAGGACTAAGATGCTTTGAAGTGCTATTTGTAGCCCTTCCCTGGAGTATTCTTGTTCCCTGCTGCTGGAAGATAAGTTGAATAAAAGACCAGTTGGTTACAAACAAAAATGTTAGTGAAAGCAACTCACACAGTATAATTCACACCATTGCTCGGTTGTTCAAGCCCTTAGCTCATAAGGTGCAAGCTGCTTGAATTTTAATCACCCTCCTGCCTGCTTTAGCAAATCAGATGTCTGGCATTGAAGAATCCAAAGGGGCAAAATAATGAAGCAAAATTGTAAGATTAATAGTAAAAAGAATAAAAAACCAGGTTGAAGCCAGTGAAGAAATTTAAGGTTCAAACGTATACACCCTACTTCATATGAATATCATAAAACATCCTCACAATTAGCTTATTCACATTTTACATATTAAACATATCTAAAATTTGTGCATTTAACTTTTTAAATTCATTAATGATTTGAAAAGTCTGTCAAGTTCATATGGAAATAAATAGCATTAGCAGGATATTTGTATAAATATTTAAATGAATTTTCTAAGTCTAATGACTCCACAAAAGTCAAAATTTATACAAACTACAGTGAAGAAAGACTAAGTTTCAAAACAGTATGTGCCAAATGAAAGTATACATGTAAATATCTGCAAACTTATATGTGTGTATATATATGCATATACATCATATACTTTTACAGATACATATACATCGTATACACATACACATTTACACATATCCATATGAAGTTATATACAAATGAAGAGATGTAGGAGAGTGACAGGGACAGGAGAAGTGAAAGGTATGTGGGAATGCAGGGTGTAGTAGTGGGTGTGAAGATGTAAGTGTGTAAGTATTTATGTATGGTGAAAGTGAAGAGTGTGGGTAGGAGTTGTGTGGGTAAGGAGGTCGCAGCTTATAACTTCCAGCCAAAGCAACAATTGATAAAATGTACCCTTCATTGTCTTTCCAACACGTGAAGATGTAAACAACAGAAACAGTGAGCTACTGCTTGCTGCATTAGCAGATGTTTTAAGCTGAGACACAACCAAGAGTAGAATTTAGAAGGTTTCATCTGAATGGAGCAGAATCTCTGGCGAGATTAAGACAGCCCAAAGTATACAAGAGAAAGTATCAGTAAGTATAGAGGTGCTCAGAAAGACCTTGGTCCACCCAGAGGACCTTGTTTTAAATCTATCTTTTAAAATGAGTGCATTCAACAAGGCATAAATCAGCATATATGTGAGAGAATCTCCCATTGCTAGAAATAAATTTTTCAGAAGTATTTGCTGTAATAATGTACCACATAGGTAGACCCAAGAAGCATTCCTATTCTGATAAGTCAGACTATAACACCCTTTAATTGGTAGAGCATTGTTATCTGAATTCCATTTCCTGTTTGTGTGATCAAAATAAAAAAAAAACCCATAGGGAAAAAAGCCTGACAAAAGAAATTTAAGAAATAAGGGGTTTATTTAGGTTACTGTTGCAGCCGCATAAAGTCCCATTGTGGTAGGGAAGATAGAAAAGTAAATAAAGAATTCACAGTGGCAGGAACATTGGGCCAACTAGTCACTTTGCATCCACGCTTGGGAAACAGGATCTAGGCCAGGGCTACTAAGTCTCAAGACCTGCTGCCCACAGTAATTTACTTGTCAAAGGTTCATTTACTAAAGACTTCACAGCCTTCTCAAACAGTACCCCTATCTAGAGAACGAATGTTCAGACATGTTGAGCCTACTACATAGAGCATTTCAGATTCAAACTACACTTGGGAAGAGGAGCACCCTGGAAGAACCTAAAACAAGACAGAGAGTTAACTCTGCAAGAGATTGTCCCAAATACACCTCAGGTCATTTTGTGAATTGTCACACCTTAGAAGAGCAAATGTTTACAACTAAAGTCAAAGAAGATTTATTATAAGTAAAAGAACCCATTACCAAGAAAAACAAAATTCAAAACACTTTATTTCTCACTAAAAATAATCAGAAGTAGAAGAATAGCTAGAAAGTCCAACCAATAGTAAAGGAAAGTTTTATTAATTTATAATTGACATGGGTAGTTACAGTGGTTTGAATATTCTTGGCCCAGAGAGTGGCACTATTGGGAGGGGTGGCCTTCTTGGAGGAAGTGTATCACTGTAGGATTGGGCTTTGAGACCCTCCTCTTAGCTGCCTGAAAGTCTTCTCCTGTTTGCCTTGTGAACAAGATATGAAACTCTCAGCTCCTCCAGTGCCATGCCTGCCTGGATACTGCCATGCTTCCTGCCATGATGATTATGGACTAAACCTCAGAACCTATAAGCTAGCCCCAATTAAAGGTTATGCATTATAAGTGTTGCCTTGGTCATGGTGTCTCTTCACAGCAATGGAAGCTCTAAAACAGTAATAGAATTTAAAACCAAAAACACTGAAACTTTAATTGTAGATGTATTCTATATATCAAGGAGTTGAGTAAAAATATGATACTAAAAATGACACAAATTAAATTTCCCAGGTAAAATGTATGTCAAAAGGTAAATTCACAGGATAAATGGCTGACATGCAACTTCAGAGAAAAGATTAGTAATGTGTATGAATAGAAACAATCCAAAAATTACATGCAGAGAAAATAAAGACATTTTTTTCTGAGACAGGGTTTCTCTGTGTAGCTCTGGCTGTCCTGGAACTCACTCTGTAGACCAGGCTGGCCTCGAACTCAGAAATCCGCCTGCCTCTGCCTCCCAAGTGCTAGGATTAAAGGCATGCGCCACCACCACCCGGCTAAAGACATTTTTAATGAAAAGAATATCATAAAATTATAGTACAGCTACGGTACTTGTTTGGGATTTTTTGTTGTCAATGCTACAACTTGGAGATTTGGTTGGAGATTTCAAAGAACTGAGTAAGAAAAAGCAATAATCAAATAAATAATAACAAATTTTATAGAATTAAAAACAATATTAAACCATATAAATTTTGCAATGAACCCTAAGTACAATAACATGTGAAAAACTATATCACTGGATATCATTTTAAAATATTCATGCCAGCCCTGAAGCAAAAACCTTGAAAGCAGTCACAGAAAATGGACATTATTTAGTAAGAAACAGATCTAAGAACTAAGTCAGATTTTTTTCATCATAAAGAATGCAAATGTGAAGCCACTGAAGCAGAGGGTTAGCAGTACCAAAAAAAGGAAGGGCTGTCAACCTAGTACTCCATGATCAGGGAAAACACTCTGCCAGGCATAAAGACAAAATAAAAAGGATGTTAGATTTAGCCATAGGTTCAGCTTTGAGTTTGAAACAATTAATCTATGTGCACTCTAACAAGTGTAAAAGAAAAAAAAGGTTTACCATTGATTTTGAATTATGAATACATGTCTTATAGATTATTGGCAAGTCCACTGCCAAGATACATCCTCAGTTACCAAAAATGTACATATAATTCTTAAATCTCATTGCAGGAAAAATGGTGGGAAGCCAAGTGTCATCCATTACCAGAAGGCAATCAGGGGTAAAGGTGAATACAAGGTGCAGACATTCTTTTGGGTAAATATACATACATTTGTGCATGCATACATATACACACACATACACACTCATATACACACTCTCAGTTTAACTGCACTAAACAACCTTTTTCTTACATATGTTTTAAATATATTTAAACCGATGACACTGTTATATATCTGTGACAATGCAGTAATTAAATAAAAACATAACTTAAAAAAAAAGAAGATTGTTTCAGAATGTTTAGGGTTCTTTTGTTGTGATAAAAAAAATACCCTAACAAATTCAGCTTGAGGGAGAAAGGTTCATTTTTCCCATCATTCTAGTGCACAGTCCATCACCATGGGTATATCATGCAGCAGAAGCTTGGTTCAGCTGTTCACATCATATCCACAAACAGGAAACAGAGAAGTGAGAGTTTACTACTTGCTCTCTTCATTTTATATAATCCAGGATAACAGTCAGAAAAGAGTAGCATCCACAATGGACACTTCCCATCAAGCTAATCATATTAATGCCCTAAGACATGCACAGACTCCTACCTCTCAGTAATACAATATTATGTAAAGCTGATAATGCTATCTACTGAAAAGTAAAACAAACAAACAGGAAATCTATGCTTTTATAAATAATCAATATAACACATTAACCAAGCACATAGAATTAGGAAATAGCTTGATAATCTCCTAGCTATGTGACTAGGAATAAGTAACATTTTTGGACTTCAGTTTTCTCAAAAGTTAAAGTTGATAATAATGCTAGTTCTTATCACTGAGGATTTTTGTGAATATTAAATTTTGGAGGGTGTCCCCTATACGATTATGAAGTTTCATTAGTTACCATACCAAAGATTTTAGCCCTCAAAGTAATATAATGTATCAGTCTGGGATAAATCAGGTTAAAATTTGGAAGTGTATTTAATGACATTGTAGAAAAATTTAAATCCAGCAAATGGCTGCTCTAGCAAGAGATCACATCCAAAAACCCAGATCTATATGATCTGGCTGGAATGCAGACATGCCACACATACTTTAATCACTCTGGCTGGAATATAGACATGCCTTTAGTGCATACCTTTAATCCCAAACAATGATGTCTAACTGAGGGGCAAATGAAGGGACGAATCTGAGAAAGATTTGACAGACTGATTCAGATATAAGATATGCCCTACTCTCATGAGAACAAACAGGAAAGAGAGGCTACTTAAAGAGCAATGAGGTAGAGAGAGTAGACTTCAGAAATGGTGTTCACTACAATTCAGTGCAGAACAATTCACTCAGAAGCAAAGAGAAGCCAATTAAAATCAGTCAGCTTGGACAGGAGTTTGAGCCTGAATTGAACCAGCCAGGAGAATTCAGAAAGAATTAGAAAGGGTGAGTTTATTCTGCAGTAAATTTTTGAAGGCTGAAACATTCCAGGTTGGAATAGACTGAAGCTGAAAGCAGAAGCCTTCAATGTTCAATAAGCTTGCAGAAGATTAGACTAGACTAAGGCTAGGAGCTTTAGTGCTTAGGCTTAGGAATACTTAAATAGAAATACTCTGGGCTCAACCCAAGCCATATTATTTGCACAGCTTGGGTATGGCTCTCACTTCATCTCTTCATTTGAGGAAATGAAAGTGACTTTTACATTTACATCTGGCACCCAAAGTCATTTACATTTACATGACATTGTATGATTCAGAAAAAGTAATTCCAGCTTTATAGAGCCTTGAAAGTTTTATCAGTACTTCTTACTGTTAAAATGCTTTCAAAAGTTCAGATTGGCACTAGACTATAACTAAATAGTTAACTAGAAGATACATAATCATTGTAAACACTAACCTTTGGGAAATCAATACACAACATTTAAAAATATCCTCAATATATAAGAGAATTCTCAAATGAATTCAAATATTAATTGTAACTAAATTTTTACTCAAGCAAAATTATTTCTCAGTTGTATATTTATTGATTGAACTCTCAAAACTCTTAATGTGTTATTTATTCAATTGTTAGGACAAATACCTGAGGAAAACAACTTAAGGAAGGAAAACTTTCTTTGGCTTATAGATTTGGAGACTTCAGTCTGCCATAGCTGTGAGGTGCAACAGCACAGGATAGTTCCCATCGTGGTGACTGTCTTACTTAGGGTTTTGCTGTTGTGAACAGACACCATGATCAAGGTGCCTCTTATAAAAGACAACATTTAGTTAGGGCTGGCTTATGGGTTCAGAGGTTCAATCCAGTATCATCAAGGTGGGAACATGGCAGCATCCAGGTAGGCATGGTACAGGAGGAGCTGAGAGCTCTACATCTTCATCTGAAGGCTGCTAGTAGAAGATCCACTTACAGGCATTTAGGGTGAATATCTTAAAGCCCATGCCCACAGTGACATACCTATTCCAATAAGGCCACACCTCCAAATATTGCCTCTCCCTAGACCAAGCATATTTGAACAATGACATTCCATTCCCTGGCCCCCATATACTTGTTCAAACACATGAGTCTATGGGAGCCATATCTAGTCAGAATAAAAAAGTATATTTAAGTCGAACTTCCAAAGTCTCGATACTCTAGAGCAATAAAAGTCCAAAGTTTAAGGTCTCTTCTGAGATTCATCCATTCACTTAACTGTAATCCCCAAAGCAAGTCAGGAAACCAGCAGGGCAAACTCCAAACACCTCGATGTCTGATGTCAAAGCTATTTTCAGATCCTCACTCCTTTTTTATCTTTGTTAGCAGCAGTGATGTTCTTTCTCCTGGGCTGATTCTACTCCCTGTTATCAGCTTTACTAAGCAAGTATCTCCTGGCTCTGGCACCTCAAATATCTTGGGATCTCCAGGACAACTTCAATGTTACAGCTTCTTGTTTCAATGTTTGGGATCCACACATGATCTTCAGGCCTCCTTCAATGGACTGGCCTCACTTCTCCAGTTCTGCTCTCTGTAGTACTCTATAAGCTTAAGTTGATCCATTCCACTGTTTCTGCTGTTCTTGGTGATTATCCCATGGTACTGGAATCTCCAATATGGGGTCTTCTGCTGCAACTATGCTTCACCAATAGCCTCTTAGGGCACCTCTTCATGGTGCCAAGACTCAAATCCTTTGCATGACCCCTTCAGTCCTGGGCTGTCAACTGCAACTGAGGCTTCACCCAAGTGCCAAGGCTCAGCTGCTGTTCATGACCCCATTCATGTCTTCAAAACCAGTACTAAGTACAGCTGCAACAAGAGGTACACCGAGGTATGTAATATTATTCGAGACTACTGTGAAGGGTGTCATTTCCCTAATTTCTTTCTCAGCTTGTTTATCGTTTGAGTAGAGGAAGGCTACTTATTTCTTTGAGTTAATGTAATATACAGCCACTTTGCTGAAGTTGTTTATCAGCTTTAGGAATTCTCTGCTTGAATTTTTGGAGTAGCTTAAGTATAGGATCACATCATCTTCAAATAGTGATATTTTGACTTTTTCCTTTCCAATTTGTATACCTTTGACCTCATTTTGTTGTCTGATTGCTCTTACTAGGACTTCAAGTACTATAATGAGTAGATAGGGAGAGTGGGCAGCCTTGTCTGGTCTGTGATGTTAGTGGGATTGCTTCAAGTTTCTCTCTGTTTAACTTGATGTAGGCTACCGGTTTGCAGTATATTGCTTTCACTATGTTTAGGTATGGGCCTTGGATTCCTGATCTCTCCAAGACTTTTATCATGAAGGAATGCTGGATTTTGTCAAAAGCCTTTTCAGCATCTAATGAAATGATCATGTGTTTTTTTTTCCTTTAGTTTGTTTATGTAGTGGATTACATTGACGAATTTCCGTATATTGAACCATCCTTGCATTCCTGGGATTAAGCCTATCTGATCGTGATGAATTACAGTTTTGATGTATTCTTGGATTCGTTTGGCCAGAATTTTGTTCAGTATTTTTGCATCAATGTTCATGAGGGAGATTGGTCTGAAGTTCTCTTTCCTTGTTTGGTCTTTGTTTGGCTTAAGTATAAGGGTTATTGTGGCTTCATAGAATGAGTTGGGTAGTGTTCCTTGAGTTTCTATTTCATGGAATAGTTTGAAGAGTATTGGTATTAACTCTTCTTTGAAGATTTGATAGAAACCCATCTGGTCTCAGGCTTTTGTTGTTGTTGTTGTTGTTGTTGTTGTTGTTGTTGTTGTTGTCAGAATATTAACAACTGCTTCTATTTCCTCAGGACATATGGGACTATTTAGATGGTTTATCTGATCCTGTTTTAATGTTGGTACCTGGAATGTATCTAGAAAGTTGTCCATTTTGTACAGATTTTCAAATTTTGTTGAGTATAAGCTTTTGTAGTAGGATCTGATGATTTTTTTGCATTTCCACAGTTTCTGATGTTATGTCTCCCTTTTCATTTCTGATTTTATCAATTTGGGTAGTGCCTCTGTGCTCTCTGGTTAGTCTGGCTAAGGGTTTATCTATCTTGTTGATTTTCTCAAAGAACCATCTCCCGGTTTTGTTGATTCTTTGTATAGTTCTTTTTGTTTCTATTTGGTTGATTTTGGCGCTCAGTTTGATTATTTCCTGCCTTCTACTCCTCTTGGGTATATTAATTTCTTTTTGTTCTAAAGCTCTCAGGTGTGTTGTCAACTACTAGTGTAAGCTCTCTCCATTTTCTTTTTGGAGGCACTTAGAGCTATGAGTTTTCCTCTTAGCACTGCTTTAATTTTGTCCCATAAGTTTTGGTGTGATATATCTTCATTTTCATTAAATTCTGAAAAGTCTTTAAATTCATTCTTTATTTCTTCCTTCACAAGCTATCATTTAGTAAAAGCATTGTTCAACATCCATGTGTATATGTGTTTTCCATTGTTTTTGTTTGAACTTAAGACCAGCCTTAGACTGTGGTGATCTGATAGGGAGCATGGAATTATTTCAATATTGCTATATCTTTTGAGGCCTATTTTGTGACCAATTATATGGTCAATTTTGGAGAAAGCACCATGAGGTACTGAGAAGAAGGTATATTCTTTTGCTTTAGGATGGAGTGTTCTATAAATATCTGTTAGATACATTTGGTCCATAACTTCAGTTAGTTTCACTGTGTCTCTGCTTAGTTTTTGTTTCCATGATTTGTCCAGTGTTGAGAGTGTTGAAGTCTCCCACTATTCTGTTGGGTACTATGTGTGCTTTGAGCTTTAGTAAAGTTTCTTTTGTGAATGTGGGTGCCCTTGGGTTTGGAGCATAGATGTTCAGGTTTGAGGGTTCATCTTGGTAGATTTTTTCTTTAACCAGTATGAAGTGTCCCTCCTTATATTTCTTTTTTCACAACTTTTGGTTGAAAGACAATTTTATCCGATGTAAGAATGGCCACTCCAGCTTGCTTCTTGGGATCATTTGGTTGGAAAATTGTTTTCCAAACTTTGACTCTGAAGTAGTGACTGTCTTTCTCACTGAGGTGAGTATCTTGTATGCAGCAAAATGCTGGGTCCTGTTTATGTGTCCAGTCTGTTAGTCTATGTCTTTTTACTGGGGAATTAAGAACAGTGATGTTAAGAGATATTAAGGAAAAATGATTGTTCATTCCTGTCATTTTTGATGTTAAAGGTGGAATTCTGTTTGTGTGGCTATCCTCTTTTGGGTTCCATGAAAGATTACTTTATTGCATTTTCTGGGATGCAGTTTCCCATCTTGTGTTGGTATTTTCCACCCATTATCCTTTGTAGAACTGGATTTGTGGAAAGATATTGTGCACATTTGGTTTTGTCATGGAATATCTAGTTTCTTCTGTCTATGGTAATTGAGAGTTTTGCTGGATATAGTAGCCTGGGCTGATATTTATGTTCTCTTAGGATCTGTATGACATCTTCCCAGGATCTTCTAGCCTTCAGAGTTTCTGGTGAGAAGTCCAGTGCAATTCTGATAGGTCTGCCTTTATATGTTATTTGACCTTTTTTTGTTTTGTTTTGTTTTTTGTTTTTTTTAGTTTTTTTTTAATTTTCTATATTCTATGTTTACATTCCAAAGGTTTTCCCCTTTCCCAATTACCCCCCCACCATATGTCCCATAATTCCTCTCTCGGCCCCCCTGTTATTACCCCGCCCACACACACACGATTTCTCTGTTCTGGGTCTATAATACTGGATCCAATCTTTACAGGCCCAGGGTCCTCTCCACTCTTCTTCTTGGAAGTCATTTGACTTGCTAATTGTGTCTTGAGTATTTAGGGCTTCTGGGCTCATTAATATCCACTTATGAGTGATTGCATTTCATGTGTATTCTTTTGTGATTGAGTTAGCTCACTTAGGATGATATTTTCCAGATCTAACCATTTACCTACAAATTGCATGAGTTCATTATTTTTAATTGCTGAGTAGTAGTCCATTGTATAAATATACCACATTTTCTGTATCCATTCCTCTTTTGAGGGATATCTGGGCTCCTTCCAATTTCTGGCTATTATAAACAAGGCTGCTATAAACATAGTGGAGCATGTGTCTTTATTGTATGCAGAGGAATCCTCTGGGTATATGCCCAGGAGTGGTATGCCAGGGTCCTCTGGAAGTGACATGCCCAATTTTCTGAGGAACCGCCAAACTGATCTCCAGAGCGGTTTTACCATTTTACAATCCCACCAACAGTGGAGGAGTGTTCCTCTTTCTCCACATCCTCGCCAGCACCTGTTGTCTCTTGAGTTTTTAATCTTAGCCATTCTGACTGGTGTGAGGTGGAATCTCAGGGTTGTTTTGATTTGCATTTCCCTGATGACTAATGATGTTGAACATTTCTTAAGGTGTTTCTCGGCCATCCGAATTTCTTCTGGTGAAAATTCTTTGTTTAGCTCTGTACCCCATTTTTTGATAAGGTTATTTGGTTCTTTGGGGTCTAACTTCTTGAGTTCTTTATATATATTGGATATTAGCCCTCTGTCGGATGTGAGGTTGGTGAAGATCATTTCCCACTTTGTTGGTTGACGATTTGTCCTTCTGACAGTGTCCTTTGCCTTACAGAAACTTTGTAATTTTATGAGGTCCCATTTTTCAATTCTTGATCTTAGAGCATAAGCTATTGGTGTTCTGTTCAGGAACTTTCCCCCTGTGCCCATGTCCTCCAGGGTCCTCCCGGTTTTCTTTTCTAATAGTTTCAGTGTGTCTGGTTTTATCTGGAGGTCCTTAATCCACTTGGAGTTGATCTTAGTACAAGGAGGTAAGAGTGGGTCAACTCGCATTCTTCTGCATGTTGACCTCCAGTTGAACCAGCACCATTTGTAGTGCTTTTAATATTCTTTCTTTGTTTAGTGTATTTGGTGTCTTGATTATTATGTGTCTGGAAGAGTTTCTGTTCTGGTCCAATTTGTTTGAAGTTCTGTGGGCTTCTTGTATATTCATGGCCATCTCTTTCTTTAGGTTAGGGAAGTTTTCCTCTATAATTTTGTTAAAGATATTTGCTGGTCCTTTAAGTAGTAAATCTTCACTCTCTTCTATACCTATAATCCTTGGGTTTAGTCTCCTCATTGTGCCCTTGATTTCCTGGATTTTTTGGGTTAAAACCTTTTTTGTGTTTTGTGCTTTCTTTGACAATTGAGTCAATGTTTTTTATGGTATCTTCAGCACCTGAGATTCTTTCTTCTATCTCTTGCATTCTTCCCAAGGTTTTCTATCTCCAGAGATGTCTCACTTTGTGATTTCTTTATTGTTTCTACGTCCATTTTTAGATCCCCGGTAGTTTTGTTCAGTTCCTTCAATTGTTTGTTTGTGTTTTCCTGAAATTCTTTAAGGGTTTTTTTGTGTTTCCTCTTGAAGAGCTTCTACCTGTTGACCCATGTTCTCCTGTATTTCTTTAAAGGAGTTATTTATGTCCTTCTTGAAGTCCTCTGTAAGCATCATGAGATGTCATTTTAAATCCCACTCTTGCTTTTCTGGTGTGTTAGGGTATCCAGGATTTGCAGTTGTGAGAAAACTGGGTTCTGATCGTGCCATGTTGCCTTGGTTTCTCTTGGTAATGATATTGTGTTTGCCTTTTGCCATCTAGTTTTCTCTGGTATTAGCTGGTCTTGCTGTCACTGACTGTGTCTTATGTGTCCTGCAAGCCTGTGTATCTGTACTCCTGAGATTCCCATTCTCTCTGTGCTCACAGGTATATAGGCTCTCCTGTGCTCCCAGGCCTTCCTGCACTCCAAATACCCTGAGTACAGTTCATTCTTAAATTCCCTTAGTGCAGTTGGTTCTCAAATGCCTTGAGTGGCTGGTTCTTTAGGAAGTATCAGGAGATGGTGTCATCATTGTGGTAGGTCTGGCAAGATTCTGTCACAGCAGAAAGGGCTGGTGGTGATAGATGGGGGGAAGGATCTGAGACCTTCTTTGTCAAATACAATTAATATAAATCTGTTTTACCTTAAACTTGAGTAGACTCTTCAGACAAGGGCAAAAAGCAGCCACATTTTTCACCAAAATATGATAAAAAAAACAGTCTCTATGCCACATACTGAAATTCTCCTTTGAAATCTGTTGTGCCAGGTCCACACAGTTCAAATCACTCTCAGCAAGGAAGTCTTCCATATTCCTACTAGTTTGGTCCATTAAGCCCCATTAAAAGCATTCCACCACTTTCCAAATCCAAAGTCCCCAAATCCACATTCTTCCTAGCAAAAGTATGGTTAGACCTTTCACAGCAATAACCCAGTCCCTACTACCAGCTTCAGTCATAGTTAGGGTTTTACTGCTGTGAACAGACACTATGACCAAGGCAACTCTTATAAAAGAAAACATTTCATTGGGGCTGGCTTACAGATTCAGAGGTTCAGTCCAGTATTATCAAGGTGGGAACTTGGCAGCATCCAGGTAGATATGGTACAAGAGGAGCTGAGATTTCTACATCTTCATCTGACAGCTGCTAGTGGAAGATTCACTTTCAGGCATCTAGGGTAAGGATATTAAAGCCCATACCCACAGTGACATACCTATTCCAACAAGGTCATACCTCCAAATATTGCCTCTCCCTGGGCCAAGCATTTTGAAACCGTGTCAGTGACCAAGAAGGAACAAAAGAATCTTAGCATTTGTATGCCTGTTTTCTCTTCTATTCTTTCATTGTTTCTTTGTTTGCTTCATTCTTTCTTTTTTAACCATTCAGAGTATAGCCTTTATACACCTTGAGTATAATAAATCCTTAAACCAACAATGGAAGCAACCCTTTAAACATTCCCATGAGCAAGGCTTAAAAATTCCTTGATGGTTTCTCAATTCACTGACAGTGAAAATCATCATGATTCAGCACACTGATGCATATATGGTGTTACCCTATTTCATCTATATAATCCTGTCCAACATACAGAGGAAGGAGACATGCATGTTCACAAAAGATATGCATGAATTCAGGGAATTTATATAAAACAGTCTCTCTTATATACATGTACACATACATACATACATGCATATATATATACTCACACAAAGCACAATATACTGTCTTTACCATAAAAATAGTTATAGTCAGCAATTATTAATGAGACTATGTGCCTATAAAAGTTAACCACCAAATCTTATCTCTAACTTAGTTTATCCTTTAAAAAATGAACAAAAAATGCTCTGAACCACATCAAACAATAATATTTGTGGAGATTCCGACTTGCCTTGCAAGGATAGTTTAGATAGTATATTAATGATGAAAAATCTTCTTGAGAGATAGAACTCTGCCAAAATTCTTTCAGTGTACTTACTGTTTTTATACTCACAGTCATTAAAAAAAAGAGTCTGAGTTTTTCTCCCAAAAACTCTCATAAAAAGCTCTTTAAATATTAAATATTTCCTGCAAACACTCATTAAATGCAGAGTTGTGGAAACATTCATGTTATTCTTGGCTATTTCCCATTCCCTACTGCAATGAGGATGATCTATGAACAAGGCCTCTGAGCCACTTCTTAATTGTTTTTTGGGGGGTTGTGGATTAGAGGAAAGAAGGAAAGGAGTAAAATATTAACCCGAAAGCCTCACTGCTGTCCTTTTAATCTTTGTGCGAGTGCAAGTGTAGCTTGTAAAGCCCCCGTCTCATAAGACCCAGAAACTTTGCAGAGATAATAAATGAAAGTGATTTCAAGAAAAGCACAGTCTTCATAATGTTTGCGTTCCACAAAAATGGAATACGGTGAGCATAATGAGACCCTTCCTGGGAGCCAGGAAGACAAAGAACAGAAAATAAATTAATATTGTCACCAATAAGGAGGGAAGGAAAGAGTAAAGAAGAGGGGAAGGAAGGGAGAAGGTGATAAGGAGAAACAGAGAGACAGAACTTAACAAATCTGTGAAATATGTATCCAAGGGCCTTCAAATGTAGTGTATTACAAGAAGCTAAAGTAGAAAGACTGGAAGAGGCAAGCATAATTGCAGTTTTCGACCCTCACCAACACCCTGCCTCACTTATCCCCCATCATTTATTTAATCACAGAAAATATGCTTTTACTTCTTCAAGCTAGATCACCAGCTATGGAATTAACTTTTAATTAAGATCTCTAATAAATAGCAAGTAGTTACCCAAATGTGCATGTCCTGAGCTTTTTCCACTGTGTGCCACTCTGCTAGGAAGCAAAGCTATCCATTCCTCTTCTAGAAAAGTCCACAGTGCATACATGTAACTAAGTTGTTAAGGACATTGTCAAGGTACCATATGATATAAAGATACATTGACCAACAAGACACCTAATGTCTCTGGTCCCATAAAGAATGTTTGCTAAGAAAATGAATTATAAGAAATCATTTCACAATTACTTAGTACATCCATGATAAACTGTACCAGCACATAATACTGGCTTCCTTGACCAAAGTAGGAAAATAATTTTATTCCCTTGATCACATCTAAACTTCAGAGCTATCTACAGCCTCCAAGTTCCAACTGCAGGTCTACTTCAATGTAACCTGTCACATGTCACTTTTCATCTTCTCAGAATTTCAGTTTTGTAAATGGCAAAGTAGAAATGAGTCGGTATACATGTGAAGCTTTAATGATAGCAGAGCAGATATGTACTCAAGGAAAATACTATCAGAAATAACATTCAGCATAATCATGTACTGTAAGCCGTAAGATTGGGAAATTACAGAAAAGAAAAGGCCATGCTATATAGTGGAAACACTACATCAATGGACCTGAGAAAGGAAACTTGACAAACTGTGGGGTTGGTAAAGGAAGGACTTATTAGATTATTCTGGAGATAAAGGGTCAAAGAGCCCAGATAAAACCAGAACTTCCAGAACCTCAAGACTCTTAGACATTAATATAGTCAGATTTTATTTTTTAAAAAATCAGCAGAGAATAATATGAGTATACTTTGATTTTGAAAACAATCTCTGGTATAACAAGTAAAATGTAAGGGTAAAATTGGAAGATGAAAATAGAAGAAATATATACCTGCGTATCAGTACAAAAAACCACCAAAACCTGGTGATAGCCTTTCAGACCCTAATTAAACACAAAAAGATATTGAAAGTGAAGATATAACTGATGATAAAATGCAGAATAAAATAGGATAGTAAAAATGAGTGAAAGTATCAAGGGAACACTTCAATGACCTTACAGTTTTGTCTGAGGGCCTTCCTACTAACAGATTCTCATCTTGAATCATTTTGGTAGACTTCTACCACAGTTCCCAGACAGGCAGACTGTAGAAAAGGCTCAGCTCAGGAATACTCTTCATTCAACACTGAGCTAGCTGCTGGCTTAAAGCTTTATGTGGGCCAGAGATGGTAGCTTACACCTATAATCTCAGTACTCAAGGAGCCTAAGGCATCTAAACCATAGAGTAAGACCAATCTTAAGCCACATCTTAGGCTAACTAGTGACATTTCCAGGTAGCTTCTCTGTAAAATAGTCCACTTTTATTTAATAAATACTAAATGAATAAAATTTAATATTTTTATATAAATAAACTGTCTTCTAAAGACTGAGGTTAGGACTAATGAACATGTATTCCATTAGTCTCACAGATGGGAATTTTAAGTGCTACCCAAATATCCACTTTTTCCCTAAGGTAATTGTCAGTTTGCTGGCAAATGCACTATTAGAAATAAGCTATACCTAGAATTAAGGACTACTTTATTTTCTCTTCATCAAACAAGAGCTATTTTGAATGAGATTGTAATGAGTAGTATAGGTTTCCTGAATAACAAATCTTGGGTCTATATAAAGCAAGCAGAGAAATTACATATCCCATAATTCAGGAGACTCTTTTCTCAGAAAAATACAAATGAAAATTTATCAGCAAGGACATTGGAAGTCAACTACATGCTTGGTAATCATGCAATCCTAGTTAAGACCAACATGAGGTTGATCATATATAGAAAGCCAAACAGATATTCCTTTACAGTCAATAGGACTACATCACAATAAACTCACAGTAAGTTAAAATATCATGTCAGAAGAGCACTTGATATGTCAGATAACACAGCAGAGCAACACTGCAAGTTAAGGTACTTTTTCATTTGAATCACATCAGTAATGGCTCATTGCTCACCCTACTGAATGTACGAGAGAGCATCAGTACATACTGCAAGCTCGGGAGATCAAAATTCAAAATATTTGTTCTACTAAATGCGTGTTACTATCATATCACCAGAAAGAAAGTCACTACATAGAAACTTGTAAACTATTAACTTAAGGACCTTGTGAACTATTAACTGCCCACTCACCTTCAGATATACTTAACAATGACTGGGTCATTGAACCAAGAAAGAAAATCATGATGCAAAACATATGAACTAAGTACAAACTTCTATGTTCTGTTTACTATCCATAGTATATGTTCTGAAGCCCTACTCAAACCATGTTGAACTAGATTCCTTTAGTCACAGGAAACTTATGAAAATTGTTGTGTCTTTTTTTTCCTCTGAGACTTGTGACACATATCCTAATTCAAAATCAGTGATGTGATGGATAGATAACAAAAGCTGCTTTCTTATTCATGTATTCATTCCACATTATCTAATTGAGGCAATGCTCTATTCTTAGCTATATACAGACCTGAGCAGGATAAATTCCCTGAATTAATCAGTTTTACATTCTAGAAAGATAAAGCAGACAACACCATCTATACACAAAGGATCTAACTTCAGAGGAAAACAAATACAGTCACAAGAAAATGTTAAAAGCTGCTGATACTTTAATTAGTGTTGTCAAAGAGGGCTCTCCAAGGAGCCAGTGATTGGAAATCTAAATGGTGAAATAGTCTCACACATCAGAGAAAGTGTTCCAGGAATAAAAAGCTGCAAGTTCAAAGGTAAGTGATAAATCTTGGTCTGTACATTTGAGCACTGAGAAAAAAAGAGCAATTGGAATTTATAAAATGAGTGATGTGATTTGACGTACATTTAAAGGAAATCCCATTGCTGATTAGAGAAGAACTTTAAATTTAAAGGTTAAGGACATGGGGCAGGGATGGGGTTAGGTCCAGTTGAAATTTCAAGTAGGAGTCTTGCCCTAGTAAAAGACAAAGCTAGCCTTATCAATGCTTTAAGTGTGTTGATAAGGAATAGAATTTAGGAAGTTATTCAAGACAGTTCCAATAAGAATTCTGGATGGGTTATAGATCGCATGTAGTGCGTCATGTAGCATCAGCACATACTTGAACTCAGAGCTGCAATACCTCTCCTATGTCTGCACAAAAACTGGCCCATGAATAGTCAGGTATGGAATTAGAGGAGTCTCAGAAGGCTCTATCTCTCACTGCTGAATTAGTCACTATGTGTGACAGTTATGCTTACCTTGACTACATCTTGAATTAACTAAAATCCAAAATGGCTGGAAGTACCCATTAAAGAATTTTTTCTTAATTAAGCCATTTGAAATGAGAAGACCCGCTTGTAAGCTGGACCTTGGAGGTAAGAAGGCCCACCTTTAATCTGAGCCACACACGGCCTATAAAAAGGACCTGGAAGGATGAAGAATCTTACTTGCTCTTACCTGCTTGCTCTCACTCTTGCAGTCCTTACAGCCTACTTCATCAGGATGCTGGCATGCAATGAACAGCAGCTGAGCAATCCTGTCTCATGGACTGAAGAAACACTGGATTCTTGAACTTTCCATTGCTAGTCAGCTATTTCTGGACTAGCTGGGCCACATCCTGAATACATACATATATTCAGCTAATGCAATTGGACCTTCATACAATCAGGGTCTGGCTACGGCTACTGCTTTGCAGGGAACTACTGTACAAGCAATGCTTTCACAGCACCAAGGTGATAAGGAATGTTTTAAGTCATTTTTAGGAAAGATTGTCCAAAAATTAGAGATGTAGACAGGCAGCAGAATCACTCTCCTGGAATCTGTTCTCGCTGCAGGAGGGTAATCTTATAGTCAGAAATAGCTGACTAGCAATGGAAAGTTCAAGTAAATAAATATGTGTGTGTGTGTGTGTGTGTGTGTGTGTGTATTCATTGTGTAAGTTCTGATGATATGGTAGATGATACTAAAAGGAAATGAAAGAAGGGAAAGGTGAGAGGAGAGCATAATCAGAATACACTATATACAGGTACAAAATTGTCAATGAACAAAATTAATAAAATATAAGAGTTGAATAAAATTTCTCAAATTGCTTACTTTCATAATTGTGATTATTCAGATATTTGAGACACAATTCATCTTGGGGTACAAAAGGAATTTCAGCATTCCTTAAATACCAACACAACATATAAAATATCATTTCTATCCTATATTCTTAAGTTGTAGATCACACACAATTAGGGAAGCACTCTTCAGGAGATATTGTTGAGTTCTTGCAACTCATGAAGTCACTAAGTCATAATAAATAGCTCTCTACCAATATGCCACCAACTCCTAAGCAAACATGATTGGTATTGAACAAAATAACCAAGTTAGGAAATAAAATGTTTTGTTGTAATCAATTGGAAATTTCAAGAGGGTATTTTAATTTTACTTGAATTATGATTTTTGAGTCCAGAAAACCATAAGGTAAAATGTGTTCCCTCGACTAGATACTACACTCATTACCCCCAGGCTATGTAAGACAAAAAAAAAAAAAAACAATAAGAGATTGAAAGGCTGTAAAGAAGCAAAAGTAGAAAAGGGAGAAGGAAGTGATAGTGGTGGTTGTGGAGGAGGAGGAGAATAAGAAGGAGGAGGAGGAGGAGGAAAAATACCCATCTATAAACTACAAGGAACTCTAAAATAATGTAGGTTTTTAAAAGGAAGTTATTCCTTATACCAAGAGTGCTAACCGAGGCTGCTCCGAGTGCTGACTATATTTCACTCTCATGTATCCCCCAGTTGCTGTTCTTAAAGTGATTTACAGACTCGAAGATGCTGGGAATGCCTGATTCTGGGACTCTCACAGCACTGCAGGCAGAGTAAGTACTGGGAACATATAAGCAGGGAGCCTGAAGGAGTGCATCTTCTATGTAGTAGACTTTTCTGGAGCCTAATCATAGTTTAATCCAGCCCTAGGCCTTCTTGCACCTTTTGTGGGAGTAAGTTATTCAACTTTATGCCTTGAGTTGTCAGCCTGACTTGTGAGTTTCACTGTAAACCAAATCTTCTCTTCCTTGTCTGTTTTGAATCTATTCCCTGCTTCTACCTCAGTATGATATTGACTTAAAGAAAACATCACAATTATTTATAGAGATAAAAACTCTCTTCCATTCATGAGATAGTAATAAAGTAAACTTGTGAACAGATTTTCACCCTTGCTATGTCTTCTTTACTTACCACCTGTTCATAGTGACTTGCATTTAAGTCCAATGTTTTCAATACTTTATTACAGTAACAATGCAAAGCAATGGCACACACCAGAATGGAAAACTATAGTGGAGATGACTACATTGCACTTATTTCTTTTAATTTTGAATGTAAAAAATAAAGACTTAATCTATTATTTTTAAGTATGTGTATGTGGGTTATGTGCACATAAGTGTAGGGTCTGAAGAAGGGTTTAGGTGCTGGAGTTATAGATTGTAATCCTCCTAAAATGGTTGCTGGGAATGGGACTCAAGTCTTTAGGAAGAGAATTGCTTGCTCTTAACTTCAAAGCCATCTCTGCAACCCCACAGTAATTCATTTTACTTTCCTCTCTTTTTTGTTTATTTTCATGGAAAAAAGAATAGGAAGTCATTTCGATTATCATTGTTAATAGATTAGGAACCATCATACCAGTCACGTCAGTCAGTCTGTGGGAGGGAATGTGTGCATTCTTACAAATGGGAGCATGTGTCCATGTCAGGGGAAAACAGCTTGACAAACTGGACTCCGAAAGCACTCATATTGGAACTGGGAGGAATAATGACATAACTGTTCGGCAGTTACAGTTCAGACAGAGTCAGGGAGGATCTGGAGGACTGGGGGACCTGGAGGGGCTCGAGGGAGAAAAGCAAAAGGGGGAGTGTGATTAATTGCATTTTATTTAAAAACTCAGTTTTTAAAAAATATCCAAATATACATGGGTGTTTTCCTTTGTGAAAAATTATACAATTAACTATGTATCTTGGCTTAACTCATTGACCTTTTCAAAATAAACAATAAAAATGTATTGTTTGCAAAGAGAGAGAGAGAAAGAGAGAGAGAGAGAGAGAGAGAGAGAGAGAGAGAGAGAGAAACTGTGTTAATTCTAAATCTTTCAAAGAATCCAAAATCAATTGCACCAACATAAATCAAAAATGGAATAAATTTGCAATTTTTTATGGAAGGAAAGAAGGAAAGAAGGGAAGAAGGCAGAAAGAAAGATTAATTTAGAAGAGAAAACCCTACTCCCCTCATAAAAGGTAAATTTGAGGAGCTTTTAATCATTTTCAAATATTTTAGCATTTCCATTAAATGATTAAAATTCCACAACTTAGAATAGTTATTTGTATATCATTAATATGTAATGAGTAAAGTGTAAATATGATTTGAGTAAATCACTGTTAGCTCATTTGTTTGTTAGCTTTATTATTTATAGTGCAGGAGTATGACTCCAGAGCCTTGGGTATGCTAGGTGAGCAGTCAGTCATTGGGTTACACCTCATCACAACAATTACAGTGAAAGTTTAGAGGACTCAGAATCTGTCATATGTGCATGAGGAAGGAGGATCATGGGAAACATCTTAGAACTGCTTCTAATGCAAATAATATGGAAATCTGACTGAATTCTCTTTATTGAATGACAAGATATCATCAAAGTCCAAATACATTGTCATTGGCAGTGTGACAGAAGCTGTGGGTGAATCAGAAATGACTTGAAGAGATGTTTCATTCATAGTAGTACATTCTGGTTCAGAAATTAATCACAATGTTGTATAATTCAAATAGCTGCCTGCAGTCAAAATGCTGGACCACATTTATAATCCCTTTTGAAACAAGCCCAAAAATGAAGACTTACAATTGGAATTTCTATGCAAATCAGATCAAGAAGTAGCTTTCACATATTAAAATATACACTTTCACACTAATCTGTTATTCAATACAGAATGGTCAGCCCTGAAAGCGTACCTACAAGTAACAGAGAGTAAAGCTGCCATTCAGTAATGTGTGTATGTGTACATATATGTGTATGTAACAGCAATTAAAGAAAAATATTATGAATTTGAAAGGTAGTAAAGGGAGGTACATGAGAGGTTTTTGATGGAGAAAAGGAAAATTACAATTATATAATTATAATTTCAAAAATTGTTTTAAAAAATCTACTGGAATAAAATCAAGCCTCTATACCATGCATTGGAGATAGCGAATACAAATGTAATAAAGTTACCAAATGTTCAGTGGTTGTTTATAAATAGTCAAATAATGGAGTTAGGGTACCCCTTTATCCTGAAGTTACAATCATTTTAATGGTAACCTATACAAAATGCATCATTCTACCAGAATGTTCTGAGACTGCAGACATTAAAAAGTAAGAGTACATTGAAATTCAGTCAGGATTTTACTAATATGAAAGCTTTATTTCTAGTTACAACATGCAAGGACAGATTTTCTCTAGAAATAGAATGAAGCAGAAAGTGCCTACAAAAATATTCTAATGAAAGTGTTGAGATGAAAGCAGCAATAAGATTTTTTTTCCCTCTAATAATGCAAAGCTTTTCTGCCAAAGCAGGATCCACTGTGAGGAGGATCATTATCGGGACAGGAGCCACAGCAGTGAGAGCATTTGAAAGCCAGTTATTGAAGAACTCTCTTCCCTGTGGCCAGCTACTAAAGAAAGGTCAATAGCTTGGTGGCAACATTTTGATCTACTGTTCTATTCAATGAGGCTGTTTTAGTATTTCATTGTTGTGATGAGACATCAAGACCAAAGCAACTTTTATAAAGGACAACATATAATTTGGGCTAGCTTACAGTTCCATAGGTTCAATCCATTATCATCATGTGGGGAGCATGGTAGACATGGTACTGGAAAAAGAGAGAACAAATTCTACATCTTGATCTGAAGGAATCTGGAAAGGAGACTTGTTTCCACAGGCAGCCAGGAGAGAGCTTTCTCTTCTGCGCTGGGTGGACCTTGAGCCTAGAATCCTTCCAAGCCTGCCTACACAGTGCCATGCTTCCTCCAATAAGGCCACACTTCCTAATAGTGCCATATTTATCTTCTCAATGGAAATACTATTCAAACTCCAACAGTAGCTCAAACAGATATCACACACTCTTCACTTAGCTCAGTTAAAAGTATTTATGCTAAAAAAAATAATGGCACAATGTTTGGTGGATTTTGATGTAAATCTTAAATAAATCTAGAAAACATTTTATTGGTGAAACTTTAAAAATATTTAAAAAAATAATAAAGATTTTGTTTGGGGATTTTAGAGACAGGTCCTTGAGAGTTGGTGTTGGTTTAAACTCATGTGCGTGAGTTTTATAATATGCGGTTGATGACCCTCACCTGCTGATCTCCTTGCCTCCACCTCCCAAGCATTGGGATCATAGGGATTCATGACTATGCTCAGCCTAGATTTGGTTTTGAATCATCTTTGGCCAAAAGTCAAATGTCACACAATCCTAACTATAAATTTAAGAATGTTCATTACCTGACATTTCATTGTTTGGGCTTTTAAAATGTTATAAATGTGCTAAATGACTTAAGATGAAGAAAAGAATAAAGAAAATCATTCAGAGGGAGGAATCAAGAAGGATGTGAATAATAAAATATTTGATTGAAAGCAAAACAGATTTCATCATCTGTTTCAGATTTGCAATTAGACAGTGTCACTACATAAAGTGGGCTGACCTTAACCACTGGTCCTCCTGACTCAGTCTTTGGAGTGTGCTAGAATGACAAGAGTGTACCACCACAGCTGTTATTCTCTGTGGATGTGCATGCACTTAACTTGAGAAGAGCTATACTGATTTTATTGATGAGTGGAATTTTTTTTGCTGCTGTCTTAGGATTTCTTTTACTGTGATAAAACACCATGACCAAAAGCTCCTTGAGGATTAAAGTTTCCTTCAGCTTAAAATTCTTTGGTACCACACCATCAATGATGGAATTCAGTGAAGGAAGCCAAGCAGAGCAAAAAACCTGGAGTCGGAAGCTGATGCAGAGGCCATGGAGAACTGCTGTTTACTGGTGTGTTTTTTTGTGGCTTGCTTAGCCTGTTTTATTACAGGACCCAGGGATGGTACCACCCAGAATGGAGTCACTTGTCTTTGCCTGCATCAATCACTAGTTAGGGAAATGCTTTACAGGCTTTTCCACAGCCTGAACATAAGGAGGCACGTTCTCAGTTGAGGTCCGCTCCTCTCGAGTTTGTGTCAAGTCAACATAAAAACTATCCGGCATGAGGACAGGAGTAATCAGTATTTCTACTCACACCAACTGTCCATAAAATATACTTTAAGTATGAGCTGGAAAGATAGGTCTGAGGATAAGAGCACTTGCATTAACATTAGAACTTGGTACTCCCCTCAACACACACACACATACACACACACACACACACACACACACACACACACAAAGCCAGGTATGACCACACCTACCTATATACTAGTACTGCAGAAGGCAGACAGGAAGATCACGGGGCTAGCTGGCCAGGGGCTGTGCTTCAGGTCTATTGAAAGATGCTGTGTCAAAGGAGTAAGAGAAAAGGGATCCAGAAGAGCACCTGCAGTTCTCCATCCTCCATTACCTTGTACACAGACACACTCATACACATGTGACTATGTATGTTACACATACATATACCACACTCACACACAACAAAAATAATTAAATACATAAATAAAATTTTAAAGTACTTAAGGTAAAGCTATCACTGTCTCCATTTTATTAAAATGTATAGCCCATTTGAATTTGTATCTTTAAGTGTATTTATATCAAATATTAACTTTTATGTATAGTAACATAAGAAAGAGTGTTTGCATGAACATACTTTAGACTAAATTTTATACATGAAAATAAAATCTATGTGAACAACTAAATAATAAAATATGTCAAGAAGAAATTTATTTGAGAGTAAAACAAGGCAGCTAGGTTAGGTGTATAACTTTTTACATTTATAAATATGAACATAGATATTAAGACAGTAGAAGAGCTCCTTACCCCCAAATTTGCATCTAATAAATTGCATATTTGTGTTTTAGATTCTAAAAGTAAATTCAACATATTACCTTCAAAAATCTTTCCTAGCCAAGTATAATCCCTAAGACTATGGAAGCCCAGGATCTAAAATTCAATGCTTTCTTGGGGTACACTGTGAGACACTATGTCAAAAGCATCCTGGGCCAGCAAGATGGCTCAGTGGGTAAGGCTGCCAAGTGCACATCTCACCCCAGTGTGGTTTTACTATTAATGGTAGACATGAAAGCAAAGCAACTCATTATTTATGTGTGTTTGACATATGTGAAAAACAGAATTTAAGAGGACACAATCATGTTTGCAACCCAGGACAGACTTAGAAGCATTTGTCCTGATTTCAATCTCAGGAATGCTCAAAGTTAAGGGAGAGAACTGAGACCCAAAAAGTATCCTCTGAAGTTCACATACAGCACCACTACATGTGCAGCACACACACACACACACACACACACACACACGTATACAAATAATGAGATATTTTTAAAATTCCTATAGTATACAGTACAAACATGCAATTCCCTTTAGAATATATATATATATATATATATATGCAAATTTTCAGAACTAAATTTCTTAAAGAAAAATTCTTAAATCCTCACTTTTAACACTAGTGAAGGGTTTGTTTCTTTTTTTCCTGTGAGTGTGCTTAAAAAAGGAAGGAACATTAGGAAACAATGAAGGAATCAAATAAAGGGCCATGAGGACATGACGGCCGTGCTCTCTTTAGATGACAAGGGAACTGCATAAATAGCACACTCTCAGCTGTTCCTTACTGTAATGGGTGTAATTTTTCTAATTGCTGCCCTCTAACTTTAAAATTGCACATCCTGCTGCATTTGACCTCCATTGGACTGTGAACTATTTTTACAGGCTGTTCAGAAAAAAATGAGCATTTTAAATATTTTAACAGTTTCGCATCTATTTAAATGATTCAGCAGAGTAGGCACGAGTCTCACTAAAATAGATCTGAACCAAATTTTCAAAGAGTCAATGACCTTTTCTCTTCCTAAATAAGCTCACATGAGCAGCAGATTCGAGAAAATCGCTTCAGGACTAGTAGACGGAGTTGTAGTCATCTCTCCAATGACCTCAGAGCAGGGGACACTCCACTGCTGACTTCACTTATTCTATTTATTTGTACTTAGAGAAGAGGTGTGGGCAGCACAAACAAAGACTAGAGGAAGTGGATTATGGCACTTCTGCAACATTTCTCCTATGTTATGATTAGCTGGGGTTAAAAAGGGAGAGTCGTTAAGTCACGTGAAACTGTTGACAGGCATGCTAGGCTTCAACAATTTTCCTGTTCCTCTTAGCCACAGAGCACTCACTTCTATTAAATTCCTCACAGTGTAGAGGCCAGCCTTATTCTCTTTCAGGTTATCACCAGTCGCTGTGTATCCTGGTACATTTGGCATTGCTATAACGTAATGAGTCTTCAATTATTTGTTCTACTCTAATACCGCTATTATGATGGCTTGGAACTCAGCCTTGTGCCTCTGGTATTTATGGTTGCCATTGAACTCCGATCTGGAAGAATCCCAGTTTCCAAATCCCTGCCCTATTGTGCTTGTAAACCCATTCCTACTTATCAAACCATCTGTCCTGAGTTTTAATTACTTTTTTTAATTTCTTTTTATTGGCTATTTTATTAACATTTCAAATGTTATCCATACCCTTTCCCGGTCCCCCACTCACCCTGGAAATGCCTTATCCCATCCCCCTTCCTCTGCTTCTATTAGGGTGTTGCCCTACTCTGCAAACAACTCTTGTCTCCCCTCCCTGGCATTCCCCTACACTGGGGCATTGAGCCTTCACAGGACCAAGGGTCTCTCCTCCCACTGATGCCCAACAAGACTATCCTCAGCTACATATGCAGCTGGAGCCATTGGTCCCTCCATGTAGACTCTTTAGCTGGTGGTACTTTGGAATTCTTAGGTAGAATTTGAAATGTTTTTTGCTCATGAAATAAATATCTTATATGTTGGTTAGACTCCTGGGCAAAGCTCAGGGTTCCTTTAATCTGTAGTTGACTATATCTCTCATAATAATAATGATAATAAGTTAATTCTCAATTAACCCACTATTCTACACTGATTGCATGGTGGGCAAGGGGTTAAGGAATGCTTCAGCATTGTAGGCTGCACACAGTGGAGTTCGCAAGTTATTCTGGGGAAATACTAGTAACATCTGTGAGTTAGGTTTTTTTTCAGGCGGTCAGGACCAGAGATACAGCCACTTCCTTTCAAACCCCAAAAGATTGTGATCTGGAGGCTCAGTCACTAGAGAGCTGAAACTATGAAAGAGCCGAGCTTCCTGGGTGACTGCGGACATACACCCTCCGCTGCAGAGATCTGGCTGTCTCTCTTTATTCTCTGCAGCATGGTGCAGTTAGATGACTTAGCTATTTACCTTGACCTCATTCACCCTCTCTGACTGCTATCTGACTCTCGGGCTACTTTGCATTTAAAAATGCCCCCAGTAAGAAAATATTATTGTTTTAGACAGTTCCAAGGAAACACATTTAGAGCCACATCAGAAGCTGCCATCCACTTAATGGACAACTGCTTTGGGGAATAAACCAAACTTTCGTCCAGTAATTGCACTGAGAGTACTAAATAAAGATGTCCATATGTCCTGTTTTGTCTATGCTGGCATCTATGATCCTGGCACCAGGAAAATGCTTACATTTTCAAAAGAATTTGGTTTGTACTAAAAGTCCCATGTTGCCACACACAGAATCACAATGAATCAAAGCATGTGACTGCAGATGAGAAAATGTCTGCACTGGCACCTACCCTAACCATCTGTTCAGTTCAGTTTTTGATTTTTCTCAGCCAGGGCCAATATATTAAATTTCTAGTTGTATGACAAACTGCTACCAACAACCCACAACTCGTAAGTTCTAAATTCAAATGTTACAATCATGCACTTAATATATGTTATGGGCTGCATGCCTGCCAGACATTATTTTAGACACTACAGACAATGAATGAAAAGTACAAACATCTCTGTGTTTTTATTATTTATAATCACTGAACACTTGTCAAAGCTGGGCACAATTTTGGACATGTTACATATATTATCACACTGTGTTCTCAAGAAAAAAATATAGTATCTCAATTGAAAGGTGGGCAAGCTACTGTTTTCTCCTATTACTGTTCCGCACTGACGTGGCACAGAAGGGCGGACTTTTGTTTGCTCCGTGGAGGAAAGCAGACCGCTGACGTGTATGCTGTGCACACACGATATAAGGACCACATTTCCTTATATCATTCACATATTTGTGTTTAGTCACAATTTCCCAAGTTGATGACAAGTAAACACAGGTAATTCTGAGGCACTTCCAGACCTCACACATTTGGAAAGAAACCTACCTGAGCTGTGGGACAATTAAGAGGTCGTCCCACAAAATCACCTATCAAGTTGCTACTTTTCCTTAAAATGTTAACTTAAACAACACATGTGTGTGTACACCTTTCTATTTCCCTTCTACAGTATAAGCAAAAAAGAACAGGGTTTTTTGTTTTGTTTTGTTTTGTTTTGTTTTGTTTTGTTTTTTGTTTTTTAGTAAAAAAAAGAGCAGTTTGAAAATCTGGAGGAGTTTGTGCCAAGAATTCAAGAGAAGGTTAATATTTGGAAACTAATCAATGCAACTCATAATATTAACATAATTAAAGACAAACATTTTGTGCTTCATTCAAAAGTTAGACAAAAAGCAATTCATAAGTTCTAATAAACATAATAAAAACTTCAGAAAACTAGAAATACAAGAAAACTACAACATATACTAATAGCAAAAGCATCAATAAAAATTCATTAATTTACTTCTAGAATGAGATGCTATAAACGCATTAGCTCAAAGATCAGGAACCAATTTAGAACAGTTGTTTTTAATTTTCAACACCAGCAGGTAAGAAAAAATAATCAAAAATATCAGAAGAATCAAAACTAGCTCTATTTGAGAATCATGATTATTTTCATATAGAAAGCCCTAATATTAGATAAAAAAATTATTCAATATTTAAATTTAGCATGGTTTTTAGGCCAGCAGATTGATATGTACATATAGCATGAAACCAATTCGGCAATTATCTATCTCTTTCTGAAAAATGTCAACTAAAATTTGGAACTAACTTTAAAATGCAGTAATAGTTTCATTAGTGACAAAAATCATAAAGATGGGAATTTTTGTTAATATATAAGATTTCTACACTGAATATTGATTTAAAGCACTAAGAGAAATTTTAAAAATAGATAAAATGCATTAGTGGATTGTAAAGCTTATTTAAGTATAAGTTATCAGAGCAGTTAAGCAAGATGCACTAGTCCCACAAGATCCAAACTGGCAATGTAGCTATCTGAAGTTTACTTCAGGAAAGTGAGATAATACTGCACTCATCAACAGTTTAATAGGCACTGGAAGTTTTAGAGAAGTCCCATACGAATTCCAATTGTTCTTTCTCTATAGGGTTTGTAGGAAGATATATTTGCATTTTGTCAATCAAACTCCATAATATCTGGAGCAGCAAAGAACAAAGGAATCTAGAAAAGAGTGTCACTTGGGATTTCTTATTTCTTCCGTGTACCTGGGCATTCCTGAGATAGGACCACCCCCAAAATCAGGGACTTCTGGGAGTCTAACCAAGATCAGAATTGAATTATCTATCTAAAATCAAGAAACAAAGTTGAAAAGTTTGTAGATAAACCTCGATATTCTTGGAGTCATGACTACATTGCAAAAGCAATAATATTTCATGCTTTGTACAGAGGTAAAAAGAATAAATGCATAATAGCAGAAAGGAGCAGGCCAAATCCATTGTTGCTGAAAGTAACCTTCATGGAACATCCTTCAACAGGCCTAGAGTCAGCATCATGTCCAGGCCACCGGGGGAAGGTACTGCCCACATTTAGGATAAATTTTCTCACTTCTGTTAACTTACCACGAAAATCCCTTACAGGTGTTCCGAGAAACTCATCTCTCGGTTGATTCCAGATCTAGTCAAGCTGTAAACCAATAGCCACAACAGCAACTCACTCAAAAACATGCAATTTGGAACAAGAAAACCCCAGAATTGAAACTGTGGTCATATAGCTCCAAAGATTCTTTCCTGGTTTGCTTTCTGCTGCCAGGATAAAACGCCCTGACAAAAAGCAATTTAGGATGGTTAAGGAGCCTTGAGATAAGAACTCAAGAAACCCAGGAGAAACATTGTTTACTAGCTGTTTGTTCATGGCCTGCTAAGCTTGCTTTCTTTTGCTTTCTTCTATAACCCGTCTGTTCAGTGATGATACTACCCACAGTACACAGGCCCCTCCCTTATCAATCAAGAAAATGCTTGATCTGGTGTATTTGATCTGGGCAACCCATCAATGACAATCCCTCTTTCCCCTGGTTGTGTCAACCTGATGATAAAAGGCTATCACAGATCCCTAAGTACACACCATTGCAATCATTGAACTATCTCTTTCCTCCACCCCCATTTTTATTGGTTATTTTATTTATTTACATTTCAAATGTTATTCCCCTTCCCAGTTTCCCCTCGGCAAAGCCCCCTCCCCTCCCCCTCCCCTGCTTCTTATGAGGGTGCTCCCCCACCCAACTACCCACTCACTCCTCACCACCTTAGCATTCCCCTATGTTGGGCCATCAAGTCTCCACAGGATCAAGAACCTCCCATTCCATTGATGCTGGATAAGGCCATCCTCTGCTACATATGCAGCTGGAGCCATGGATCCCTCCATGTTTATTCTTTGGTTGGTAGTTTAGAACCTGGGAGCTCTGGGTGGTCTGGTTCATTGATATTGTTCTTCCTATGGGCTTGCAATCCTCTTCAGCTCCTTCAGTTTTTCCCCTAGATCTTCCACTGGGGTCCCTGGGCTCAGTTTGATGGTTGGCTGTGAGTACCTGCATCTGTATTAGTCTTTGTTAATCTTGTTCCAGTGTATTTTTTAATTAAAATTTAAATATTTATTTAAATAATTCCTTTCTCCAATTTTCAATACATAGTGTGAATATAATATGAGACACTACTTATTAGTGAATTGAAATAAAAATTTGTTTTATATCCACAATACAGTATAATTAATGTTACCTTCTTTATATATAATCTCAGATTCAATCACTATAGCAGCCTATTTGGTAATTATTATAACATTATTGAAGGTGAAAACAGACCAAATTAATAACTTTATCCAGAGATTACTCAATAAATAAGAGTTGGGAGATAGGACTATAACTCATCTGATACAATGCTTTTACACATACAATGCCTAAAGCCATGGACATTCTCATCAGAGAGAGAGAGAGAGAGAAAAGAATTCAGGTGATATTTATGCACAATTTAACAAAAGGCTAAAGGCTTTCCCTTGCATTGTACTGATACTGAGACAGCAGTGAATTGACAAAACCTTACATCCTAAAAAGCCTTATATATGTTTTCTTATCAAGTTATTTTGGAGCTGAGATAAGAGTAAAAACTTAGTGTTCCTGTGTGTGATTCAAGAAGGTCATCTGTTCCTGGTGGATTTTCTTCAGTTCTAACATTGCCTTAGAGGGACTCTTGGAAATTGCCAGCAGTGTTTCTTCCCACTATCTGACGCTGTTATTCTCACCTGATTTGAAAGATGCCAGGCAGTTCACTTCTGACTGCACTCTCAGGTCCCTTGACTCAGCTAAATCTCCTGCTCTGAAAATAAATTTGCCACTAATACCTTGTTCAGGATTGAGAGACAAATTTCAGGTTGTCTCCCTTAAGCTACTTGTAAATGGAACAATTCTCCTTTTAACTAAGGCATTTCCCACTAATTAAGTACAAAATTAAAGATTGCCTCTTCTCAACTAATTTTTGTAACTCTCGATCGTTAATTATTCAGTAAAAACCACCTAAAACTACACTTGTCTTAACTCTCTGGAGTCTTCTCCTTCTCTGGCTTTAAAGAGAAAAGAAATTGTCTTTTGTACAGCAGTGTAAATGGGAGGTAGTCTCTCTGTGAAGTTTACGGGGGTCCTCAGATCCATAAATAGGAAAAATACTAATAGTATAAACTCAAAATCAACACTCGATATAGTTATCATAAAACCTTAGGCTGAGTATGTACCATCTTTGAGTATAATTGTCTTTATGTCACTAAATATTTTTCTCATGGGATATGGTAAGTTGTAGGAAGAGGCGTCTGGGATGTGTGGGAGTGTTTGTGTGTATACTTCTGGCATGAGATGTATGTAACTCAAAAACATGTGTTTCTCTCCATAACTACCTTTATATACATATAGCAGCAATATAAATTTCTATATCAAGCCCAAAATGTTTTCTCTATTGTTTAGTTTATGTTCCTGTGGATATGATAAAATCAACTTAAAGATAAAATAGGATGCTCACCTCAGAATACAAATGCCAAGCTTAAGGAACAGTGCCATCCAGAGTGGGCAGGTATTGCCACCTCAGGATAACTGCCACAGACACGCCCATGGCCCAAACTAGTCCTCCCAGGACTCTTTCCCCAGATAATCCTACACTGTGTCAAGTTGATATTAACGCTAACCATCATATACATTAAAATGTTTTTCTGGAAATACATGATTACAAATTTTAAATTGGTTTTAAATACAAACCAATTGTGGTGCCATAGATATTAAATTTGAAGAACATGAAACTAGAGAGAAAACTAGTATCCTAGAAGCTAGATATGGGGACCAAAATGGATTTTATTATGTTTTCATTTATGTCCTGCATCTAAGTAGAATTTTGCATGCATAATTAAAATTGTAGCACATATGCCTGAAATTGGAGCATCCTACACATAGATTTCAGAATTGAGTATTAATAAAAATTAGCAATCTACCAGCTTTAATACACACAAAATATAGCTGATTATTGAGATAGGAGATGTATCTGATTTCATATTCAAGATGTGGAGGTTCTATCTTGTCTGAATCACTTATCAAAGCAAAAACAAAGATTATATTATTTTACCTTTAACTAATTGAAACATACCTTATGTATCAGGATAAATAACAGTTGGCAATATCAGAATAATTGCTGAGAAGAGCCTCCAAGGATTAAGAAGATTCAATGTTGTGGTGAGCTCCAAGTAGTGTAATTGACCCATATATAATGTTGAAAAGAAATTGAGTGTTTTTTTTCTAATGTTCCCTAAAGAGAAGTAGAAAGAACAATGAGTATAATTACCTGAGAGACATATTTGATTTCAGTAGAAGTAAAAACTTTTCAATAATTATATCTATTGTTAAATTGAGTAGACTGTCATAAAATAATTTCGGATCACTGGTAATCTTAAAAATAAAAGTTTTAAAAGTTTTCTTTCATCAGAAAAGAACATCTATGAACCTTCCAACTAGAAGTATATCATTTTATGACAGCTTTTCCTTGAACCCCATCAGCTAGCCTTGAGTAGAAGCAAGGAGACTGGGCTTGAGTGATTGTGAGAGCCTATCATATGTTGCTTACACTTTTCTAATTTTTTCTTTTCAATTTTATTAAAAACAGATCTTTTCATATCATATATGTCTATTATGGTTTCCCCTTCCCTGACTTCTCCGAATTCCTCCTCCCAATTTCCCCACACCCATTTATGGGCCCATCCCCTGTCTGCCTTTTGATAAAAAACAGATATTTAAGGGATGATAATAAAATAAAATAATATAAAATAAAAGCAAACCAAGGTTGATAGGACAAAACAAGCAAATAATGGGAAAAGACCAAAGGAAATAAACAAGAAAAACATTTATATAGACACAAACTTGTCTTCAGGAATCCCATACACACAAAACCAGAAACCAAATATAGACACAAAGGACCTGTAATATTAAAAAATAAATGCTTTGACAATTATGAGACAAAGAGTCTTCAAAGATGTCATTTGGGTTGTTTCCTGTTGGCCATCTACTGCAGAGCATGGATGTTGTTTCCCCAGTGAGACTCCCATGTTGAACACTACTCTTTTCATTTAAAAGTGGTTATCAATTGGAAATAGCTTCTGGAATAGGGATGGGGGTATGTATCCTTTCAGCTCAAAGACCTCATCTGGGACAGACTACTGCCGGCCCTATACTTGCTGCCACAGTTTCTGTGAGTTTATAGATGAGTCAATGCTTCTGTGTTTAGACGGTCTTGTGTCCTTGGTGCCCTCCTTCCACTCTGGTTCTTACACTTTTTCCCCATCCCCTTCCCCAGGGTTCCTTGAACCCTGTGGGTAAAGATTTGATGGAGACATCCCATTTAGGAATGAATGTTCCAAGGTCTCTCACTCTCTGAATATTATCTGGCTCTGGATCTCTTTAATTGATCCTCTCTGCTTCTAGAGAAAACTTCCCTGATAATGACTGAGCAAGTCCCTGATCTAGGAGTACAGCAGGCTATTCAGAATATGGTCTTGCTATATTCCTTTATTAGAACAGTAACATTTGGCTTTCTCCTAGGTCTCTGGCTATCTAGTCTCAGGTTCTTGGTCATGCAAGCAGCCTCCAGTATGGGTCCCACCTTATTCAATGAATCTTACATCAAATCAGATATCAGCTGTTTACTCCCACAAGCTTTATGCCAGTCTTGCACTAGTGTATCTGGCAGGAATGACACCATTGTAAATCAAAATGTTTGTTGATATTACTCCTTCAGTAGTATGTGGAGTACCTTCCAACACCCATATCCCACTGTCCCATATGGGTGAAAGTACCAGATAGGTAAAAGCTCTACTTCTTCATGTACAATGAATTATGTAGATGCTATCATCAGCAATAGAGCATTACCATCTCTTGTTGGAGAATAGCACATAACACTGACAAATGCCTTAGTTGTTTTGGGAGTCTTTCTCCTAAAACCTGTTTGACCACTGACTCAATTAGATGTAACCCATTCTGAGTTCTGGCAACTATATTTGGTGCTGAAAGAGTCCACTTGGAGCTCTGTCTCTGCCATTTTTTAGTAATTTCATTTATATCACTTTCTTATGCACAGTAATTTTAGGAATCTTCTACTGTATTAGATTTACAAAAGATCCCTGAAATGATTCCCAGTTTTAGTTTTTTCCTTCCCATATTTTCTCACCCTCCCTGTTTCATCTTCCTGTTCCAGTTCCCCTATTGTTCATTCATCTGGAACTATTCTGTTCTCCCTACCTAGAGAGATCCCGTTCCCTTCTACCTCATCCATTATTCTATCTATGCCTAATTTCTTTTGTTCTATGGATTACAGCTTGCATATCATTGATTCAATAGCTAACATCTACATAACAGTGAATACATACCACATTTGTTTTTCTGGGACTGGGCTGGCTCACCCTATTTCCCTTTGTTGCCTTACAAAGCTGGAAATTGCCCTTACAAGATCTGTGAAGAATTGTGTTGGAATTTTGATGGGGATTATGTTAAAATCTTATTGTTGTTGTTGTTTTTAGTCTGTCTCTTAGGAAAAAATACTAACAATGGCTAGCTAACATGTTTCAGTACATCTGTACATGACATCTTAATCTGTCATCTCACATATACACCCGTAGTCCCAGAAGATTATATCACTATTGATGGTATAGACATCTCAATTTTGAAAGCATCTTCTATGATAGAGAATTACGATATTGCTCATAAATGCATTTCTAAGAAAACATTGCAATTATTCAATGACACATAATTTAGTTCACTTTGTGTTGGCCACAGTCCAATCTTCCTTGATTGCCCAGCTTATTTTTCACAGCAACTGTAGCATTTCAAAATAACCATACTCTCAACATACCCATACATCTTAACCTTACTCTGCACTATTTCTCTGTTCACTTTACAGATGGCAAAGAAGATAATGCGCATTATTTCTCATGAATTACTTTGGGATATATAGTAAAACCAAGGCTCTCTTTGACAGGTTATGAGGTGTCACTTACATTGTCCCATAATTCACATAAGAAATAACAGGAAATGTTTCCTCTTACCAAACAGGTTCATCTTCCAGAGTCTATCTCCCAGGTTTTTTTTTTGTTTGTTTTGTTTTGTTTTTTTAACATTCTGTATGTTTAATACAGAGGCACTGAGGGAATCACCAAGAATATTTTCTGCACTGAAAAATTTAAAACAATCATTTGATCCTCCATTTATTGAGCCCTAATTTATTGATTTCTGTCACAGATGTTAATAACTGTTTATAAATTTTGAGAGTTGAAAAATAATGTTGCCACAACAATGACTATTATTCACTGAAAATAATTGCCTTGAATTTACTGGGATTCAGTGTGGTCTCCACATCAAAATCCTAAGTTAACTTAAGGAAAATTAATGATTTCCTTCTGATAAGACTCCACAAATCAAATCAGTTTTATATACAAACAGTTACTTTAAAAAGACAGGATCATGTCTACATAAATTCACTGTAAGTTAAAAGTGCCACGGGATAAAATGCATTTAATATACCTGGTGCAACACATATCATAGCAGTAACACAGTTTGCTGCTGTATCACTGATGAT
Source organism: Apodemus agrarius (assembly GCA_964023405.1). Taxonomy (NCBI): domain Eukaryota; kingdom Metazoa; phylum Chordata; class Mammalia; order Rodentia; family Muridae; genus Apodemus; species Apodemus agrarius. Next base: position 46,606,839 of record OZ030007.1, on the reverse strand, counting down.
CACGTGTCTGTTTGCAAGCTAGGGCTTGCAGGCACTGAGCAGTGTTTCTGGTGTCTTGTCACACATTGCAAGATACAATCAAAATCTGAATAGAAACAGTTTCTTCTTATTGAAGAATACTCCTCTCACATCATTATAGATTCAAAACAGCCATATAAAATGAGCCACTGTACATGAGAGATGATAAATACATGTCAATAGTAAACTAGCCATTCAAACCAATTACTTAATACATTGCACGATTTGCAACTAATTGTACTTCTAAATGGCAATTCAACCAAAATGTGCTCCTTAAATGATGACTAAAAAATAATCCTTATTGCAAATGCTTTAGTTTTAGAAATCTGTAGTAAGATGTGTCACTGAAATAAAGAAAGTGACAAACTAGATGTAGGTGCACAGCACTGTGTGAAACACAAGAATAAAAACTACAGTAGGCAGGACTCTTGATTATATTCAAACAAAACTTCAAAAAGATGTCCTCTAGTCATAAGTGATTTAATGTTTGTGGTAGAAAATCAGAAGGATTCTGAAGAAAAGAGATTCAGAAAAAGTATAGAGGGAAAAGGACAAAGAAACAGTATAGAGATTATTGAAAAAATAGTGTAAGAATAAAAACATCATTGTATACTCTAGTGACAGAAAACGGGTGTAGGCATTCACCAGAATGCTATCTCTTGTCTCTGGACTTCTTTAATTTCTCTTACTATAATTCTCCCTCCTACTTTTCCATCTTAATGGCCTAGTAAGATCTCCCCCTCCCAATTCTGTTAAAGTACCTTTGATGAAGGACTCTGACATATCTACAATAATCAGACTTTTCAGAGCTGTGGTAGAAACAAGAAGCAGGAAAATACACCTAACAGGTAATATTTGTTTCTACTCAAGTTTTATCACTGCCATTTTCCCCCACAAGACTGGTCCAGAAATCCCAAGTGGAGGGGCACTAGCATGGAGTATTTCAAAATTATTGACTCAATAAAAACTTTTAAAGGGATAAAATATAATCAACGTAAGTAGAATAAAACAGTCAAACAGAAAGGATCACAATGAACTGGATACAATTCAAGGAAAGGGCTTCCTGGCAATGAGCCTGGAGTGTGACACATGGGTCAGGTCGTGGAAGATCTTAAACATGAGGCTGTGTGTTCCAGCGACCGAATCTGATTTTGAGTTCTAACATCTGCCAAGCTAATGCATGCTATGTGCTTCACATGCAAAGCATCGTCCTCATTATCAAGACCTTTGGTTACTTTTGTTATTTAGTAAGTACCTCTTGCTCCTCACCCCATCATTTTTGTCAATCTGATAGTGTCATACACTGTGCTGTTCTCGTAACAAGTTTAAGACCGTGCCACAGTGGTGACATCTCAGGCTATTCTTCCTGGCATGGTGTCTTTCTACTATTCTATTTGAACTTAGGGCATAAAACTCACTGGGTTTGCCAATCTGTTCTACATTCTCTCACTTGAAATCCATCCAAAGAATTAGCTAGGAAAGAAATCTTTCTTAAGGCAGGCGTAAAGTTTGAGCCTTATAAAATAAATAAAACCTGTGGGGAAATTAATGCGTTTCAGCCGCATTAAAAATCTGTACTTGTGTTTTGTGACTCTTTTCAAACTCAGCCTCCCTCTACCTTATAATTAATATTCTAGAGTCTTGATCGCAGAGTGTGCACCCATCACAGGAAAACTGTGCTGTTCTTTCTTTTGATATTTTTTTTGTTCACATGCCAAGCACTGCTGTGCAGTCTTCTCAGGGGAATTCTATTTCAACTCCAGAAAGTTGTTAACATAAGGCTGAGCCTGTTCTGTGACCTTATTATGACAGCTTCTTCAAACTACCAAAGATAAAAGACAGGGGAAGTTCAGAAACTATGTCCGCTGTGCACATGCCTTGCGATACACTAACTTTGGAAATGGAGCAAGAGTCCTAGACGTAAGACAAAGCAGTCAATCAGGCCTCAGGCCTCTTAGCTCTGCTAACCATCAGGGATTTTCCAGAACCTAAAATTAATCTGTTAAAATGACGACGAAACAAATATTCAGACAGAAAAGATCCTCAAACCTGTTCAGCCCTTTGATTCAGTGTGTTCGACATGTTATGTTCCTCCACAGTTTCTGTATAGAATTCTCTCTCCCCAAGATGATGAAGATAAATCCTGGTATAGCAGCACCATATAGAGAGGCTGTAAACTTTGAATGGCAGATATAAAATGACCATATGATACAATATCAAGATTTTAAAAAAAAACCAAAATTATACAAACATATTTACAAAAGCTCTATAACGTCCAAGCACGGTTTAAAGTGGTGAAAATTGATAAGCAACCAAAATTACCCAACAACGAATGCATGATTATCTTTATATTCATAATATGAAATACTATATATTTGCTTAGAAGGAAATTAATAAAGTTGATAATACATATATATTACATTTATGATATAATGCATTTGAAAATGAAAAAAGCATTAAAACTGCAATATTGCTTGCATTTTCATATGAGTGCTGGGATTTCGGCCACATTGTCTCCATAGGCTGCCTTCTCCCCAAGCGTCATTGCCCATTTCCGATTTATAATCTAGCTTTAATTTATCTTTTATGTCAAATCTGTGCATAAATGATTTTATGTGTCTATGTAACCTCTAGGATCCCCAAATGAGAGGAAACATGATATGTGTCTTTCTAAACCTAAATTTATTTTGCTTAATGATGACCCTCCCATTACATTGCGTAGGCACCCCTGTCTTAGAGATCTTCAAGTATATATACACAAGTTGTGTATGTGTGATATACTATAGCTTTATTTTTAATGATTTAGGGAACCTCCATATTGATTTCAATGCAAGGGAGACTATTTTATGTTCTTAACAACAGCATGTAAGGGTTTACCTTCCCTGTATGGTTTCCTAAATATATTATTAAATATTTTTCTTAAGCTAGCCATTCAGAATTGGTGAGATAGAATCTCGGCACTGTTTTAACATGTAACACCTTGATATATAATTGAACATGTACATGCATTTATTGCCTCTTAGCTTTTGTATAGAATGAGAAATGTGGATCTATTTTTATTTTTCCTTTCAAGTTTTTGTTAAGCCTGGCTAAGTGCTTTCAACTCTATACTTTTTAAGGCACCATTGCTTTGTTTCATTGATTCATCTTTTTCTTTCCCTGTCATTGATATCTGTCTTGACCTTTATTGCTTTTGTCCGTCTTCTTATTTGTATTTTAATTTTTCCTTGTTTTCACATCATCCCGAGATGTTTCATTAAGTTATTTATTTGAATGCCCTGATTTTTTTTATTGGTTTTTTATTTTTTTATTTTTTTATTTTTTGGATATTTATCTACATTTCAAATGTTTTCCCCTTTCCAGGTCTCCCCTTCAGAAATTCCCTATCTCATTCCCACCCCTGTCTCTGTGAGGGTTCTCCCCCACCCACCCACCTCTGTCCTCCCACCTTGGCATTCCTCTACATTGGGTTATCAAAAACCCTCAGACCAAAGGGCCTCTCCTCCCTCTGATGTCCAACAAGGCCATCCTCTGCCACACACGTGGCCAGCATTATGGCTCCTTCTATGTGTATTCTTTGGTTTGTCCAGTTTACAAGAGCTCCAGGGGGACTCTGTTGGCCTGTTGACACTGTTGCTACCTCCATGGGGAAACAAACACCCTCAGCTCTGTCAGTCTTTTCTCCAACTCCTCCATCTGGGACCCCTGAGCTTAGTCCAATGATTGGCTGAAAGCTTCCGCCTCTCTGTCAGGCTCTGGCAGATCCTCTCAAGAGATAGCCATGTCTGACTTCCATCGGCAAGCACTTCCTGGCATCCACATTAATGCCCTGGTTTTGTGGCTGTATATGGGATGGATCCCCAGGTGGGGCAGTTTCTGGATGGCCTTCCCTTCAGTTTCTGCTCCACACTTTGTCTCCATATTTCCTCTTGTATTTTATTCATCCTTCTAAAAAGTACAGAAGCATCAACATCTTGGTCTTCCTTCTTCCTAGGCCCATATGGTCTGTGAATTGAATCTTGGATATTTTAAACTGCTGGGCTAATATCCATTTATCAGTGAGTACATACCATGTTTGATCCTTTGTTGACTAAGTCACCTCACTCAGGATGATATTCTCAAGTTCCATACATTTGCCTGAGAATTTCATGAAATCGTTGTTTTTAATAGCTGAGTAGTATTCCATTGTGTAAATGTAGCACATTTTATGTATCCATTCCTCTGTCACAGGACATCTTGGTCCTGCCCAGCTTCTGGATATTATAAATATGGCTGCTATGAACATAGTGGAACCTATTTCCTTATTGCATGTTGGAGCATCTTCTGGGTATATGCCCAGGAGTGGTATAGCTGGGTCCTCAGGTAACACTATGGCAAATTTTCTGAGGAACTGACAGACTGATTTCCAGAGTGATTGTACCAGCTTGCAATCCCACCAGCAATGGAGAAGTGTTCCTCTTTCTCTACATCTTGACAACATTTGCTGTCACCTGAGTTTTTTATCTTAGCCATTCTGACTGGTGTGAGGTAGAATCTCAGGGTTGTTTTGATTTGCATTTCTCTGATGACTAAGGGAAATTTCATTAAGCTATTTATTTGAATGCCCTGATTTTTTTCTAACGCAGCTGTTTATAGCTATAAAGTTACTGTTTGAAATTGTTTCATTGCATCCCATTGGATCTGATGTATTGCGTTCATATTTTTATTTGACTCTAGAGAATTTTTAACTTCATTGCTCATTGATTTTTAATTGGCCAGTGGAGGGTGTGTGCATGCCATATCAGACCTGTGGAAGTCAGGGAAAACCTGCAGGTTCATTATTTTCTGTGTTGCTTTATTTAATATCATTTATATAATTCCCATTATAATACACCTCCTTCTCTTTACCACGGTGTTATCAGGACCAACACTTCATCAAAAATGAAAAGATTTATTGAGATAAAAAGGATACATATCTAGAAGTGAAAGAATCTTGATATAATTTAATTCCTTTTCTTGAGAAGGCTTTGGAAGCCGTATGTGGTTAAAGTGTTGACCTATTCTACCTTACATCGAACCATTTGATAGCCCAGCACCAGCAGCTCCTTTAGAACATGCTCCATATACCTATGAGCTCTCTTGAAGTTATGCTGCATCATATGAACCTACTGACTAGCAAGAACTGACTATACTAATACCAAACAAAGGACACCCTGATACTAGCTGTGCTTAGCACACCATATACTCCCAGGAGCATTTGAATTACAGTCATAGAAAAACTTAATCAAATAATAACCTGCCATGGTTTACAGAGATTATCAAAGTAATTCACTTCCTGACTTTCTGATCCCAAATATTACTGTATTGAAATATGCCAGACGTCTTTTGGATTATGTTTTAGTTAGGGTTTTATTGCTGTGAAGAGACACCATGTCTAAAGTAATTCTTATTAAAAAAAAAACAAACATTAATGGTGGCTAGCTTCGAGTTTCAAAGGTTTAGTTCATAATCATAATGGTGGGAAGCATGGCAGAGTGCAGGAAGACATGATAGATACTAGGGAAGGTGCTGAGAATTCTTCATCTGGATCTGCATCCAGCAAGGAGAAAACTGTGTGACTGGATTTAGCCTGAGCATAAGAGACTTCAGAGCCTGCTCCCATAGTGACACACTTTCTTCCAAAAAGCTACAGCTATTCCAACAAGGGAACACCTCCTAATAGTACCACTCCTTATGGGGCAAGTATTCAAACACATGAATCTATGGTAGCCATTCCTCTTAAAACCAGCACAGGTTATAACAGTTCTCCACATCTCATAATGAAATCTCCTGTTCTGCTAGTGTGAAAGTCTGATTGTTATTCACAGCCAAAGAAAATTACATTGAAATTAAAATTTTTCTATTTGGTGTCAAAAATGATACAAACTTATAAAAAAGAGTACTCCAGAGAAGGAGGCAGTGAACAGTAGGCAAGTAGAAATTCGAGTCAACTCAAATATTAACCAACTTGGAGGAAATTACTACAAAACCTACTGGTCATTCAAATCCTAGACATGACCTAAACTTTTCTGGTCTTTCCACATTATTCAGCAAGGTTCTAAGAACATAGTGGTATCTCAATAAATATTGATTATTATTATTGAACTCCAATACTCTGAACCTCTTCAATTTTTTCCTTTTGTCTCTGCTTGTGTATTTCTCTATGGGAGATGGATTTTATTTTTGATAGCTCTTACAATATAAAACCTTAACACAAACCCCTCTAGTACCACATAACAGTTATTATCTAAGTCATTTTCATCCTGCTAGATTATGTTGTCTGCCCAGCAGAGCAATGCCACCAAGAAATGAAGTGTGCATCAGGTTTAAATTATTGGGAAAAGTTAAGTTTTAAAAGAATCAACAAATTCCTTAAATGTAATGAGTACAAAGGTCCCAATAATCTATTGCTCCCTTTGAATCTGCAACAGTCATTTCAGAAATCCACACTCTATTTTCCAAGTAAGAGAAAAGCAGTTAAGCCAGAGCTTCAGCAGAAGGACACAAATGCAGTGCCAGAGGCTGTTTATTTTAAAGATTCTGAGTACTACTTAGAAGTCAATAAAATACAAATGCAAATTATCTTGAGTTTCAGACTGAAACATGTCAATAAAACTTGGCTGAGTGAACATTATTTCTTATCATCCAGATGTGAAAACGTAAGAGACATACAATGGAAAAGATAATACAGAATCCTTCATGTAGATCTAGACTCCAGTTCCCAAGAACATTAGAAGTCTTCACTGGCTCCAATATTTCCACGGTTTCCAGTTTTACATTATCCACAGAACACCATGGTTTTCCTTTGATTAAAAAGAAATATTTGTGATGCTGTGCACAGAAAATTTACATACTGTAAAAACATTCTAGCAGTTTTCTCTTTGTTTCTGAAAGCTTATTTTACCATACACTGTGATTTCAAAAATTGCACATATTTTAAATGAAAATAAAACTAAATCAATTTGCTCAATGTGGAATAGAGTATTATACTGACTCTCTACAGCTTTGTGTGAGTTTGTGTTGGCGTATGTACATTTTTATATGTGTGTACATGTATATATGTGTGGTGACCACATATTGGCATTAGGTATCTTTCTCTATTTAATTTTTGAGACCCAGATTTTTATTGAACCTGGAGCTCACTGATCTAATAGCCTTGCTATCCAGCAGACCTCAGAATTTCTTAGCTCTGTCTCCCCAGTGATGGATTTATGGACATGCATTGGTGCTCCCAGATATTTGCACATAAACTCAAACTCAGGTCCTCATGCATGCACATCAAGCATTTGATCAACTGAGTCATCTACCCAGCCTCTCCTTACATTTTTTGGCAGAGCTGATGAGTACAATAAACAGAAATACTAGGACAAATCGAGCTCTGGAGAATTCAAACTTAATAATTGCTTCCAAAGAGCACGATGGGTAAAAATAAGCAGAATGCTTCAAATCTGCCAATTAAACCATCAACAAAATATATTTGACAATCCCTGGAGAAGAGATGCTACATAAAGTCCAAGAATGATTAGCATTCAAGATTAGTACAGTGAGAAGATTTTGAAACTGTCTTTAATTAAATTTTTGCTGATATTGAGAGGGATTCCTATTTGCCTTATAGAAAAATCAAAGTAAAGAGAAGCTATATTTAGATTAAAAGTACAGTAGCTAGTAGCTAGAGCTTGCTTCAGCAAATTTTAAAGACTCGTCTGCTTTCCATCAAATAACCCCTAAAGTGTCATATTCTTGTTAGCTTCCCAAGCAAAAGCAAGAAATACTCTATTAAAATTTTTATAGCTGAGTAAACCAAGTCCCAAAGCACAATAAAAAATATAGCAAAAAGAACAATAAGTTTTCACACTGTTACTTTATAAAATAAGTTTATTTCTGGTTTTTGGCTCTTCCCCTTCTCAAAAGAAAAGTGAACCATGACCAGAATTGACCCAAATTGGGCTTCAAATCTTTCTCTGTTCAAGCTACCCACTATGTCTTGGATTTTTTTCAATAAAATATATTCATGATACTCTATAAATTAAGACTCGGGGGCTGGGGAGATGGTTCACTGGGTAAGATCATTTATTGCTGTCACAGAAGCCTAGGGTTTGATTCTTAGTACCCACATCAGGCAATTCATAACTGCCTGTACCTCCAATTCCAGGAGTAGTGAACTAAAATATCTACTGTTAAAGAATATCATCAAATTTTAAGTACCATCTGATAGAAAGTTACACAGAATTTAAGCAGTGATAGAAAACACATTTAGCTTTAGAACTGCTAAAACATTCACCTTGGGATCAAGAGAAGAACTCAGCTCCCAGATTATCTATGTCTAAATGTTAATACATAGAAAAGTCTGATCCTAGGAATTCTCTTGCCTAGGACATCAACCCAACACTACCTTCTCCACAAATTATTGTATCTTCCCACTACAATTAATTTAACCTAGATAATTCCTCACAGGCATGACCAGAGGCCTTTGTCTCCTAGGTGATTCTAGACCCTATCAAGTTGACAAGATTAATCACTAAAGTTGGAAAAGGTAAGAATGATAACATATATGTATATCATTGTCATAGCAAATTCAAACACTCGAGAAGCAAGCGGTCGTTAGAAGCTACGAATTGAGAAGTTAAGTAGTTTTGCATTTTTTAAACTGTTTTCTGGAGAAGATAAGCAAACAATCAAATTTCTAGAGATTTTGATGTCCCAGAAAGAGTTTCCTGGAAAGTGGTAATCGGATGGGAGTAAGATCTTACAAAGCATGCTGTGCAAGTGCAGAGTCTTTTCTCAAGTTCCATGGAAGCAAAGATCATAGAATATATTACCCAAAGTGACACAGCATTGAAATCAAAACTGACTTCTGTTAATAATTGTACCCAGACATAAGCTGAGAAACTGTTCTGGCCTGAAGCTGGGATATGCCCTAAAGGCTTGATAACTGATGGGATTTGAAGTGATCTTGGAAGTCCTGAGGACTAATACTTTGATCAATTCATAATTTAGAGGGGCCTTTGAGAGGTAGTGGAAAAATAGAAGTTGGTATTTAAACACATGCCTTTGAGTTGTTCTTTGTCTCTGATCCCTTCCTAATACTCCTTAGCTGAGATGAGATAGTCTTTCTCCACCATGTTTCTCTTCTGTGTTTTCACCTTGTTATAGGTAAAAGGATGTTGACTCCATCAACCACAGCTTCAAGTAAGTCATTCCTTCTCCAGCTGATCTTTACAGATATTTGTCTCAGCAATAGAAATCCTAATACACATGTTCCCAGGGGGCCTGGTGCAAATAGATAGCATGTGTATAACAATACTTCATATTTCCTAGGTACATCATACACATTCTTTCTTTGTTCTAAACAAAAGAACCACAACTTCCAAAGAATCAATTTTGCTCCATTGATGACTTATTTAGACTTTCAATACCTTTCAGTACATTGAAAACCTAACATAGTCCCATGCTTTGATCAGAGACTGCAGTAAAAAATGTTGAGAATCTGTTCTTCTTTCTTAAATTCACTTCCTAGAGATCTCCAGAAATATCACATACAGTAAAATCCTAGATATGATACTTAAAAAGTAAGTGGAAGCATGTTATTAACAAACTTCTACCTGAATTTTCTCATCAATAAAATGGGAATAATAGTCACTACATAGGAGGCTATAGTAAGGATAAAATAAACATAAACTAACAACAGCAAGGAAGTAGTTTGAGGAATACTAAAGCAAAGGGTCAGAAAACTACATCCTAGGTCCAATGTTGATTTTGAACAATGTCTTTTTCTGACTGATGCATAAAACTTATATTATTATTTATTTATTAAGAATCCATTGTTTCCAGTATATATATATATATATGCATATATATGTATATATTGGTTTATATAATGTTCAAAACAGGGTGAATGTATCTGGTTCTCATTTATCATTTCCAGGTGGCAATAAACCAAAATTATGAACCCTGAAAGCACAAGTATGCACTATACAGACTGAACAGATTATATTTAGTAATATATATGTATATACACTTACATATATGCATGCAATACCAATTAATGAAAAAAATCAGCCAAGAAATTAAAAGAGAGCAAAGAAAGTTATAGAGGAGGGTCTGGAGAGATGAAAGGAAAGGGAGAAATGTTGTACCTATATTATAATCTCAAATTTTAAAAAATATAAACAAATAATAGTGGGGTAGTTAATATGTGTGTCACAGTTTTCCCAAGTCTAGAGGTGCAATGCACAGAGAGAAAAGGACTACATAACTTTGCAATGGAGACATAAAGAAGCTTTACCTAATGAATTTTCCTACCAGGATGGTCCCATACATCTCAGGCTCTAGACTCAGTCTAGTACCAGGTCAAGACTTACAGCCCAACCAACCACAGGAGTTAAAACATAATGCATAGGAATTAAATAAGCTGTGCATGTAAAAAAAAAAAGCTGTACACAGAAACTGAGAGACTGAAGAAGGAAGGTGAGGAACAGAAATTGGTGGAAATGCATGTGCATAGATCAGGAGAATTTATAGTCTTAAAACTCCCATCCAACCAAAAGGGTCTAACATGTTCACAATACTTTTCAGACATATAAAAACAATGACAATCATAAAATTTATGTGGAACCAAAAAGTATTTGAACGAGACAAAACAATTTGAATAACAAAACAAAACTAGAATCAGCAAAATATCTCATCACAGAATGCATTGCAGAAGTGTACCAATCTGAACAGAATGAGTGGTACAGGCACAATGGAGGAGAGCGTATTACAGGGATAAATGTGTGCATCCATTGTCAATTGATCCTCACCAACAGTGTCAACAATACATAAGAGGGACACATGTCTCTTGAATAAATAATTTTGAGAATTATAGATATAAATAGAGCTAGAATCTGGAGCCTTTACTTCATAGAATGGAAAAAAAATCATTCAAAAGTATATTTAAATATCATCCTAAGTGAATTAACCCAATCACAAAAGAATGCACATGAAATGCAATCACTGATAAGTGGATAGTAATGAGCCCAGAAGCCCTAAATACTCAAGACACAAATAGCAAGTCAAATGATTCCCAAGAAGAAGAAAGGAGAGGACCCTGGGCCTGTAAAGATTGCATCCAGTTTAGTAAAGAAACCGAGGGGGGAGGGGGAATGATTGGGGAACAGTTGGGGGGGAGAGGAACTATGGGAACTATGATGGGTGGGAACTGGGAAAGGGGAAAGCCTTTGGAATGTAAACATAGAATATAGAAAATAAAATAAAATTTTAAAAAAAGCCTATGCTATGATATAAACTCTCAAAGTAAGTAAAAAGGAAATATGGAAAAGCCTAATGACATTGATCTGGGCAGTGGTATTTCTATTGGCTTTCAAATCAAATGAGAAATAAAAACAATAGAAATGAACTGGATTTTATCAAACTAAAAAGCATCCATATAGAAAATAAAAGGTTTTGTTTGTTTGTTTGTTTGTTTGTTTGTTTGTTTTTTCGAGACAGGGTTTCTCTGTGTAGCCCTGGCTGTCCTGGAACTCACTTTGTAGACCAGGCTGGCCTTGAACTCAGAAATCTGCCTGCCTCTGCCTCCCAAGAGCTGGGATTAAAGGTTTGCGATTGGGAAAAGATCCTCACCAACCCTACATCTGACAGAGGGCTAATATTCAATATATACAAAGAACTCAAGAAGTTAGACCCCAGAGAACGAAATAACCCTATTTAAAATATGGGGTACAGAGCTAAACAAAGAATTTTCACCTGAAGAACTTTGGATGGCTGAGAAGCACCTTAAGAAATGTTCAACATTATTAGTCATTAGGGAAATGCAAATCAAAACAACCCTGAGATTTCACCTCACACCAGTCAGAATGGCAGACTAAAAACTCAGGGGACAGCAGGTGTTGGCAAGGATGTGGAGAAAGAGGAACACTTTTCCATTGCTGGTGGGATTGCAAGATGGTACAATCACTCTGGAAATCAGTCTGGTGGTTCCTCAGAAAACTGAGCATGACACTTCCGGAGGACCCTTCTATACCACTCCTGGGCATATACCCAGAGGATTCCCTGGCATGCAATAAAGACACATTCTCTATTATGTTCATAGCAGCCTTATTTATTTATTTATTTATTTATTTATTTATTTATTTATTGGTTTTTCGAGACAAGGTTTCTCTGTGTGGTCCTGGCTGTCCTTGGAACTCACTCTGTAGACCAGGCTGGCCTCGAACTCAGAAATCCACCTGCCTCTGCCTCCCAAATTTTCCCAGGTTGGGAAAAGATCTTCACCAACCCTACATCTGACAGAGGGCTAATATTCAATATATACAAAGAACTCAAGAAGTTAGACCCCAGAGAACGAAATAACCCTATTTAAAATATGGGGTACAGAGCTAAACAAAGAATTTTCACCTGAAGAACTTTGGATGGCTGAGATTACAGACGTGCCTTGCGCCACCACACCAGGCTCTAGCAGCCTTATTTATAATAGCCAGAAGCTGGAAACAACCCAGATATCCCTCAATGGAGGAATGGATACAGAAAATGTGGTATATTTACACAATGGAATACTACTCAGCAATTAAAAACAATGAATTCATGAAATTCTTAGGCAAATGGTTAGAACTGGAAAATATATTAAGTGAGGTAACTCATTCACAAAAGAATGCACATGTAATGCAATCACTGATAAGTGGATATTAGCCCAGAAGTTCTGAATACCCAAGATACAACCCACATATCAAATCATTCCCAAGAAGAAAGAAGGAGAGGACCCTGGTCCTGGAAAGGCTTGATGCAGCATTGTAGGGGATTGCCAGGACAGAGAAGTGGGAGGGGGTTGATTGGGGAACTGGTGGAAGGAAGAGGGCTTATGGGACTTAGGGGGAGAGGGGAGCCTAGAAAGGAAAAATCATTTGGAATTTAAACAAAGAATATAGAAAATAATAAAAAATGAATAAAAAGAAAATAATGAGTAGAGAAACAGCCTTAGAAATGGACAAAATATATATGATGAGAAATTTCATAGTGTGAAATGTATAGGAAATCATCAGTATGAGGGAAAATTAACTTAATTAAAAAATCAGAAAAATAATTGACCAGATTGTCCTTAAAACAGATATACCATCAGCCAATAGGTATATGAAAAACGTACAAACACTCTACTTCACCAACCACAAGGAACATGTGTCACATGCAGAATCTTAAAAAGTTGACCTCATAAAATCATGGAGTAGAATGGCAGCTACTTTGGGTTAGGGGGGTAGAGAAAAATGGATACGCTAGCCAAACCCCACAAAGTCTCAGTGGTTAAACAGAATGATAAATCCTGGAGTTTCCAGCATGATGAACACAGCTAATATTATTTTTCATGATATAATTGATATTTAGATCTTAGATATTCTTAATAAAACTGTGATAAAACTGCTCATTAGTTTGGTTGTGACAGTTCTTTCACAACATAGAAGAATAGAATATTTTATATAACATAAATATCATATGCCAATTATGCCTCAATAAAGCTGCAAAGGGAGCCCAAATCTAAATCATCCTCTGTAAATAACAGTATGAAGGTTTAATAATGAAAGTAAAAGAAATATGTTTATTATTATAAAGTGCAAAGAATCTGTTTAATTGTTCAGATGTAACTGTATATGTGATATCTAAGTATTTGCCTTATTCCGATTTTATCAGAAATTCAATGAATAAATGGTTAAATTATTATGTATAAATGCATAGGTAGTGATGCTTTGAATATGCCATGTTTCCCTGTTTGTTGGTCATTTCTAAGTTTATGCATCCCTACAAAGCCTTCCTCCAGTCCAAATAAATAGAACATTCACACTGCCAATAAGGCTTTTATGTTTCTTAATCTAATGGTAAAAGATATGAGGGAACCTTCATAGCCAGGTTGGTGCTAAGCCACAAGACTCCAAAGAAAGGACACTCCTAATGTTTCCTAGAAGTGGTGTTAAATTGTCTTTTGAAGGATGATTGATTGTAAGAAGTGGAAGTTTATAGGGGGAAAGCATTGCATAGAAGCATATGCAAAATAGACAGACATAGAACAACCTCCTCCTGAAATTTTACCAAGGTTCATCAAATAGCAGAGCAGTGAGCCCTGCTCATCTGTGCAACTACCACTGTGGTCCTTTTCCACTTAGCTCCAACTTCAATGCTGTAAGCACTTCCAATGGAGAAAAATGAATATATATGTGTGTGTATGCACACACACACACACACACACACACACACACGCACACACACATATATATATGTATACATATACATATGTTTTTCCATTTCCTTGCTCATCTCCTTAATCATTTTCTGTTTATCAGTTGAATCCAATCATTCAGTTCTCTCATCTCCTTGAGCTCTATTTCAGCTGTCATTATGTGCAAGAGCTGACTGCAAACCAGACCCAAGGTCAGTTCTACATTAAAATTCTGGCATTCAGCATTTATGGATTAGAAGAACAAAAGCTAAGCCTGTTAAAGGGCTGGGAAAACTGGCTTCAAACTTAAACCTCACTGTGAACACTGCTTTATTTTTCTTTCCTTTTGCTGTATTTTGTTGTGAGCATATATAGTCCTTAAGGCTGACTTTAAAAGAAACTGAGGCTATTGAGGGAAAATAAGAATAATTTAGAACTCTATAAAAACAAAGCAAAACACACCTTTAATACATAAGGGGAAATGTCTTTCTTTTTCCAGTAAATAAATTTCCATGTATTTGTTAACTTTACATCCCCATTGCAGTCTGCTTCCCCTCACAGTCTTCCCCTCCATCCCACTTTCCCTAATCTGAGAATGGGGAGGCTTCCCTGGGTACCAACCCACCTTGGGACATGAAGTCACTGCAAAACTGGGCACACCTCCTACCATAGAGGCCAGACAATGCAGCCCAGTTACAGGAATAGGATCTACAGACAGGGAATAGAGTCAGGGAACACCCTCCACCACGGCCACCCCTGCTTCAGTTACTGGGGAACGAACTCCCATGAAGATCAAGCTGGACATTTGCTGCATGTGCAGGAGCCCTCGGTCCGGCCCATGTATTCTCTTTGGTTGGTGGTTCAGTCTTTGGGAGCCCCCAAGGGTCCAGGTTATTTGACTCTGTTGGTCTTCCCATGGACTTCCTATTCCTTTCAGGACCTTCAATTCTCAATCCTGCAGGGGAAATGTCTAAAACTGAAAATTGTATGTCTACCTCTCCCATTCCTGTCAATTCCTAAGAGTTTCTTCATTAGCCAAATATAAATATAAATGGAAATAAATCTTTCCTCACTAGACAGCCACATACTGTACATTATGGTGAAAAGCTTAGCCTGTATGCTCAGGGATGCACTCAAAGAGACTGGCCCTCCATGGAGAATTCACAGTGAAGGGACTACAGGGTGTTCCCCTCTAGAGGTCAGATTAAGCACAGACCATACCCACACACCATTTTCGAGGCACAAACCAAATACAAAGAGGTCCTTTATTAAGCATGGCACAGAAAGAAGATGCCTGAATCTGAATAAGGCAGAAACAGCAGGAAATAGCTTTGCAAGTATTTATTTTAAGAGGAAAAAAGGGGTGGTCTGTGTTAAAATGATTTAGGACACATTGGTAAGTTCTGATTGGGTGTTTTAATTAGGTTTGTCAAAATAATAAATTTTAACTGTTGAAAGTTGATGTTTTGATAGTCAGATGTTGGTGGCCAGTCTTGGGAATGAGTCAGGCATAACAGTGGCCAAAGAAGGGAATAGAACTTGATGGCTAGCTTTAGAAATGCTACATAATTGTTTAGGAGGGAGAGAGAGGGCAGAACCTATTGGCGACATGTTTGCCATGCTCTGGCCTTCTAGAGCCCTTCACAGACCTATGAGAAAGAATCAAGCTCAGGGTCACACTGTCCTTACGCAAATGATCCCTGATCAAACAGGTTGATACTCTGCAGTCCCCTTGAGAAGCTACTAAAGAGGGCAGTGTCATCACTTTCCTCACAAGTCCCCATAATTTACGGGGGTTACTCCACCCACTGAGCCCCTATTTTTTTAGTTGTTACTTGATTGCCTCATTATATGAATCAGAAAATAACTACAGTGTGCAATGGGAATATCTGGTCTGTCGTCTTATTATTTTCTTTACCCATTTTGAATGTGACACTCACTCTTTCACTTTGGAACACTGACTTCTGTGCAGCAGTGAAAGACGTTCACGTGCTGAATCAGTTCCTCTCTTGTAATGAAGATCCTCTCCTTGATGGACCTCTAGCCAGAGTTTACTGAGACTTCTTGTGACTCTGCCTTAAGAGCTGCAAAATCAGCACAAATGATGTCCTCAGCCCTAGCTTCACCCTGAGACTCTAGCCAGCACTGGAATGTCTTCTTTCAAGGACACACTCTTAAAATGGCCCTAGTTCCCCTTTAGTGGGTCTGCCTGAGGCAGCTCAGTACAGCTAGGAAATCTTGTTCTTCATTCTAGATAATTCTGTGGAGGCACTTGAATATTCCCTTAAGACAGAAATTTTTATTATTTTCCCCCTTTTAAGGTATATCCATGTTTTCTGCCACTTAGAACTTGCACCTTAAAGACCCAAAAGATGTTTCTTTTAAAAAACATGCAGGAAGATGACTATATACTTCACTTACCTCCCAGCCCATTAGTCTAGTTAAACTTCATTCCAAAACTATGGCTTCATTTATTCTGATAATTCACTAATTAAAATTTTAAATTCAGAGATCCTACATGGTTTCTTCCCCTCTTCCCCATTCCTCTTTTCAAATGCCCTCCTCTGGCTGGTGAGACAGATGGCTCAATGGATAAAAGCATTTTGCTGCCAAGCCTGATAGATAACTTGAGGTCAATGCATAGGATCCACATAGTGGTAGGACTGTCAACTCCTGCAAGTTGTCCTCTGACGTGCTTGCCCAGCAAACACACACACACACACACACACACACACACACACACTCACACACACACATACACACACACATACACACACACATACACAGAAAGAAAGAAAGAAAGAAAGAAAGAAAGAAAGAAAGAAAGAAAGAAAGAAAGAAAGGAAAGAAAGAGAGAGAGAGAGAGAGAGAGAGAGAAAGAAAGAAAGAAAGAAAGAAAGAAAGAAAGAAAGAAAGATTAAATTTAGACAATAAACATTGTTTTAAATTGCCCACCCCACTTGTATTTAGTCATCCTCTCCCAGTGCAATTTTAGGAGATGCAGACCAGACCAAAAATATGCGACTTTGCAGGAGAATTGTTTTGAACTGAAGGTAACTGAGGAGAATTAAATTAGTATAAATCTCTCTGCCTGAACCATTTGTCTAAAGGGAGGGCACTCACTTATAAACATGTCTCTTCTTCCTTCCTTACCAGGGATGATATAAATTAATAAGCTCAGAAAATTGTAGTGCCCCATCATGTCAGACACAGAGAGAATAAGCTACACTGCAAACTGTTTACCAGCTTTTATCTACCATCACTTTCTCCATGTTACCGTCTGACCAGTGATTATCCTAGAAAGTCAAAGCCCTTTGATTTTTTTTCTTATAGTGTTTTTTGTTTACAAAAAAAAAAATGAATACTCACATTTGTGAGGTCAGAGGCCAGCCTCCAGGAGGCAGTGGATTCCTGAGAACAAAGGCAGGCAGTCACAAGTGGCAGCAACTAAGGCCTGTTGCTGGGCCTATATTGTTCTTTTTAAAGGATGCCATAAAAAAAGGATGCCATAGGTCCCAGAGTTCTAATGCCCTGTCAAGTCTACTCCTGCTGCCTTAACAAAGTCCAGATGTGGGTTTCCCTGGGGAACTGGGAAAGGAGATAACATTTGAAATGTAAATAAAGAAAATATCCTATAAAAGAAAAGAAAATGGTGTGGATTGAGCACTTGGAAGTAGACACATCAACTTATCTCCTATATAATGTTATTTACATAAACGCAAATTGTATTATTGTAGAATTACTTTTATCTTTGTATTTGATTGGCACTGTTTGGAAACCATGGAGACTGTGCAATTGGGGATAAGAAAATATAAGTTATGCCCACTTTAAAAGAAAATAGTTTCACAGAGTTAGTAACTTATAAAGAGCAGAAATGTATTCTTTCACAGTTGTAGAGACTGAAAAAAATCTACAATCAATGTATTGACAAAGTTCATGTGTAGACTTACATTTTTCAAAATCTACTTTTCATAAGGGTTCTCACATGCTATAACCTCCCTTCGAGCCCACCACCACCAGAGGTAGTGGAAAGGAAATGTTAATAGAGCCAAGGAGGATGTGGAGCTATTTAGAAATAGTTCTTCAGAGCATATCCAATCTGCATTGTCAGGATATCAGCAGTTCAGTTCCCATGAGTCAGCAGGTGCAGCCCAATCCATTCCTAAACACCATTACAACTCAGCAATGGTGGGTTGATCCAGAAGAAACCAAGAGGCTCTACCCAGTCCAGAGAACTATCAAGAAGCCACCAGAACACCACCAGAAGTTTTTTGTGTGTTTCTCTCTATGAAGTCATGACAAACAATGTCCAGCAAAGAGTCACAAAGGAAATGAATACCACACCATGTGGTCAAAGAAGACCAGCATAGGCAAAGGCCAACAATGACCAGCAAGGAATGGTAAAGCTTACCCCTACCACCAGCCTCGTCCACTGCTCCACTGTCTGTTGGGTTATATTTACATCCTTTCCAAACATCACATGTTCTCTAGCAAAACCTCACATCCTTTTTCCAGGCTATTTCCAGAAAAACAGCACATGTCTGTTCTCAGCCAAACACCCTCCATGTGTCTTCCTCAGCAAAAACATTCTCTAATAAGATAGTTTCCAGAAAAACATCAAATGACACAACTGAGTCTCCAAAGAAACCAGACATTTCCACTTTGTATTCCTCTTCCTGTTTAAAAATATTGTCTTTTTCTCTACCATTATCAATTTGCAGACAATAGAAACAAGTATAAGAACCATAAAATTAGAACTTTACATCACACCCTAAACAGCTTATTTACAAGATAGATAAGCAATACTTTTACAAAACAACCTTAATTTCTATCAGTATATAGTAATTAAGCAAAACAACCTTAAATTTCTATCACTATATAATAATTAAGCAAAACAACCTACCACCCTAGATGATGATAATCATAACATATCAAATGACCAAAACCATGCACCCTAACTTAAGGGATTGGAAAGATAGATTTCTCATATAATTGTTTCCTGCTGAATTGGGGCAAAGAAGTCCTATTTGTTGCCCAAAGAGGAAAAGTAGTTTTAAAAGAGCTAGCAGTAGCATTTTGTCAAGTTTCTCCATTATCCAGTCTCAGTGTTATCTGTCCAGTCTATGTGTTTTCTGTCAAGTCTCCATGTGATCAATCATTTGGGCTAGCCCCTTTGAAGATGATTACATGCATAGTTTGGAGAAATCAGTAACTGAGACAGTCTGTGAGAATGAGTCACCTGGGCTATTTGCTTTTTGAAGACATTCATGTCTCTGCTGATACAAAGCTTTTCCTGGTCAGATCTAATTTTTATGTTTTATCAGAATATTTTTTTCATTCCCTGTAGATACATAAATATAGCCACATCCCCATCTTAAAACTATTGCAGGTTTCCATTTTAATGCCAATACATCCTTATGGTGTATTGGTTGGCTGAGTTTCTCAGTTTTTTCAATAACCCTCTGTCTCATAGCTGCTGCTGTTCCTTTTTCACCAACATGAAGAAAATTACAAATTAAAAAAGCATCAGAAGCTGACAAAGAAGTTAGGGAAATAACACCCTTCACAATAGCCATAAACAATATAAAGTATATTGGCATGACTCTAACCAAACAAGTGAAAGATCTTTATGACATGAACTTCAAGTCCTTGAAGAAAGAAATCAAAGAAGACATCAGAAGATGGAAAAATATTTCTTGCTCCTGGATTGGCAGGATCAATATAGTAAAAATGGCCATCTTGCCAAAAGCAATCTACAGATTCAATGCAATCCCCATCAAAATCCCAAATCAATTCTTCATAGATCTAGAAAGAGCAATTCTCAAATTCATCTGGAGCAACAAAAAACCCAGGATAGCTAGAACTATTCTCAACAATAAAAGGACTTCTGGGGGAAATCAATATCCCTGACCTCAAGCAGTACTACAGAGCAATTGTGTTAAAAACTGCATGGGATTGGTACAGCAACAGGCAAGTAGATCAATGGAATAGGATTGAAGACCCAGAAATTAACCCACAGACTTATGGTCACTTGATCTTTGATAAAGGAGCCACAACCATCCAATGGAATAAAGATAGCCTTTTCAACAAATGGTGCTGGTTCAACTGGAGGTCAACATGCAGAAGAATGCGAATTGACCCACTCTTATCTCTTTGCACTAAGATCAACTCCAAGTGGATCAAGGACCTCCACATAAAACCAGACACACTGAAACTATTAGAAAAGAAACTTGGGTAGACCCTGGAGGACATGGGCACAGGGGGAAAGTTCCTGAACAGAACACCAATAGCTTATGCTCTAAGATCAAGAATTGACAAATGGGACCTCATAAAATTACAAAGTTTCTGTAAGGCAAAGGACACTGTCAGAAGGACAAATCAGCAAACAACAAAGTGGGAAAAGATCTTCACCAACCCCACATCCAACAGAGGGCTAATATCAAATATATACAAAGAACTCAAGAAGTTAGACCCCAAAGAACCAAATAACCCTATCAAAAAATGGGGTACAGAGCTAAAAAAGAATTTTCACCAGAAGAAATTCGGATGGCCGAGAAACTCCTTAAGAGATGTTCAACATCATTAGTCATCAGGGAAATGCAAATCAAAACAACCCTGAGATTCCACCTCACACCAGTCAGAATGGCTAAGATTAAAAACTCAAGAGACAACAAGTGCTGGCGAGGATGTGGAGAAAGAGGAACACTCCTCCACTGTTGGTGGGATTGCAAAATGGTAAAACCGCTCTGGAAATCAGTTTGGCGGTTCCTCAGAAAATTGGGCATGTCACTTCCAGAGGACCCTGGCATACCACTCCTGGGCATATACCCAGAGGATTCCCCTGCATACAATAAAGACACATGCTCCACTATGTTTATAGCAGCCTTGCTTATAATAGCCAGAAATTGGAAGGAGCCCAGATATCCCTCAAAGGAGGAATGGATACAGAAAATGTGGTATATTTATACAATGGAATAGTACTCAGTAATTAAAAATAATGAATTCATGCAATTTGTAGGCAAATGGTTAGATCTGGAAAATATCATCCTAAGGGAGTTAACCCAATCACAAAAGAATGCACTTGAAATGAATCACTGATAAGTGGATATTAATGAGCCCAGAAGCCCTAAATACTCAAGGCACAATTAGCAAGTCAAATGATTCCCAAGAAGAAGAAAGGAGAGGACCCTGGGCCTGAAAAGATTGGATCCAGTTTTGTAGATCCTGAACAGAGAAATGGTGGGGGGGGTGATTGGGGAATATTTGGGGGGGAGAGGACTTATGGGACATATGGTGGGCGGGGGGGGGACTGGAAAAGGGGAAAGCCTTTGGAATGTAAACAAAGAATATAGAAAATAAAATTTTTTAAAAAAAAGCATCATTTAACCTGTATCTGAGGATTTTACTCTTATTTTTTGTTTAATAAGCATCTCTTTTAAGGTACAATTTGCTTTTTCTATAACTGCTTGTCCTGTGGGATTGTATGGTATACCAGGCTATACCAGTAACATGCTTTATATTATAATGTGCAAAGAATTGCTTCATATTATTGGATGCATATGTGGGAGCATTTTCAGTTTTAGTTTGTGCAGGTATGCCCATAATTTCATTTTTTCCACAAAATGTGTAATTACACAATCGGCCTTTTCAAAACAGTTGCCCATTGGAACCCTGAGTATGAGTCAATGATGTGGTTATATACCTTTTTTCCCCAAATTCTGAAAAAAGGAAAACATCCATCTTCAGATATTATTTCTTTTAGTACCTGTAGGGTTATTACCAGTTGTCATGTCTGCAGAAGGAGAAGTCTCTAATTCCTGGATGGCACCTTGACCCCAGCATCTTCCAGAGGTGTCACAACATGGAAGATATCAAAGGAAACAGGACCTACCTAATTCTCTCCAGTCCCTTTATAAACTTGTTCATCTCATTCACCTAATCATCTCCTGAGAGTCTCACTACCACATCAATGACCAAATGTCAGCTCATGTTTTGAAGGTCAAACATCATTTGACCTTCATTACCCACTGAGTTATTTGTCTCTTCAATATCCTAAAATCACTCACTTCCCTCACACAAATAGGTCTACCGTCAGTGAAATTTTCACCACTATATTTTCTCCACTTCATGTAGTTATCCTTAATCTCACTAGAGTCTGGGTTTATCAATGATATATGTCTTCGTGATGTTCTATAAACTAGTAAGCAAAGAGAAAATAACTACTGCTGTCAGGGGTAGAAAACCAACAGCCAAAAGTTTCTAATAAGAATTCTATAAGAGATCAGGACAATGTGTGTGTGTGTGTGTGTGTGTGTGTGTGTGTGTGTTTGTGTAAAAGTAAGAGAGAAGGTGTGAGTGTGTGTCAACAAGATCAATATGCATCAAATGGAAGCAACAAGTACATGTTCAACAAAGAACCCTGAAATGTTAGGTTCAGAAAAAGAAGACCATAGAGGGTTGTTGGTTATCTCTGTGATTTTCTGTGTTTTAACTCATCAAATATAATCATATAATTAATTTGGTAAAAACGTGCATCAGACTACAGTTTTGCAAAGTTAATTAAAAAAGAAACAACTATTGTGCATGACGGTACACAGTTCTACTGACAACACAGAAAATTCTCTTAGAGGAGAGGTTGGGGTTTGCAGCTAGCCCAGGCTATAATGAAAAGACTACTTCAAATAACAGAAGCTAGAGAAAAAGGCAACTCTGCAGGACAGAAGGAAAAAGAACATAAATGTAAGGTCACATTTCATTGGAGTAAAACACAAGTTCAAAATCTAGCCTATTAAGTCATTTCAGGTAGTTAGGTACCTGATCTGAATCTTGATTAACTTTTTAAAAATTGATGAGTAAACCCTCATATATCAGATAGTAATGAAGTTGTTCAAATTTATGTGAATTTAAAGGAATATTTGTTTCATTTGTATCAGTGGGGTAAGCCTTTACTCACCCAGTGTCAAACAATTTGCTGGGCCTATCACTGCCAATATATTATTCATTAATTCCTAAGCTGAGCCAGGCTTTAGGTTGACCACTTAAAATACACTTTTTCCATCATCTCAGCACCAATCTAATAAGGAAGTTTCCACCATTAAAATCTAGTAACTTGTTTTTAGTAGCTGAGTAGTATTCCATTGTATAGATGTACCACATTTTCTTTATCCATTCTTCGGTTGAGGGACATCTGGGTTGTTTCCAGTTTCAGGCTATTACAATAAAGGTGCTATGAACATAGTTGAGCAAGTGTTTTTGTGGTATGGTAGAGCATCTTTTAGATATATGCCCAGGATGAGTAAATAAGGACATCATAAATTTTTCAGGCAAATAGATGGAACTAGAAAATATTATCCTGAGTGAGGTAACCCAGATCCCAAATGACATGCTTGGTAGGTATTCACTTATAAGTAGATATTAGCCCCAAAGTACGGGATAACCAAGCAACAAATCACAGATTCAAAGAAGCTAAAAACCAAGGAGGGCCCAAGGGAAGATGCATGAATCTTTCTCAGAAGGGAAAATAGAACGAATATTAGAAGCAGTTGAAGGTAAGGAACTAGGTCAGAGAGGGGATGTTGAGGGGAATGGAGCAGGAATACCAGGTATTTAAAAAGCAGGGAAAAGTGAAAAGAATTCAACAGTGACTTAGTCATCTCTAGGAAATGTGAAAGACCCCAGGTAGTCTACAGGGGTAACTCAGTCTGAGACACCAAGCAATGTGGAAGATGGACCTGAAGGAGGTACCTTCTGTAGCAAGGCAAGACTGACAGTGGAGAGAAAAGGATACCAACCTACCTAAACAACCTTTGACACAAAATGTGTCTTGCCTATAACGTGTTGGGGGACAAAGATGGAGCAGAGACTGGGGTGTGGTAGTGGTGGATTTTCAGCCAATAACTGGCCCAACTTGAGACCCATCCCATGGGCCAAAAACAATCACTGATACTATTAATTATATTTTGTTATGCTTGCAGACAGGAGCATAGCATAACTGCTCTCTGAGAAACTCCACCCAGCAGCCAATGGAAATAGATAGAGACCACAGCCAAATTTTAGACAAAGTCAGGGAATCTTGTGCAAGAGTTGGATGAAGCATTGAGGGACACAAAGAGGAAATAGACTCCGCAATAAGGCCAACAGAGTCAACTAACCTGAACCCACAGGGGTTCTCAGAGTCTGAACCACCAACCAAAGACTGAGCATGGGCTGGACCTAACATATGTAGCAGATGTGCAGCTTGGTCTTCTTGTGGGTCCCCAGTAACTGGAGCAAGGCTGTCCATGAATCTACTGTCGTTCTGTGGATCCCATTCCGCTAACTGGTATACCTTGTCTGGATTCAGTGGGAGAGGATATGCCTAGTCCTGCAGTGACTTGATGTGACAGTATGGGGTAACACCCAGGCGTTCCTCCCTCTTCTCAGAGATGAAGGAGGTATAAAGGGTAAGGCACTGGGAGGAGGGGAGCTACAACTGGGATGTAAAGTGAATTAATTAATTAATTAGCTAATTAACTAATTAATGTAGAAAAGGAAAAATGTCTAGTAACTAATTTCCCTATCATAAAGACTAAATGAGTAGACATAGGTCAGTGACCCAAATTTATAAGACTTCAAAGAGTATTAGCCTGACCCCCTTGTCTACAGAAAAAAAGATGAAATAGATTCCTAATTTCTTCCTATTTCCAATTTTGTTCTTAGATAAACAGTATATTTAATCTTACATTGGGTCCTTTCCCTGAGGAACTATGGGAACAAAAGTTGAAACTCAATGCACAAATCAGTCACAGAAGTTAAAGAAACCTTGGATTGCAATTCTAATACGAACTAAAGTAACTGCTTCTCAGACTGCACAGCTAGAACAAAGATTGTCACACCACTGTTATTTTTTCATGGACTCCAGATGTAATCAGACAGGACCAAGTCAAATCAATTGAAAAATTAAACAGGGCTCTTCTAAGCTCTTTAATCATATAAGTCTGTTTAGTCTGGATGTAGATCAGTTTTGCACTCTTGACATGCCACAGAATGTGGATGTTCTTGTTCCTTGGTGATCACATTATCCAAAGAGGCTAGTTTTGTTTTCAGTTAATAAGATCACATCATAAAATGTCAAATGACTGATTTGAAGGATTCCAGGAACATATTCTCTATCTTTATAAGGTTTAGAAAATCCAATTGTGCCAGTTTTGAAGTCTGTTAGATATTTAAGGAAGGTTTGTTTTGTTTTGTTTTGTTTTGTTTTGGGTTTTATTTTCTTTGTTTTTAAATTAGAGAAATCATGCACACATTTGTTTCCTCTGCCCTTGGAGATTATATATACCCAGAGGCACCTCATTTTTGCAGAGGATTTGCTGTCAAGAAGCAATGAAGTGCAAATGGAAGGCAATTGAACTTAGCAATTTGTTTACTCAGGAAGAAAACAGCTGGAAGAAAAAAAGTATTTTAATAATTAGTCAGTCATGTTAGATAAGGGGCATTCTTGTGTGTGATCTAGCTTTGTAATAAGGAGACTGACATTTTATATGATGAAGGATTAGCAATTAACCTTCTAACTTAGGAAGGGAAATGCAGAAAAAAATGTTCAAAAAAGTAATGAAACAGGCTGCAGCTTTGAATTTTATTCATTAAATTTCCAGAGTTAAAATAATTATTTCTGAAAGTTTTACAAGATGGTATGTTTTGAGGACATTCACAACCAAAAGGCTTCTTTTGGGCCAATGCTGAGAGAGTTTATTTAGTAAATTATAAACTAGCATAGTTATCATTGGAAACTGTCCTTTAAGTACTGGGTCAGATGTTATCATCCTTCACTTTAATCTTTGTAACAAAGTAGTAAGAGAATGGGGTTAATAGGGCTGGTGAGATTGCTCAGTGGTTAAGAATGTCTACTGCTTCATCAGACACAATTTCTGCTACCATCACTCATCTTGAACAAACTACAATTCCAGAGGGATTCCAAGCCTCTGGCCTTCACAGGCAACTGCACCCATATGTACATATTTAACACACAAACACACAAATACACACACACACACACACAAACACACACACATACACAAGAAATGACATTTTTAAAGAAGAGAAGTAAGATATTATGCAGTGAAGTGGAAATTTTTGCTTTCTTTGGAGACTCAGTTGTGTTGTGTGATGTGTTTTCTGAAAGCTGTCAGGAGAGGATGTGTTGCTGAAGCAGACACATGAGAGGATGGTTTGCTTAGGCAAACACTTGAGATGATGTGTGATATTTTGGAAAAAGTGTAAGTATAACCCAACAGACAGTGAGTAATGTTCTTGCATTGGTTCACCTTGCAACATATCAGTGGTCTTCGCTGATCTTTGTTTGCCATGACTTCATAGAGAGAAACATGCCAAAGAGCTTCTGATATTTGACTGCTTCTGGACTCTTTGACATACTCCTGCCAATTTGGCAGAGCTTCGAAGATTCCTCTGGATAGACCTGCTACTACTGATTCATGTTTGGTGTTTGCCAATTGGACTGGATTGACACTATTGATTTATGTTTTGGACTAGACTGTCAATATGCTGACAACACAAAGTGGAATCACCCCATAGAATTACTTCTAGGCAGGTTCGTATCCCCCTTGTCCTATTAACAATCTTTCTCCCCTACCTTTGGTCGGTGGGCTAGACAGGATGTTAAATTGTTTTAGAACCCTTATTAATGTGGGTTTTGAAAAAAATCTAAGCATAGAATGTAGCTCAGTTATTAGCTACCTGCTAGCAGTGGGTATAGAATCAAATGTAGCCAGCAGTCTCCAAGTGGGGAGGAGCATACGTCTTTAAACATAAAGTCTCTTCATCAGTCACTTAGGCAAAACATTTCTTAAAAATACAGAAGCCAGAACCAAAAACGAGACACCCACACAGCATTAAAGTATGAGATAGTAGCTACAGCTCAGTAGCTCAGCTCAATTTAAAGACATTAGGAAGCAGGAGTTGAAAATAGTGACTTGTGCACAAACTTAAACCTTTGTCTTTTTTTGCATTTGCCAACTAATGGAGAACTTGATGCCTTTCCTTCAAAAAAAAGCATTCAGATTTTAATTTCAGAAAAAGTATCCCCGATTTCATAAACTTTGCTTTTGTGTAGTAATGTCTCAGCAGAAAGATTGGTTTTTAAAGGCCTGAAAAATCTAGAGAATGAAAATACATATAGCTCTTATATTTTAGGAAAGTCCTCATCAGTGTGGAAAGTAAAACCAGGGAACTATTAAGTAAGGTTGATTTTTAATACCTGAAGAGACAAGGAAACAGGAAGGGAAGCACAGAGACAAAAAAGAAAAAAGAAAAAGAACTAAGAATAGAGGTTTATGCCTGGAATTCTAGCATACAGAGGCTCTAAACACAGGAGGATTGCAAATCAAGATCACCCTGAGCTATATAGCAAATCCTCTTTTCAACAATAACAAAAAGAGGAAAGGAACATTGAAAATAAATCAAGATGGTCTCCTAAACATTTTAGAGTTTAGATGTAAATTAAAGTGCCTTCATAGAGAGAATTACTGAATCAAAACTACCCAGTAGATGTGGCCCTGAAATGGTGGTCTGAACTGTTAATATGTGATAGTCATGATTGCTACCATTCATCCTGATGTTAGTTTTTCCACTAGAGACTCAGCTCAAGCTGAAGGAAAATATTTGGGAACCTCAAGTCTCTGCAAGCCACATGACAATGCTGCTTAGGTGTTCACAGACTTCAAACATCCAGACAAATAAGTCCAGGTAATGTGAACTTTCCTCTTTTCAATGCATGGGCCATTTTTCTTCTTCTTTGATCTCATAGATGTGAGTATAATGAGATTTTATCACAAGCATTTTATTCTATTGTTACTTGTGCCAGAGAGATGGTGCATTACAGACTCTTGGCTTTGATGTAGACAATGAAACTTTCTAATAGATTGCCAATTGCTTTGACACAAAAGCTAGAGAAAATGTATCTCACCCGAAAGCATTGTTCCCAATCTGTCTCCAACATCACAGCTGTCAAATTTGGCCCCTAAACTGCCTGCCCTTGATTAAAGGAGTGAGCCAAAGAAAGAGTAATAGTCTGCCAAGTTAGGTGGCCATAATCCTCAATATTGGTAATTACACCACAAATATATTGAGGAGCTTTGTTGTTGAAGCTCAGAAAGTGCTACATGGGGTTCTTCTAAACCAAAGTTGTTTCCAATCTTTCAAAGGCTCAAAAACTTAAATGTTCTCAAGCATCTCCTGCAGCTAAATTACCCTCTCTGCAATTTTGTCAGATCTTTCAAGGCAACTTGTACTGAGGGTGGTCATCTGAGAAAATTTTAGGCAATCATAGAAAATCCCTCTTATAGCTCATTTTCGCAGGAAGGAAATCAAGCTTGATACATGTCTTTATGAGAAGCAGTCTGAGGTCTCAGCTACTAAGGGCCCTTAGTTCTGAAATTTCATCAGGAGCAAGAGAGCTCACCTGCTTCTCTTCCTCCAAACCAGAAGAAGAATGAAGTGACCTTCTGGTGTTGCCAGCCACGTGGGTGACAAGCACATTGAAAGTCCCCATTTACTTAACAGATTTCTTCTATCTCTGTAAGTAAAATCCATTGTTCTTCTCCTTCCTCTGTCAGATTAAGGTTCAAGATAAGTTGCCACATCTGTGTCTCATTTTACTTGGGAGTTGTCCTCCTGAATAATAGAATGAGTTTGTTAAGGTTTCTATGTTCTATTAGTGAACTTATGACCTAACTTCTCAATCAATGTCAAGTGTGTGTGTGATAGTATTCTGATAGTCTTGCTGCTGAGGTAGCAACATCCCATATCAGTTCTCACAGTCACTGAACAGAATTCAATAATTTCACACCTCTGTCACAACTGGCATCTATTCATTTACCCTGATGGAACTATTCCTCAGCTAAGAAAAAAAGCAAAAGGATTATTCTGTTGAATTTTTTTCCTAACCTCACTAAATCAAATACATATATCCTCTGTATCCTCATGACAGTCTTAAAAATCTCTTCCACTCCATACTCTCTAGAGTTTTGATTTCATTTAACACAAGACTCCTGCAGAATCTATTTTTAAATTATTTTGAAATGCTCACACTTTAATACATGACATTCAAAATATTTCCTTTCCACATTGCTTTATGCAGACATCACTAAAAGTTAGGAAATGGTATGTTGAAATGTATGGCTCAAGATGTTGTTTCAAGTATTACTCTTACAAGAAAGTAATGTTTATTGTTATGAGTATGCCAAAATACCTTGTAACCACTGATGATTATTGGTTGTTATATATGCAGAGTGACAAACACTATTCTACAAGAGGCTCTTTGATCTTGTGTTCAAAGATAAGACAGAACCAGAGGAACACCCCTAAGTCAATACTTCATTTTCCTACAAAGTCATTACAACACAGTCAGCCATGAAAGAAATATCTGTATCATGTATATGGAAGTCTGACTCATTAGTAATACTAAGAATTACTGTTATTGACATTAGTACAAATAGTATAAACATATAAGTTGTTATTTATCAAATCCTTATTAGAAGTCAAACACTATATCAAATGCTTTACATGTACAGCCTTCATAGCTGAGTGGTTGACAGAACATTACTTTTAATATGAGAAATTTCATTCCTTTAGTCAAAAGTATGCATCATTTTCTATGAAAATCCTTATGAATAGTCAAGAGTAAATCCTTAGGAAGGATAGAAGCACTAAAGATGCATATAAGACTCATTGTAATGCAAAATTAACAGAAGACAAAGAAACTTTATTAAGTGGTTAACAAAGACAAAATTTTCCTTTCATGCTAAACATGGAGAAGATCAAAGCAGACTAGGTAGAGGAGGGAGTTTAACTTTGCCTGTATATTCATTGACAAATTTAAATAGGCATTTAAGTACTTAAATTCCTATGGTAATGGATCATCCATATTAAAGTATATGTAAAATAAGAAATTCATGGTGTGATTGCATTATTTCTCAGTAGCTGAAAGTTAAGTAATAATATTTTTGAGATTCAGCTTCATCTTTGTACAATCAAAATTAAACTGCTTTGCTAGTATAATATTTTTTATAGATTAAGGTATCTGATAATTAAGAGGAAATCTTTTTGAAATAATAAAGCATTGAACACATGTTGAATACTTTTATTCTTGTCTGAATGCAGATAACTGAAAACTTATAGTCAGATACCATCGCCCTTCATGAGGTTACTGAACTACATTTTAAAAAAATGGCATCCTCCTCTCAATCACTGGCACTAAAGAGTCTGAGGAGAATGGGCCAAAAGGTTCATGTGGGAGAACTACCTGAAAACAGCAAATCTGATCATGTCCTTTTTATCTTCACTAATGATTTTGATCATTCATTCTTTGAATTTATGGTTTTCTCTCATGGGAAATTACAAACTTGCTTTTACCTCTTCTTTATAAGCAGATATGAATAGGATAATAAGTTCTTGTACATTGCCTGTAATGAAATCAATTTCTAGGTGCACATCTCAGATCCTGATCAGCTTAACTGTGCCTTTGTATTATGCAATGGGACAGCAAGTGCTCAATAAAATGACAACTCATACCACTGTTCTAATACCAGGAAACGTGTTATTAATAACCATGTTTTACATTCTTCCTGACACTAGGTGGTGGTGACACAGGTTTTTAATTTAAGCACTCAGGAGACAGAGGGAAAGCAAATCTCTGAGGGTTTGAGGCCAGCATTATCTACAGAGGGAGTTCCAGGACAGCAAGGGCTACCAAGAGAAATCCTGTTTTGAAAAAAAAACAAAACAAAACACAATGTTAGCTACATTCTCCCTGTCCACTATTCTCTTCATTACCAAAGTTTAGTCATAATTCTTGGACCTTACCAAAGCTCAGTCCTTAAGTATTCTTCCAAGAACTCAGTTTTAGTATCTGCCAAAGACATCTGATCATCTTGTCTCATTGGATATAATCATCCCAAGATGCTATTTGAGCACTTGATCTAAACTTCACATGAATTCATTTGTTTTGTTAACCCCAAATCTCGCTATAATTGATGCTTTCTGTTAATAATATTCCATCTACTAATATGCCTATTCTGCTTTGGTGCTACAAATCCCTATATTATTTTCTTATTGTGTTCAGAACTGAGTCAACTTTTTTCCCATATTACCAATTCCCATAGCAGTTATGCCCACACAATTACAGAAGCCACACCTAATCTTGATCGTCTTTTCTGTCATGTGATCCAGTGACAAATATTTTATAACTCTTTAATCATTCTCCTTTAACTCCTTTAGCTTATATGGATGCTAGAAAGTATAGAATTCTGGGGTTCTGTTAAATTCTGTCAAGATATATCAAAGTATCTTTGTCACATATTGCATTCCAGGAAGACAACCCTGGACAGTATTCTCTGCAAGATCAATGAACTTTTCAGGTTTGAACTTAATGTCAACTCTGATTGCCAGAGCCTCATCATTCTAGCAAAACCAAATAAAAATCCTCTGTGGCAGAGAGTGGCACAAGGTTTTGTCTTGAATTATTTTAGCAATTAACTTTCACAACATAATTATCAGCCTGTAAGCTGAGAAAATTGGAGATGTGAGGGTAAAATTTACCATCCTGACTGTTAAAAAATAAATACGTAGACCAGACTGTCTGAAGGGAAAGAAGTGTTAAGGAAGGGCAGGATGCTGGTATCGCTTTTTCATTCATGTAAGTCAAAAGATACAGTAGAAGACTGATTTTTAAAAATTGTTTTTAAGAATAGTAAAAGAAGAAAATTGACAGATATAGAAATAAGAGAAATGCTGTCCTTTTAATACTGGGGCAGAAAACGAGGTGAAACAAGGCATCATAAATGAGTTAAAATGTCTATCCTTCATTTTTGGGGTCAAATTGATAAATTATTGCAGAATATTTAAAGTATTACATTTTGATTTTTGTTTGTTTGTTTTTGTTTCTCAAGACAGGGTTTAGCTGTATAGCTTCGGCTGTCCTGGAACTCACTCTGTAGACCAGGCTGGCCTTGAACTCAGAAATCTGCCTGCCTCTGCCTCCCAAGTGTTGGGATTACAGGCGTGCACCACCACGCCCGGCTACGTTTTGATTTTAAAATAACTAACTGTCTTAGAGTTTTATTGAAGAGACACCATGACCAAGGCAACTCACTTTTTTTTTTCTTGGTTATTTTTGGTTACTTTATTTATTGACATTTCAAATGTTATCTCCCTTCCTAATTTCCCTTCCCCCTCCCCATGCCTCTATGAGAGTGCTCCCCAACCCAGCTACCCACTCTTGCCTCAGTGCCCTAGCATTTTTAACCATAGGTCATATAGCCTCCACAGGACCAAGGAGCCTCCCAATGATGCCCAATAAGGCAATCCTCTGCTACATATCCAGCTGGAGCCAAGGGTACCCCCATGTGTACTCTTTGGTTGGTGGTTTAGTTCTTGTGAGCCTAAGGCGGTCTGCTTGGTTGATATTGCTGTCCTTCCTACAGGGTTGCAAACCCCTTCAGCTCCTTCAGTCCTTTCCCTAATTTCTCTATTGGGGTCTCCATGCTCAGTCCAATGTTTGGCTGCACGCATCCTCATCTGTATTGATCAGATCTGGAAGAGCCTCTCAGGGAACAGGTATGCCATGCTCCTGTCAGGAAGTGCTTCTTGGCATCAGCAATAGTGTCTGGGTTTGTTATCTGCAGATAAGATGGATCCCTAGGTGGGGCAGTCTCTGAATGGCCTTCCCCTCAGTCTCTGCTCCACTCTTTGTCCAGGCACTTTCTTTTGACAGGAGGAATTCTGGCTTAATATTTTTGAGGTGGGTGGGTGGCTTCATCCCTCAACCAGAGGCCATGCCTATCCATTGGATCTGATCTCTACAGATTCTCTCTCCCCTTTATTGGCTATTTTTCGGCTAACGTCCTCCCTGTTGGGTCCTGGGAATCTCTTTTTTGTTTTTTTTTCTTTTTTTTATTAGATATATTCTTTATTTACATTTCAAATGTTGGCCCCTTTCCTGGTTCCCTCTCCCCCCCCAAAATCCCATAAGCCATCTCCCCTTCCCCAATTAACCCTCCCCAGCTTCCCTGTCCTGGTATTCCTCTATACTACAGCATCAAGTCTTTCCAGGGCCAAGGCCCTCTCCTCCCTTTGGTGTCTAACAAGACCATCCTCTGCTGCCTATGTGTCTGGAGCCATGGGTAACTCCATGTGTACTCTTTGGTTGGTAATTTTGTCCCTGGGAGCTCTGGGGGTGTTGGGTGACTCATATTGTTGAACTCATATTCAGGAACTCATATGGCGCTACAAACTCCTTCAGCTCCTGGGGTCCTTTATCTAGTTCCCCCATTGGGGACCCTGTGATCAGTTCAATGGCTGACTGAGAGTGTATTTGTCATGCACTATGAGAGCCTCCCAGGTGATAGCTATATCCGGCTTCAGTCAGTCAGAACTTGTGGGCATCCACAATAGTGTCTGGGTTTTGTACTGTATATAGGATGGATCCCTGGGTGGGGTAGTCTCTGGATGATCTTTCTCTCAGACTCTGCTCCACCTTTTGTCTCTATATCTCCTTCTATGGGTATTTTTCCCCTTTCTACAAAGGACCCAAGGATCCATACTTTGTTCTTCCTCCTTTTGGGGCATCATTTGATATGTGAAATGGGTATTGGGTATTCCATGCTTCTGGGGTAATATCCACGTATCAGTGACTGCATACCATGATTCTTTTGTGACTGGGTTACCTCACTCAGGATGATATTCTACAGTTCCATCCATTTGTCTAAGAATTTCATGAATTCATTGTTTTTAATGGCTGAATAGTACTCCATTGTGTATATATACCACGGTTTCTGTATCCATTCCTTCGTTAAGGGACATCTGGGTTCTTTCCAGCTTCTGGCTATTATAAATAGGGCTGCTATGAACATAGTGGAGCATGTGTCCTTATTACATGCTGGAGAATCCTCTGGGTATATGCCCAGGAGTGGTATAGCTGGGACCTCAGGTAGTGCTATGTTCAGTTTTCTGAGGAACTGCCAGACTTATTTCCAGAGTATTTGTACTAGCTTGCAGTCCCACCAGCAATGGAGACGTGTTCCTCTTTCTCCATATCTTGCCATCATGTGCTGTCACCTGGGTTTTTAATCTTAGACATTCTGACTGATATGAGGTGGAATATCAGGGTCATTTTGATTTGAATTTCCCTGATGACTAAGGATGACTAAGAATGACTAAGGATGACTAAGCACATTTCTTTAAGTGCTTCTCAGCCATTCAAGATTCCTAGGTTGAAAAATTCTCTGTTTAGCTCTGTACCCCATTTTTAATAGGGTTATTTGGTTCTCTGGAGTCTAATTTCTTGAGATCTTTATATGTATTAGATATTAGCCCTATATTGGATGTAGGGTGGATTTAGGGTTGGTAAGGATCTTTTCCCAATTTGTGGATTGCTCTTTTGTCCTATTGACAGTGTCCTTCACTTTACAGAAGCTTTTCAATTTTATGAGGTCCCATTTGTCGATTGTTGCTTTTAAAGCAACTTCAGGAAAATTTCCCCTATGCCAATGTGTTCAAGGTTCTTTCCCACTTACTCTTCTATTAGATTCATATCTGGTTTTATGTGGAGGTCATTCATCCCCTTGGTCTTGAGCTTTATACAAGGAGATAGGACTGGGTTAATTTGCATTCTTCTATGTGATGACCATAAGTTGAACCAGCACCATTTGTTGAAAATGCTGTCTTTTTTTCCACGGGATGATTTTGGCTCTTTTGTCAAAGATCAAGTGACCAAAGCTGTGAAGGTTCATTTCTGGATTTTCAATTCTATTCCATTAATTTCTCTGCCTGTCTCTGTACAAAGTACCATGATGCAGTTTTCATCACAATTGCTTTGTAGTATAGCTTAGGGTCAGGGATGGTGATTCCTCTAGAAGTTCTTTTATTGTTCAGAACGGTTTTTGCTATCCTGGGTATTTTGTTATTCCAGATAAATTTGAGAATTGCTATTTCTATCTCTGTGAACAATTGAGTTGGAATTTATAAAGGAAAACATTTAATTGTGACTGGCTTACTGTTTCAAGGTTTAGCCCACAATCATCACGGTGTGAAGCAATGCAATATACAGGCAGATCTGGTGCTTTAAGAACCAAGAGTTCTATATCTTTATCAAAAAGCTACAAAAAGTTATTATTCTCTGCAGCCAGCCAGGGGGAGGCTCTGGATCACACTGGCTAGACTTGAGCATATAGAGGAGTCCTCAAAGCCACATCTCCAATGTGAGACACTTTTTCTCACAAGGTCACACCCCCTCAAATAAGACTGCACTTCCTAATAGTGTCACTTCCCATTGGTCAAGCATATAAAAACCATCATACTACCTAAAAACTAAAATATGCAGTTTGATAGTACTATTCTAGAAGTAGAATTGAAAGGAATAAAGGTTGAAAAGGATGCATGCTGTTATTTTCATCTCATCTATTTGATTATTTTTATGCTCTCGATATATAAAAGGAGTGGGGACACTAGAGATCTAAACATAGAGTTTACAGTAAAAGAATTAAAAACAGCCTGGAAATACCTTAGAGGTTGCTTGTTGTCCTGAGTGTTTAGAGAAATGCAAATTAAAATATCTTTAAGATTTCTTCTGACTACTTTCAGAATAGATAGCAACAAAACAACTGACAACAAATACTGACTTTGATGTAGGAAAAGAGGAATGCTCATTCACTGTGGGAGGAGATTGTAAGTTGGCTCAACTATTCTGGAAATGGATCATCCTCAAAAATGCTAAAAATAAATCTACAATATGACCCAGCTGGTGCACTCCCTGCCATATGCCCAAGGGACTTGACATCTTCCTCTATAGATATGTGCTTGCCAGTTCTCATTGCTGCCCTAGTCACAATATCCAGAAGATAAAAATTACCTAAATGCCCTTCAGCAGATGACTGTGTAATGAAAATGTGATATATGCACACAATAGAATATGATTCTTCTCTAAAGAAAAAGGAAATAATAAAATATGTAGGTGCATAGATCTAGAAAAAGTTATACAGAATGATATTATCCAGGACCAACAATATAAACTCTGCATGTTCTCCCTCATCTATAATTCCCAGCTTCACATCTTCAGCATGAGTATACAACAGGAAGTAAGCACAAGAACCAGGAAAGTTTAATGAGATCATAGGTGAAGTAGGAACTTGGAATGAGACCAGCATAATTTTCAGGTGATATGAAGTGGAAAGAGCTCTAATTAAAGAAGTTTGAAGAAGGTCAATACAAAAGGAGGAGAGACAGGGGACAAATAATATCAAAGTTGTTTGGTAAGGCCTCAAAAACTCATATCATTTTATATTCACCTAAAATCATGAATAAGACATATATGTACAAGCACATTTTATATATATATATATATATATATAGAGAGAGAGAGAGAGAGAGAGAGAGAGAGAGAGAGATACATATGTATATATATGTATATATATATATACATATATATATGTATATATATATATATATATATATATGACAAAGAAAATTAAGTTTCCATCAAGAACCATGGACTAACAAACTTCCAATACTGGGTACAGAAAACCTCGTTTCCAGTGGTTGGTCAAGGCACTCCAAGTGACTCCCAAAGCAACATTGAGTTTCCTCTCAGAAACATTCTTAGTTTCCTCTCAGAGTGAAAGCCTTTTTCCTACTCTCTACAGTCCAGAACATAATATCCAAGGTTACATAGGAGGGAAGCTATTAAACAGTCCTACCCATCAGCAACACATAAAACCACTATAATTATAATGGAAAAATATGCATAAAGGTGCAATAATTGACACTTACATGTTGGCAACAACCAATAGCTGCCTAACTGGACTAAGGTCTATTTATTCAATAGGAAGGACCTCATGCCTGATACTAGAAACCTAACAATCTTCCTGAGGCAAGTGAGGTCATGACTACCTAACATTTTGCTAGACCAGCATAGGTCTCTATTACATTCTAAATCTTATTCTACTCACAGAATAATTGGTCAGAACCCCTTCATCAAAGCAACCTCTCCTCACATCAAATAGAGGCCATCACAGAAAACAAGTAAACACAGTGCTGTTGGCAGAATGTGGGGAATCTAGTCCCAACAGATGAACTACACCACAGCTCACAGATCTCTAACTGAGAGAACATTGTAGGAGAAAAGAAAGATTGTAAGAGTCACAATCCCAGGCAATAAGCTATGAAATAGTCTGTCTCAGAAATGGATGCATAAAAAAAGACCAGAACAAATGCAATATCAATAGACACGTGGTAAAACATTTGCAGGATTCCATGCCTACGCAAAGAATCACAGAAAAATAATGACTGCTCAGAGAATTAAGCTTTCCCAAGGATAAATAGCTTTGCTGTTTTCCAACAAAATGTTGAAGCCATATACACACTACCAACAAAAGGTACTTATCAGGTTACACTATACATGTGCATTCAAAAACACATGCATGCATCCATGCACATATGTTATGTATGTATGTATTTGTGTATGTATTTATGTATGTATGTGACAATGATAAAGAAAAAGAAGCTGTCAAATTAGAGTTGGCATAAGGACACTGGGAGGATTTCAGGGCTGCTAGCTGGGAGTCACTAGCAGGAGGAAAGGGAACAGGGAAGTGATGTAACTCTATTTCAATCAAAATATATATTTTTAAATAAAAATTCTTCAAAGGCTTCCTAGAAGTTTACAATGAGAAAAAAAGGATATTTTGGGGTAGGATGTCATAAATTCACCAATTTTTTTTCAAATTTAATGTTAATTACTGTCTAAACACACTACTATTTTGTGTTATTTGTCTCATACTATGGTTTATACCCTTCAGTTAAATCAGTTAAACCTTTCTAGGATAAGAGATTGTTCATTGTCACTAGCATAATTCTGTTGTATCAAATGCCCTAACTCCATAGCTGCTGCCTTCATCCTCCAGATCTCTGGTACCACAATGTGTTATTTTCTACTGAGGGTTTGGATGATGTCTATCTCTATAACTTTAGTTCCAGCTATTTTACGACCCCAGTTTCCTACTTTACAGCAGACTGCGAGTTACTAGTCACATTACTTTTAATAACTATGTCAATATACAGCCACCCAGTCAATCATATGGAACTCAGTAATTGTGGCACATATCACTTGAGAACAAGTGAAACTTTAAACAAGCTCAAGACACTAAATGTGTCTCCCAAATTAACACTGAAAAACAACCCTGGACCAGACATAAAGAGAAAGAGAAGACAATGTTATAGACAGTATGATGCCTAGAGGTACAGAGATACTGTCATGTTTGGGTGATTTGATACCCTTTTTTAACTAGAATTAAGTCTTCCTGAGAAAGGTACCTCACCTGCAAAAGAACAAGCTAATGCCAACTTTATCCACAAAGCTGATTTCAGCTGAAGGTTAAACAAAAACCTCCATTAGGTAATTCTTTTTTTAGGTAAGATAGGAGAAATATTTTCTAAGTTTCACTCAATAACATTTTTCAAAATGTTAAATGCAACTGGAAAACATAGGGTCACTTTGAAAGTTGGTTCCACAAAAACACTTTTGCAGAAAATGCTAGCAACAAATAAATAACATTTGGGGAGAAACCACTTTGTTCTGACTCCACAAATGGAAGAAAGTCTCCAAATGCTTCAGCGCCTTCCCTGTGAAAGACCTGTCAACCACAGATGCTGTTCTCGGTAATACATTACTAGAGATACAGGCATACCTTGTTGTTTCCACGGCTATTAACCAAATGTTAAATATTATGCAAGTTCCATTTGAAAGATGCGTGTGTCTAAGATGCATTTACTTTATAATTTATTTTATAATGTTCTCTCAAGGAACTAAACAAAAAAAAAACTATTTGGAATAAGGACTTACTTAACAAAAGTTTCAAAAAATAAACATATAAAAAGAAACCATGGCAGACTACCAGCCTGGACCAGCTCTCTGAGCTGACTAGCAGCGAGGGGCCACCGGGCCGCCTCGGGGCACAGCTCGGAACTCTAGCAGCTGGAGTCAGGGGCCTGGACTCAGAGCGAGCATAGTCCAGCACAGACAAGCTGCCAGAAGGGATCTGTCTCCTGGGGACAGGTGTGCTGTGCTTTCAGCAGGGCGCCATCTACAATAAGACCAACTAACGCCAGAGATAAAGAGATGGCAAAAGGCAAACGTAGGAACGTTATTAACAGAAATCAAGGCAATATGGCACCATCTGAACCCAATTCGCCAACCACAGCAAGTCCAGGATACCCCAGCACACCAGAAAAACAAGAGTTAGATATAAAAGCACAGGTCATGATGCTCCTAGAGGAACACAAAAAAGACATAAACAAATCTCTTAAAGAAATGCAGGGGAACATCAATAGGTAGAAGCTCTTACAATCCAAACACAAAAAACACTTAAAGAACTCCAGGAGAATATGGGCCATCAGACAGAAACCAATAAAGAGGAAATGAGAAAATCAGTTAAAGAAATGCAGGAGAACTTGAAACAACAGGCAGAAGTCATGAAAGAGGGAGCACAAAAATATATTAAAGAATTACATGAAAACACAAACAAACAAATGATGGAACTGAGCAAAACCATCCAAGATCTGAACACAGAGGTAGAAACAACTAAGAAATCACAAAAGGAGGCAACCTTGGAGATAGAAAACCTTGGGAAGAAATCAGGGGTCATAGATGCAAACATAAACAACAGAATACAAGAGATAGAAATAAGAATCTCTGATGCTGAAGATAACATAGTAACCATTGACTCCACAGTCAAAGAAAACGCAAAATCCAAAAGGCTTGTAACCCAAAACATCCAAGAAATCCAGGACACAATGAGAAGACCAAACCTAAGGATTATAGGGATAGATGAGAGTGAAGATCTACAACTTAAAGGGCCAGCAAATATCTTTAACAAAATTATGGAAGAAAACTTTCCTAACTTAAAGAGAGAGGTGCCCATGAATATACAAGAAGCCTACAGAACTCCAAACAGACTGGACCAGAACAGAAACACCTCCCGTCACATAATAATCAAAACCCCAAATGTACTAAACAAAGAAAGAATATTAAAGGCAGTAAGAGAAAAGGGCCAAGTAACATATAAAGGAAGACCTATCAGAATCACACCAGACTTCTCTCCAGAAACCATGAAAGCTAGAAGATCCTGGGCAGACCTCATGCAGACCCTAAGAGAAAACAAATGTCAGCCAAGACTACTATACCCAGCAAAACTCTCAATCAACATAGATGGAGAAATCAAAATATTCCATGACAGGACCAAATTTACACAATATCTTTCCACTAACCCAGCTCTATAAAGGATAATAGGAGGAAAACTCCAACACAAGGAAGGGAATGGCACCCAAGAAAAAGCAAGACAGTAAACTTCTTCCATCAAACTCAAAGGAAGATAACTACTCAAAAACAAAAATAACATCAAAAATGTCAGGAAGTAATAATCTCTATTCCTTAATATCTCTTAACATCAATGGACTCAACTCCCCAATAAAAAGACATAGACTAACAGACTGGATACGGAAACAGGACCCTACATTTTGCTGCTTACAGGAAACACACCTCAGAGTCAAAGACAAACACTACCTTAGAGTAAAAGGATGGAAGACAATTTTGCAAGCAAATGGTCACAGGAAGCAAGCTGGAGTAGCCATTTTAATATCAGATAAAATTGACTTTCAACCCAAAGTCATCAAAAGAGACACAGAAGGTCACTTCCTGCTAGTCAAAGGAAGAATCCACCAAGAGGAACTCACAATTCTAAACATCTACGCTCCAAATGTAAGGGCACCCTCATTTGTAAAAGAAACCTTACTAAAGCTCAAAGCACACATTGCACCTAACACAATGATTGTGGGGGACCTCAATACTCCACTATCTACAGTGGACCGACCAGGAAAACAGAAACTAAACAGAGACACGGAGAAACTCATCGAAACTTTGGAGCAATTGGATTTAACAGATATATATAGAACATTTCACCCTAAAGCAAAAGACTATTTCTTTTTCTCAGCCCCTCATGGTACCTTCTCCAAAATCGACCATATAATTGGACACAAGACAGATCTCAACAAATATAAAAAGATTGAACTAATCCCATGCCTCTTATCAGATCACCATGGAGTAAGAGTGTTCTTCAATAGCAACAAAAACAACAGAAAATCCCCATACGCTTGGAGGCTGAACAATATTCTACTCAATGATACCTTAGTCCAGGAAGAAATAAAGAAAGAAATCAAAGAATTCTTAGAACTTAATGAAAATGAAGGCACAACATACCCAAATCTAGGGGACACAATGAAAGCAGTGCTTAGAGGAAAACTCATAGCCCTGAGTGTCTCCAAAAAGAAACAGGAGAGAGCATATACTAGCAACTTAATGGCGCACTTGAAAGCTCTGGAACAAAAAGAAGCAATTTCACCCAGGAGGAGTAGAAGACAGGAAATCATCAAACTCAGGGCTGAAATCAATCAAGTTGAAACAAAGAGAACCATACAAAGAATCAACAAAACCAGGAGCTGGTTCTTTTAGAAGATCAGCAAGATAGATAAACCCCTAGCCAGACTTACTAAAGGGCACAGAGACAGTATTCAAATTAACAAAATTAGAAATGAAAAGGGAGATATAACAACAGAAACTGAGGAAATTCAAAAAATCATCAGATCCTACTACAAAAACCTATACTCAACACAACTGGAGAATCTGGAGGAAATGGACAATTTCCTCCACAGTTACCAAGTACCAAAATTAAACCAGGATCAAATAGATCGTCTAAACAGACCCATAACCCCCAAAGAAATAGAAGGGGTCATAGACAGTCTTCCAACCAAAAAGAGCACAGGACCAGACGGTTTTAGTGCAGAATTCTATCAGACCTTCAAAGAAGTCCTGATATCGATACTCTTCAAATTATTCCACAAAATAGAAACAGAAGGAACACTACCCAACTCATTCTATGAAGCCACAATTACCCTGATA
This sequence comes from Apodemus agrarius, assembly GCA_964023405.1. Classification (NCBI taxonomy): domain Eukaryota; kingdom Metazoa; phylum Chordata; class Mammalia; order Rodentia; family Muridae; genus Apodemus; species Apodemus agrarius. The sequence continues at coordinate 46,564,603 of OZ030007.1, read as the reverse complement.
CCAAAACCACACAAAGATCCAACTAAGAAAGAGAACTACAGGCCAATTTCTCTTATGAATATCGATGCAAAAATACTAAACAAAATACTTGCCAACCGAATCCAAGAACACATCAAAACGATCATTCACCATGATCAAGTTGGCTTCATCGCAAGGATGCAAGGATGGTTCAATATACGGAAATCCATCAACGTAATCCACTACATAAACAAACTCAAAGAAAAAAAACCACATGGTCATCTCATTGGATGCTGAAAAAGCATTTGACAAAATTCAGCATCCTTTCATGCTAAAGGTCCTAGAAAGAACAGGAATTCAAGGCCCATATCTAAACATAGTAAAAGCAATATATAGCAGACCAGTAGCCAACATCAAGGTAAACGGAGAAAAACTCGAAGCAATCCCTCTAAAATCAGGGACTAGACAAGGCTGTCCCCTCTCGCCATATCTCATCAATATAGTACTTGAGGTACTAGCTAGAGCAATTCGACAACAGAGGGAAGTCAAAGGGATCCAAATCGGAAAGGAAGAAGTCAAACTATCACTATTTGCAGATGATATGATAGTTTACTTAAGTGACCCAAAAACCTCCACCAGAGAACTCCTGCAACTGATAAACAACTTCAGCAAAGTGGCTGGCTATAAAATCAACTCAAGTAAATCAGTAGCCTTCCTATACGTGAAGGATAAGCAGGCCGAGAAAGAAATTAGGGAAATGACACCCTTCACAATAGCCACAAATGATATAAAGTATCTTGGAGTGACGCTAACCAAACATGTGAAAGATTTATACGACAAAAACTTCAGGTCTCTGAAGAGGGAAATTGAAGAAGACATCAGGAAATGGGAAAATCTTCCATGCTCGTGGGTTGGCAGGACTAATATAGTCAAAATGGCAATCTTGCCCAAAGCAATATACAGATTCAATGCAATCCCCATCAAAATCCCAAATCAGTTCTTCATAGAGCTAGAAAGAGCAATTCTCAAATTCATCTGGAATAACAAAAAACCCAGGATAGCTAAAACTATCATCAACAGCAAAAGAACTTCTGGGGGAATCAATATCCCGGACCTCAAGCAATATTACAGAGCAGTGGTATTAAAAACTGCATGGTATTGGTTCAGTGACAGGGAAGCGGATCAATGGAATAGGATCGAAGACCCAGAATTGAACCCACACATCTATGGCCAATTGATCTTCGACAAAGGAGCTGAAAACATCCAGTGGAAAAAAGATAGCCTTTTCAACAGATGGTGCTGGCTCAACTGGAAGTCAACATGCAGAAGAATGAGAATTGATCCACTCTTATCTCCTTGCACTAAACTCAACTCCAAGTGGATCAAGGATCTCCACATAAAACCAGACACACTAAAACTAATAGAAAAGAAACTGGGGAAGACCCTTGAAGACATTGGCTCAGGGGAAAAATTCCTGAACAGAACACCAATTGCTTATACTCTAAGAACAAGAATAGACAAATGGGACCTCATAAAACTACAAAGTTTCTGTAAGGCAAAAGACACTGTCAAAAGGATAAATCGGCAACCAACAAATTGGGAAAAAATCTTCACCAACCCCACATCCGACAGAGGGCTAATCTCCAATGTATACAAAGAACTCAAGAGGTTAGACCCCAGAAAACCAAATAACCCTATCCAAAAATGGGGTACAGAGCTAAACAGAGACTTTTCACCTGAAGAAATTCGGATGGCTGAGAAACACCTTAAAAAATGTTCAACATCACTAGTCATTAGGGAAATGCAAATTAAAACAACCCTGAGATTTCACCTCACACCAGTCAGAATGGCTAAGATTAAAATCTCAGAAGACATCAGGTGTTGGCGAGGATGTGGAGAAAGAGGAACACTCCTCCACTGCTGGTGGGAATGCAAGCTGGTACAACCACTCTGGAAATCAGTATGGCGGTTCCTCAGAAAACTGGGCGTGATACTTCCGGAGGACCCAGCCATACCACTCCTGGGAATATACCCAGAAGATTCCCCAGCATGCAATAAGGATACATGCTCCACTATGTTCATAGCAGCCTTATATATAATAGCCAGAAGCTGGAAAGAACCCAGATGTCCCTCAACAGAGGAATGGATACAAAAAATGTGGTATATATACACAATGGAGTACTATTCAGCCATTAGAAACAATGAATTCATGAAATTCTTAGAGGAAATGGATGGAGCTGGAGAATGTCATACTAAGTGAGGTGACCCAGTCTCAAAAGAATACCCATGGTATACAGTCACTGATAAGTGGATATTAGCCTAGAAGCTTGGAACACCAAAGATACAAATCACATATCAAGTGATGTCTCACAAGAAGAAAGGAGTGGACACTGGTGCTAGAATGGACCAAGACATCATTGTGGGAGAGTACAAGAACAGTAAAGTGGGAGGGGTGGATGCGGGAGCAGGGGGAGGGAAAAGGACATGTGGGACCTTTGGGGGTGGGGAACCAGAAAAAGGGAAATGAATTGTAAATATAGAATATATACAATAAAAAACAAAAACAAAAAACAAAAAAAAATCAGGCAGTTTATAGGGAGATGCTGCCAGTGTAATATAAAGAATATACAGTGTGTCTTTGGGTCACACCCTTCTGTTAGAACACTTGGACTTTCGTTGTTTTTAAGGATAGGTTGGCAAGGAAGCATGGCAAATTTGCATTGTCTTAGCCAAGAGTTTGTAGGCTCTGTGTGCTACCTGGCACAGGTTAGGAATTTGATTAGATTCTGTCCATCTCCAAAAGTGACTAATCCAAGGTTAATTCTTTAAATTCATAATGGCAGGTTCAATTTGCTTCACACATATACACACACACATACACACATACACACACACACACACACACAAAAGAAACCATTTGTCTCTATGTAATAGTAATTAAGTGTGGCAGAGAGGGTGATAAAATGAGGGAGTGAAAGAACGGGCTCTGAATCCCACAGCACATGAAACATGAGTATCTGGATGTTTTCTTATTATTCTTGCTACTATCATTAACTATTTTTTTCTTTCTTTTTTTTATTTTCTATATTCTTTGTTTACATTCCAAAGGCTTTCCCCTTTCCTAGTTTCCCCTTCACCCTATGTCCCATAAGTCCTCTTCCCCCCCCACCTCCCCTCCGCCGCCTCCTGCCTATTCCCCCATTACTCCCCCTCCTTCCCCCCCCCCCGCTGCCACCACCTTTTTTTTTCTGCTCTGGACTATTTTAAGCATAGTTAAGAACTACTTTTCTACAATGAATGGTCTACAGCTTTTGGAATCATTATCCCTAGGGGGCCTTATCACCTTCCCCAAACATCACAAAGGTATTAGTTATTTTCCATAACCTACAGTCCTATTGCTGAAGGCTCAAATTATTTATATCACTGAACATGGAAAAAACAGATGCTCAACTAGAAACTTCACCCCTACTGAGTAGCATTCATAGTGGTGGGAGGCACTTGGCATGAACTTATATGGGTACTTTAGGGAAGAGCTGGGGGAAGGCAAAGAGCACATTTAATGTATACATTGTATAATAATATATTATGATAATATAATATTAGACAATAAATAGATAAGAACTGCATTTCTATACCTGAAGTCAAACTATCATCCTAAGAATCACCTGCAGAGAGTGATGCCTTCTCGCCTTCTCCGAATGAACGCACAGTTATAGGCAGTGTTTATGAAAGTCAGATACTTAATTCATTAGCAAACCTTGTAATTAGTCACAAAGCATTCCAGAACTTGTCCTCCTATTTGACAGTATTTAGCGTGTGGCTCAGGGAGTCATTTCAGGTATATTTCCAGCATCTCCTTCATGTTCAAAGTCCTTGCAAATCACTTCCTTTGCTAAAAACATTGTATTCTGACGAAAACGCCCCAAGTTGTGTTCACTGGTAATATTCATCACCATGCCCATTTTCAGAAAGGTAGACTAGTTTACTTAGACACAACTCTAAAATTTTGTGACCACTGTTGGCTTCAGTAGTAAAGAACAAAAACCCCTGGAGATGAAAGACCTAGAAAAGAAAAACAACTTACTCAAGTTCCAATAGTCCTCCCTAATAAATAACACAGTCCACATATTGCATATCATTTTGCTATGCATCAATAATTCAGAAGCTGATTAAATCGATTGCTAGAGCAATGTTTGCTGTGCCCCTTGAAAAGCTGAATGACAAACAAACAAACAGGACTTCCATTTTGGGCGGTGTTCCTAGCAAATATCCTTGTACTGTTGACTATCCCTGAAAAGGGAGGACAGCGGCCATTGTTCGGCAAAGGATCTGCTTCAAGGGTGGATTGACACAGAGACCCAGGGATTTCCCCATTTTACCCTTTAGAGCAAGACAAACAGCTAATTAAATAGTATTTGCCAAGCTTCATTAGCTGAATTTCTCCTTCAGGCAGATAATAGTCAGATTTGGGACTATGACGGCCAATGAGTTATTAAAGACTAAGCAAGTTTCCCTTCCACTACGGAGAGCTGAGGCCAGCCATGGAGTAAGAGGCAGACTGTGAACTCGGAAATCAGATTTCTGGGCATGGAAGCCACTTTCTAAGCACAGAAGTGAAAGCTAATTTTTCAACCTCTTTGTCTTTCAGAGCCTCTACCTGTAGTTCCCATGAGTAGAAAAAGGCCTACTTCATAATAATACAGTACAGATCAAATAAAATGAAACAGAAAGCTATTATAATACCATTTTCTTTGTTCCTAACACTAACTGCATAGAGCCCAAGTAATAGAGCAACCAGAAGAAAAGTGAAGCTCACACAAACTCAGCTCATAACCCCCCACCTAGTCTCCTTGGCATCTGTATGTCTTCCTGGGTGTTGAGGGATACCCTGAAACATAAGTGTGAGTAGGGTCCACAACCAGCGTTCAGACCTCTCTAGGCGTGTGAGAGGTGGTAGAGGTCGTGTGATGAAAGGGAGGTTTTTCAGTTTGCTTAGGGAAAGGATCTGAGCCAGTGAGACAGAAACAAGCAGGAAATTGGCATGGGAGTTGCAGAGAGTAGAAACTCCAAGTTTAGATGTTTGCCACCATTCAGAGCAATCCTAACTTGGTCATGTCAAACAACGGAAAAGTACTATTAGGCTCTGTGGTGATTCAAAACCCACATAGCACCACTAGGAATGGGCCTTGCCTCCAACCTGAGCATAAGGTCGAAGCAGGCAGTGATGTGTGGAGTGAATTAGCAGGTATCTGTCCCTAGGTAGATGGAGAGCAGTGAGGACACAACTATTGACCTGCCAAAGGCAACAGCAGCAGCATCCAAGATCAACTCAAGGTTATGCCAGTCTTAAGGGTAGCAAGTGCTGAGATGACATGCAGAGCCCAACAGTGTGGTCAAGGTGGTGCATCTGTCTAGACAAGGAGACTGACCGTCAGGCTGCAGCTTCGGGGAAATCATCTTAACTCCACTGTACTTGGGAGAGTGAGCTACCAGGGACACCCAGGGTAAAACTTGGATGTTAACGGGGGCCCCCATAGTGTTCTCTTCTCACTCATTCCTGGGGTGTTGGTTTCTATTTATGTCACACTTTCTGCTTTCTCAGAAACCCTGGGTTCATTGCTATGGCAGCTGCTGACCGGACAAGTTGCTGCACAGATTTTTCTGTCAGTAATTGAGGCACAAAGCTCAGTGGTGGCAAAAGCTTCTCACCACTCTGAATCTCAGAATACAGGTCACAGTGGCTTTGGAGGTTGGGATGTGGCCGCTGAGCTACAAAGACATGCGCTGTGCTCGTGCTGGGGGTCGAGATGGTTTGACATGGCAAGGAAACATCCTTGCTGGGGTTTTCTTTAGAATCCTAACATTTTTTGTCGAGTAAAACATATTCAAAGCAAATAAGAAATCTGTGAGACAGGGAACTAACTGGGAAAGTATACCTCTTTGTGGGGTAATATGCAGTTTATGAACTTGAATAGGGGAGAACTGCCTGTCTATCATTTAAAACTACCCAGGCGTGAGCTGAATAAGAACAACAATAGATGAAAGAGAGTCAGGGAAAAAACTTTGAGGCCTTGGCGATACACACACACACACACACACACACACACACAAATCTACAAACAAGCAAAGCTGAGTGGGAGAAATGCTTTTCTCCAGGGAAGATCACATCAATTGGTTTTCCAATAGCAAATGATCAACACTGAAAAGCATTCATAGGAGTAACACTATACAAACTATATATATAAAAGTATATATATATATATATATATATATATATATATATATACTTTTGAGTATATATTACATACATATATATACATATATATTTAAACAATTAATGAAAAAAGAAGCCACGAATTTGAAAGACAGAGAGGTATATGGAAGGATTTGAAGAAAGGCAAGGAAAGGGGGGAATTCAGTGCTGAAGACACCGAAGCAAAGAGATTAGTTTGTTCCACTTCATACTCTTAATAGAAGGCAGAGCCTGTGTGAAAGCCATGTTCCCAAGCTGCTTTGTGACTGTGCTACCTCTTCTCCCCGAAGGGCTGGCACCGGGCTTACAGTGTCGCAAGGCTCAGCTTATCACTGCCTCCTCCCCCGCCGCTCTCCTACTCTGCATCATGAGAGCTCCCACCTCATGCGTGAGGCTCAGAGACCAGAACTGATTACACTTTATTGCTCCAGCTTTTCTTGTCTCAACCTTTCCTCTTTGTACCCAGCTCTGTTAAGGCATTCACATTGTCACACTCGACTTGAGACCGCAGGGCAGATTTGATTCCCTACCTCTCAACCTCAGAGCCCTGTGACTTCTCCTCTTTGAGCTCTCTAGCTAGTCCTAAATATGAGGTTATAATGATTGATAGTTAATGTTGACCCCAAGGCTTGGCGAGTGTTTCTACTGAGCTTACTCCAGCATCTCAGGAGAAAAGGTCAGTGCCAGGCAGAATTCCTGGAAAGTGGCACATTCTCTATCCATTGAAATTAGGATCTCAAAATCCTTTTACTGAAAAGCTGAAGATATTTTCTGGATAAGATAGAACTCATAACTGAGTCTTTTACATGTTTAATACTTGGAGAGCCTATTTTTATGAAAATTGTGATTTTTATACTAAATTAGAAAACAAAGCATTGAGCTTATATTTTATTTCAAGAGGCTGTCTTTATGCTGTGTACACTTACATATGAACCTATCCACAAATCCTGAGGTAAGTGACTCAAGAGACACTATTTGCTTGGGCCAATGATATTTTTATGTATTTTTATGTATTGCCTCTGATGTAAAGTATGGTATAACCAAGTACTTAGCTCTAAAACAGTTTCCTATGCCATTATTTACCTTTCCTACATGCAATACATTCTAATCTATGTATACTTTATATTTCCTTGTTCACATAATCCTATCAATATGCTGTACTTCAATTCTAAAATTAACACAATATGCTCCCACTGGCTCATTATTCTCATATCAATCTATATTCCCCTTACACATCACACACACACACACACACACACACACACACACACACGCGCGCGCACACATACACACACACACACCCCACAGAGATTGAGGGAGACTATATCTCTATAGTATACAGAAGTGTTAGAATGTCATCTCCAAGAAATGGTTGTTTTCAGATGTCTAATGACTAACAAGTGTGTGTGTGTGTGTGTGTGTGTGTGTGTGTGTGTGTGTGTGTATCTCCTGTCCTTTGGGACACAGGGATTATTTTAGCAAATATGGGGAAAGTTTTTGAAATACTGTATCCTCAAGCAAAAGGCACTAGAAGAGCTCTTTCCTCATTCTGAATTAGGATGAATTGGTGGGATGGGACCTATGTTATTCTCAAAGGAATGTTGAATGATAGTTGAGGTTTAATAAAAGGGATATTCTTTAGTTTTGTTACTTTCTAATTAAAAATGCTACTAGATTAGGAATCTGGAGATATTACTTAATATTTTAGCATATTACCTCTTCTTCTCCATACCTGTGTTAAGAAAAAGTATTTAATCTTCAAAAGTCTCACAAAAGGGAAGGGTCCAGTACAACCTTAAAGTCCAAATAATTCCCGTCACCCAGTCTATCATATTTCATTAATTTGACAATATTGGCAGCTATTGGAAACCTTTCAAGACAAGGTTTACAGCCTCTGAATTAAACTCAGAAGATTTATTTCCACTGAACTCAGAGAATTCATTTCAAACTAAAGAAACTTTACTGGCAACAAGGGTCAGAGAACCTAAATTTTACAGTGATTACACCAAAGACACATCATGTGTGTGTGAACTGGATACAAAGAAGGTACCAACCAAGTCAGCACAGGCTATTGTGGATTAAACCCTGTGTATTCTTATCCCCGCCAATATAAAACCTTTAGGGTGAAATATAATCCTAGAGAGAAATGAGGGCGCACACACACACACAAAACAAACACACAAACAAAAACTAGAGGCAAAGCACTTAAAAGAACTACTTTTATTTATTATAAGAAACAGAATTTGAGGCAGGGAGGAATGACACACACCTTTAATCACAGCATTCACAAGGCAGAGACAGGCAAATCTGAGTTCCAGGACAGCCTGGTCTACAGAGCAATTAAAATGAAGACAGTTCAAATGCTCCACAACCAGCAACAAGTGGGAGCTCCCCGGGTCTCTCAGGGGAAGACGGTTTCATGTTTATGTTACTTATATATGATGTGGTTTCATCAAACTTTTAAGCCTGCACCATCTAGAATATCACTTAAATCATTTATTTTACTTCAAAAGTACATCATTTGTTTGCCCCAGCTTTGCTTCCTCGTTTATTACAAATATTATTCAAAACTCACTTGCCACATAAAGACGATCCTGTAATGGATGCTTTTAACCTTTTTACATTTATTTATTCAAGTTTCTGTATGAGTATGTGTATATGTATGTATGTATGCGTGAATGTGTGTATATGTGTGTGTATGTATTGTGTACATGTGGAGTTCAGAGGACAATTTGAGAAAGTTGTTTTTTTCTTTCACCATGTGGATTCCAGAGAATGAACTCAGGTTATCCTCTTTGGTCTTGATCACTTTATTTTATTTTATTTTTTTATTTTCTATATTCTTTGTTTACATTCCAAAGGCTTTCCCCTTTCCCAGTTCTCCCTTCACCATATGTCCCATAAATCCTCTTCCCTCCACCCATTCCCCAATCACTACCACCACCACCATTTCTCTGTTCTGATGCTCTCCTACAAAATTGGATCCAGTCTTCTCAGGACCAGGGTCCTCTCCTTCATTATTCTTGGGAATCTTTTGATGTGCTAATTGTGCCTTGAGTATCCTGAGCTTCTGTGGTCCCTAATATCCACTTATCAGTGACTGCATTTCATGTGTATTCTTTTGTGATTGGGTTAATTCACTTAGGATGTTATTTCCAGATCCAAACATTTGCCTACAAATTGCATGAATTCATTATTTTTAATTGCTGAGTAGTATTCCATTGTATAAATATACCACATTTTCTGTATCCATTCCTCCTTTGAGGGACATCTGGGCTCTTTCCAATTTCTGGCTATTATAAATAAGGCTGCTATGAACATAGTGGAGTATGTGTCTTTATTGCATGCAGGGGAATCCTCTGGGTATATACCCAGGAGTAGTATGACAGGGTCCTCTGGAAGTGTCATGCCCAATTTTCTGAGGAACCGCCAGACTGATTTCCAGAGTGGTTGTACCATCTTGCATTCCCACCAACAGTGGAGGAGTGTTCCTCTTTCTCCACATCCTCTTCCCTCCTATTGTCTCTTGAGTTTTTAATCTTAGCCATTCTGACTGGTTTGAGGTTGAATCTCAGGGTTGTTTTGATTTGTATTTCCGTGATGACTAATGATGTGCTATGTTGTCTACTCTGATACGGGATTTCTGTATTTAACATTTGCACAATTTATTTTTGCACCAGATTTCAATACTCTTCTATCTCTCTTCCCTGTAGCATGCAGGTGAACTGTACAACTATGTGGGAAGGCAAGTTAAAGTAATAATCATTGTTCAAGGTGAGCATATAACATTCTGTCTGCAGAAATACAACTAACCTCCCAGCATATCCCCACCCTCCCTCATCCACTTAAATGATAAGTCATAGCTTTCTCCTGTCTCCTCAAATATGTTTCATTCAAGAGATTCTTAAACTTTTCCCATTTGCCACACTTTTCTGCCTAGAAATTATTGCATGATTCTAGGCATGCAGGTGTAGACAATACATATTCATCAAATATTTGCTGATAATCATCAAAAAGAATTTTATCTTAAAAATTCACATATATTATATAATAGATAAAAATTAATGGCACATATTATTTTTTAAAGAATTCAATCTTGCCTGAGTGCTAGGTATGTCTGAACATGCAGCATCTGCAAACTTTTTCAGGGTTGCTCAATATTTTGGCTTTATAATTGTCAATTTTAAGTATACTGCTTCACACTAATACATAGTACAAAGTGTAGAGTTGTGTTTAAGGTCATTTCATAAATTGTGGGAAATCCTTTCCTAATCCCAAGCCAAAAGTTCATCCTTTCATGGTGCAAACTTTCAACAAATTAGGTAAATTTTTTTGCATAATGTCTTAAATTTTTGTATCATTAAAGGATAAATTTTGTTGTGTGCTTTTCTGTACAAGTTGCTATGCATGTGAAATTAACCTTCATTCAGTTACAGGATATGTGCCCCTTGTTCCTGCTGTTTGGTTCTTCAGATGTGCTGTTGAATTTAGCTTGTTAATATCAGTTGATTTTTATATCTCTTCATCTGAGATATTTTGTTTGTTCACCCATAATATAACTAGCTAATTTCTTTTCTGAAGTAACCACATTTAACTTTTGTTTCAGAAGAAGAAAGGAGAGGACCCTGGGCCTGTAAAGATTGCATCCAGTTTAGTAAAGAAACCGAGGGGGGAGGGGGAATGATTGGGGAATAGTTGGGGGGAGAGGAACTATGGGAACTATGGTGGGTGGGAAATGGGAAAGGGGATAGCCTTTGGAATGTAAACATAGAATATAGAAAATAAAAAAAATAAAAAAATTAAAAAAAAAAGAAAAATGAGTTGGAAATGTTTTTTCCTTTTCAGTAATTTGGAAAAGTTTGAGGGAGATTGTCAATAGTTCTTAAGTGTTTGATAGAAACCATCAGTGACACACCCCAGAGCTATGGGAGAGGACTCCATGATTGACCCAATGTTCTTACTTGTGACTGACATGTACATTTTCTTTTTTTTTAATTTTTTTTATTGGATATATTCTATATTTATATTTCATTTCCAGTTTTCTAGTTCCCTGCCCCCCAAAGGACCCACATGCCATTTCCCCTCCCCCTGTTCCCCCATCAACCCCTTCCCACTTCCCTGTTCTGGTATTCCCCTACACTGATGCTTTGATCCTTTCCAGCACCAGAGTCCACTCCTTTCCTCTTGTCGGACATCACTTGGTATGTGGATTGTGTCTTTGGTGTCCCAAGATTCTAGGCTAATATCCACTTATCAATGAATGCATACCATGGGTATTCTTTTGAGACTGGGTTACCTCACTTAGTATGATGCTCTCCAGCTCCATCCATTTCTCTAAGAATTTCATGAATTCATTGTTTCTAATGGCTGAATAGTACTCCATTGTGTATATATACCACATTTTTTTTGTATCCATTCCTCTGTTGAGGAACATCTGGGTTCCTTCCAGCTTCTGGCTATTATAAATAAGGCTTCTATGAACATAGTGGAGCATGTATCCTTATTGCATGCTGGGGAATCTTCTAGGTATATGCCCAGGAGTGGTATGACTTGGTCCTCTGGAAGTATCATGTCTAGTTTTCTGAGGAACCGCCAGACTGATTTCCAGAGTGGTTGTACCAGCTTGCATTCCCACCAGCAGTGGAGGAGTGTTCCTCTTTTTCCACATCTTTGCCAACACCTGATGTCTCCTGAGTTTTTAATCTTAGCCATTCTGACTGGTGTGAGGTGAAATCTCAGGGTTGTTTAGATTCGCATTTCTCTAATGACTAATGGTGTTGAACATTTTTTAAGGTGTTTCTCAGCCATCCGAATTTCTTCAGCTAATTTGGCCAGCTATAGGGCCAGCTCCAGTGAATAGGTATTCATGGAAAAACTGTAGGTACTGGTAGCAAAGGCAGCCTTACTGTTTTCATAACTATGTGAGGTGTGGCTACGTACAGAGCAGCTACAGAATCAAGGCTTAGAACAAAGCCCCCAACAGAGCTATAGAAGCTCCAGAGTCTACACCACAGATGGCACACAGTGGCCATGGGCACAATGCTTGCAGCACAAGCATGTGCAAAGACTGCAACGTTGAAATCTGAAGTTCAAACTAGCCAATAGTAGTAGTGGCTTCAGGACTTCAGTATCTGAGACACATGTCCACATGGGCTATTCACAGATAATAGACACTGAAGTTCGCATATATACTGGGCAGCTTATGTATGATTCTGTGGTATAGGAAAAGTGTTAACTCTCTATGGTGATGCTTCAGATATTAGAGATGCAGACCCTCATAGAATAGCCAAGTAACCATAACCCATCATCTAAGTCTGTCTGTTTCAAACATTATCCAAAGCCACAAAGCAGAGATAGTTTGCAGCAATAGTAACTCTAGTGTTTGCATTGTGACCGCGCAGGGCACAGCTACAGAGCTGGGCTCTAGAACACAGGAGTAAATGGAAGCAACAGTGGTGGCAACCATAGAGTTTAGGTATATTTGGCATGGTCATATTCTCAGTGTCTTAAATGCATAAAGGATTGGAAAGACCAAGGGTTCCTTCATGTACCAGTATTTTACAATAGCATTTCCTTCTCCAAGCATTTACAAAATGAATGAGTACTGATTACCTCTGAGGCAAGACTGCATAAGAGGGCTGTGAGATTGCTCTGGCATATACTGCTTAACTGGTACTGATAGCTCCTTTCTATCTGTGAAGTTACTCTGTGTTTGCTTGTTTGCTTGCTTGATCGCACCACTGTGCAGATGCAGATTTAATTGGGCCCATGAGCTTTCCCTGGGCTATTTTCAATTATAGATAGCTGTGCTGTTTACTTGTGGGAAGCAAGCAGTGGCGTCTACTCTACCACCTTGCAGACATAACTGGTCTGATAATGCTGTCATAAAGGTAATATATTATGATAGAAGTTTTGTAGAAAACAGTAAATCAAAGCAGATAATCTGTTACTTCAATATGGTTTTGTATGTGATTAAACAATCAGAATAATTACTATTTAACTTTACAAGTATTAATTTTCTAGAGTAAGGAACAAATAAGAGTGTCAAGGACCAGTCTGACTTGGAGAGGGTTCCTGAGAGAAGAGGTGTCTGGGAATGGCTAAAAACACTCAAATGCAAATTCATAGTTCTAAGCTATGGTTCTGCTAAGGTGATTTCCAGTCTCTCTCTCTCTCTCTCTCTCTCTCTCTCTCTCTCTCTCTCTCTCTCTCTCTCTCTCTCTCTCTCTCTCTCTCTCTGGAGGCCTGGCTGTTTCTGCTGGATTGTGCCACTGCTGATTCTTGTTTGGTATCCTGCCACTACTGAACTAGACTGCTGATATCCTGATATATAAGATTGGAGTCACCCCCCAAAGAACTCTTTCTAAACAGGTCCACATCTCCTTGTTCTATTTACCATCTTTCCTCCCCTACCTCGGACAGTAGGCTAGAGGTGGGGTTGAAGTGTTTGAGAACCCTTATTAAAGTAGATTTTGAAACAATGTAAGCCTACAAGGAATCTGTATTGGAACATATTTTCAAAAGGCCATAGTCCTTTAGGACAAGGAATGTATTAAGAATGGTTCAGTCTGTTGCAGAGTATGAGACATTATGGTAGTTTAGAAAGCAAAAGTACCAATCAGAACCAGCACTGGATACAACCTCGACTGTCCAAAATGAAAGACCTATTTCCAGGAACCATGCTTCTATCTCCTAAAAGCCTCTTGGGCTTCAAATTAGCTTTACAATCTGAGAGACGGTCCTGCAAAATATGAGGCTTTGGAGGATTTTTATGTGCAAACTGTAAGAAAACATGAATCATTTTGTTATTCTTCTATTTCATATAAATCTTCACTTTATTCATAATGAATATTCTATAACATTTAAGGGAAATTAAAAATAAAATTTTTCTTTACCAAGGTCATGATAGTTGCTCTTCCTCAGAGAATATGGAAGAAATAAACTAGAGACAATGGCTTAACATATACAATCCTAATAAATTATTACTTTAGCAAAAGTGAAAGAAAATATAGCAAAATAAGCATAGAGATCATTTCTGTGGGTGAATGCAGTCTCTGTATCTCTCTCCCTCACCCTTGCCTCTCCCTCTCCAACTCTATTTCTGTGTGGGCACGCATGTGAGTTCTGGGTGTGTGCACCCATGTGCTTCATATGCAGACACATCAATATTGTTGTATCAGATTTCTGCTATTCTCTTCTATTATTCTCCATCCTTTTGTTTTGAGACCATGTGTTTCATTGAACTGGAAGTTCACCATTTTCTTCCAGGATGTCTGAACAGAAACTATGGAGTTGCCTGCTATCTTTTTTCCCCTCTTTTTTAGTTCTACAGTTGGTCATTGTTGTGCTGGGATTATATAGTTGCAAATAAAGCTATAGATAGAGAAATGAATACCAGGTACAGAAATCTCTGGACAAATAATAAAGTATGATGTGAAGAGTAACTGTAGTTATCCAGTTTCACCTTCTGAGATATGCCGAGAACAGCAACAGTGCATCAAAAACTGCACTTAGCTCTTGGCTGAGAGGGGTGATGGATGGAAAAGCACTTTCAGTTTATAGCATGTCTTTACATTGTGTATCATTTTAACACCATCTAAATCACCATACAATCTTGATCTGACAGCAAAATTAACAGAAAGAGAACAGTGACATATGCCTTATTTAAAAAGAGAAAACCCATCCTAAGCTATTAACTAGAAATCACTGACACCAGACCAAATGCAAGCTTCCAGTGCCTACAAAAACATTTTAAGGGCTATGTGTCTGCAAGCTCCGCACGCAAAATAACTCGAAGCCTACAAAGTGTCTTAAAGACAACATTCCAATTCTCAGAGGCGCAGCAGTCAGAATGTGTACTCCTTAAAAGCTAAGGAAAGAAACTGTACAATGGAAAGATAAAATCTGCAGCTAAATAAGAGCCTTGTATAACTCAAGAAGAATATAAAATTGATATGTCAAAGAACATGGAGAGTGAAATATGAAAACCATCAAAACCAATGGAAAGAGAAATGCATGAGAAGATAAAAAAAAAAAATTCTATGTGAAAATTGTGGAAAGATTCATTGAAAATGTCAAATCCTTCAAGTTGGCCATAGGGGAGTATGTGTCATTCCTCTGAGAAAAAGACTGCTTCACATCAGCAGAAAACTGAACATTTGTAGATATGCATGCAGTTTGTAGAATGTCATTTAAATGGATTGCCTTTCCCTCTTCTACGCTTATTTGCAACCTAGTTAATTGAGATTGAGAGTCTCCTCCACTGGTTCTGAAACACACTGGTGCTCAATGATTAACACAAGTTTTAAGCCCCAGGATGGCAGGACTGATGTCTGATTCATCATTTTTATCTCCTTAGCACATATTATGATACTTGGCTGATAATAAGTACTTGATAAATTTTTGATTAAAATAATACCTAACAAGAATTCTTAAAGAAAGAGATCTTCCCTATCATCTCAATAATCAAATATGCTCTAAAGTAAATTACATCTTTTTCAACAGCATTGCAATAGAAAAACTACCAGATTAACCATATCCCTGAGCTTTGAGAAAGATGAATTTATGGCAGTCTCTGGCATGGAACAGCAAAGACTAAATAAATTAAAGCTTTTTTATCATAAGTTCTATATGGAATAATAAAAGTCCCCTGTAAGAAAAATCAGATAAAAGACTGCTACCTCTTGTGAGATTTCCAATAACCCCCTTGGCCTTTTGTATCCTCATTTCATATATGAGGCTATTAAACCCAGTCCCTGAAGAAACTGCCTAGAATTCCCTTTGGGTTTTTTGAATCATCTCTGATGTGAACCAACAAGAACAATAAAAATAATCTATGTTATTCATAGAATGAACATCCTTAAAATTACCTTACTTATCCAGATGTGAGATGAAAACCAAACACAACAAACCAGAGGCTAAAATTTTCCCAGACTAGCCTAACACTGTTTTCCTAATTAGAAAGTGATGCCATGAAAACTTTGGCAGAGCCTGTGAATTCAGTACAAACAACATGTCGCCTATGAAATTAGCATGCACAAAAAGGCCATTAAGGGAAGGTGCAGGTCCAGGTATGTGAAACAACTTCAAGGCCAGGTTAGCAGAGGAGCAACATCACACCATGGCTGTTCTCCACAGACATTCCAGACTGACGTCAGACACCAGACTCTGAGAATTAACAACAATTAAAGCCTGTTCCTATTGGCCAGTCTCATCTGCAACCCACCCTGTTCAGTGGAAAGCAAAGCTCAATAGAGACCTTTGATTTGAAACTCCCCACTTTGATTAAAAAAAAAAAACCAGGTAGCAAATGTCCCTTCTTGTAATGTGTACAACACCTTGTTCTTCTGATGGTAGAAAGATTTCCAATCCTATCATATAGATACCAGCTCACTCATGTTCATCACTGTTCTACTCATAAACAAAAAAATAAAAACAGCTTAAACTGATGAATAGATAATGAAATGTAGGATCTTTATTTATTTATTTTAATTATTCCCTTTACATCCTGCTAACTGCCCCCTCCTAGTCTCTCCCCCTATAATCATTCCCCTATACTCTCCTCCCCTTCTTCTCTGAGAAGGTGGGCTCCCCTCCTGGTATCTGCCACTCTAGAACATCGTGTTTGCCAGGCTAGATGCATCCCCTCCCACTGAGGCCAAACAAGGAAGCACAGCTAAAAGAACATAGCTCATGTACGGGCTACAGCTTTTGGGATAACCACCACTTCAGTTGTTCGGGACCCACATGAAGACCAAGCGGCACATCTGTTACATATGTGCAAGGAGAGAGGGCAGGACTAATTCCAGCACTCCTATTTTCTTTGGTTGGTAATTCAGTCTCTGAGAGCCACCAAGGGTCCAGGTTAGTTTACTCTGTTGATCTTCCTGTAGAGTTCTTATCCCCTTTGGGACCCACAATCCTTTTTCCTTTTCTTGCACAAAAGTCCCCAAACTTCATCCACTGTTAGGCTGTGGGTATCTGCATCTGTCTGAGTCAGCTGATGGGTGAAGCTTCTCAGAGGAGAGCCATGCTAGATCCTGTCTGCAAGCATAACAGAGTGTCCTTAATAGTGTCAGGGATTGGTGCTTACCCATAAGATGGGTTTCTAGTTGGGTGGGTTATGGGTTGGCTATTCCCTCAGCCTCTGCTCTATCCCTCATCCCTGCATTTCTGGTAGACAGCATAAAATTTAGGTTGAAAGTTTGTAGGTGGGATGATGCCCCTTTTGTTCGACTGTGGTTCCTGCCTGGCTACAGGACACGGCCTCTTCAGGTTCCATATCCCCAATACTGTGAGTGACAGCTAAGGCCACCCCTATTGATTCTTGGGGGCTTCCCCTATCCTGTCCTACATCTCTGTCTTATCTGGAGATGCCCCCCACCTCCCCACCCCTGTCAGTTGCAGATTTCCATTCATTCTCATTGCCGTCTCTCCTGTCTATCCCCATACCTGATCCTAAACTCCCCCATTCCCTTCCCTACTCTCTCTCCCAACCAGTTCCCTCCCTCCATCTACTTCTTGTGACTTTTATTCCCCCTTCTAAGTGAGGATCAAGCATACTCATTAGTGCCTTCCTTTTTGTTTAGCTTTTTGTGGTCTGTGGAGTATAGTGTGGGTATATTATTTTATAGCTAATAAGCACATACCACACATGTCCTTTCGGGACTGGGGTTACCTCAACGAGTATGATATTGTCAAGTTCCATCCATTTGCCTGCAAAATTCATGATGCCTTTGTTTTTAATAGCTAAATAGTATTAAATTGTGTAGATGTAATACATTTTCTTTATCCATTCTTCAGTTGAGGAACACCTAGGTTGTTACTAGTTTCTGGCTATTACAAAAAGAGCTGCTATAAACATTGTTGAGCCAGTGTCTTTGTGGGATCTTGGAGCATCTTTTGGGTATATGCCCAATAGTGGTATAGTTGATCATTTTATTTATTTTTTTATTTTCTATATTATTTGTTTACATTCCAAATGATTTTCCCTTTCCCGGTTCCCACCTCCCCATAAGTCCCATAAGCCCTCTTCCCTCTGCCCATTCCCCATTCAATCCCCTCCCACTTCTCTGTCCTAGTAATCCCCTACATTGCTGCATCAAGCCTTTCCAGGACCAGAGCCCTCTCCTTCCTTCTTCTTGGGAATCATTTGATATATGAATTGTGTCTTGGGTATTCAGAGCTTCTGGGCTAATATCCACTTATCAGCGACTGCATTCCATGTGTGTTCTTTTGTGAATGGGTTACCTCACTTAGGATGATATTTTCCAGTTCCAACCATTTGCCTAAAAATTTCATGAATTCATTGCTTTTTATTGCTGAGTAGTATTCCATTGTGTAAAGCTCTTAAACACCTCCAGAAAAGTAGATGAATACAAATTTAACTCAAAAATATCAGTAACCATCCTTTATATAAAAGATAAACAGGCCAAGAAAGAAATTAGGGCAACAACACCATTTACAATAGCTATGAATAACATATCTTTCTGAAACTCTAACCAAAGCTCTGTAAGATGAGAACTTCAAGTTCTGAAGAACAAAATTGAAGAAGAAATCATAAGATGTCATGGATAGGAAAAATTAACATAGTGAAAATGGCCATCTTACCAAAAAAATCTACAGATTTAATGCAATTCCCATCAAAATTCCAACATAATTTTTTATAGACCTCAAAAGAGCAATTCTCAACCTTGGTTTGGAAAAACAAAAAGTCCAGGATAGCCAAAACAATCTTGAACAGTGAAAGTCCTTTGGGAAGAATCACTATCCCTGACCCCAAGCTGTACTACAAAGCAATGGTGATAAAAAATGGATGGTATTGCTACAGAAACAGACACATTGATCGATGGGATCAAATCAGAGACTAAGAAGTAAATCCACACACCTGTGTATACTTGATTTTTTATTTAAAAAAAAGCCAAAACCATGCAATGGGAAATATGTAGTATCTTTATACAACAAAATATTAATCAGTCACTAAAAAATGAAATTAAGATGTGTTTTAGATAAATGGATTGATCTGGAAACAATCATTCTGGGGTGGTAGTCCAGTTCCCGAAAGAAAACACTACATGAGTTCTCTTATTTATATACAATTTGTATCTGCCAAGATTTGTTTCCTTTAGACTACTCATAAAAGTCAAGAAATTAATAAAGGCCCATAGGGAGGTACTTTCAAGGGAAGGAAGACAGAATGCACTGGTATAAAGGATAAAAAGAGACTAAGATGGGGGAGGGAGAAAAAGAAAGGTAAGAGAGTACTGAGAGAAATTAAATATTATTAAAGACCTTTCAAAACAGTCATATGGAAACCAACTACTATAGAAATTTGTAAAAAAAAAAAATCTATACACCTATATAGCAAGAGTAAAAATGGAGCAACACTATAACAAGACAGCAATATCTCCACTAAACACCACAGGCTAACAAACAAAAATGCCAGTGTCAGGTTGCATTACTGAAGTTGTTGACCATTGAAATTTCATAGATCCAAGCTATTGTCAATGATCATTGCTATCACCCAGAACTTGACGGTTGGATCCTATGTTTAAGATGCCACAAATTTGAACCATGGAACATAATGATATCAAGTTGCTATGGACTTAGAAATTTATCCCAACTGGCTAGCTTGCATAGTGCTGGAAGTTGTTCTTCACGCTACTGGAACAAGCAATCATTGGTTCTAAGTAACTATAAGATCAAGAGCTATAACAATGATTGGCTTGGCAGGACATGCTAACTAGTACAATAGTGGAATGAGCATCATGGTAGTCACCCACCACTTTATGCTACACAAGTTGAGACCCATAGTGGCACCATTAGCAGGCCAGGAATTTAAGATGTGACAAGTCATAGGTTCTAGGGAAGAACCTACTGCTGTTAGTCTGCTGGATGGACATAATTTTAAACTGACTACTAATGGCATATAATTATTCTTGTTTATTAATATATTTCTCCAAACTATCATCAAAGAACACCTATTTGCAGTACTTAGTGCTTCACACAGAGTCCACGGGTCAAGATACAGAAGAGAAGAAACTGAACAATTCCCAGACCAAAAGGAAAGATATAATCATACTCTCTCTGCACAGTGATCACAGGAGAAAAAGTTTTAAGAATCACAGGTGGTAGAAGACTACCAGAAAACCTTGTCCTCTGGACAGAACAGAGAAGCTGCACATATGAACTTTCAGCAATTGTAACAGCATGCACAACACTTGTCAAGCACAAGCCAGACAGTATTCCAGCATGGAGAGGGGAATTAGGCATGAAGTTTTACCCCTAGCAGAAAAGGTGCAATTTTGGCAATTATTAGCTTCTGGGAAATGTAGAAGTATCTTTCTTAAAAGTCTAGATCCTGGTAAATTGGCCACATTGCAGGAAAAAATGACCAATCCAAAAAAAAAGAAAATCTGGTCAACACAAACTAGTCCTAAAGGGTTTCCTTTTAATAAGAAATAGACACATAGTAGGGAAGGTAAAGGGTGGGTTAGGAAGAGTTTGGGAAGTGAATATGACCTAAACATATTTTAAGGAATTCTCAAAGGACTAACAAAGGAAGGGAAGAGAGGAACATGATTAGTTATTGGGGGATGGGAACAGGACTGAAGCCCCGAGGGCCTGCAGAAAGAATGGAAACAGGCAACCTTGGGAGGTAGGAGATGGGGGACCCTCTAGAATGTACCAGAGACATGGGAGCTGAGAGACTCTCAGGACTCAAAGGGAGACACATTAGATGAAATGCCTTACAGTAGGGAGAAGAAACTCGTAGAATCAACCTCTAGTAGAAAGATAGCACATCAAGTGGAGGGATGGGGTTGCCATCTCACAGTCAAAAACTCTGACCCAGAATTGTCCCTGTCTGAAGGAACAAGGACAATAGAGAGAAGACTGAAGGAAAGGAGGTCCAGTGACAGGCCCAACTTGGGATCCAGCTCAAGGAGAAGCTCCAAAGCCGGACACTATTACTGAAGCTACTGTGTGCTTATAGTCAAGAGCCTAGCATGGCTGCCCTCTGAGAGGCTCAATAAGCAGCTGAAAGAGTCAGATGCAGATACTTACACCCAACCAATGGACAGAATCCAGAGATCGCTGTGGTTGAATTAGGAAAATGCTAGAAGAAGCTGAGGAAGAGGGCAAACCCATAGGAAGACCAGCACTCAACTAATCTGGAGCCCCAAGATGTCTCAGACACTGAGCCACCAACCAAGCAGCATACACCAGCTGATATGAGGCCCCTGCCTCATATACAGTAGAGAACTGCCTGTCTGGCCTCAGAGAGAGAAGCAGCACCTAACCCTTGAAAGACTTGAGGCCTCAGGGAATGGGGAAGTCAAGTGGGGGGGCGAGGGGGGACATTCTCTTGGAGACAGGAAATGAAGCATAGGATGAAGAACAGTCAGAGGGAAGACAAGAAGGGGGATAACAACTGGTCTATAAAAAAAAAGATTAAAGAAAAAAAGAAAGGGGTACAGAGCTAAACAAAGAATTTTCACCAGAAGAAATTCGGATGGCCGAGAAACACCTTAAGAGATGTTCAACATCATTAGTCATCAGAGAAATGCAAATCAAAACAACCCTGAGATTCCACCTCACACCAGTCAGAATGGTTAAGATTAAAAACTCAAGAGACAACAAGTGCTGGCGAGGATGTGGAGAAAGAGGAACACTCCTCCACTCTTGGTGGGATTGCAAAATGGTAAAACCGCTCTGGAAATCAGTTTGGTGGTTCCACAGAAAATTGGGCATGTCCCTTCCAGAGGACCCTGGCATACCACTCCTGGGCATATACCCAGAGGATTCCCCTGCATACAATAAAGACACATGCTCCACTATGTTTATAGCAGCCTTGTTTATAATAGCCAGAAATTGGAAGGAACCCAAATATCCCTCAAAGGAGGAATAGATACAGAAAATGTGGTATATTTATACAATGGAATACTACTCAGCAATTAAAAATAATGAATTCATGCAATTTGTAGGTAAATGGTTAGACCTGGAAAATATCATCCTGAGTGAGCTAACCCAATCACAAAAGAATACACATGAAATGCAATCACTGATAAGTGGATATTAATGAGCCCAGAAGCCCTAAATACTCAAGGCACAATTAGCAAGTCAAATGATTCCCAAGAAGAAGAAAGGAGAGGAGCCTGGGCCTGGAAAGATTGGATCCAGTTTTGTAGAGAAACCGTGGGGGGAGGGGGAATAACTGGGGAATAGTTGGGGGGAGAGGAATTATGGGACATAGGGAGAGGGGGAACTGGGAAAGGGGAAAGCCTTTGGAATGTAAACATAGAATATAGAAAATAAAAATTAAAAAAAAAGAAAGAAAGAAAGAAAGAAAGAAAGAGAAAGAAAGAACAAAAGAAAGAAAGAAAGAAAGAAAGAAAGAAAGAAAGAAAGAAAGAAGGAAAGGAAGGAAGGAAGGAAGAGAGAGAGAGAGAGAGAGAGAGAGAGAAAGAGAGAGAGAAGGAAGGAAGGAAGGAAGAAAGGAAGGAAGGAAGGAAGATATGCTAGAGATTTTTTTAAAGGAAACTAGATATTTTATCAAAAATAGTATTAATATGAAATAATAATTATTTTAAGGTTGTGAATGGAAGATACATATTAATTCCACATATCTATATTAAGCATAGAAATCTATAATTGTCCATGAGTTTCCAAACTCAAATTAATTGTTTGTTTTTTAACCTTTTCCACTATCTTTAAATATGTATGCTACAAATAAAGAACATATATAATCCTTTAGTTCAAAATTAGATCCTACAAGAAGAATTTTCTGGAATAAATGAGCCATATCAGTGGAAGCCTATGTTATGTGTCACAAATGAAGACTCTGAAGTCCAGATTTTATTTTGTAACTTTGATCATTAATTTTTTTCTTTTACATGTCTGATTAGGCTTAATGAGTTAGTTGAGTTAATGAAGTGTGATGTCCCATTAAATACATCAACTGACAACAATTAATTCCCCAGAACATGTTCTCTGTTGATTGATTGTATTTATCAGTGTAGAGGAATTTAAGTGATGTGAACTTTTGACAGAAAGGAGTTGCAAACTCTGAAAGTTTCATTCAAAGAAAGTGATTATTTTATGTTAGCAAAATTTGTTAATGTACTTAAAAAATAAAATGGTAGTCTAATAAACAAAATTGAAGGCATATCATAGAAGTGAATTGCCAGTCAATTAAAAATGCCTTCTGTCATCAGAATTCTCAGCTAGGTTCTTCGTGGTTATGGAAATACTGACTGCAGCTATTATCTTACATCTAAGAAAGACACTGTTAAGCTACCTCTGCATAAGAAGCAAAATGAACTTTAGGAAAAGCGTAAAGAAACAGAATTTTGAATGTGAAGAAATCCCTAAATCCCTTTATTCATTTTTTTGATAATAGCCCAAGTTCCCCCAAAGCACCTGCCTCTCAATGAAAGCCCACAAACTCTGGCAAATCACTTTAGCAATAATGGGCTACCACAGAAACCTCTATCAGAGATCCTGATGGAAATTGTGTAGGATTTCCCTGGAGAGGAAAATCTACCCACTGCATATCAGTGAACAAAATTAACCAACCAGAAGTGATCCTACTAGGAAATGAATAAACACTTCTTTAAACACAAATAGCTCAAAAATGAGTAATGAGGGGGAGGAAGGCAGGCAAATGGTGAGAGAACTTAAAGCTATATTTCTGAGATACATTTATGTATTTATGAGAGTGTGAACTGGGGAAATGGCCTCAGATGTTAGGGGAACACATTCAACAAATTATGTGTGATTGTGTGTGTGAATAAGAGAAAGCCCACAGCATTTTCTTCTCCTTGAATCTATACATAAAAGAACTCTGAAAAGCATTTGCCCAGTATTCACCAGATAAACAGAGCCACATAGATACAAACTTGTCCATGGGACATAGATGTAAATAGTCTTTATCCCAATAGTCACGGTTTTCTTTGGATCTTGAATGAAGAGTCATTTAAAAGAAAATGATGCTCCATGACTTAAGAATGAAGTGCATAATTTTTATCCTCAGCATAGGCAGTGTTGAGAGGCGAGCCTTCTGGAAAGGGATTGACTCTACCTATATCCATTGGTAAACCAATTCATAAATTCAAATGTTGGATAGACTGTTGAGATGCTGTGGAGCTGTAGACAACAGTGCTTGGTTGGAGGACATAGTTCACTCAGCCTATGGCTCTTCGGGTGTCTTATCCTGGCTCTTCCTTTCTTTCCCCTGACTTCCTTGCTGTTTGAGATAGTCTTCTCTAACACATGCTACCATGACCTTGATGTTCTACCTCACCATGATCTTCACTGCAGGGGAGTAAGGAATCCACTATTGGAAACCTCTGAAAGTCAGAGCCAAAACAAATCTCTTTGTATTAAAAACTAGTAGTAATAAATAAAAATAAACATGAATTTAATTAAACAATTCATAAAAGCTAATCAAAGAACCTTGTTTATTTTACTAATCACTGATCATCCAAAGCTCTTTATTACGTACAAGTTAAATACAAGTGGCCATTTACAACAGGATTTTGGGTTACTTTCATGATGCCTAAACCATGATATTAAAGCAAATGGTGACAGTCTTGTTGTACATTTGAGTACATATTCAATATATATGCTCATTCACTCAAGCTTTCTATATCCATAGTTTTAAAATCACTGTAAAAATTGTTTACAGCTACCCGTGAAATTCATTCATAGAGGTCAAATTGTAGGTTTCGGCACTTTTGTTAAAAAGTGTGACCACTGAAAAGTTGTCTATGGCTCTGTAGGTGACATCATATGGGCAGCACACACTGGACCTAGTAAATTAACATAAGTAAACAAATAAATAAATAGTAAAAGGATGATGTAAATTTGGGCGATATGTAATAGAGAAAGGGTTCTGGGGAAGCTGAGGTTGGGCTTGGGGCTTGAGAGGTGGATATGATCAAGATACATTCATCATATGTATCAAATTTTTAAAGAATAAATTAACTGAAAAAAGTTTGTTTTCAAATAACCAAAAAGAAAACAAAAGTCTGATTTGTTCTTGTCCCTATAGACATAAAATGCAGTTGTTGCACCATTACATTCAATGCAAGTAAAATATTCTCCAAGTAAGTGAGAAATCACTGGCTAGCCTGGCCAGGAAAATAAATAGACACTACCCAGTTCTAAGAATCTAGCCTACTGTTATTATCTACCTGCCTCCCAATGCAATTTGATTCATTTTGCAATGATAATATCTACAACTGACACAGAACAGAGCTGGCAAGGCAGATGAGAAAAGCACGCTGTCATCTGGCTTGGTTCTGTCCATAGTTTTTCCTTTGTCCTCTTCCCTTTTATCCATAAAAACTAGATCATTTGTGTTCTCTCCTCTCTCTCTCTCTCTCTCTCTCTCTCTCTCTCTCTCTCTCTCCACTTACTTTCAGAGAGTTTACAAAGTTGCCTTCTTGATTGTCAAATAGAAGCTTGTATAAGCAAGCAAAATAAAGCTCCATTTCCTGAACCCTGCACTATCCTTAGAAGACCCCCCATTGAAATGAATCAGATTTTTCATGCTTCAACAAATAGTAAGAAAGTGAAATCTAGTAGTGCTAGTATTAATCTATTCTGTCCATCCCAGTGACTTTCAAAATATGGACAAAAGGCACTTTGTATATCTGAAGCACACTGAGTGAGAAGCAAATTATTAGAAATATAATTTCTTGGACACCCACCCACTGGGCCAGAAGTTCATGGTGGGGACTTTAGAAATATTTATTGTCATTTTGTTTGTTTGTTTGCATGCTTTGTTTTTAAACATGGGTCCCAATGCACTAAAGCCTTACATCTATAATCATCAATGAACAGAGGTGGGGTGCAGGGTCACCACAATTTTCCATGATTTGTTATCACTAGTATGAAAACTAAACATAGTTGTCACATTACAAATATATACAAAAAGAGAGTATACTCTTGTATATATCAAAAGAAGATTCTTAGCTACCGTATCCCTACCCTCAGCCAGGTATTTAGTTTTGAATTCAATGCTCACTGCAATTTTTCACATTATAACATACACAGCATCTTAAATGTCACTCCATGCTCCAAATGTTAAAGGTTCAGTGTTCAAAAACCAGGATAAAAGGGCATTTATCCTTTAAGAGGTAAGGGTTAATGAGAAGTATTAGGTCACTCGGAATTTGTCCTCAAAGAAGATTGTGGAACCATAGGCTCTTCTCTTTTATGTCTGACTGTGATGTGAGCAACTTCTGTTGCTATGCATGCGCAGCTTCTGTTGTCTTGCTCTGAAACTGTGAGTTAAAATGAACCTTCCCTCTTCTAAGTTGATTATCTCAGGCATTTTGCTATAGTAATGAGAGAAAACTAAAGCATTATATTTGACATGTCACTTGCTCCTGCTTTTTTGTATATGCTCTTAGGAAGCAGTATTAGTGTCCTCATCTGTTTCCCTGGTGCCAAAAGCGATAATGACAATACATACTGAAAGGAAGGAAGAGTGACAGGATATCCATTTGTCTGGTACATTTGTTTAAATATAAGACCTACTTTGTGTGACTCCATTTAAAGTTGCCAGAAAAGCAATACATCATAGTTCTTTGAATCTAGCAGACCACTGGTCATAAACCATGGCGGTATTTTATGTACTATTAAGAACATCTCTAGAAATTAAATGTGACAAAACTTCTTCCACTTTCAAAGATGATAAACATGTAAAAGGCATGTATGTGGTGCTGTCCATTATACAAATGGCATATTAAATTAAAACCTGCTAGCTATAAAGAATAAACATCTCTCTATTGGGAATGGCTTAGTAGAACATATTGTCCCTTTTTCTGTTTAAAAGGAAGGAAGTTTAGGGATCATAGACTGAGAATTTCTACAGCAGCAGGCTTTTCCCATTGAACATATATACTCAAGCTATATACTACTCACTGTTTGTGTATGGTCATTCAAGTAGGTTTCTTCTGTGTCCATCTAGAATGCATGTGTTTGGGCCATAGTATTCTGTGGTATGAATATTAAATTGTACTAAAGTTGGAGTAATAAAATTGAGTAGCAAGGGATTGAAGCCATCTCTTTAAATGAATTGTAAAACCTAATTAGGTACCTAATTACGTGTCAGAACTTAGTTGGTGTACAGCATGTCATGTACAGTTAATGATGATTTATTCTAAAATTCTTTATTCAGATTACTTTGTTCTTCATTTCCAATGAGTCAGATCACTGAGAGACAGCTTTAATTTCAAGACTGCTCTACTTTTAATTGCTTTCTGTCTATTAAATGTACATGCAAATACATATAAGCATGCAATAACAATTAGTGAAAAAACTATCAATTTGAAGGAGAGTAGGGAGAGAATATTGAAGAACTGGGAGGGAGAAAAGAGAAAGAAAAATATTGTACTTAAATTATAATCTCAGAAATAAGAAAAATTAGAAAACAACATTATATGAAAATTTTTAATTAAAATGAAACAAAAAAGTATCATGAAAAGGAACCCAATGTTAAAAAAATGAAAACGAAGAAAATGTTCTGCTTTGTGCCCACCCTGGAGCTCCCAAAGTTGCTGTTTGTGGAACTGAAATGCATCAGTAAATTTTGAGCCATATTTGCCACACTGAAAATATTACAATTGTAATTATCATATATTTTAACAAAAGGGGAGCAATATATAGTAGGTCTTCTCAGATACCAACATATTATGGTAGTAAATAAATTTAATGGAAACTCTATTGGGATCCAGGAGAATAAAAACCTTTAAGAAACGTAATATTCTTTGTCTACTTGTCCCACAAAAGATGGAAGTTATGTCAAGGAACTATGGAGTAGGAGATTCCTCTTGCAGGAAGCTCATGTGAACTAGCTCTGGTGGGCAGGATCAGGTGCGTGGCACCTTCATGGACCTTTCTAGTGAAATGCCTGCCCTCCCAGGGTGGAGTAAGTTGGGGGAGTGAAGACAGAGTCCTAACATGCCCTTATTGAGAGGCTCTAGGTCTTCCCCGATGAGAATAAACACATCTCTGTTGGGAATGGGTTAGTTGACTTTGGTTTCATTTCATTCTAAAGACAAAGCAGCAAAAATCCCTTCTTGTTCTATATTCAGTCCTCCGGGTGCAAACAGTGTTGCACATTCCCAGAACAATCACCTTCTCTCATTGTGGACTTTTAGAAAGAAAATTAGAAATATAGTATTTAATCCCAGCCTACCACAACCCATTTTGTGACTTTAGGCAATTCTGCTTTCTTCACCCAGGCTTTGCTTTCTGAGCTGTACCATGATATAAGCATGATAGAATCCCCATAATGGGTTAGTTATGAATAGTAGGCGAGCCAGTGTATGTATATACCCACCAAAGCTTTACTTGGTGGCTTACACTTATAATCCATGCTCGCAAGAAGCTGGCACAGAACGATCACTGTACATTAAAGTCCAGGCTACTTGGCCAATTCCAGGTCAGTCGAGGCTACATAGCAAAATGCCTGTCATCTTATCTCATTCAACAAGTGTTTAAGAGCTTATTAACTATGCCATTCAAATTGTCTTGGTATATACATGAGACAAAGATATAACAGTGAGCCAAACAGACTTGTCAGATGCCCTTTTATTATTAGAAGTTTAGCAGACGGACAGTTAAATAATCAATCATAATAAATCATGTCAGCATTCCAATAATGATATTACAATGCATTTGGTGAGGCCACCACACTCGTGAGGAGGGAGGCTCTGAAAGTTACTGACAAGCATATAATGTCGCTCCAGCCACCTCAGGAGAAAAATCATTCCAGGCAGAGAAAATGGTTGCATGAAGTACTATTTACTCTAGAAAGTGCAAGAATTTGCCTTTATACAACACTGACAGCTTAAATATAATGTACGTGAAATAAAGGGGCCAAAATGAAAACAAGATTTCTTAATGGATTTGGATTTTGTTGTTGAGCAAGGGAAAATAAGTAAAATGTTCAAAAAAATCAAAGAGGGATGTGGATTCCATTTTAGAATGCTGACTCTTGCTTTAGTTTGAAAAACAGATTACGAAGTAGCAAGACTGAAAGTCAGGACTGTGGTAGAAATCACTTCAGAGAGGACTGGATGGACAAATGGGTTTAAATGAGTATTCATGGAAAAAAAGTCATGAACATGATTATGGGTGGAAGGAGAAGTCCTTCATTTGTTTGAATAAAAGAGAGCTAGGAAAAAGCAAAAAAAAAGAATTGTTAAAATAGGAACCCAGATGTCAGTCTTGGGCTGGAGAGATGGCTCATAGTGAGCTATCTGGCCAATTAAGCACAACTCTGGACAACTCATAAATACTACTTATATCTAACTCCAATAGATCCAATCCTTCTGCTGGATGCGAAGGTACACACAGGCATGTGAATGTACACATATGCATATATCTACACACATACACACAAATAAAAATGATCTTTAAAATTAGGGACTCATTAAGTCAGTATTCAACAGCTTTGTGAATATGCTTATGTTCACTGGAAAAACAGAGAAGTAGCAGGCATTAGTGGGATAAGGAGGAGAAATTCTGTTTGAGACGCTGATTGAATTTTCAGAATGGTTAGAGCACACCATGGGAGGCAGGAAAGCATTCTATCAGGATAGTTTGCTGTTGCGTTCCAATTGTATATACTGGTGTAGATGTAAAGGAGAGTCTTGAATTGTGCCAATATTATTTTTCTCCCTTAACTCTGACTGATTCTTTACTTAGGTCAAGCTTTCTGAAACTCCCAGTTCAGTTTCTCAGGTTATTGGGGTTAAAAATAAATAAAAATGCTACTCCAGGGGGTGATGAGGGAAACATTGGGTGCTTGCCAGCTGTGGTCCCACGACTCCCACAAATTTTCATAAGAGTAGTTCTCCTGGCTCCTTAGGTAAAGACTGTAAACTGCATTCATTGTAGGAAAGTCAGATATTGTTCAGCGTGCGTTGCATACATCTGACATCCTGCGGTGACATTTCTCCGTCTAAGGAGACCTGAAAACGCTGCCACATCACTTTGCCTCAGCTAATGTAGTAGCTTTTGTCAAACGTTGGGAGAAATGAAAAGTGGAGATTCTCTATGCAGTTGAGGTCTCTGTACTCTAAAAGGGAAGCAGATTTGTAGCACAGGAAGCTTGATGGAATAGTCTGGAAAGAGCTTTTGTGCAAATGGAATAGAACATAAAAGAATATATGTCCTTCAGTACACAATTACAAGCAGAAATGGGACTGTTCCTTGCTCATTTAGACTCTGAGTAGCTCTGCTAGGTACTCTATAACCATGAACAATTGCTTTACCAATTGCATCGGGCCCTTAAGAAAATGTATTTTCAGGCATCCTGGTAACACACATGCCCCTCCTCAATATGTGCTGTGTCCTTCAGGGTTTAGTCAATATTTTGCATTTGAAATTAATTTTCTGAAATTCATTCATGAGCAACACTAACATTTAAAATGTGTTTCCCTTCTGAGAAACTATGGATGCTGTGTTTCAGATGATTTTAAGAGAAAGACTCACCAAAACCCCCAAATCATTTCATTTATTATTCCAGAATCACATTGTAGGAAAAAAAAAAAAAGAAAGAAAAGAAAAAAAAAGAAAGGGCCTGTCCTTTACCTTAGGAACCATTTCTTTCTTTATACAAATCAAAGGCACATAGTTACTTACACAGATCAGAAACCTTTCATGTGCAATAAAGTTAACATTTTTCTGGAAGAAAGAACTTAATCTTGTACCTACTTTGTCTCTATGTGTTGCTCTATGAACTCACTTGAAAACCTCCTTGTAGTTAGTTCAAGAAAGAAATTTTTGATGATTCTTCATGCTGTTAACACTAAATTATAGTTTTCTAATCCTGCGTGTGTTCATAAAAAATGGTCTCTCATAGGAAAGGAAAATTGAATAGATCGTACAGGTGGGATGGGGGAAGGGATGAGAACAGGACAATCAAGTGAGGGAAGACAGGGAAGATGGGGTTGACGGAAGAAATGTAGAAAGATAAACCTAGAACTGAGATACATTTGAGGAATTGTATGTTAAGCTAATGTAGATGAAACTTTCTAAAAGATATGAAGGCAATCCTAATGAAGTCTCCAAACAATAGGGTGATAGAATCCCAACTTTCCATCTCTTGTCACCAAATGAAGTTTCTAGTAACAAGACTGGATTATGTTCAATTGAATTGTTGGCCAAAGGAATGCCTTGGAAATCTCAAACAACCCAGGCTGTTGGCAAGGCAATAGTTTCCTCTCTACTAGCTGACTGCAGGTCCTGTTGCTGAAGGCAATAACACCCAATTTGATCATGGACAGGTCTGCTTGGTTCCTATTTAGATTAGATATTCACCCCTACATTCTAATGTCTTTGGTATGAGAAGGTACTCTACCAAATACCAAAAAGAGAAATATATATATATATACCAACACAGCCACAAAACCTTTGACCTACAATGCTGTCCTGCCTGAAAAATATACTAGTGCGATTTTATCTCAAAGCTGATAGAAGTAATCAAACAATGTCTGATTCGCCTTAAGGCCCCCTTGAAGAGATGAAATCTATACCCCACATGGCTTGAAAGACCAAGAGTCAGAGGCTAGATAGTCCAGATCCCTATAGTAAAACCAAATACTATTTTTTAAGTAGTAATAAAATGACTACTAATAATATTCTGCTATACTCATAGATCAGTGCCTTATTCTGCAATCATCAAAGAAGATTCCTCCTGAAGCAGATAACCATAAACACAGGGACCTTTAGCTCAACATTATGCAGAGAGAGAGAGAGAGAGAGAGAGAGAGAGAGAGAGAGAGAGAGAGAGAGAGAGAGAGAGAGAGAGAGAGAGGGAGACTGGGAGAGAGAGACAGAGAGATAGAGAGACAGAAAGAAAAACAGAGAGACAGAGAGACCTCGAAACACTCAGCTCTAAATGAGAAGTCTCCATAAAATCAGAGTTCAGGAAACCTCATGGAAGAAGAGGCAGAAAGAGTAAAAGAGCTAGGGGGAATAGCAAATGCCAGTAGAACAATTCCCTCTAAATCAACTCAGCAAAGCTCATTTAAACTCACAGGAGACTGAAGTAACAAATCCAGGACTTGCAAAGGTCTGCACCAGGTCCTCTCATGTATATTATGTTTTTCAGCATAGTGTTTTCATGGGACTCCTGAGAGTGTGAACAAGTGGTTCCTTGGTTCTTGGGGCTTCTCTTAGGCTTTTTTCCTTCTGTTGTTTTGCCTTGTACAACTTTGATATGATTGCTTTTGTTAAATAGCATATATTGTTAAATAGATATGATAAATCTTACGGTTTATTTTGTTGTTGTTTAAAAAAATTGCTCTCTCCCTTTAAAACATTTCAATATGAATGATGAAAAAACATGATTTCAACTCACATCAATAACTTAAAATGGAAATGTTAAAATACCATCATTATACATGTTGTGGCATCATTATATGAAGGACTTTATCAATATCTTTGCTAAGAGATATATTAATATATCTAGGAGTTTTGTAAAAATAACTCAGAGGTTTGTATTTGTTTTAAACATCTTCTTTTCACTGTACTGATAGAGAAGAGGTTAATAACATTATTAAATGGCTGAAAATACAATGACCAACACTGGGTAGTCCAATTCATCAGTTACATATTGTCAGGACCAAGATCAGGCAGATGCATGGTGCCATGGAAGGGACTATCGAGGATCAGAAAGAACAAGCAAGGACTCTGGAAGGTTCAGGCTTATATTTTTCTAAACCTACTCTTAATAAATATTCTTAAATGCTTTATGGAAAGAAAACGTTAATAGAGCAAAGGAAGATGTGGTCCTGTTTGGAGATGGTTCTTTGGAGAAAATCCAACCTGTGTTGTAAGAATATCAGAAGTTCAGTTCAAAGGAATCAGCAACAGCAGTAGCTCGATCCAGAAGAAACCACAAGACTCTGCCAGTTGGTCCAAGTCCACAGAAGCAACAAGAAGGCACTGGAACATCACCAGACATTCTTGGGTGGCATTTCTCTTTATGAAGTCATAACAAACGATGACCATCAAAGAATGGCAAGGCATACCAATATCAACAGGGTTGTCAGCAAAGATCAGCATCAGGAAAGGCCAACAATAACCAGCAAAGGATGTGAACTCCTATACCTTATAAGACCAATACCATGCAATGTCATCCACTCTCTGTCTGCATGTCCACCATGCATCTGCCTGATCTTGGTCCTGACAATATGCAACTGATGAATTGGACTACCTAGTGTTGGTCATTGTATTTATATTCCTAAACGTCAGATGTTCTCTCAAGTGTCCACTCTAGCAAAATATTACATGCCCTTTTTCCAGGTTGCTTCCAGAAAAATATTATGTCTGTTTTCAGCAAAACATCCTCCAACGTGTCTGCTTCAGCAAAAACATCCTCTCATAAGATAGTTTCCAGAAAAACATCACATGACACAACTGAGTCTCCAAAGAAATCACAAATTTCCACTTCATGGAAGTAAGTAATCTTGGTAGTAGGACAGAATTATTGTCCTCTTTAAATGGTTCTGTGAGACAACAGGGAACTAAAGTCCATTTGATGTGGAAGATTACTTAGCCATAAGAGCAACACAGAGAAGAAAGCTCACAGGCAATGTATTTGAAACTCTCCTGATTTCCCCAAATGAGAATGCAGGACAGAATACTGATCTAAATTTTAGACCTTACACTATCATAATTTTTATCATCAGAGGCAGAAACTGAGATTCAGAAAACTTTAATAATGTCAAGGATCGCAGAGGTAGAAAATAGTATGAATAAATTTAAGATAAGTTCTATATCTCCAGAGATGGAGAAGTATTTGCTTCTTATCTAACATAATTATTGTACACTATAGTTTCAAGTTCACATTGCTTTCTTATTGAAATATTCCAGGATATTCTCAATAAAAATCTAAGCAAGCTGACTCTACTTAAAGGGAAAAATACATAAATCTTGCCTAGAAGTTATAGTAGGTAGATTAGTGCCTTTGGCTTCTCTAAGATGCTCTAATCCTTGAAACACATAAAGACATTGCCTTTCATGGCAAAGAGATTTTGTAGATATATTTAAGTATCTATAGATGGAATTATCATCCGGAGTATGCAAGTGGCCCTAGTATACAAGATTTTGTAGATATATTTTAAGTATCTATAGAAAGAATTAACATCCAGGGTATGCAAGTATGCAAGCATGAAGCTGTGGCCAGAAAAAGGCTACTGATCGCAGCAGTCAATGAGCTAAGGATGACAGACAGCTTCTAAATGACAAAACAATAAGGCCAAAAAATAAATAATTTTTTTAAAATACCCTGAACTGCTAGAACAGTGATTCTCAGCCTTCCTAATGCTGCAACCATTTGATATAGTTAATAATAATAACAGCAACAATAACAATATGGTTGGTGACTCCAAGCATAAAATTATTTTTATTGCTACTCCATAACTGTAATTTCACTGCTGTTATAAATTGTAATGTAAATATCTGATAAGTGACCACCAAAAGGGCCATGACTCACAGGAAACAATCCTCTCAAAGACTTGCTTTTAGACCTGTCAGACCCCAGCCAGTCTCCAGTCCTCCAGCACTTTATGCTAAGGCAATCGTATACATTTGATGGCATTACAGTTGTTGGAGGAGCAATCAGAAAATAAAACACGCACAGCAATCATTAATGTTTTCCTTAAATTTTTATTTTATTCTCATTGCATGTCTCCAGGTCCCAGGAAGTATTTTATACCCATGAATCTTAACCTCTGTTCCTCTGACCATTCACAGATACTTTCATTGTCTATTCTCCTTCACTCAAATTCTGCATCATGTTTAACATCTTATTTTATATTATTAGTTCCACACCTTAACTCCTGTGTCCTTCCTATGGATTCCCACTTCCATTTTATTTCTTCTTAATACTTCCTTTATTGTGAATCTCAGCTATTTACACCTTCAATTTCTAGTCTCTGATTGTTCACATCTTTTCCATTGCTGATTTACCAACAATATTCTTACTCATCTCAGGACTCAGATCTAATGCTGATTCTTTGAGGAAGTCTTTCTTGTTCAGACTCAGACCTAATGCTGATTCTTTGAGGAAGTCTCTTGTTCACTAGGCAGATTCAGAACTCCATAAAACCCAAGAATTCCAGAGTTTTACACCAGTTATAGTTTACTGAATACATTTTGTCTAGCATCTACCACTTTGATTAAACACACCTCTTGTGTGAGGATGGTTCATGTTTTCTTTTAGCTGTGTTTCTAGCATTATGTCGAGCATATATCATGAAGTATATAATCAGTAAACAGTTGTTAAATAAAAGAATTTACCCCAGTATGAATTCTCAATGATAGTTCCTATTACTGAGAAGATAGCACAAACATTGTTTGCCATACCATTTACAGGAAATTTATTATATTTATCATAAGTAAAAATGTACAGTAGTTACTATAACATACAGAATATCCATAGTTGTATTTAAAGTACAGTCGGTGTTTCTATGCATGCATGTATAAATGTGTACGATCATAATGAATTTTATAAGGCAATCCTTTGTCATGTCACTGATTTATCAAGCCAAGTAACATGGAATAGATTCAGCTCTACAGATGAGCCAATAAAATGTGGTTGATCCTGTATTACATTGCACATGTAGCTGAGTCAAATCCTGACCTGCTCAGGAACAGCTTCAGAATTGTACTAGGTGGCATAGAGCTCACACTTGAAAAGGTGTTATGCTTATTTCCACGTTCAGTTGTCAATGTCTTAAAATCCTTCACAATGGCTGAAAAAGACATTCCATGTGTTCATTTATATTGGAGCCTAAAAATTCCACAGCAATGGATAGATTAATTTCACAATCTTTATTTTCAAGATCTTCTTATGCAAACCATAGTTTTTTCCCTTTTTTTATTATTTTCTATATTCTTTGTTTACATTCCAAAGGCTTTCCCCTTTCCAGTTCCCCTCCTCACCATATGTCCCATAAGTCCTCTTCCCCACCCCATTCCCCAATCATCCCCACCACCACCATTTTTTAAAGGAAAGATCAGTAGTGAGTACACTCAAGGAGTCTATAGGCACAAAGAAATATTTACAAATAATTATAAAAAATGTGAAAAAAGTCTGAAAGGAAGGTAAATGAAGGGAACCACAGGAGAACTTTGTGAAAAGGCAGAAAGTCTGTCTGAATGCTGCTGAGATGGCTGAGTGGGTTATGTGCTTGCTACATAAGTATAGAGACAGGAGTTCTGATCCCCAGGACCCATATAAAAGCTGGATGTGCTGTCATACAGAAAAACCCCAGTGCTGGGAAGCTGGAACAGAAATAAGAGGAATTCAGGGCTTGCTGGACAGTCTAATTGAAATAGCAAGCTCCGGGTCCAGCAAGAGACCCTGTTTCAAATAATAACTAATAATACAGAGAACTATATAAATAGTCAAAATTAACCTCTGTCCTCTACAAGCACATGCACAGGTGAATACACACATGCTACTACACACACACACACACACACACACACACACACACTACATGCATACACACTTACATGTATGTACATATACACACTCACACACTGATTTGTGCATATGCCACACACATATGCATACATACATACCACATACACTATATACATACATACACATATACATACAAACATACATATACACATACATACATACATACACAGCACATGTACAATTCTAACTGAGATATTGGAAAAAGGTTTCTCAGAAGA
The DNA here is from genome assembly GCA_964023405.1 of Apodemus agrarius. Lineage (NCBI taxonomy): Eukaryota > Metazoa > Chordata > Mammalia > Rodentia > Muridae > Apodemus > Apodemus agrarius. The sequence continues at coordinate 46,527,657 of OZ030007.1, read as the reverse complement.
GACAACATTTCAACTGAGACCTTTAGGATGGATAAGAATTTTCCAGTGGATGAGGCTATTTCAGAGTCATGATTTGTGTCAATTTCAAAATAAGTAAACGAATAAATAAACAACAAACAAACAAACAACAGGACTTATCACAAACACCAAATCAGAAATAGTTATTTCTTCATTTTTTCACCTGGTAAACAAACTAAGGTTGATCCTACAATCTCAATAGTGAATAAACATATTGCCTGATTATTTACAGTTTTAAAATCCCAGCACAATAGTATTAAGGAAGGTAATCACACAGAGCATTCCAATGAAGTTGCCTAAGTACATAGAAGAAAGCACAGGCATCAAACGACAGGTAAAGGAGATGCCAGAGGCTTTTGGGCACTACTCTGAAGTACCCAATGTGTCTTATTCAGGAAATCCACTTGGGAATTTGCCCCTTCTGGGAAACCTTACAAGTATCAGACTGTATGGATACAGAAAATGTGGTTCATTTACACAATGGAATACTACTCAGCTATTAAGAACCAGGACAGGCTGTAGAGATGGATCAGTGGTTTAGAGCACAGACTGCTCTTCCAGAGGTCCTGAGTTCAATTCCCAGCAACCACATGGTGGCTCACAATCATCCGTAATGGGATCTGATGCCCTCTTCTGGTGTGTCTGTAAAGGGCAATGGTGTACTCATAAACATAAAATAGATAATTAAATCTTTAAAAAAAAAAAGCCAGGCAGTGATGGTCCAGAGGCAGGCAGATTTCTGAGTTCAAGGCCAGCCTCATCTACAGAGTCTACAGCCAGGACTATACAGAAACCCTGCCTCAAAAAGCAAAAACAACAAACAAACAAACAAAAAAAAAAAGGAACAAGGACATCCTGACTTTTGCAGACAAATGGGTAGAACTAGAAAATACCATCCTGTGTGAGGTAACTCAGACCCAAAAGGGCATGCATGGTATGTACTCACTAGTAAGTGCGTATTAGCCAAAGGAAAAAAAAAGTGTAACAGAATACCCAAGATATAGTCCACAGAACTCAAAAAGGTCAACAAGCTGAAGAGCCCAAATGAGGACTCCTCAGTCCCACTTGGGAGGGAGAAGAAAGCAACCATAGGTGGAGAGTGAGGGAGGGACCTGAGAAGGAAAGTGGATGAGGGGAGTCAGTGGAGGTGGTGCGGGGGTGGGGGGACCCTCCAGAATGCACCAGTGACCTGGAAGGTGAGAGATTCTCAGGACACAAAGGGAAGGAACTTAGATGCCAGACAGTAGGGAGAGGGAACTTAGAGAGTCCAGACAGGACATCAAAGGAGGGAGAGGGTTGCCATCCCACAGTCAAAACTCTGACTCAATTTTTCCTGTCTGAAAGAACTACTGGAATGAAAATGGAGAGAAGCTGAGGAAAAGAAGGTCCAGCAACAGGCCCAAAGTGGGATGCAGCTCACGGGGAGGTGCCAAGGCCTGACACTGTTACTGAGGCTATGGCGCACTCACAAAAAAGGACCTACCACCACCACACTCTGCAAGGCTCAACAAGCAGCTGAAGGAGTCATATGCAGATATTTGCACCCAACCAATGTACAGAAGCCAATGACCTCTATGGTTGAATTAGGGAAAGGTGAAAAGAAGCTGAGGAGGACCCGCAGTCTCTCTATTAATCTGGACCTCTGAGATCTATCAAACACTGGACCACCAAATACGCAGCATGCACCAGCTGATATGAGGCCCCTAACACATTTACAACAGAGGACTGCAAGGTCTTTTTGTCCATTCAGAGAAGATGCACCTAACCCTCAAGAGACTGGAGACCCCAGGGAGTTTAGAGGTCAGGTGGAGGTGGGGGGGGGGGGCAGGTTGGAGACATTCTCATGGAGACAGGGGGTAGGGAGGAGGTATGGGATATGGAACAGGTGGCGGGTAGATGGGTTGAGGGGAATAAAATCTGGAGTATAAAAAATTAAATAAAAGGAAAAAATGTTTTTAAAAAGTTATTCATTGGTTCTCTGGTAACTTTCTCTTTTTGTCCCTCTTAACTTTCTGCTTCCTGTAATCTCAGGATAGTCCATTCCTCCTGAATGGACAACCTTTCCTGAGGTCTTCAAAGATGGGCCCTCTCTCTTTCATTTCCATTTCATTTTGTTTTGTTTTATTGGAGACTTTTTAAATTTTTCCACATTATCCTTTTAACACATATGGACGCTGAATTCAAATGGCAGCAATTGTTTGACATCTTAGTGTAGTAAAGGAAAAAGATAGAGCTAAGTCTTCATACCAAAGAATATAGTGGGTCCGTGGTACATGAGGTGTGACATTTGGCCTTAAGACATATATGGCAAGATCCCAAGGGCTCTTTCCTTTCAATATCAATATACACACATGGCTAAGATGTAAAGGCATGGCTCCATCTTCTCAGAACTATTTCCACTGCCAAAGAAAAGCCTCAAGGAGACCTGCCATCTTTTACAGGACTAGAAGCTTTCCCTATGCCTAAAATTTGCCTCAGAGGAATAAGTGATGCCTAGAACCTGTTCAGAGAGATGTGAGGGAATTCACGAATCCAGGGTACCTGTCCTTAGCCACATGAGAAATTGGCAAGGCTTCCCATTTCCAGGCCAAATAAGTGGCATCTTCTTATTTGAACAAAGAAAGTAGCCACAGTCACAGAGCTGAACAAGCAGCTACATTCAGACAGCGTATTGTTGGTTATCTTTTCTTCAACATGAGAAAAGCAAGTTTTAATTGATTCAAGAATCAAAGTTATACTAACTTCCCTTGAGGAAGATTGATTTCAGCTCTTGAATTATGTATTGTTCAGGCGACATATTCTTTTAAAATGTCAATTCTTCTTCAACTTGGAAATTCAGAGAAATCCCAGTACAAAGCCCAGCAGGTGTTTGTTATTTATCTGTTGCTTGCTTGTTCTGGAAATTGGCAAACTGACTCTAAAATTTACATAGAATGAAAAAGGCCAACAGTACCCAGGACAATCTTGACAAAGAACAGAGCTAAACAGCTTATCTTACCCCAAATCAGAAATTAGTATGAAACTACAATGATTGAGTGATTCTGAGACGGATGCATGAACAGAATAAAATCATCACTGGTGTGGTCTAAAAAGCCTAGAATCAGATCAGCACATTAGTGTCACCCTGCACATTGGAAAGGATATGACATATTTTCTGTTCCCAATGTCTGAGGCTTCTATCCAAAACTGAGAATTTTGGAATGGGGGTGTCAGAAAAGGAGTCTGTAGCTAATTGTCTTGATGCTCTGGTTTGGAAGGAAAAGCCAAAGACGGTGGAACTGCTTATCAAAATAACCTTGTCTAACTGCCCCGATAAAGAAGGTCAGTAGGAATCTACCACCGTGCTTTTGGTGGACTAGTGAGCACTTGGAAAGTTTCCAGGTATGCTGCTTATCGGCAGAGTATCTTTCAGAAGAAAAATCTAGGCATTGAACATAGAGATGTCAAGCTGGTGCCTGCATGGAAACTTCACCCCTACATTCTCGTCTCTTTGTCACAAGAAGATACTCTGCAAGCTATGGAAAGGGAAACTTGGGTACCAAATTAGCCTCAAAATCCTTGACCTTCATGAAAGATGTGGTGGTACAGACCCTGTGGAAGTGGTCAATCAATGTTTGGTTTAACTTGAGGCCCAAACTAGCCGATGGAACCCATTCTCTATACCACCTGGATGGCTAGGAACCAGAGACTGGATAGCACGTGGGAGTAGCTGAAGAGATCCACAGCCAGACAGACAGACAGAGAGAGAGAGAGAGTTTAAATTGGAAGTCTCCAACAGGCCCCTCCCATAGGATATTAGGGAACCTTATGCAGAAGAGGGGATAGAGAACACCAGGAAAACATGGGTCACTGAATCAACTAAGTAGGGCTCACATGGGTACACAGAGACTGAAGCAGTAAACATGGGGCCCGCGAGGCTCTGCATCAGGTCATCTGAGTATATAATGTAGCTGCTAGCTTGATCTTTTTGTAAGACTCCTAATAGAAGGAACATGTGTATCTCTGGCTCTTTTGCCTGCTCTGGGGACTCATAAACCCCTTTACTTTTGAACATTAAAAGCTATATGAGAACACTTGTTAAGAGCAATAGCCACTCCCTGTATCATCTGCCTAAGTTCCTCTTTTTGCCTAGCCTAACAAAGGATCATTCAGTGAAAATATTGGAAATTTTTGTTTATAGTTCATCCAAGTGAACACAGCATACTGAATAAGTAAACAAGCAATACTTGTGTAATTTATAGCAAATGTGGTATTTTATTACAATAGAAAGGGGGTGATTTTTTACAATATATTACCCCAGATCAATTAGATATCAATGTGAGAATGACTTAAGGCTCCATAAGCATAATCAGTTTCAAGTGAATTATAGATTAAATGTGAACAATGGAAAAATTAACCTTGTAGAAGATCAATATCCTCATGCCTTGAAACAGACAGAAATTTTTTTGAACAACACATAAAAAAATCCCTAATGGTAAAGGAAAAAAACAGATGAATTAGGTTATATTAAATTAGCATATGAAGAGAGAATGGGTAAGACAAAAAAGGGCAGCAAAAATAAGTAATACATAAATTTACACATAATAATAACTCCCACAATCAATAGAAGCATTTGAGAATGTACATTTATGACAACACATTCATCTATCATGCATAAATATCATGCTTGTCATTCTCGTGGGTCTAAGTCCTCTGTTTCTGAATGTCTCACAAGGATATAATCACCTTAAAAGTTTGAGGCTCATTCCAGGGATTATTGGAAGAATTTCACATCCTTACTACTATTTAGGATAAAGGTCCCTTGCTTCATTGTCACATAGGTGACTCCATAATGTCACAAGAAGGATGGTTTCATCATAGCATGCAGCAAGATAGTAAGCATGCCAACATGAAGGAAAACACAGTCTTTACTTCTATTTCCAGCACACTTGTAAAGGTAGGAAAACAGACATAGACATTGTTATCAGTAGAAACAGAACCCTCATGCTCTGATGATAGAAGTATACTCCATCGTAACAATTCTGGAGACTATCTCAAAGTATTTATTAAATACATGAATGGATAATTTCTGACTCAGTAATTTCATTCCTCACTCAGGATTATATTCTCAAATTCCTTCCATATCCCTGCAAGATTCATGATGTGGATAGAACTTGAGAATAACATCATGAGTAAAGTAGGCCAGAGCCAGAAATACACATGTGGTATGTACTCACTTATGAGTGGATAATAGCCATAAATTTCATGATAAACATGCTACAATATACAGACCCAAAGATATTGGGAAGTAAAGAGGTCCCAAGGAAGGATGTGTGAATCTCACTCAGAAGTGGCAATAGTTATGAGAAGCAGATGGAGAGAGGGAACTGGGATGGAGTTCAGGTGTGGGGAGAGACTGGGCAGGAGAGAGCTGGCAGGGAGAATGGAAATCAATGGGAAGCATCTCTGGGACTTGCTGGAGGCCAGGGAGGGAAGGATACAGGGAATCTAGGGGGTGATAAACCTCACTGAGATTCCTACCAGAGAGAGGTAAAGAGAATGAAGTGACCACTCATGTAACTAGGCAAGACTTCCAGAGGAAAGAGGCACACATCAATCCACCCACACCTTCAACCCAAAATGTGTCATCTCTAACCCACTGATTCTTTGACTTTCTGAGTACATGTATGAAGAACACAGCAAAGAATATGGGTGTTACAGAGAGCATTTCTATTGGGATTAGTTAAAGGAAAGGAGTTACCTGCATGTGTCCAGTCCCTTGTCACCAAGAGCTATGGAGATTAAGACTGTCACATGAAGGAAATGATGGTATCCCATGAGTCCATTCTGAGGAAGATGAGAAGGGGCACAAATGTTAATACTTCTGAGAGGCAATTGCTGTCCATATACCTTATAAATCTCAGCTTTGCATTAAGGTGGTCTTGGGCTAAAGCAGAACACAGCAGTCAACCTTTCTTGATGGTTTTGAGTCAAGAAAGCTCATGTACTTAATAGACAGCTCATAGACTACTAAATGAAAAAAGAGAAGCAAGAGAGCGTGAGGAGAGAGAAAGCAGAGGGAAAAGTGAGGATAGAGAAAGAAGTGAGAGACAAGGGAGAGAAAAAAGATATGGAAGAGAGAATAATTTATAGAGAGAAGAATGAAATAATATATGCAATAAGACTTCCAAGAAACTTGTAGTATATCAAACAAATGGCTTGACTGATTCATTATGTCAAACTGCTGTTTATTCATAACTAGAATACTGATAAGATTATTGCTCTGGAAGACAAAATTATCTACTGAAAGGGGCAGTTTTGAATCAGGTGCCACTATAAGGTTCAGAAGTAGAAATGTTATGATGCTATTCTCAATGACCATTTAGTTCAAGTTTCTTCACATCCCACATTCCATTTGTCTTAAGTCATTTAGCTCACAGGTTTATCAACCTCACATAAGCAGTGCACAGTCCACATCAACCACCGACTTTGATATTTGCCATTACTTGTGCTCTGTGTAAATGTTCATATTATACATTGTCTCTCTGTATTAACAACCCTCTAAAATCTTAAGTTGAAATGTGCTTTGCCTGGAGTTTTTAACCAGGAAAAGAATAGTGAATCTAATGTAATTTAGATCAATATTTAGCATGTATACATCCTGTAATAACAGGATTTCTTCAATTTGGCCATTAGCACTTTATGATACCATCTGTCTCCTAATTGCATTTTTAATGGCAGTGGGTCATATATTTCAGCATCTGGAGAAACCTAGAAAATTGTATAAGCAGATATGCAGTAAATGAAACAAGAAGATTACTAGCTTAATATAAATATCTCCATAGAGTCAGGAGGAAAAACAGCTGCAATTGTGACCTTCAAAGCCCTTCTCAAAAAATGTTAATGATATGTAGCCTTAAAACAATATGCTTATGTATAATATAGGACTTTGTGTATATTTTTAAAATATCCAAATAAATATATGTAGCATTACCTTAAACATACTATTTGGCATAGACAATATGAAAAAGGGTGATTTATCCCTAACAAACTAAACTAATGTTGATTTTAAACAAGTCAAGGGAGCATAAAATAAGTACATGAAAATAGTAAATTGTTTACATATTCTTACTATTTAAGAAATAGTAAAATTTAGTAAACTAAAGTACAAGAAAAATAATATTCATCGTGTTTCTTTTTTCTGATACAAATTATTGAAGTTCAGAGATTATTAATGTGATTAATAGAAATATTGAACAACATTGTATACATAAATAAACAATTTGAGTTTAGTTCTCCATTTAGCCAGCAATTATCTAATATAGTGAAAATTTCCTTCATATAATCAAAAGTTTACTTTCATGCCATGTCTGTTCTCAGAAAAGAAATGATTCTCATATTTTCAGTTCTCTTCCATAATTTATACTCATTAACCATTAACTGATTCTTTCATTGAGTACCTAATACACACTTTATCTTAGAATTTTCTTATGCCTTACTTGTGGCTGGTGACCTTCAAGCTACAAGGAGTGTGCAAAGACCTTGTTTTAGGCTTCAAACACACTTTTCTCTGAAGCCCTATGCTTGCATATTTCTAGTTTTCTTTCCTTTAATCCCATTGTTCTGCTGACAATGACTCTAATTTTGGAAATGTAGGCTTTACATTTTTATATTAATGTAATATGGCATGAATAAACAAATCACTGGATCCAAAACATTCCCTGTTTTCTACCTAGATATCAATAAGAATTCATATGGATATATTAATTTGGTTAACCCCTTCCAACAAAATTATGATAAAAATACACAGACATTAGGAACTTGAAAGAGCATGTCTTCCCACAATGAAATCCTATGAGGAAGATTATTATATTCAATTATTTCTATCATTGACAGAAGAGAGTTTCTGGAAGCACAGATTCTCCTTACAAGCCAGGTTATTTCTACATCCAGAAGAGAGCCATAGGACACATGTTCTTATTTGACTGTGAGTAGATTCTTGCAGCAGAATTTACACTCTACAATAGGAGAACAAGAATACAATGTCAGCTATTATAAGAGAGGGGGTGTTTATGACAGTTCTCACCAGTGTGCTATCCATTTGCAAGCCCTGGTTAATACAGTGAGTCACCAGTATTCTCCCAGTAAGTTAACACAATCCAGGAATATCCACTCGGTGATCTGGACAAATCCCTGGGTGTAGAGGAATGGAAAATACAAATAATCAGTCCAAAACATTATCAGTTAGATAAAGGGAACTGAGTGCAAAAGAAAAAGTAAATAGCAGTATAAGAAAACATTTGCCCTGGGTTTTGTTGGTTCATTGAAATTTGATCAAAAATAAGCCATTGGAATTTTTACCTAGTCTTATTGTAAATCATACATACACACAGTGGGTTCCCAATAGCCTAACTTGAAGCTGGCACACACACACACACACACACACACACACACACACACACACACACTGATAATAAGTATTTGAAGTAATTAAAGAAAGTAACTTGGTCGATAGAACACCAAGACAGGAAGAGAGGTCACTAATTCTCTTCCAATACAGTGACCATTTTACGTTTTAATATCTGAAATCAATGGCAGTGCCTGGGTCTTTGATCACCTGCCAGTCTTCTGGAGGATCCAGATGGCTGCTTGCTTTTCAAGTCTCACATTCTATTACAAGGATGCAACAGAAAGCCATAAACCTGTTTTGAATATGGGATGGTCCACCTTTTGGGTCAGACTAAACACACATTATGGGTAAAGACACTGCCTCCTGCTTGTCATTTTTCATTTACTAAGTTGAGGGAATTCTCATATCTAATATTTATGAAGAAAAACTTAGATACTAAACAACTCTTTTACTCAGCTTCACATACACAGTCCTGTTTATGAACTATTTGGGAATCCTACAGTAAGTAAACACCACAAAAAGAAAGAACTACTTGCTGGATAATATGGGAGGCATATGGGAGTGTCACCAAAATATTAGGAAAGTCATCATGACTGACAAAAGAAAAATACAGAAAAATTTTTTAAAAAAAGACAAAACTGTTATCTTGAAAAGAAATGAAAATTGTATTTGCTGACAAAATATTATTAATTTTATTACAATAATTAAAAAATTTAAAGGACCTCTACATCTGTTTCTATCAGCTGCCGGATAATGCCTCTCAGAAGACAGCTATGCTAGACTTCTATCTGGGAACATGCTCGTATATAGTGTCCGGTGTTGTTGCTCTCCTGTGGATCTCCAGTTATTCCCTTGATCTCTGCTCCATCTTTCTCCCTGCTTCTTGTAGGAAGGACAAATTTTGGGTTGAAGGTTTGTGAGTGGGTTGATGTGCCCCCCCCTCCACTGGAAGTCCTGCCTGGCTACAGGAGATAACCTTTTCAGAGTCCATATTCCCTGACATAAGGGAGTCTTATGGAAAGATGGTGGAAGACTGAGGAAACCAAAGGGATCAAGGACACCATAACAAGACAGTAGAGTAAACTAACGTTGGGGCTCACAGAGACTGAACCACCCAAGAAAGAGCATGCAGGGACTGGCCCTAGGTCCCCGACACAGATGTAGTAGATGTACAGCTTGTTCTTCTTGTGGGTCCTCTAACAATTAGAGCAGGGACTGTCTCTGATTCTGTTGCCTGCCTTTGGATCCCTTTCCCATAGCTGGGCTTCCTATTCTGGCTTCAGTGGGAGAGAATGTGCTTAATCCTGCTACAACTTGTTAGTACCCATGGGGGGAGGGGGGAGGGGATCCCTTTCTAAAGCTGAGGAAAAGCAGAGGAGGAAGTGGGGGAGGGGCGTGAAGGTAGGAATGGAAGGAGAGGAGCTGCAATCATAAATACATTTTTAAAAATAAAACTAATTTAAAGGATATATATATACATATATATGTGTGTGTGTATATATATATATATATATATATATATATACAGAGTCAAGTCACTGGGGTTACTTTTAGAATATCTTCAGAAAGAAAAAAATATTATTTACTTTGTAAAAAAAAAACTATTTTTTTCATTTCAGAAGGATCAGAGCGAAGTGAAAATATGCTCATTCATTAAGACTTCATATGCCCAAGTCCACCAATTACCCTTCTGAGAAGCAGTGGCAGGCCCCTGTTAGAAATGAAAGAGGAGAAGAAACATGAAGCAACGTGTAAAAGAAGTTGAACCCACCCAGCATACTTTCCTCAGAAGAAATCTGTTCAGGTAGATGAGGTGGGAATTTTAAAAGCAATGTAAGTCCAGTGAAGCCTATTACTAGGTATCGAACATCAAATATGCTTGCCACATGGAATCTTCCCATGTGCAGACAAGGAGAGATGGGAGTTGAATGAAGGGAGTCTAATAAGTAGCAAAGTACCTTGTTTTAAACAATTTATATTAATTTATTTTAGCCAAATGCTAGGATTATAGCCTGTATTTAGTATTTATCTATAGTAAGGAATGGGAAAGGATGGAAGAAATTAACACATAACAGAAACTATGCTACAAAAAAAGAGGCTGTGAGGAATTTAGGAACAAGGGGAAAGTAATTTTTTAACTCATAAAATTTTGGATCAGAGCCATGGATGTTTAGAAGAGAAATTGAGGATGGGCTAGAAATAAGAGCACTACTAAAATTGAAAGTAATGAAAATTTAAAATGAACAAAATTGAGCCTCATTTTTGTTGGGCACAAAGGGATAATTATGACTTTCACTCAATAGTTTTTATTTTATTATAAAGGAAATGATATACTCATGAAGCTCAATTAATCTTATAGAGAAACTGTGTCTCAGCTAAGTAACACAAGGAACATAAAAGCAAGGAGCATAGCTTTTATGGAATGAAATCTCTTTTGCCAAAGTTAATCTGAGCTTCTCCAACTAGAGAAGGAAGAGGGGACACTTGGATAAGCTTTAATAAGGATTTAGCAGGCCCTCAGATGGCCTGGCAGACACAAACCATTGTTACAAGTTTGACATAAAATCTATGTCATTTGTATGTAAATAAAATTGAAAATAAGCAGAAAAATCATCCTCACTATGCATTTTCAATTCATTCTTGCTCTCACTTTAGACTTACCAATATATAACTTTTAAAAATAGAAAACGTCAAATCCATATACACTTCATGTCCTGCATAAATACAGAAGCCTTGAAAAAGTTAGACCATTACTATTCCCTTTTCGTGCCTAAAGAGTTTCAGATCATATTAGGAACATTTGCAATTTATCTGTAATTTCCTTTTGCACTTCCTTTGTGTTGTGTTGTAAGCTGTTTAAAATTTACCATTAATTGATGGCGTTCATCTTGTGGACATTAAACTTGAGAATCACAATCTCAGTTTCCTAAAAGGCCACAAAAGAAATTTACTCCATGCTGAGCTGAAGAGCATCTTAAGCAGAAATTCTGGTGAAACTAATTCCCTTTCAACCTCTGGGAATCAAGCCACAGCTATAAACTTTACTCCCAGAAGGCAAAAGATGAATGGGAAGAAAATCCCTTGTGTAATTCCACATTCATCTTGTAAAAATATGTGCTGTACTCACATGAGCAAAGTATTGCCGGAGGTTGTGGAGCTAAAGCCATGCAAAGGAAGAAAGGAGCCTGGTGTGATAAGGCGGATGTGCCAACAAGGCACTCAGCAGTAGCTCGCCTCACTCCATCCGATGCCTAGCTCCCTCTAAGACTTCCTCGCCATCACTTTCCCTAATTTCCTCTTTATTTTCCATCTTGTTACTGGAGCACAATGGAAAAAACAAAAACAAAAAAACAAAAAAACAGTACCCCCATCACTTCGGAATATACACGGTACAGTCTCAGCTAACAGAAGGAACCTTCAGATCTCATATCCTTCTGGAAAACGCGGAGATGCCCTCATAGATCCTGAGTGCTTAATTCAGTGAGGCAAACTCGATGAGTGAGCAGATATTTAATGACATCATCAAACAAGTAGGAGATGTGTGGGGCAAAATGACAACCTTAATGTGTGCCATGTATGGGGACAAAAGGACAACCTTAAAGTGTATTTCCCAGCCTTGCCACCTTGGGGGAGACCAGAGCTCTCCGCTGCCACTACATGAGTTGGACTGCCTTCTCAAGAGTCTCCCGACTCTACCTCTAACTTCCTCATATTTCCTGAGACGACTGACCGTTATGCCACCTACAGCATCTGGCTTTGACATGGATGAAATCTTGTGAGTCAAACTCAAGTAGGCAAGATAACACGGCAAGTGCTCCATCTGCTGAGCCATCTCTCCATCCCCCAGGACAAACCCCGAAGCAGGTGTTTTATACTCAAGTATAAAAGGAAACTTTGGGAACTATGGTGGGTGGGAAATGGGAAAGGGGAAAGCCTTTGGAATGTAAACATAGAATATAGAAAATAAAATAAAAAAAGAAAAAAAGAAAAATATTTAATAAAAAATAAAATAAAATAAAATAAAATAAAGCTATTTTTAAAAAAAGAAAAAAAAAAAAAAAGGAAACCTTCAATGTTGATGAGTTTCCCGGCTGTTAAGTACGATCCCTCAAAAGGATGTAATGTTGATAGAGGTGAGAAAATAGATGTACCAGATGACAGAAATGAAGTGAATACCATGGGAATTCTGAAAACATTGTCAGTTTGTAGGTATAATTATAATGAACAGTGCAACTCTCAGTTCACACCATGGTCAGTAAAATTTGAGACTCAAATTCCCATCAAATGAAGCCTCTATAATATAACAACTTTCAAAAGTTCTAATTTAAATATTCAAACATTATCATTTATGTATCTGATATAAAACTTAAGTTAATTTTAATATTCTTTAATAGAGATAGAATAAATAGCGTAATTCCTTTGTGTGGCTTATGGCCTGCTTTATCCTGTGATGTCATGGTCCTGTGAAGAAGAATGACATTTTTTTTAATCATGATTAAGACAAATGTGAGTTTATTGATTCAGCAAGCTAGAATCAAACAAGCAATAGATTATAAACTAAGGTCTATAGAAGTTCTTAGAGAAAGCAATATTTAAAAAAAAAAAAGCCAGTTGCACAGATTACTTTCTCAGTGAGATCTAAAATAGTCCTAAAGCCATAAATTAATGAACTCTAAGGGATATAACACTAAAAATAGTATTGTACATTCCCTAAGGTTCATTTTGTTAAATGGTTTCCAATTACTAGACTTCTCCAGTGCCTCTTCTAATCTAATCCTGTGCAACAGAACTGATTCCTTTGGATTCATGGGAGTTTAATTCTGTATATTTTAGACATATGCCCTACAAGTAACTTAAATTACTTTTTTCCTTCTAGTGATGAAATACCTGACAAAAACAAGGTAAGGAGTGTGAGTCCTCTCTGCCTCACAAGTCTGTAGAATACAGTCCATCCTGTCAGAGGAGGCAGGAAGCCAGGACATGAGGTGGTCAACCATGTTTCATCAGCATCCAAGACAGAGACAGAGGGGAATGCTAGTGTTCAACTTTTTTAGTTAGTTAGTTAGTTAGTTAGTTAGTTAGTTAGTTAGTTAGTTAGTTTGTATTTTAATCGGTCTGGTATTTAGCACATGGGATGATGTCCCCTATATTCAAAGTTGGTCTTTCTTATTCAAGTAAACCTTTTTAGAAACACCCTCATAGGCGTGTTTCTATGGTAATTCTAAATACAAACTAGATGAGCCATCAATGTAACTGGTAATATTATTTGTCCACAAGCAGAAACCTATGTTTGCAACAAAGTCCAGACTTTTTTGCTGATATATACCTTTGAGTCTGTGGGGGTGGGGAAAGGTGAATCTCTGTAATCTACATATTGATCCCTAATACATATAGATCTCTAATCTACAAATGGAGTCCCAGGACAGCTAGGGTTAAAGGAGATACTCTGGTGGGGAGCAAGGGGAAAAAAGACATGCCTAAGACTAGAGATCTGGCTTGGTTGAGAGTGCTTGCTGTTCTTCTAAGAGAACAGTTTGTTTTCCACAACTCAAATTAGGAAGCTCACAACCACCTGGAACTCCAGCTCCAGGAAATCCCTCTTCTGGCCTTCAAAAGCACTTCATTTTTAATATTTATTTATTTATTTATTTATTTAATGTATATGAGTACACTGTTGCTGTCTTCAGACACACCAGAAGAGGGCATCTGATCCCATTACTGATGGTTATGAGCCACCATGTTGTTGCTGGGAATTGAACTCAGGACCTCTGGAAGAAACAGCCTGTGCTCTTAACCACTGAGCCATCTCTCCAGCCCTCAAAAGCACATCTACATTTGTCCATACACTCACACATAAATAAAATTTAGAAAAGATAAGTTTAATAAAAAAGCACTTCTCTTTTTTGTATAAAGGTGAGGAAGTGAGCCCAGAGTTCGAGCAAGTGTTCTACTGTGGAGCTTCACCACTGTTAACCCCCGAATCTATACTATGGACACTGCCCACTTGATAGGCTCCAAATCGCCGAGGAGGCACACCTCTGGGAGCGGCTGTACGAGAGTTTCTTGAATTAGCTAATTTAGGTGGAGGCCCACCCTGAACAAGGGTGGCACCATCCCATAGGCTGGGGCTTGGGCTTCATGAAAAGGAGAAAGGGAGTGGAGTATCTGCATCTATCTTTGCTTCCTGACTGCAGATGCAATGTGACCCGATGCCTTGGGTTCTTGCTGCATGATGCCCCCCTATGATGCGCCTACACAGTATGAGCCCAGGTCACCCTTCCTTATGCTGCTCTTGTCAGGTTTTGTCATAGCAACCAGAAGAGCAGCAGGCACTGCTGTCTCACGTCATGGCTCGATTCTCAGGGACCTGTATGCAAACCTCCTGACTGTACAGTCAGCTCAAACACACTGCTACAGGGATGTGCTGTTCAAATCTAACAGAAGGGGTGAATCACATAGGAACAGCATCCCTCGTCTGTGCCTGCCTGCCTGCTTGCCTGGAAAGGACACTCTGCACAGAACACTGCTGGGTGTAAAAGCTCTAATTTAGGACTTTTCTACTTCTATTTAGTTACAACTGAAGGTCGGAGTTAGTCAACTCCACAGCATTTAAGAGAGAAAGCAAACTTTAAGGCTGTAAGATAGAGGACTCATGGCAGCCATGCACCCAAGGCCATTCCTTCTTCAGACTGTCTGCGAGCCCATGATACCCTTACCTAACACAATCATTTTATCTCTGTTATATCTCTCTCGTCTTCCCACCAAGTATGCAATACCTACCTGAAGTTAGTGGGATTGTTGAGTGTGAGATGTCAGAGCCTAAGCATCGCAGATTCTTAAGGCGCTAGAGCTTGGAGCTGTTCACCACCACTGACCGTCTCTCTACCCCTGCTACCCTAGATGCATGATGCTAGGACAGAAGTGTGCGTAAAAGTTCTCCTGGAAGTGTACTGCCTGCCCCTTCTAAAAAATGGAATGAATACTTATCAGTGGGAAGCAGGAAAAGATATCTGGGTTTGACCTGTTGTATAGTTTTTCCTTCTGAATTAAAGCAATCCCATGGTGGAGGGAAGTTCACAAGACTTGGGAAACAAAGAAAGCTGTGAAGCCCTAGAAGCCCACAAACTTTCCATCTTTTCAAGGTCAATGCAATTATGAAAAGCATGAAACAACCAGAGAAGAAAACTTTGCAACCTGTCTACAATTTATATTTTTTGTGTGGTTTTTGTAAGTGATCACTCATGTTCTGGTTGGCTTTTTGGTAATGCAGCCATCATTCTCCTGTAAGTAATCTCTCACCTGTGCCCTGTAAGTGGCCCCAGTAAAGTCATTGATTCACTAAGCCAAACATGAAAGTGCTCTTCTGTTCAAACATTCTCCTTACATCTCTTGATTCGATCTGGCTTTGAAGATCCAGACCTGCACTCTAAATGAAATGATGACTTGAGCTCAGATTTCATGTAAGCATTTTAAGAAACAATATCTATAGACTTCTGATGGTTTAGTATAAGGTAACCTGAGGTTAGAAGACTATATACATTATATATCATAATCCATGTGTTCTTCATAGCAACCTGTAAGGTAAGCATCAATGGGAGTTGTAGTTCAGACAAGTATAAGCCATACTGCTTCTTAATTGATATTGAAGACATATCTAGACAATTCATAGTATTGGAGATTAGACAGAAATTTAATGTAGACTCATAAATAGAAACTAACTACTAACTTTCCTAATTTTGGTGGAGGCAGTTAAGACTCTGGATGATGCTCCAACTCAGTGGGAAAGTTAGCATATCTGTCCTATGAAGTATATTATACTAGATGCCAAGGAAAACTTGCAAAAGAATAATGCATAATCTGTATGTCATCCTAAGGTTTTATATTATACATAAAGCTTTATATTGCACACATAAAACAATAACACAGATTTAAACCCAGTACCCATTTAATCTATGCAATCCAATGAGCATTTTCTGAGTTTACTTTAATTCAAAACCTAGATAAACATAGCAAAATCAGAGTCTATATTAGGCATGGGAAAATTTGAAGGATATCAAGGCTAAAGGGGAAACAGCTTGTTGGGTACCAATTAAAATTTCAATACATGCTGTTGCCCACTGGAACCCAAGAAGAAAATGTGACTCACATTTCCTATATACCCAAGGAGTATTTTCCAAGCAAACACATATACTAAATATTAAAGATATGTAATTTTTATAAATAATATTTTTTCCATATTAAAATATTAATTTTCAATCCTAGGCAAAGTTATTGGTTGGCAAAGCTAAGAGGGTAGCCCATTTACAGACATGATTAAGCTTCACAGGCTGCAAATCAGTCTTAGTTGGAGAATGACATTTGGAAAATCTATTTAGTTAAAGGCCAGTTGTCAGGGCAATGAACACATGTATCTTCACATCAGTTCCCTCATGCTGGCTAATACAGAAGCTTTGTCAATGACAAGATTAACATCAAAAATCTAGATTTCTCAAATTTATACATTGCAATGCCTTGTTTTTATACACATAGCAATAATAAGAATTTGGAAACATATTATATGTTGTAGTCATTATATATTTTAAAGGTCAAGAGCTACCCTTTTGACATACACTTCACTGATGACTTACTTCAGGTGCAATTTTAGAAAATAAAAATATGGTTTTCAAAAATATGTGTTTTCAAAATAAAATATGTGTTTTCAAAATAAAGGTATCTTGAGTCAGCTTAGATCCAATTACAGATCGCCAAAAACACTGTAACCTTCTGATAGTCTAAGGTTTCCCACACACTGAGAAAATTGCTGGCCAACAAGCAACAACTTGAAGATTTGAAAACATTATGCACCTAGTTAGCTTTAAAACAGACAAAATGTCACAAAGGGAAGTTTTGTTGACAAAGTGTGAGGACTACACTTATCTGAGTGTATAAGGAAAATATTTAGAATGTTAGATATTATTCCTGTCTTATAAAGTGATTGTTACAGGTTCTCCCCGTAGATCCATGTCTTTATTAGCCCTGAGTTGTTGGCTAGGTTTATAGTTCCAGGCATGGCTGTTTTTCTTGTTGAGTGGGTCTTATGTCTAATTCATTCGAGAACTGTTGGTTACCATCAATGTGTGTGTGCCACTACTATACCATTAGGATTGTAAAATGCCACAATGCTCGTTATTGTGGTTCATGGGCATCATAGCTGGGCAAGTCTGTTGGTTGCTTCCTCCTTTTCACACTTACATGGCGTCTTCTGGTACCATGAAAGCTAGCCCTCGGGAAGGAAGCCACTACAGAAAACCATGACTAATTAAAATACAAAGTGTGAAGCCCAGTCCCAGTGGATACACATACAAAACATATCCCATATCAAAATCTCAGGGAACACTGAGGAAAAGGGAGTGGAAAACGTTTAGGAGCCAGTGAAAGAGGGGGGAGGAAGGGAGAGGGAGAAAGAGATTGAGAGAGAGACATGTAACAATAATTAATAATAAAAAAACAAGGCCATCAATTTGAAAGAGTAAGGAAGGTTATATGAGAAGATTTGTGTGGAGGAAAAGGAAAGGGGAAATAATGTACTTACACACTATAAAGCAAAAAGAAAAGAAATAATTAAAAATTTAAAACATAAAGATGAATACATGTACAGTTTTTGTTAAGGAAAAGACAATTGTAAGTGACGTGGAAAAAAGATTAAAAACCTAGAAGATGTGTAAAATTGTATAGCCCTGGTTACTCAGCCAATGGGTAGGAGGGGTATCTTAGATATCTCTCCATTGCTAGAAGACACCATCACCAACTCCTAGAAGAAAGAGTTTATTTGAGACTTAAAGTTTCAGAGGGTGAGAGTCCTCGATCATTATGGAGGGAAGCATAACAATAGGCAGGCAGGAATGGCACTGGAGGGGTAGCTAAGAGGTCACATTTTGAGACATAACCATGATGCAGAGAGCACTGAGAATGACAGCGTTTTTGAAATTTCAAAGCCATCCCCAATTGATATGCACCCTTCAAGAGAACCATACCTCCAAACCCTTCTCAAATAGCTCAACCAATTGGAAACCAAATATTCAAACATATGAACCTATGAGGGCCTATTCTCATTTAAACCATTACAAGAAGGATGTGCTCACCTTGGGGTAAAAACAAAGATCCATTCCATCAATCCCTTGCCTGTCATTCTAGACTGACCACTTAGCTTTGTAAGAACAGAAAATAAGCTGCCTCTATTTTGGTGTTCTGTGTCTCTAATTTTGTCTCTCCAATTCTCTGTCTCAAGGAGATTCCCTTCAAAACAGATTTTTTTTATCTGGAAGAAATTGCTATACAACAACAATGTAAACAAGACCCTTGTTTTGATAAGCCTATAATCCAGCAGAGAAAGAATGGAAACAATTATGTAATAAAATGAATAAATATGAGCTAATTTTATACAATGATGATTAATTCTGTGATGAAAGAAAGTAGTAGGTTGAGAAATAAGTAACAGTGTTTAGAAGCCAGGTGTTTTGGCTAGGATGTACCCAAGAGTTCCCTCTGGAAGTCTGCCCTTATTTGATTTAAGATGCCCCAGTACAGGGGAATGCCAGGGCAGGGAGGAGGGAGTAGGTGGGTAAGTGGGTGGGGAAACATCTTCATAGAAGTAGGGGAGGGGAGATGGAATAGGGGGCTTCGGGGGGGAGGGGACTGGGAAAGGGAAAAACTTTGAAATGTAAATTAAGAAAATATCCAATAAAAAAGACTGGAGTAATGAAAATAAATTATCATCACAAACAACCTTGTTAAACAAAAACTCCTAGGAAGGAGAAACAAAAAGAGTAAAGGTTCTGAGACAGATATGAGAGTGACTGGGGAAAAAGAAACAATAGCCACTGAGTAATGGAATAGAGTGAGTGGTCTGATGAGGCCCAAGAAGAAAACTGCATGTGTCATTTTAGGGAACTACAAAATGAGATGTTTAACTATTTCTCTCCATGGCCATGTAAAATCATTGGAGGAGAGTGGGCATTGTAGTAATTTGATTTCAATTTGGAAAATCTGTACTACTGTGAAGAAAAATGACCATCCTTAGAAAAGAATAAAAGAAGGTCAATCACTTAGGAGAGTAGTTATGTAAACAGGAGATGGTTGTGAGATAGAAAGACTAGAGTAGGAGATGAGATTTGATAACCTAGTGATCCATTTTAGGACTAAGGCTAACAAAGTACTTATAAATTATGTGTTTTAATTGGTGTAGGTGAGAAAGGTTAGATTGAGGAAGAAACAAAAAGAACTAAAAAGTAGAAAAGCAAAATCCGGTTTGCCCTGTTAAATTTATGGTATGTAAAATCAATCTCTGTGAAGATTTCAGATGAGCCTTGGTAAGTGTGATTCTTGACTTCGGGGGCAAGGTACTGAATATGGTGATGGCTTCATTAGGGAGTTACTGTAATGTCAGTCTGTGGAAGTAAATGCTATCATAAATGAAAATTTATACAGAAATGAAAGGTAGCCACAGAAGATCACTGTGGTTATCAACATTTAGGCATCTGGCAGAAGAAACAAGAGAGACTGTAAAAAGATATCTAGATAGGAAATTGAGTTTGGCGTATATTAACGTATGAGGCCCAGGTATCCTTGATAAGACCATTTCAGATACTTCCTAACAAGGAAAGCTCTCAAACAGAATATATTTGCTAACAATTTTCTCATTACAACCCAGTACAAAATTCAATGCTTAAAATAAGAATTGGGATTTTCTTATTAATTATGAATTGGGATCTATAGGCCAACTGGGTGACTTTACTAAATGACCAGGTTCAGCTGACTTCGACTTAGCTTGAGCACATACCTGTAACCAACCAGTAGGTAACTAAGAAACCAGCTTCTGTAGACTGGTTTCAACAGAAAAATAAAAGAACTGGCATCAATATTCCAAAGGGAAGACCTGGCTTCTGTCCAGAACGGTGGCAGGGTTCTGAGGAGGATGGAAAAAGAGTGTGGGGCTTCATCAACTCCCGACTGGCAATTAGCACACCATTAATTCTCTCCCAATGAATTGGCCAAGTCAAGTCTCAGCTGTTTCCAAAATCAGAGCTATTGGGAACTACAAATATCAGAAATCAAGAAGATGGAGACAGGGGTTATAAATTAAAGCCCATGATGCAATGAAGTTGCCATAAGTGGATGAGAAGTTTACAGAAGAATAACAAAGAGTGCGTAGAAATGACAATTATTCTAAAGCAACAGATAAATGAGCACAAAATCTGGTGTGGCTGCCCAGCCAACTTTCCTGTTTTCTTTGTTTTTTAGATACTTTGTTTTTAATGATGAGCTATGAAAGTCACAAAGTCATTAAAATTATGAGAGAGAGAGAGAGAGAGAGAGAGAGAGAGAGAGAGAGAGAGAGAGAGATCCAGGGAGATGGGGCTATCAGTGGTAACAAAGCCTGTGGGTACACATGTTAAAATTAGTGGGACAGGCTTTATAACAATACTTTATTGGATGTTAGACATGAACAAAAAAAGTGGAGAGGGTTGTACAGCCTGATGGATTTCAGTATTCTTAGGGATTAAGAAATTTCAAGTAGGCTCCATGAGCTCAGAAGGATTCTCTCCTTCAATGCACCTACTCACAACTTAGGAATACACAGAAAACTGTTCATGCCAAAGGATTTCACTCCAGCATTGAAATAAAACTGTCAAGAGACAACGATAAGATTGAATTCAAAAGAGAAATTACTTGCAATCAGTGGCTTGATTTCAGAAGGCAGAATATTTGACAATGACATGGAAATCTGTGGTTAAGTATCTAGTAAACTGTGTCCTTAGAGAACTTGCTTCTCGCAATAAAACACTAATTTGAATCTATTGTACAAAGTTGCATCTTGACTAAGTCCTAGAATGGTACATTTTACATGAGCGGTATTGCTGCATCCTTTATTTCTTTAGTTACTTGAGGAATTGAAAGAGCCATTTAGTTAAGATTGCTTAAATTTCCAAATCATGGCATGCATGAAAAATTCATCAACTTGCTATGGAGTGCTATGAACTAATTGCTCATTTCTTGGGTCAAATGTCTTTGAGTGTCTAACACTACTTAAGCAAATTAGTGCAGATAGAGGTGGTTAGAGGGGCAAACTTCACAAATTTAAAATTTAAAATCTCTAATATATTATGCAGTTTTAGGTAATAAATAGAAGATTTAGTAGAAAAAAAATGTATGTCTGACAATAATCTTGACGAGTGAAGTGCTGCTTCACAAAGAGAAATATTCTCTTTTAAATCAGGTTGTAATTACATGGAGAAGCCAGGATGAATAAATATCTGAAAAGTATTACAAATTTTTATGTCATTTCTTAGGTCTTTACTTCCACACGAGAGAAAGCTAATACAAAATGACTGGTAGGTCAAGAAAAGAA
Source organism: Apodemus agrarius (assembly GCA_964023405.1). Taxonomy (NCBI): domain Eukaryota; kingdom Metazoa; phylum Chordata; class Mammalia; order Rodentia; family Muridae; genus Apodemus; species Apodemus agrarius. The sequence continues at coordinate 46,505,863 of OZ030007.1, read as the reverse complement.
CTTCCATAATTTCAAAGGCTTTCCAATAAATTCTCCTCCTCTGTGATTTTATTGACGATTGCCTCCGGCTGCTCAGGAGGAATCTACCACCTGAGCAAGTAAAACACAAACCAGGCTTTAAGACATTTCTGGTATTTGTTTGCCATTAAAGAAAATGTCCAAAATTAAAACTGTACCTACAAACAACTAGCTAGACAGAAGTCATCACATGAAGAGGAAGAGCGAATGGATACTTGGAAATGTAGATTCAAGATAAATCACTGAATGGGGCGCACAGAATGGAAGAACGCGGAACCAGCTGGAAGGCAGAGGCAGGCTGGAAACAAAGTGAGACTAGTTTCTTTATGTTCATTGAGAATAATGTTGATTGAGAATATTTATTGAAAATAATGTCCACAGAAATACAGATGCAATCCAGAGTGGCTGAGAAATGCCATGGGTAACGGTGTTTTAAGTGTGCACTTTGTTTATAGGTGATGGGAGTGTCATTCAGGTTTTTCAGTACATACTTAGAATCAAGACTGTAAAAGAAACCAATGAGGAAGGGCTAGAGAGATTGCTCAGGAGATGAAGACTCCATACCGCTCTTCCCAGTTCCATTCTCAGCGTCCAAAATTTCCTGTAACTCCAGGTCTAAGAGATCTGACTTTCTCTTCTTTTCTCTATAGGTACTATGATCATATGCACATATGCCCAGAGACACAAATGCATATACATAGCTACTTATTTTTTTAAATTATTTTTAAAAAGAAATGTTATGAATAGGAAGGGTCATTAAGGAAAATATGAAAAGTACATTAAATTTAGTATATCTGTGGAAATATAGGCAATTCTCCTGAAACTGAGTTTTTTTTCCACTATAGGAGATTAATAGGAATTAATAAATGCGATGACCAAGAGGCCCGACAGGTGACGTCATTTATAATCTTTACTCTAGTGGAGGACATTCTGGTCCCCTTCCCTTATACTCGGTGTAGAAATAATTGCAGAGTCTGAAAAGAATCTGAGGTAAAGATTCAGGTGAGGTGTCAATTCAAATATCCAGGATATAATACGGGACAAGCATGTGACATGAAATCCATCTCAGATCATGAGCAACAAAATGACATAAACTTAATACAGTTGAGTTAGCAGTTGTTGTAGCCACAGCCACATCTACAGACTATATATAAAAAACTGATCAAGCCAGGCGGTGGTGGGCTTGATGCCTGTAATCCCAGCACTTGGGAGGCAGAGGCAGGAGGATTTCTGAGTTTGAGGCCAGCCTGGTCTACAAAGTGAGTTCCAGGTCAGCCAGGGCTACACAGAGAAACCTTGTCTTGAAAAACAAACAAACAAACAAAAAAAAAACTGATCAAACAACATAAAACCACTAAGCTTCACATTCAGCTTTTGCCATCATCAAAATCAGACTACACCCATTTGACAGCCTTAATTCCAGTTTCTCCTCTAATTTTGGGGCTTTCAACTCTTCCTTCAAGCTTTCCCACTAACCCTTGGTTACTTTGAGCTAATTAGTTAAAGTCATTTAGGAACTTGTTAACTAAGAGAAAGAGGCATAGGGGTTCAGAGTTTCAACAGGTTGAGTGACATTAGGAATACAAATACTTAAACTATATTGAATAAGCAATTTGCTCTTGCTGCTCAGATATGGCAAATCTCTATAAAGTGCAGCAGAAAAAAAAAAGTCTCCATGAGCCATAATGCTTTGCTTGGAAGACAACAGAAATAACAGAGCTTAGATAATCTGAAAATTAGCCTTCTTTATATAGCTTTAAAAGATGAACCTCAGACATATTTCCCTACTGTCCTGGGTGACAGGATAAGTTAGATTTCTTTTAAATTATGAAATCTACAACTGTGATATAATGTTGAATGCCCAAGTTCTATTATATACTTATTACAAAGCCAAACTCATGACAATTAATGAGACAACTACCTGTTACTAACAGGAAAGAAAACAACCAACAAAGGAAGAGCTCATATCCTTCTAATGGACTTTCATCTCGCCCGGGAGAAGGCGATGATCTATTCCAGTCATAAAGGCACAAACACAGCCTTCCAGGAGTAGCCTTTTCATGTTGCTTTTCAATGGCTAATAGGTATTCCAAATCTGCCGTGAACTTGTGAACCCAACAGAGATTTAGAGGTCCTTATAAGCTTGGTACTCTACAGTCCACATTCACACCAACACATCTTCGCAGGCAGAGCCTCTGCCCTGCCACTGTGGCAAAATACTTCTCTGGAGCTTTCAGTGCTAAAATAGGCTTTTAAAAATTACAACTGAAAAATATCTACAAACGTTGGATGGAAGCAGCACTACACACTCAATAGGTATCTATTGTAACACAGAAGCATTCCCTGACTGGCATGCTGTGTTATCCAGTTACCTAGTCAGATTTGTATGGTGTAGTCTTCATGCAAGAAAGTTAAGGAAGAAGCTTAATTCTTAATACTGTACATACTTCATGCATTAGTATTTTTTAAAGGATGTTTAGAATCCACAGTTACTCCCTGTGTAACATCAGAGTTTCTTGCTCAGGTATTAATGCTCTCAAAAAGCACAAAAAATAAATTCCTATTTCTCTAAAATATATCATTAAGAAGACCTAGAAAGTCAGAATTTCTAAATGGTGCACCATTAGGAAAGAACTTAGAAATGGACCAACAAACTAAAATATGTTAATCCTCTTAAAAGGTGAATCATTTTGTAAAGTAAGAAATAAAAATGGATCCATTGACAAGTCTTCTGGAGAAGAAATAATTTCAGGAGCTGCTACATGGATGACATTGTACAATCTCTTTTTAACACTGGGTAGCCTGAGTTTAAAACAATAAACCCTATGAAGGCTAACCAGAGTGATGCACCAGACCTCACTTGGTTCACTTCAAATATTAATGTATCTGAAGCATTAATTTAGCTATGAAGAATAGAGCTAATTGTGTCTAAAATATACAGGATATAAAAAATCCATGAGAGGATTTTAGATGAGTAAAGTTGAGGATTTATAGTTAGTTAAGTTATACTGATAGAATTCCCCAGCTGGGCCCAAAACAACCCCAAACTTCATACTTCCCAGCCAAAATGTAGGAACTGTAACTCAATAGTATCTTTCTTTTGTGACTTCTTAATGTTCATGGCCTATCTCTTTATCAGTGCTTTCTATGAAGTCTGGGCAGGCTCTGCTTCTGCCCTTGTGGTATTCATCACCACTGAGAGCTGGGTTCGAATCAAAGGAAGGAAACTTGTCCAGATGGGTGGGTTCGCAGGAACTCGGTTGTTTTGAGTATGGGTACTGGGGAGTCTTCTCCAAGAAGGGTTTCAGTGTTACAGCCCTCTTTAGTGGGTAATGAGGGCTATATAAACCTTGGGGAGTGAGTAGGAGGCTTTCCAGGTGTGTGTACATTATTGGTTGGTACAAAGGTGCTGGAAATACTTTATTTGCATGCAGAGAAATTCAAGGTGCTTAAACCTGTAACTTGGTCCCCAAGCTATGTAGCTACCTTACCCATGGTGGGCCCTGGTGGATATAGGGGGGTCATTGGGCTATGTACCCCAGGGCATAAAAGTCCAAAATAAGAGATTCTTACTCCTGCTGGCCTCAAGACTAGTTTTCCAGGGTTTGGACACATTTGGACCTCACTTTTGCTCCAGGCCAAACTACATTATAATCTCACATCTTAAAATTATATACAGTGAGAACTTTTTGATAAGATCAGAATGAGCTAGGAAAAACATAAACAATGGATATATTTGCTGCAGTCTCAGTCTTATCATCAATATTCTTCCTTCTCCCATGTGTAATGTCCATGTGGCAACAACTCTTTAACAAATGTCAATTAACATTTAATATAATGCTATTATGCTTTCTTTTAAAATGTGTTTACTGTTTTAATCAAAATGGGATAATTAAGCAAATCTTTGGGTCGTATGTTCACCTCAAATCCAGTACCAATGAACTCTATCCTGTAGTCTGTAACAAATGGATAAAATAGAGATGTCAACCTTCATCACTATTGGTAGTAAAATGAAACAAGTAAAATAGCAAAGGAACTGATATAAATTAGTTTAAGTATCTAAATTGAAACATTTAAATATTGCAGTCAGGGAAGGCCAAAGTATTTGTCTCCTATGAATTAAAACTGCTTCTTCTCTTGTACTCCGCACATAGGAACGTATTGAGTGGCAAGAGTTCTCTAACCGGTGCCAGAGACTGTGTTAATCTCTTTCAATAAAGCAATATCAATTAGAGCAGTTGAACCAAAATAAGCTAAAGAAATCATGTCACATTTTTAAAGACCAATATACATTCTGAGCAGTCAAACTGCAAAGTTTGACCGGGATGGGCTTGCCATCACTGCCCAAGGCATCATACATATTAAACCACTGTACATTTAAAGGAAGCTTAGTGGGAGTTGTAAGTGAAGGATTACATTATCACCAGACCTTCCCTCAAATACACTGTGTTTCCATCTTAGCACTTTGGAAAATTGGTAGAAAATTTCAGATCTCAGTCTCTTAGCAGATTATTAACTCACTAGTAGCATGCTCTTAAATGGACTAATAAGACCTAATCCCTTCCTGTCTGTTATTTTTTTTTTTCCATAAGGCAACCATAAGACGAGAGTTCTGTTGTAGAACCAAAGTAAAAGGACCACATGTTTAAGGACTGAAAGCTTCAGATCCATCATTCATGGAAAAACTTTCCTTTGCTCAGTTTTTACTGGACATTTGTGCTATCAGAAAGGTAAAGGACACTAGGTCCTTAGAGCCCACTGGGACTTTTTGGTAAGTACCTGTGTCATTCAGGAGTGTTCATGGCATCAACATGCCAGAGCCTTGGACTGTCACAGATGCTAATATTCCCTGCTTTCTACAATAATCCTGTCAGATAACCACTTAAAAAAAAAAAACAATCATCTGTTGTTTGCAAACTTGCTCATTATCAAATTCTAAATGACTCTTAAGTTCTTAGTTGGAAACTGTATTCACTTCATTATATTTAATCTTTAAACATTAATGCATTATAGAATATTAGTAGAAAGCCTACAGAATCCCTGGAAGAGCTAATGAATCTGCCCATATGGCCAGGAACAATGTCCAAATCACCTGACTGGGATGTTGATAGCCTCAGAATCATTACAGTTGATCTTTAATGGAGAAGCCTGTACAAAGGTATCTATACCCACAGCTTTTCTACTATAGGCTATAAACACTTTGGAGGGTCTCAGCAAAGGAGTTCTGTGTTCCCAAAAGACCCTGAGTCTCTCCCTGTAACATTATTAAACAAGATAGTTTCAGTGTTTTTTTCCCTTTTAAAAATTGTTTATTCACTTTACATCCCAATATTAGCCACCCTTCTCCTCGTAATACCCCCTCACACAGATCCTCCCCTCATTCCTCCTTGCCCTTCTCCTCTGAGAAGGGGGGAGTCCCTGTTAGCTAGCTCCTTCCTTGTAAGACCATAAACTTATAAAAGAGAGGTGAGAATACCACTAGAAAAGAAATGATATATTCTTAAAAGACTGACAAATGGTAGAAACACCATCAAGTTTTCTTTTTAAATGGCATTGGTATTTGCATTATTATCCTTAAGATCCTTTTTTTTCTACATTTCTGGACATATTTTCTTTGATTGCCTCTTCATATGCAATGATTTGATAACAATTTTTCCACATAAAGAATATAAAAATGACTTAATCTTTTCCTTCTAAGATGGCTAATTAACATTTGAGGGACCTATATTCAGAGTTTAAAAGTTTCTTTCCATTTCACAACTCATTTTAGTGATATCACATAAATTTTTAGAAGTTCCTAATTAGAAAAAGCACAGAGAATTTTTCTTTTATGAGCTTTGAAATCCGAAAGAATTTCCTCACACTGTGTCTTTTTTTTTTCAAATCACAGTGGCTTCATTGCTACATCTACTACCCCTGCCTCAGCCAGAGCCTTTAAGAAATTGTAAAAAAAAAAATATGAGAATTTGTGAAATTCAAGTTAATTTGAAGCTAGTCTCCAAACTTGTGCCTCCACTGCAACATCAAACAAAGCTGGAGAAGCAAATTCTTGATTTCTACATGATATGTCAGCTACATGAAGTGGGAAATTTTTCTAAAATATAGAAATGATGTTTAAGAAGTTGGTCAGTAGCTACACAGAAGTAGTAGGAAGTCCTAAAGACCTTCCTCACTCTGACACCAAGTACAAGTTCAGGGATTTCCATAACAACATACTTTCCAGAATTTACTAAAAGGACCAACAATGTTCTTTGGAGGCCATTTTACCCATGATTATGGTTTGTCACAGTCCAGAGGACACGTGGAAGAAGTTGCATGAGACAGAATTCTAGAGACACAGGAACAAAGGCCCAGATACAGACTCTCAACAGATCCATAGATAGTACTACCTTCACTGAGCAATGATTTCTGAGAACATGAGTGAATATTTCCAAACAGGGAATCTCATCCAAGCCTCTGCATGACTGATCTTAGTTTCTAATGCTCTGGAAGTCAAATTAATACAATTCCCTATTAATATGAGCTATCTAGCATAGTCCAAGGCCTCCTTGGGGGGGAACAATTTATCACACAAATTATTTTTAATTAAACTTAAATGTACAAAATTTTAAATAGTAAAAAAGAGAAAAGTGGTAGTGATTCCATGCTAATGAAGAGAACTGTGTTCAAACCCCATGGGTGGAATATTCAGAAATGAGACTCTTCAGAAACGCCTGAGAGAGAAGCCTGGGTAACGGATGCCTAGTGATCCTGCCTTCCTCTCTCTTTGCCACAGCTCTGCTTTCCTAAGAATAAGTCTCTTTCCCACAAAGGAGTAAAGATGGCCGCTGGCAGTTCTAAGCTCTAGAAATCCTTATAAATTATGGGCCAGAAAAAAAAAGTGTTTCTTTTGCATGGTGCCTTTTTTAAAGTCCAGGAAAAAAGTCCAGCTGACTTATCAATACACCAAATATTCTTTTACAGGCCAGACCAGGAATCTGATGAGATCAAACTCCAAATGACTGTGAGATGGAGAATAGTGGATAACTTCTCTAGTAAATGTCAGAGTCAAACAGAGGACTCCACAAGCATACATACAATATTTCATAAACGATCTTGAATTTGGGAATTTCGTTTCTAAAAGTATGTTTAGACTGTTCAAAAAAGGTGATTCCAGGAATTGGTTGTATCAGTCACTCTAAGCTGAAGCTTTCTCATTTATTCTCTGGTTTGCAATGTTCTTGGTAAATCTTTAAAACAACTTCAGGTTGATCCATTGATGCCCTCTAGATTCTGCTAAGAAACAGAAAACATGCAAGCGTGAATAGAAAGAAAATGCTTTCTCCTTCCTGTTTAATTCCTATTTCCTCCTTCCTGCGTGGGTTCTGAGTCTCACACATTGTCTCCTCACCCGACACCAGTGGTTAACTCCCGTGAAAGCAGCGACTTCTCAGTTGGCAGTCACTCCCATGCTCCTGCTCATTAGAACTGTGGTTTTTTGGACTCTGCAAGGCTCCTTTTCCAGCCATAGGAGTTTTCCCAGTCTCAGCCCTTCTGTCTGTGCTCCCAGCTCTTCCCTGCCATGGCTGCTTTGACACTGCGCTGGAGTTTTCTGTTTGGGTTTTTTATCTTTTTTAGTCTTGGTTTCATTTGGTCTCCAACACCAGCTAAGGATTCCTTATATGAATTTCTCTCTCAGGGACAGCTACCTGCTGTGCTTTTTGCTGCCATGTTGATTTAGTAAGGGCCTTTTGACATTTTCCATTTTCCCAAACCAAGTAAATGTTCTTTATAGGTTTAATTCTTTCTATGAATATATCTTGCATGACTTCTACTACTGACTGAACTCTATTATGTTGATTGACTCTATAAATTAGATTCTATAAATTGTTGAGAGTTAAAACTAACCAATGAACACACTCCTCTAAACACAAAAAAACACACTAAAATTAGTTAAATGAAATGATAAAGATATAAATTTTGTTCTGTCCATTGAGTTGAATTGGAATTTGTATTCAGATCTTGGGCTTACATTACAATTTCTAATTTCCTCGTGCTGTTGCTTCATCTAGTTTGTTTTCAGATTCACTGTTAATTTATTTAAAAAAAATACTTCTGGGATAGAAACCAGTAGACAGAATCCTATAAAACCATAGAGGAGTGTGCTCATTGGTTAGTTTTAACTATCAACAACATGACCAAATACTACCTGGAAAATGTCTTAATGAGGAATTATCTAGATCAAGTTGGCCTGTGGACATGCCTGTGTGGGTGTGTCTTAATTGTCGATTGATAAAGGAAAATACAGTCTACTGTGAGTGGTACCATTTCCTAGACATTCCCCAGACTTCCTGAGTACTGTCAGAGAAGTAAAATCTCTCTGGAAGCAAGCAGGCAGAATCCATGTATGTATTCGCTCTGCCCCTTGCTGTGGATGTCACACCTCAAATTTCTGTCTCCCCTTCCCCATAATAACAGATTGTGATCTCAAGTTGTAAGCTACATAAACCCTGTTCTCCCCTATGTTGCTTTTGGTCAGGAAATTTTATCACAGCTACAGGAAGGAGACTAGGACAATGAATATATCTCACTGAAAGGAGGACAGAGTGGATATATCAAATAATGACCAAGCATTAGGACAAACCAAGGAGAGAGCATAGAGCTAGAAAGTATAGATTCTTGATGAACAAGGTTCTCAGAACTTTGTTCTCTTTCTCTGCTCAACAAAGGCCACCATACCCTTTTATTAATAGATTCAGTTCATTTGTACGAGTATTTGGCATGAGACTATTAATACAAGCTACCTGTTTTCATTTTGTTGATATAGTGTAGTATACACACTATGGATACCTTGCTCAGGCTCACCTAGCTCCAGTCCCTTGAACAAGTTATCTAAGCTTTTCATTAAGATGTCTATAGTTCTAGTTCCTGCACATGCTGCTTCCTAAGTAGTTACTGGGGAATTAAAATCGAATAGAAATTAGAATACCTGATATACAAAACAGTGTCAAGCATTATTGCTATTATGTTTTTTCTCTATTCCTTTTCATTTCTCTAATGTTATAATTTGTAAGTATTTTGCCATGTGCTGGATACTTACTGCAGACGTTCTCTTGTTTTCTTGTTTTCTCTGACATAACATTTTCCCTATTGAACAATATCTTTGCATTGTCTCTTGTCTGACAGGTAAAGGACCTGAAGCTTTAGGAAAGCCCTGTGTCCAGTATATTTTGAAGCTAACATTTGGAGTCTGAGCAAACATCAGGATCTGCATCCCAACCTTTGTTCATTCAGCAACCTCCTTCAACATTTTCAACTTCATCGTGTTGTAGGATATGAATTTAATTATATGTAAAATGCTGGAGCAAAAAAATACAAAAACAAAAGAAAAACTCCTTAAATGATAACTCAACACTATTAGTAGTAGTATTTCTACCATCAACACAAAATCATTTTTGTTATTTATTACACACACACACATACACTTATTACAAATGTCTTCAGAGAAAATAATAAATAATTCAGTACATGGAACGTGGAGCTACAAGTTTCAGTTTTACATTAGATAACTTTAGATCACAAATAAAGGTGTCTCGGTCCACAGCCGCAATTGATGATCTTTATTCACAAAGGGGGAAAACCACCTCTTTCACTCACACCTCACTAGGTCTGAGTTATGAGGCACTCGTTATTTTAAGAGTACCTCCCAACCCTCTCTACCATCCATAAACTGTGTTTTCACCTTGTACTTTTGACAGTGTGAAAAGGGCAACTACAGCTTCTACATACCGCATAGCAATTAGGATAATGATCTTTCTATGTACAGGGCAATCGATAGCTCCCCACACCATCCCATTTAGCAGGCTAGGAAGGCTTGCTTCTGGGTATTTTTAAAGAGAATCGTGAATGCTAAAAAAAAAAAATAATAAGTTGTTTATTGAAGACAAAAATTACCATTGAAGACAATGATTAACGAAAGTTGAGCCTGTATCTGTTTTATAAAAACAAACAAAACCAACAAAAACCAGTAAATTCTTGCAGGTTTTTTTTCTTTTTAATATTAAAGGCTCCTTTCCTTTGTTTTGAAAATGCAAATATATGCTGATGACAGTATTCCAGAGCTCTATTATTTTACTTACTCCTTTTCTTTTTTCAGCAGAGTATTTCTATTGATTCTTTGCTAATTTATCAAACATATTGACCACACTTATATCCCAGTCCCTTTATGTACACTCCTTCCACCCTTGTGATTGCCCTTCCCCCAAAAACAGAAATATAAATAAATATTTAAAAATAAATAATTAAATAGAATGAAAAGATAAGGGGAAAAGTCCAATTTGTGTTACCCATATACTACGAACTCTGTGACCTTAATAGAACTGAGTTAGTCTCCACCTACACTGTAGACAGAAGTCATCAACAGTGGAGAGATAACTTCAGCATCCTTACCATAATTCTAAGAGTTCTTTTTGATGGCTTCCTCATGGGATGCTACTTTTCAGGGGGTTGATGGTTGGGCTGGTCGTAGGGGTTGTCCCAGAAGTCTTCCATGCCCCTCTTTCTCATCTATGCCTCTGTAGTCATCGATATACCCGTAAAAGCAGCTTCCTTGCTCTTTCCAGTCAGTGGGAGCACGGATCGCGGGCTTCTACTTCGTTTCCGGTGACAGCACACGTCCCATGCTGCTGTAGACCCACAGACCCAGACAAGGACCTTGGAAGCAGCCCAGACCATGAACTTCACCGTGGCATCAGGTTTCGGTACAGGCCACTCACATCAGGACATCCCCTGCAGCAGCTCGGGCCAAGCTGCTGCCCTGAGCACTGACATCCGCACGGACTTTGGTGGTAAGATGGGCCACAGATCCGAACACAGGCCCTGGCCACAGTAGGATCATGGACCCAGACATGGTTTTCAGAGGGCAGCATGGATGAAAGCTTCACCATGGTCTCGGGTGAAGTGTCAGCCTGGTCCTCATCACTGACGCATCTCCAGTAATTCCTCTCTCCTCAGCAACAGCACCTCTCCATTTTTGTCTTTCCTGTCTCTCTCCATCACATATTTGTTCATTGGTGGCTGCTGTCCCATGTCATGAGGCAGGGTAGCCTGCAGGGTTTTTTTTTCCTTTATTTTATTTTTATTCCAAAGTAATATTGAGCCTTTTTTTATGACACCCCTGAATATTTCAAACAAATAAATATGGTGGGATAAAAATAGTTTCATGATATGGTGATTTAGTGTTAATATAAGTCAATATCGCCTGGACTATTTTATTCATAATTCAGCTGTTAAAGCACCAGTTATGTGATCAGCATATGCACACTCAGTTATACTGTGCATTAAAAGTATTGGTTTAGAGAACCTGGTAGGGCCATCGTTGTCCTTCTGTCATACTCAATTGATGAAAAGCCTTTCTAGAGGAGAAGAAAACTAGAAAATGCATTCAGTGAAACACATAATAGGTGCTTTGGGGGCAAATGCTTTCTGCTTCAGTTAATTTCTTCTCAAGATGAACATCCCCACAACAACAACAACAGCAACAACCAAAAACCGCATGAGTAGATGACACACCTCATTACCCTTCCATTTCTCATGTAGCATGTATGAAGGTATAACACTGAGTAATAGAAAAGCATTAAAACAGCCAAGAGTTTGAATAGTCAAAGGATGACTCAAAGGCTTACTAGATTTCAGAATATAAAAGAGCATAAAATGAACATAGTGGCCCCCACCAAGTCACTAAAGGATGGAATCAGCTTTGCCATGATTCGATCTAAGGTTGGATTGTGAGGATGTGGATGTGGACAGCTCCTCATGCATAACTCCCCAAAGGACCAGTGGACATTGAAGGAATATAATTTCTTCAGATTCATATCAATTAGTGGGAAATTGTATAATCTCACCAAGAATATGTAGACACTATATGCACAGGTTCTGATGACTTACATGCAACCTTCAAACAAACTGATATGGCATTCCTCTCAAACCAAGACTCCCAGAATATTCGGACATAATTGATTTCCTAGTAGAGTCAGTCTTGGATTTCCAAACAAAATTTTTAAATAAAGACTTTGTCAATAATATTAACAAATTAGTCCATTTTTCACGCCAATCTACTGCCAGAACCTGAATCCCAAGAAGATAAGAAACTGAATGTTGATTCCAACCTTTATAGCTGCAAGAAAAATAAAATTTCATATTCAGTTAAGTCATATGTGTGAAAGATCAGTTAGAACCATTATCTTCGATGGACATTAATCTGGATAATCTAGTCAATTTTGATCCATTGTTTTCCTACAAGTTCCACTCCAGAATGACTAAAATAAGTAGCATTCAAAATGTCTATGATGTCCTGACCCTAAAGGTGATGTATGTGTTGCTGCTATATCACATGTGTGTTAGTAGGTGGAGAGTAAGAGGAGAAAGACTATGTCTATACTCAGTATTCAGAATGACGACCATCTGAATGATTAATAGTCTAACATTCCCTAAAGAAAAGAGAGCCTGAGATGACCTGAGAGTCTGGTTCCAGGGTCCTGTGCTGCTCAGACCTGGACAGGCTTCCAGAATGAGGCAGAGACAAGAAGAGCCCTCCTGGAAATGCACACGATCCTGATATGGAGCCAATTGGATGGACCAGTGAGGAACAAACCTGAGTTGACCACCAGACTGGTGCCATGGGCTACAGACAAGGAGTTAGCCTGAGATAACCACAAGTCTAGCACCACACAGGCCTGGGGGAGTTGGGCATGCAGACCATTCCTGAAATAACTCCTACCTGGTGCCATAATGAAAGAGAGGGACATAGCACTTCTGAGACCACTCCTGAGATGACCCCAGACACTCAGAGTCCCTGGGTACTACCATTATGAGGAACAAGTAAGTGATAGAGAAATGGAAGAGAAAGAGAAACAGTAAAATGTGGGCACAATGAAGAGAAGCAGAACTAAAGACTCTAGGGTAGTGAGAAACAGCCTGATGTGAGTAGCTGGTGATGGTACTTGGGACCATGGAGGAGTCCTGACTTGTGCTACTACTAGGGGCCACATCTAGATCTGTGACCTTACAAAAGCAAGGGTCTGTTTCCAACAAGGGCTAGGTGAACATCCCTGTTCTGGGCTGTTGCTGGAGGACATGTCCATGACTAAGGGCTGTGCAGAACTGGCTCCACCCCTCATCTGGCCATTCCAGAAAAGATGGCCCTAGGGGCATAAGAGCAGGAGACCTGATCCTGCCCCTAGCCAGCTGCAGTACTTTGGAGAGTGACCCTGCTTAAGGGGTTAAGGGATAATAGAACTCATATGATTTAAACCTTGTTGGGGGATATAGCAACGTTAAAAGTTTAAGTTGGGATGCATTCATAGGAACAAAAAAGAAAGGAATAAGATGGGTTAATCAAAATCAAAAATTATAAAAATCTTTATGGAAACTCGGGACTTTCAAGATAATTTTAAAGTATAATTTTAAAGGGGATTTGGAACATAAGTGTCCTAAATAGGTGGATCTTCCTCCACCAGAAAAAAAAACAGAATTATTTAATGAAAACTCTAAATTTCTGACAAGGGATGCTTCCCTAATAATAATAATAATAATAATAAGACTCTATTGCTGAAAACACAACATATCCTAGTTGTAGGTCAAAGAAATCAATCCTGAACTGAAATGAAATGGTCTTCTAGTTTGGTTAGCTTTCATAGCGCCAAAGTGTGTTATTCAGAATGCTGGAAAAGAAAGGCTATCAGTACACTCTCTAGATCTCACATGCTACAGTGTTGGCCTGCCAGGTAAAATCTGCCCACTCGAACAAGTTATTGGGGTAACCAACTATTTTCTGATTAGAGCTGTAGCGTGCTCTTTTGGAGAGGATTCATGAGTGATACTGCAAATCTTTCAAAAGCACACAACTCAAGAGGTCATAGGCCCTAAGGGTTTCCACTTTTCAACACTACATTTGCTTTGTTAAATTAAGGCATATTATCAAACTGCGTCCTAAGTATTTATGTTTATAATCATATATTAATGCTACTCTCAAACTTGGCCAAAAACAAAAATAAAAACAAAAAATAAAACAAAGAAAAACAAAACAAAAACAAAAACAACAAAAAAAAAACCCCAAAACTCTGAAGTAGGTAGCAATGCGGGAGATTTTTATCTGATCAAGATACTGTGGATACTGAGCCACAGATCATCTATATCAAACCCCAGTCCCCAAGGCTCAGGAGCATTGGGAAAGAGGAGTATGAAAGAATACAGGATCCAGAGATGGAGAGAAGTGTTGTAAAATGTAGTCTTACAGACCTGACATGAAGTCATTACCTCACTGTAGCTATGGTTACTTGCACATGATCATGCCAAGAAGATCATGAGATATTCTATTAGACAGTATTAACTGGACTCAATGGGTTACAAGAAAAAAGGAACAATGTTAAGAAAGGAATATGTGGGAGAATGTCTGGGACAAGTAGAAAGGGAAGTTGGGGTGATTAGGATCAAGATATGTTATTGCATGTGTGGAATTGTCAAAGAATGAATCAAAATACCACAATAAAAGAAGAAAACAAGAAAAAAGTTATGGGGAATTTTATTTACAATAACTTCAAAGTAAATAAATTTTAAAATATATTTAGAGAGAAGCATAGCTAAGAAGGTAAAATATTAATGCAATAAAAGGATTAAGAAACTAAAGGAAGATGTAAATCTTCAGTGTTATCTGAAAATGTTTATAATTCCACCTTCAATCAACTTAGAATTATCTTTATGCCTGTTATTTAATCTATATAATTTCCATAATAATTTTTAATTTTAACATGTTTTTCTGTATATTTCTGCAATTTTATCAGAAATAGTTTCCATGTAAATCTTCAAGTTTACCAGAAAATGTTTACAATTCCACTTTTAATCAACTTAGAAATACTTTTATGCCTACCATTATTATAAAGCTTTCTATGATAATCTTCAATTCCAATGTTTTTCTACATTTTTCTACAATTTTATCAGAAATATTTTCAATGTAAATCTTCAATTTTATCATAAAATATTTCTATCCCATATTTCAATTAATTTAGCAATGTTTTACGTGTCTACCACTTTACTTCTTAATTTTCTATGAAAATTGTCAATTTTAATGTTTTTAACTGGAATATTTTCCATGTAAAACTTTAATTTTATAAAGTGTTTTTACTTCCCTTTTCAATAAATAAAAAAAATTTAAAAAAAGAAACTAAAGGAAGAAACTATATACTAGAATATACTAGAAAATGGAATGAGCTCCCATATTCATAGATTAGCAGAAATAATACTTTGGAAAATACTGTATTACTAAAAACAATTGACAGATTCAGTACAATCTCCATAAAATTCCAATTATATTCTTCAAAGAAACAAAAAAACAGTCCCAAGAGTTCATACAAATGACCCTAATAACCAGAGAAATCCTGAGCAAAAAGAAAAATGCTGGAGTTATCACAATTCTTAACCTCACAAAAAGTACATGGTACTAACCCCAAATAAGCAAGACTATCAAAGATGCAGAAATAAATACACATAGCTAACGCTTCAAGAAGGTGTTAAAAACAGATAGTCCAAAAAGATAACCTCGTCTTTTACAGTCAGCTCTGGGAACACTGGATACTTACCTGCCACAAAATAAAATTAGATTCTTAGCTTTCACTATGCATAAAAATAAATCAAAAGTGTATCAAAGACCTTATTTAAAACCCGAAAAACCTAAAACCTCTAGAGAAATAGCTAGGAGAACCATTTCAGGAAGTAGACTCCGGCCAGGCCTTGTGGAAAGGAATGCTGGTAGGATAGAAAGCAATCCTGGGACCTAACACATGAAATAGTATAAAATACAAAAGCTTCTGCACAACCAAGGAAGAAACCGTCGATAGAGTGGGTAAAAAAATATCCTTTCAATTCCCACTAGTCTCTTAACTTTGAAAGTTTCCGTGATAAGAAACCTCGGCAACAAATGTACACTTGGTGCAGTCATAGTTTAGAGCACTGGGTAGCCTCCGAAACTCTCCTTTCTGAGAGAATTTAGTAACTTGGAGAAATATTAAGATGCTATATTAAGGACAAGAGAAAAAGAAAAACCATATATTATGATCCCCGTTCTTTGTTATATATTTATGTACAGACAGATGATCTAAGTGGTAACCTCTGCACTGGAGAGTTATGACTAAAAATTGCTTTCTTTTAAACTCTATTTAAAAATTATCTTCAGTAGACAGAAATTTTGAAAAATATGTGTGAGTATAAATATTACATGATAAGACTTTTTCTAGTAAGACTCAACATATATGTCTGCTAATCCCAGATAGAGAGCCCAGGACAGACCAAAATAAAGATAGGACCAAGTCCAACTTCGTGAGCCAGGTTGCTTATAGAATTATGGGCAAGGGATTATTTACAGGCATAGAAATAACTCAAAGGCAGTTTCATCTCCAGAGCATAGCCCTGCATGGGTGAAGGCTCATGGAAGCTGGGAACTTGGAGCACTTTTGTCAACAGGCTGGAAACTGTGCTTGCTAAACAACTGACTCAAGAGGTCTAAACCAATTCCAGGGGGCAGGTCTGGCTCAGTTGTCTTTGTACTTCGGCTCGTCTGAGAGTCTCTTTGCAGCTTTATTGCCTACTCTCCGAGGGAGAGGCCTAGTGGTTCTAGTCAATTTCAGGGACTTCCTATAGCAGTTTTTGAGATGTTCATTGTCTTGCTAATGAATCTTCCCAACAGGATAGAATGTTTCAATATCAAAGGAAATAGTTGCATACAAAAGAAAATTAAAGATTGTGTTTTGAGTTTTCATTACTTTTTAAATTTTTTATTGTTATTTTATTTATTTACATTTCAAATGTTATCCTCCTTCCTGGTTTCCCTCCTCAAACCTAAATCCCACTCCTCCCCACTGCCTCTATAAGGGTGCTCCCCTACTCACCCATATTAATTAATCAACCATAGGGGTTTCTGTTAAATCCATAAATTATAAACAGTAAAAACCACAAGCCAACGTTTAAAAAAAGATAAAGAAATAGAGAAAAAATGCATTTTTCTTGGTTTCTTTTTTTTCTTATTTAAAATAGATTCTTCTCTTACACATACATCCCAAGCACAGATTTCCCCCTCCCTCTCCTCCCAGCTCCTCCATCTCCCCTACCTCCTGATCCACTCCTTTTCCCCCCTCCCTTCCAAAATGTACAGACCTCTAAATGACAACAATCAAACAGGACAAAACAAAACGCAACCAAAGCAAAATCCCTCACACCAAGCCTGGAAAAAGGCAACCCAACTGGAGTAAAAGAGTCCCAAGAGCAGGCAAAAGAGTCAAGGATACACACCTGCTTCCACACTTAGCAGTCAATAAATAAATAAATAAATAAATAAATAAATGAATAAATAGCACATAGTCACAACATATATGCAAAGGACCTGACGGAGACTCTTGCGGGCCTGATATATGAAAATATCTCTGAAATCTGGCTGCACATTAATACAACTGAAGTTTTTTGTTTGTTTGTTTGGTTGGTTGGTTGGTTGATTGGTTGGTTGGTTGGTTTGGTTTTTTCGAGACAGAGTTTCTCTGTGTAGTCCTGGCTGTCCTGGAACTCACTCTGTAGACCAGGCTGGCCTCAACTCAGAAATCTGCCTGCCTCTGCCTCCCAAGTGCTGGGATTAAAGGCATGCGCCACCACTGCCCGGCTGAAGTTTTTTTTTTTTTTTTTAAATATTAATTCTGGATGATATCTAGGCCTTGTTAAAGGGCTTAGATTTATTCAGCCTTCAGAACACTAGAGATCTTTGTTTGGTTTTGTACTGAGGCATTGGCTAGTGTCTTTTGTTTTGTTTTGTTTTGTTTTGTTTTGTTTTGTTTTGTTTTGCTATTGCTTTTATACTTATGTCTGGGAATATTTAATATGAAATCAGAGCCAAAAACCTCAGCCCTCTGCACAGGTGGCTTATCATCTGTTTACAGCACTATGTTTTATAAGAGTAAAAGTGCATATGAAATTTTATTCAATGACTTGATGAAACATGCATGCTGAACTCATGGAGATGATTAAATAACAAACAACAAATAAAAACATAGTCACTGCCAGGAACCATCAAAGAGAAGCTAAAATCTAGCAGATGATCTTGCTGAGATGGTTCCACCATGGACTGTCACAGTTAATGACAGAGGTGCTTCTCTAGGTAAAGCTGAGAAGAATTTTACTTTAGGAAAGACTTCTGCTATTAAAATGCTTTTCCTGTCATTATTAATTATATATAACAATCACTAATTATTAGCCCACCCTTTTGAGCAGATCTCTGCAGAACAAGGAAGATGTACTGTCTTATAGTGACACTATATAGACAAATAGATGATTTCATAATTCTTAATGATAATCTGATAATTCATAAAATTATATTAGTAATTATTAAGCTATCTTATAGTAAGACTGCTATTAAGTTCTTTATGATCTCAAAACTGCAATGAGAATTCTACAAGTCTTCCAGTGTCATAAGGTTATTGCTTCTGAGATAGCAAGAAGGTATCTACAACTTAGAGCACATACCAAGAGATTGTAAAACAATTAACCAAAGGTCATAAAAAGGGAACTGTGGATTTACTATAGGTTCAAGGACAGAATGTAAAATATTGACTGGGTTTATGCAAAACTTCAATGATAACTTAGTTATGGTAATTACTCTTAATGGATATGCATGTAAAAATTCTCTGTTGTAAACTTTTCAATTTATGATTTGAATTTATGTTTGAACTTCTAGTGAACTTATGTGAAAAGAAAATAGGATGCTTGGAAAAGCCATGTGATCTATTCTCTTAGAAAAGATATAAAAGACTAGGAAAGATTACATTGGCAGGCATAACATTGGAAGGCATAACATTGGAGAGATAGCATTTGGGAACATAGCACCGCAGGAAAGGCATTGTTAGTAAGGCATTGGGAGCAAGGGCATTGTTACATCAGAGCAAGAGGAAAGGACAAGATTAGAAGGAGAATGCAGAATGGAATAACTTGGAAAGTATAAGGCAACATAAAAAATTAAGAGAGTAACATGCAGAATGCAAAGAAAAAGGGGGAAAAAAAAGAAGCTGCAGAGAGTACAGAAGGAGCAGGCAGGCTTCTCCTTACCATGGACAGGACAGGTCTTTCCTTTTTCTTTTTTTGTTTTAATTAGGTATATTCTTTATTTACATTTCAAATGTTGTCCCCTTTCCTGGTTCTTCCCTCCCCCAAAAATCCCATAAGCCATCTCCCCTTCCACAATCTTGAGTTCTTTGTATTTATTGGATATTAGCTTTCTGTTGGATGTAGGGTTGGTAAAGATCTTTTCCCAATTTGTTAGTTGCCATTTTGTCCTATTGACATTATCCTTTGAATCCATATTTGCTTGTATAAAAGTTTTTCTTTTAGCAAGTGTGACTCTCTTCTCCTGGTTCAATAGAAGTTTTTTACTCGAATTCTCCCCCTAGCCTGACAAGTCAGAGGCATCAAGACAAGAGGGAAAATGTTTTAGCTATTAATCCTTTACTTAATACCCTGCTGCTTTTATGATGAGGTGCAAAAGGCCAGAGACTGCAGTTTCTGGCCTCAAAGAAACTCAGGCACATCAGCTACAGTAGCAAAGTGACATATTTAAGATAGGTAAACATTTTATTATTATACAGCAACCCTAAATATCTCTAAAGAGCAAGTCTTACCCCCGCCAATACTCTTCCCCCTCCACTGGCTCAAGAGTAACTAAAAGAAAGAAGAGCCACTGGAACTGACCCCTGGCCAGTCACATCCTAAATGCCTCACCAAGAAACAGAATAAATCACGATATAATTAGCAGTGCTTTCAGATGTGTAGATACGATGAGGGGATTGTTTGGCCATTTGACTATCCTCCATGTTGGAAATGCATTTAGATAAATTCAGGGATGATAAATACTTGATTCCTTTACTAAATTTCCAGTTATTCGAAAGCTATATTAATTCTACTGAGCTCTATATTTCGATTGTGATTTAATTGTTCTTGAATCAATAAATTAGAAGTTGTCATATTTGCTAGAAAACAAATGATGTTGGTGGCCAAGAGAAAACCAGAGTGAAACTATGCCGCGGAGGCATACAAGAGCTTTGATGGTTCCTCCCAATATTATGTTACTCAGGAGAAATTATATCAACTTGATCGTAGAAGACATTTTCAGACCTAGAGGGAGCAAGGACATTAAGCAGTAAGTAAGACAAAGAGGGGAAGGAATCCTATTTCCATTATGTATTAACTAACTTCTCCTTCTCCTCTCCATATTTCCATTACTAATCCTTAAAGAACTGATGATTATGTACTTTGTAAATTTAAGGTAGATGAAGCATGTTAATACAGAGTAGTACCTAAACTGGGTAAAGTTTCAGACATTACCCAGCAGAAATGGATGTAAGAACAAATGAGATTTTGAACCTCCCATTTTGAGGAAAGGTCAGCCTGTCGTAAGTGGGGGCAAGTGATTCCTTAGATAAATCACATGCTGGTTGCTCCTATGGCAACCTTGGGCAAATCTGAAGAAAGGAGGGGTTATACATGATGCATTGCCCTAGGAACAACTGAAGCAGACATTAAGGACCAGTTCACTTCGTTCCAGTAGCTTATTCTCTGTTCAGTAAAGGTTAGAAGACAGCTGACATTTCCCAGGTTCCCTGTAGCTAGGTTACACAGTGGACTACATTCCACCACGGTAAGAAAGTTTAATGGTGGAGATTGTACTGTGAATCAGGGGCTGTCTAGACTGGCACGCAGGGTCAAGGAGGCCTTAGATTCTTCAGCAGTGACTGTGGGAATATTGGGCATAAAGGTGTAAAGAGCCGTAGGCAGAGGCAAGATCTTATCCTTTTCTTACAACAGTCAGATAATTTCTTCTATATGTGTTACATCTCTCGGGAAAACATTAACTGGTTCAAAATACACCAGAAATGCTCCAAGCCAACCAATGCACTCTAATCTCTTCCCGTTCAAACAAACCAAGGTTAAGGCCGTATAAAACATAAGTTAGTACAAGGAGATAAGTAAACACATCAGAGACCCTTATAGACAGTAACCACATGTGTACAACACCTACATGAATATAATAGAATAAGACCATGCTTATATGTTACGTAGAGAATATATTGACAAAATGTGTAAATTATGTTTATATTAAATTGTCTCTCTGGCTTGAATTGTTGGTGGAAGAGAACATTATAGATTTGATTTAAAACAACAACAACAAAAAAAAACCTAAGAAATTGTGGTTTCTTTCATTGAGTAATAAAATGAATGAGGTAACTACCAGACAGCAGCTGGATACATATCACAGATTAGTTTTTCACACCTCAAAGATATCAACTGTTGGTATAAAAGGAGGGTGAAACCTCATTTCTCTTGGAAGAAAAGAAAGTGTACCATAGGTACCAACTTGACAAAGGCCAGAGATCTATTTTAAAGATGCATTAATTATTTAATTTGAAAGTGATCATGGTCTGTAAACCATTAAGAATCACTTAGCAAAGCATAAGAATGGACAAGTAGATCACAATGAAACATTATTTGGTGTGATAACTTCAAAATGGGTCCTTATGCAGAATATAATTTTTTCTGAATGAAACATTTCATCTCTCTGCTAGTTAAAAAATTAAAGTTTAGCATATGTGACATGAACTTCTGTTACTCAAGGAACTTGGTTTTTCTTTATAATCTCTGGGAAAGGCAGACATAAGAACATACTGTTATGCAGTCACTCAGATATGCAGCAGTTTGGATAACTGTTCAAAGACAGAGTTTAGGGCCCTGCCTTGTTTCACGTTTCTTCGACCAGAACAAGAAAAGACACAGAAAAAATTATTAGTTGCAACTTTATTACAAGTTCATCAGCCTCATCCAAAAGAATACACATTTGAAATGGATGGAGGAAGGGGCTCAGTGGTTAATTGAGGACCAGTTCACAACCATCTGTGACTCTATTTAGAAAGGATTCAATACTCTCTCTTTTTTTTTTAATGCTGGAGGATATGAAAATTCCTTATTTTTTGTTTTTTGGTTTTTTTTTTTTTTTGAGACAGGGTTTCTCTGTATAGCCCTGGCTGTCCTGGAATTCACTCTGTAGACCAGGCTGGCCTCGAACTCAGAAATGCACCTGCCTCTGCCTCCGAGTGCTGAGATTACAGGCGTGTACTACCACTGCCTGGCTGATATGAGAATTCTGATTCTTGATCCAAAGAAAGCTTTGAAGAGACAACTTCCAGGGTGCTAATAGGAGGGTTTCTTCAGCACTTGGAGGAACCCCAAAGCCCACCCCAATAGTGACAAACTTTCTGCAAAAAGCCACACCTCCTAATAGTGCCACTCCCTCTCCCAAATAAATCCTATCATATCCTACTGCCTGGCTACATATGATTGTTCGAATACAAGAGTGTATGGGGGCCATAGATGAATAAAGCGTAATGCAAAGCACATGAGCTACAACTTCAAAAGGCACCACCATCTATAAATATCTCAAAAATGTTAAGAGTTCAAAGGTCAAAGACTCTTCTGAGAATAATCCTATCATGCAAGAGTAATAAGCACACCATATATCTTGAAATTGACAGGATATACCTCGTCATTCCTAAAGGTATTCATGAGGAAATACTGTACCTAAAGTAGACCAAAGCCAGCTGAGCATTCTCCAAACTTCTGCATCTCCATGTCTCAATACTCTCTTATGGACTCTATGAGCATGAGGTATATACATGGTGGCAGTAATACATGGAATTATAACAACCATACACATAAAACAATAAAAACCTAACACTAACGTTTAAAAAGCTCAGAAATGCTTTGAAATCCAAGACTTCACATATGCCAACATGACACCATATGCAGAGAACTCCACAGTGAAACTCAGTTTTATACAGATTTGAAAACTACCTTATAAAATTACTTCTGAGTTGTGTGTAGGAGGTATTTGTGAACCATAAGAAAATTGTAGGTACATTGTTAGGGTCTATCCTCAATATATTTCATTACATATATGTAAACATTATAAAATCCATATACCTTTTCATTAAACCTATATATTTTTACAAGTATAGATCAGTATCCAAAGTGAACTCAAAATACAGTAAAAAAAAATGAAATTATGTGTATAATGAAATAATGTGGTATAAAAGTTAATTCTACAACTGTAAGAAAGGAGGGTGTCAGTACAATATCATCATGTCAAAAGCATTAGAAATTTCATTAAAACTAAGTGTGGGTTTAGTAATGTAATAAGGAATTCTGAAAACATTGATTAAATTTCAGAGTGTACTACTCAGGAAAAAAATGAAAATGGTGTATCTTCTAGTCTCGTTAATTAAACCAATCTTATAAATAAATATCCCAGGTATGTGACATAAGAGAGAGACAGAGAACAGATATGTGTGGTCAGGACTGAGATCAAGCAATGATCTGGAAGCAGTGGATATATGGAATTCTTAGGAAAGCCCCAGCTCGGATATCCTGGAGAAGACATAACCTCTTTAAAATATTTGTGGGGAAAAAATATTTGTGGGAAAACAACTTAACCACAGAGTCAGAGAAAGTTGCTGCCCAAGTTGCCTGAAGTCCCTGGTGTGTTGACATCACCTTTCCTTTTATTATTATTCAAGCAAAAGCAACCTTCCTCACTTCCTAGGATCTGCAAGCTGCCCTGGAGAGAAGGGGATGTTGATCCTCCTCTCAACTCCACTTTCGCTGCTCTCACCCACTGCTTCTGCCGCCATACTGCTCCCTTCAGTACCTCTCATTGCCTCACACCCTTCTCACAGACCCTAGAGTTTATGTAGCCCGAATCTGCCCTCCTTTGCTGTCAGAGGACATCCACCCTTCCACAGTGCTATTATCTAACAGATGTAAAAAAAAAAATCTTTGTTTCAATAAGCAATCTTAGAATACAAAACCCAACACAAACCCTGAAAGGATTTTCCGAAGCAAGGGTATTTTGGCAGTTCAGAGCCAAGTAATACCATGAAATTCCACCATGCAACAAACCTCCAACAAGAGATTTATTAGGGAGAGACAGAACAGTAGCCACTTCTAAGTGGAAGCACAGAAAGCAATGGGCTGGATGGAGAAGTGGACTTGTACAGAGTCTGTGGAGCAGGTACGATGAGTGAGGTAGTGGAGAAGTACAGCACAGCCAGAAGCATCACTTTGCTATTAACCCTTGGTCACAGATCCTGATTCGGTTACAGGCCAAGAGCAGGATAATTTTCCACTGGCCTGTTACCCTATAAAATCTATATAGTTAAATAAAAAAGAGACAGTATTCTTCCAGCCAATCTGCCCATCATCATGATTTTGAAAATTAATTATCCTTTTGTTTCTCTCTATAGTTACAGAACCCCAATTTCCAGCTTTTAGATTATAACTAAATTGAGGCAAAAAATCATATTTCTTTGTTAAATTTATTCTCTTTATTTTCTTTTCATTCCCTCTAATATCCGTGGCCCTACTTTGTATTTTTCAAAAATTCTACTTTCCAAACATTAAAAATATTTTTATCTCTAATTATATCTTTAGATATTAAAAAAACCTAAAAAGATTTAAATTTTGAGGTTTTGCTTAGAGCACCACAAATATTAGTAACCATGCCCATAGGAGATCTCATGGTCAATGTCACTCTGCTTTACTCCTTACTACTACCCCAGAAGAAACTGGATAGGTGGACAACTACAGCTTGACATGAGCACAGCCATCTTGAATCATAGCCACCATGTTGCCTAGAGTAAACACAACTGCTTTTTCTCAGTTTCTCAGTAAACCATAAATAGACACAATCTTTAGAGTTTTATGTGGAGCTTTAAAGTTAGATGCTTGCTATAGGAGAGGCCTGGGCCCTTCAGCATTATCTTGATGTAAACAAGGTAGATTTTACTCAGGAAGTTGTCACTTTTCTTGTAGTTCATAAATACATCCCTCTTACTGGTCCAGATTACCAGAAGCTAGCTAGTTTTGTTGCCACCCAGAGTTAATTCCTTCAGGAAATGATAGTGTGAGTCACTGCGGATCTGTCTCCCTCTCTTTCTTCAGATTCGGGATCCTTTAGGGCTAAGACCAAATTGTTTATGAACATTAAGTAATACAAAATAGATTTGACTCCTACCCAACAGCAAGCTGAGGGTGAGTGTAACAATGACTTTTCTTGTTTCCTAGAAAAACATCCTAATATTTGGTGCCATCAGCAAACACTAAGGCTGATTCTAGGATCTGCAATAGATAACCCCATGGCTTTATTCTAATACAGAATCTACATGATTTGGAGCAGAAATTCACTCTGAATCTCCTTGTAAAGAGAAAGAAGCTCTTGAGAGTCAAGATATGTACAATTCACATGAAGTTCCCAGAGCATTCCTGAAATTGACAAGATACATGCCTTAGAGTTTTATTGCTGTGAAGAGACACCATGACCGAAGCAAATCTTGTAAGGGGAAACATTTAATTGGGGTTGGCTTACAGTTTCAGAGGTTTAGTCCATTATCATGATGAAAGGAATCATGGCAGCTTCCAGGCAGATAAGGTGATGGAGAAGGAGCTGAGAGTTCTTCATATTGATTTGACTGCAGCCAGGAGAGACTAGTCATACTGGGTGGAGCTTCAAAGCCCACCCCACAGGGATGCACTTTCTCCAACAAGGCCACAGAACTCCAAAAAGGCTATACCTCCTAATAGTGCCACTTCCCATGGGCCAAGCATATTCAAACCACCACAATGCATAAGTCCATTCCTTGGGATTCCGGAAGCCTAAGCAATTGCAGGGAGAGGAGACTATCTGATCCGTGCAGGTACCTGCGAGTGGTGAGGGGAGGTTCAGGGAGGCAGCTTTCATGCATTCTCCCAGGGGCTAAAGTAGCTTTTTCAGTTTTTCAAATGTCTATACTTCTGTAAGAAAACCCTCACTCATACTCCCATAGGTATTTCCAACAAACTCAGAGGTTACAAAATTGGATTTTGTTGGAATCATTACCTTTGTTTGTTATTAGTTCCTAATCTTAATTGAAGGGACATTTGCTTATGTCTCCCCCAGATAAATTCACATAACAAAGGACTGTCATGGGGCCAAAAGTCAAATAAGCTACTCTCATCTCTGCAAGCCTATGGTTCTTTCAGTTTCTGTGCATCATTCATAAAGGATCATGAATGTTTCCTGTGGGGACAAACACTTCATATAATAGAGAGAGAAAAATAAGCCAAATAAATTAAATCTATATGGCTCCTTCTGTTGGATTTAATTTTTCCAATAAGTCACACAGTGTATTTTGTTCATTTTTACTCCATCTGAAACAACTGTATTTTAATGAGAACTGCTTCATTTCCTTCTTTTTAATTCCCTGCTAATCCTCCATTTGTACTAATGACATTTCTCACAAAGAGTGAGTCCAATTTTGGAGCACTGTGTACTAACCTGATTCAGACTCTTAAACCCTTTTCCCTTGGCTGCTTCTGACTCTAAGTAAGTTCTCTAAGTCTCACATTCATTCTCATTAGTAGAAAACTCCTCTTAGGGACAACCAAGGTACCTTGCCTAATAATGAGAGGTCTTTTCAAGAGAACTGGTTTTAATAAGGAGTTTTATTAAAATACTTTTACAGAATTTCAAACTCTACCTTTTTTGCATTGAGCTGAAATTATGTGCCTGAAGCACAATGACACAGTCAATGTTCCTATCTCAATAATCGATGTGCAACTCTACTCCATAAATTTAGCTCTGGGAATCACTGACAATCCTAATAATGGCACAAATTAATCAAATGTGGCAATCCACAGCAGCATATGCTCTATATAGTTTTTCTTGTGAATATAAAATGTCTAGACTTGGTGTATTGACATGGGGAAACTCAAGTCATTTGAGTCTTCATTTAAAGCCCACCTCTCTGTCAATATTCAGATAATTGTTAACCACAAAGCTTTTTTGTTGTTGTCTCTTAATTGCAGAAGGTCTGAAAAGATTGTATTGTTCTCTGTTCCCCTAGGTATAGAGGCAGAATCTCTCTGAAGTTAAGTCTGAACCCTAGCCACATCTTAAATACAGCTTCCCAGGTTTCTACCTCAAAATGTGTCTTTCTTCTAGATAGCTTTATTTAGCATCATCCCAATAAATGCCTAAATCCTTTAGATATAACTGCAAGAATGTAGCTTCCAACAAGACTCATTCTACCATAAGAAAAGTTTTAGGATACACCATAAATATTTAGATTTGGTCAGTGGGATGTGACTTGCCCTATAGGTCAGTGGAAAAATAATTTTTTATTATTGTCTTAAACTTATAATCACTTAGTCTGCATCTAGATTATCCCCCTAAAGTCCTCTTAATCCTTCACTTTCTATTGCTTCATATTTTACAAAACCCATCACTAAGCCTTCAGGATAATGCCAGTTCTACACAATATCTTTTCTTTCTGCTCCCACTATTAATAGGTATATTTTTACTGTGATTTTTAATCTTTTTTATTTTTGAGATTATAATTTAAATACATTTCTCCTTTCCCTTTCCTCTTTCTAACCCCTTCTCTCTACCTCTTGCTGTTCTTCAAATCCATGGCTTCTTTTCTCATTAATTGTTATTTCAGGCATGTATACATTTATATATATATATATATATATATATACATTTTAATATATATAAATATATATTATATATATTTAAATATAAATATATATGTATACATTTTATTTATATATATATATATATATATATATATATATATATATATATAAAACCTGTTTGACCCATATAATGTTGTGTGTGTGTGTGTGTGTGTGCATTTTCAGGGCTGACTATTTGGAACTGGACAGCCAGCTGATGTGCTCTGCTCTGGGGAAGAGCTGTCCTATAGCTCTTTGTGTAGGATTGAAGCTTTGTGTGAGTGTGTGTTTTTTTGTTAATGAAATATTAACAAGTGGTTAATGAAAATATGGTATTATATACTATGGAATACTAACCAGATATTTTAAAAAAAATGAAATAATGAACTTTGCAGGTAAATGAGAGGAGCTATAATAGAACTTACTAAAGGAAGTAATTCTGACCCCAAAAAACTAACACCATAGATCGCCCTTTTTAGAGACAAATAGCTCCAAATCTTAATATGTGAGTACATTGCCTGGATTAACTAGAGAAAGTAGGGACTAAAACTAGACCATTGTCAGGACAGGGTATTGGGAAATTAAGGGGAATATTGGAATACAAATGATACGATCACAGAAATGGGAAAGTGGGCTCCTAAGGAAGGGAGATGATGTAATTACAGAAGGGAGGTGGTGCATTCAATAACAATAGGGGTGCCTGAAAAAGCCACAAGGAATCTTACTATTAAGTATTCACCTAAACATATAACCTAAGCTCATTTAATTCAGTGCATAAATAAATACGCATTTATAAGCTCTCTTTTGAACTGCTGGTCAGGGCTGTCTAGAGACTCCAATACAGCTTATTGCTGTTGCCCTTGTTTATCACCAAAGGACGAGAGTTAAGGCCCTACTGTGAGAATACCATGCACCTTCAGAAATAGGGCTCAGAAATGCCTGAACTAGAACTTACCTCAATGCCCCATCTCCAAGGACTAGCTTTCAAGGTACTAGAAATGGCACCATGCAAGCTTCCAAAGACAGATAATAATCAACAGTCCTACCCTGCTATTATGCCTTATGAACCACATCAATGGCCAGTAGAGCACAGTATTCTAAAGCTGCAGTAGTGGCACACATACTTTGGCACTTACCAACAGCTCTATGATTGGATATAAACTCACTAAACAATGGCTATAACCTGCCTGGTACTGGAAACCTGGCTAACTATTAAGTGCTAGCGAACTTGTGATTATTAGAGGAGAATCTATAACCACTAATTTACTAAACCAAGATAATCCCTAACAACAATCTATAAACTCATGCCTTTAAACCCAAAGATAAGTGTAGTCTTCATCCCTCATCAAGGAAATTTCTCTTTGCAACAGATGGAGAGATACTACAAGACAAAACCACAACCAATCAGTATGCAGAGTAATAGATTTCAGCCCTAGTAGATACAGCCCTACAAAACACTCCTATACCTAAGGCTAGGGAACATTACAGAAAGATTGTATGAACCAAAGGATCGGGAGTTTGCTGTGAGGTTGTACATCCTAGTGATATCAGAAGTTATATTGTGATTTCATTTACTGCATCCCATCAACACATTACTTACGTCTATCTCACAACACCATGTAATTGTTAGCTCTTAAAAAAAAACAAAAAACAAATGAGCCCCTTCTGGCTGGTGCTTCCCACTGGGGCAGACTGCTAGCTAGTCTGCTCCCTTGAAGACAACACAGACTGAGGCATCCTAGGAACAAAATTGTAAAAGATATCAAAAAGTAGAAAGATCTCCCATGCTCACATACTCAAAGAATTAACATTGCAAAAAAGGCCATCCTACCAACAATCTACATATTCAGCATAATCATCATAAACATTCCAGCACAACTCTTTACAGATCTTGAAAAGATAATACTCAATTTCATACAGGAAAACAAAACAAAACAAAAAAATACCTGAGGATACCTGTTTTAGTCAGGATTTCTAGTCCTGCACATGATAAACATCATGATAAAGAAGCACATTGGGGAGGAAAGGGTTTATTCAGTTTACACTTCCACATCACCAAAGGAAGTCAGGACTGGAACTCACACAGGGCAGGAACTTGGAGGCAGGAACTGAGGCAGAGGCCATGGAGGGGTGTTACTTACTAGCTTGTTTCCCTTGGCTTGCTCTGCTTGCTATCTTATAGAACCCAAGACTACCAGCCTGGGGATGACAGCACCCACAACAGGCTGGGCTTTCCCTGCTTGATCACTAATTGAAAAAATGCCTTACAGCTGAATCTCATAGAGGCATTTCTTCAAGGGAGGCTCCTTCCTCTGTGATAAATCCGGCTATGTCAAGTTGATACACAAAAATAGCCAGTACAACACCTAAAACAATTCTGAGCAATAAAACAATTATTCAAGGTTACACCATCCTGATTTTAAGTGTTACTGCAAAGCAAAATAAGGAAAAACAAACAAACAAACAAACATAGTTTGGGCCCAAAGACAGAACATAACTCAAAAAAATAGAAATAAAGACCCAGATATAAATCCACACATCTATGGCCACCTGTTTTTGTTTTTTTGTTTAATAAAGACGCTAAAAAATACATACTAAAAAAAAAAAAAGGCAGTGTAGTGATTTGAATATGCTTGACCTAGGGAGTGCTATGGCCTTATTGGAGTAGGTGTAGCCTTGTTGGCAGAAGTGTGTAAATGTGGGTATAGGTTTTAAGACCCTCATCCTAGCTGCCTGGAAGCCAGTCTTCTCCTAGCACCTTTCAGATGAAGATGGAGAACTCTCAGCTCCTCCTGTACCATGCCTGCCTGTATGCTTCCATGCTTCTGCCTTGATGATAATAGACTGAACCTCTGAACCTGTAAGACAGCTCCCAGTAAATATGGTCCTTATAAGAGTTGCCTTGGCATCAATGGGCAGGGAGGCCCATGGTCCTTTGGAGGCTCTATGCCCCAGCAAAGGGATAAGATGGAACAGTGAGTCGGGAGTGGGGGTGGGGTGGGGGAGCACACTCATAGAAGCAGGGGGAAAGGGAATGGGATAGGGCATTTGTGGAAAGGAAACCATGAAGGGGGATAACATTTGAAATGTAAAGAAATAAAATAACAAGAAAGAGAAAAACAAAAGAAATCACACACACAAAAATGAAGTTACATGTTTATACCATTTATTGAATTTTCCATGTAGAAAAAGCTATTTAACATATATAGATGAACCAAAACCCAAATATGAAAGAAACTCATTAGAAAACGTTTTATTAAATATGGTAAATTTAAGAAAGATATAGTCATCTTTCTTGCTGTTAAAGTTGTTCTACACTTTAATAAATTTAGTTTCATTAAACAAACATGAAATTAAAAAATGAAACAAAGAAACAAAGAAATAAAATAAAAAACCCTAAACCTTTGAATGATCAAGCAACTTACTCAAGATAACACAAGTCATAAGGGACAGAGATGGGAACTAAGCAAATGCATCATATTCGGAATATTTGTCTGATTCCCATTGTATCTCAGTTTTCTTCTTCTCCTTCTCCTTCTCCTTCTCCTTCTCCTTCTCCTTCTCCTTCTCCTTCTCCTTCTCCTTCTCCTTCTCCTTCTCCTTCTCCTTCTCCTTCTCCTTCTCCTTCTCCTTCCTCTTCCTCTTCCTCTTCCTCTTCCTCCTCCTCCTTTCTTCTTCCTCCTTCTACTCTTCCTCTACCTCTTTCTCTTTTTATTTTTGTAAAAATAAATTTTAAACTGGGAAAGGGGAAAGCCTTTGGAATGTAAACATAGAATATAGAAAATAAAAATTAAAAAATAAATAAATAAATTTTAATTTTGAAGATACAAAAGATACAAATATTGTGTCCATTCATTTAGACAACATTTTGTTACAAATAGGTTAGAAGTAAAAATGGTTTGTTTACCTTACCCTTATTCAAAAATCAGTGTTTAATGAATATTAATTCCATTTATTCTAGCTAGAGGTACCCAAATGTTTGGGTTAACTCTTCTTATACAAATTATACAAGCCATTAACCTCTAATAAAGAGGACTTATGGGACATATGGTGAGGGGGGAACTGGGAAAAGGGGAAAGTCTTTGGAATGTAAACAAATAATATAGAAAAAACATCCAAAAAAGAAAAAAAGTATGGGAAGATCAAAGGTTAAAATAAATAGATAGATAAAAACAACATCCATGATGTTTTATGCCTTAAGTACTGATGTTTCTTGGTTAAATTAGAATCTAAACTGTCCTATAGGACAATTAGTTTTGGATTAAAAAGTCCTAAAACAATATTTGGCTTTTCTAAATAAATCAGCACAAGGTTACAATAACTTCCTACAAAAATCCCATTTCTAATTATTTAAATGTAAGTAAGATGTTTCAGTGTTTAATATCTTTAGTAACAGTAAATACAAGAGGAAACATAAACAATTTAGTTTTATATAGAAATTTTGGTTATTTAAAAGATCTTTTTCATTTGACACCTTCAATTATTAAAGCTAGACTACGTTTTGGGTGTTTAATTTTAGGTATAGTAAATGTTATGTCAAATAAAGAGGTTATTACAAAAAAAGGAAATCAGATCCGTATAATAGTGGCTAATAGTGGTTTCCTTTCTCCTAAAATCAATTGTCTTGCTGTCCCCACTATTGAGCTATATCAGACCCTAGAAGTGAGGTTCCTGGCTATGAGTGGATTTAAAATATTTAATAAATAATCTATTATTTATGCACATGCAAAACAGGTGATGTTTAGCCAATAAGAGGAACTGTATCTGCCTGGGTAGATCTGCCAGGATGCAGAGAAGTTGGAACATCCTAGTTCCAGAGGCTGATTACTGTATTTAGGGCTGGCTTTAACCCCCTTAAATAACTATTTCTTACCCATGTCTGTGTCAGAGCCAGCATCCTATAACTAATAGATTAGAAGCCTTTTAGAATCTAATAATTTAGCAGACCCCTTGCCTGCATCAATATAAAAATTAAGTGTGACGTCACACAGCATCTGAACCATGAAGAGAAGCTTCCCCCACGTCATTATAAGTACCTGTTATAACCATCAACGTGTTTTAAACTTGCCTTGATTTGTGATTTTCTTTGTTCTATAAAACTATGAGATTATGAATCTGCTTCCAAGTTGGAACACAAAATCTGCAATAACCTGCATCTGTGTTTTTGTGTCACGGTCACCCAAATATGGCTCTTTATGTAAAGGTAGGCATTCCTTTAAAAATATCACGCAACATATTTTGGTGATATTGTTCCCCCCACACACAATTCTTCCCAGATACCCTCTCCCAACTCACCCCACTTCATATTCTTTCTCTCTCTACAAAAGAAACACAAGAGAAACCTAGGTGTAGGGGAGGCTATGGCATCTACTGGCAAAGTGCCTGAGCCTGAAAGCAGGGCCCTGACCTGTTTTGTCTCTTGTCTGTGTGATCTATTTTTTTTAAAAAAAAATTTATACAATGGAGTACTACTCAGCAATTAAAAATAATGAACTCATGCAATTTGTAGGTAAATGGTTAGATCTGGAAAATATCATCCTAAGTGAGCTAACCTAATCACAAAAGAATACACATGAAATGTAATCACTGATAAGTGGATATTAATGAGCCCAGAAGCCCTAAATACTCAAGGCACAATTAGCAAGTCAAATGACTCCCAAGAAGAAGAAAGGAGAGGACCCTGGGCCTGTAAAGATTGGATCCAGTATTGTAGACCCAGAACAGAGAAACCGTGGGGGGGGGGGAATGAGTGGGGAATAGCAGGGGGGCGAGGAATTATGGGACATATGGTGGGGGGTAACTGGGAAAGGGGAAAGCCTTTGGAATGTAAACATAGAATATAGAAAATAAAAATTAAAAAAAAAAAGACACCCTTTTAAAGGGGCCAAAAGTACAGAATAAACTAACAAACAACTAAATAAATGTTCACACCACACAAAGAAAAGAAAACAAACAACATGGAGTCCCCACTCTCTCCTCTTTCCCAACAGTATAGCAAGGAGCTATTAATGGCACTGCGAACACTCAAAGGCATACCCTTGGGACCAGGACTATTTTCACCTCGACGCCTGTCATCTCATCCCGACTTTTCTTTGCTGGAATGTACCCAGAGGACCAAAAGTAAAAGCCTCAAGATATAAGCTCTACTAACTAGAAATTCAATCCTGTTCTGACTTCTTAATCTGAGTTCTCTGAGAACCATACAGGGAGGGAAAGAAAACCCAGCTGCCTGAGCACCCTAACACCCTTAAAACTTTACAAATGTTGTAGTGATCATCAGTCTGAGAACTCATCATTTTATAATTTAAAATGAGTGTATTCTTATTTTTACATTACTGGACTTCATAAGATGCATGGTATGTGGACACTGCCAAAATTTTTAAAGAATAAATTCAACATGTTTGGTATGAGATGGGTGTGATCATTGAACTAAAGCAGGCAACAGTCTTCTCAGGAACAGTCTAGCTATAATTATACAGGATTTAATGTAGTTATTTTAAATCAATAAAATACTTTATTTTAAGCCAATATTCCATTTATACTTTAGTTTAAGCCAATATTCCATTTCTATAAGTTTTTCATAAGAAAAATTAAAAAATTCACACAGGCAAATTAGGTCTGTAATAATATTTTGAGAGTTGGATTAACACAGAAAAATGGTTAAATTCTTCTATCTGTAAAATGAAATATACAATCAGCAAACATTATACCAATGATGAATTTTAAATAATAAAAATTATTATTAAAGTAGATAGCATAATTAGGAATTCTATCACCTTATACTTTTGTAATGAATAAAACCAAAATTCTATCAATGTGTTTGAAAGGCTAAAGAAAAAGTAAAATAAATAACATTAATTTTACCTTCCAAATTTTTCTGAAGAGTATAAAAATATGATAATACAGTGAACAGAAATCATCCAGAAAATTACTTATGAACAATTTATGGACCAAGAAAACCTTTGAAAGCTGGAAGGCTTTTAAATCCTTTTGACCTAACAAGGACTCAGTACAAATGAGACATAATAAAATGTTACTTATAGTTTTTTTTTCTCCTGAAGTCCACTAGGATTTATTATAAACTGGTTTTACTACATTCCATTAGGAAAAATAAAAATGCACAAGAAGGCATATGTTTCCTGCTAATTAATACTCTTCATTGGCTTAGTATTTCTTATACCTGAATCATATACTACGACCCTAAAACACTTGCCCTTTTGCTCCTCAGCATTAAGATGACAATTATATTCCTATCATTAGCTAAGTTATAAGGCCTCTGGAATCTTGTAGTTGAACCATCTGAATCCAAGAAAAAGACAGCACTCCTAAAGCCATCAGTATGGAATCCTTAGGTTCTTCATCAAAAAAATTTCCATTCAATAAATTCTGACAGTTTCATGCAACTAAATACATGATATAGAACAGCCAGACCACATTGTCTCTTCTGGTCTCACTTGCACATATGAAGTCAGTCAGGGAAACCTAAATCTGCCCTTCTGGTATCTGCCCTCTCCCTCCAGAAGGCAAGCCCAGACCTGATCCCATGAGAAGTTCTGAGATTCAAGAGGAAAATCAATGCATACATTATTTCCAAACTTCACATCATTTCAGCAAGTTGTGTGGCTAAAAAGTCTCAAGACTTTCTTCTTATTTAGCAAGTACTAAAAATTCATAAGGCAAAAATCAAGGTTAGAAGGAAGGGTAAAAGATTGGGCATCTTAATACATATCATCTGCCACAAAGGTACTTCTGGCTGTGTGTTATCAGCAATCTCTGTTTCAACAAGGAGCCTACACTGATGCTACTCACAGCTTCTGCAAAGTTGTTAGTGTATGTCAGATCTAAAGTAGGAATAGAATTAATTGAATGAAAGATAAGTTTTAACAAGATAAAACTCTCCTGCTTTTGTTACAGTAAATACTACTATACAATTCTCTAACTAATTAATGGCTAAAGTGTTGTATATTGAAAGTGAATGCAGCGCATGTAAGAGACAGTAAGTCACCACGATTGCTATTCTATCTGCTAAGTTTATTAACAGTATCATACTTATATATAGAAAACATTGATTTGTAAATTATTCATTACTTTTATGGCTAAGGCAGGAAAATCAAGATTCTCAATAACAAAAAAAAGATATTTTAACATCATTTGCTACTTGTTTACTTCAAAAATCATTTTCTTCAACATGAAAGCAGAAGGGAAACTTTGGGGACCAGCAGGAATGGTGAGTATGGGTACAGGAGAGTCCTGAGAGGAGTATGACTAACAACATATCATGCACGGATTAAAACATCAGGACAAACCCAGCAGTTTTCTGAAATCAATAAATGCTACTAAAAAGTTTAACTTTAGCTGGGCAGTGGTGGTACACACCTTTAATCCCAGGACTTGGGAGGCAGAGGTAGGAGGATGTCTAAGTTTGAGACCAGCCTGGTCTACAGAGTGAGTTCCAGGACAGCCAGGGCTATACAGAGAAATCCTGTCTCAACTTCCCCCCCCCCAAAAAAAAAAAGTTTAACTTTTTTCTTTCCTAGGCTGTATGAATCCTATATCTTTTATCAACTCCAATGATTTCTTTTAAATAAGCAACCCCTCACCCGTTTTTATTTCTAAACCTAACCATGTACAAGAAATTCTCGTGTATACTAAACAATAACAACAACAACAAAAAAGTATTTCAGGATATTGAAGCCTCCTTAAAGAAAGCAGCCCAGAATTCCAAGAAGGTCAGTAGAGAGAAGTTGTAACATCTCTTCAGTAAATAAAAATGTTATTTCTACTTCATTCTGTTTCCCAAAGCAAGACAAAAAAAGTCATCCTAAACTCAAAGGGTCAAGAAATTAATTTACCTTATGATGACTGTAATGGCAAAATAGCATGGCATGGGGTGTTAGTGCAGAAAGGGATGCTGAAGCTGTTGACTGAAAGAGTCTACGACAATGGTGATGACCAGACCTATTTGAATGGTCTACCATAAAGATCTTACAAATACAATAAAATATTTCATAAACTGTATATAACTATGGTTTTTAGAGCTCTTTTTTTTATTGGATATTTCACTTATTTACATTTCAAATGCTATCCCCTTTCCCAGTTTCCCTTCTGCAAACCCCCTATCCCATTCCCCCTCACCCTGCTTCTATGAAGGTGCTCCCACACCCATCCACTCATCCACTCCCACCTCACCACCCTAGCATTCCTCTACACTGAGGCATCAAGCCTTTACAGGACTGAGGGCCTCCCCTCCTATTGATTGCAGATAAAGCTCTTCAGTTCCTTCAGTCCTCCCCCTAACTCCTCCACCGGTGTCCCTGTGCTCAGGCCAATGGCTGGCTGGGAGTATCTGCATCTGTATTGGTCAGGATCTCCAGAACCTCTCAGGAGACATCTGTATCGGGCTCCTGTCAGCAAGTACTTCTTGGCATCCACAATAGTGTCTGGGTTTGGTGTCTGCATGTGGAATGGATCCCCAGATGAAGCAGCCTCTGGACGACATTTCCTTTAGTCTCTGCTCTACTCTTTGTTCCTGTGTATTCTTTAGAAAGGAGCAATTCTGGGATAAAATTTTGGAGATCTGTCATTGGCCCCATCCCTCAACCAGGGGTGCCATGTCTAACCTCTGGATATGGTCCCTCCCCTTTGTGGGATATTTTAGCTAATGACATCCTCATGGTGTCCTGGGAGGCTCTTGCTTTCCTGGCATCTGGGACTTTCTGGTTGCTACTGTTGGTTCCCCATCCCCCATTGCTACACACCTCTGTTCAATTTCCTGACCCTCTGTACATCTCCGCCATCTCCTCCCATACCTGATTCTTCCCCTCTTTTTCTCCTCCCTCTCTTCTCTTCCTCCCAAGTCCCTCCCACCCTCTCCTTTCCTTGA
Source organism: Apodemus agrarius (assembly GCA_964023405.1). NCBI lineage: Eukaryota > Metazoa > Chordata > Mammalia > Rodentia > Muridae > Apodemus > Apodemus agrarius. The sequence goes on along the minus strand of OZ030007.1, from coordinate 46,468,356 downwards.
TTATTTTATTCCCCCTTCTAAGTAGGATTGAAGCATCCACTCTTTGGTCTTCCTTCCTCTTGAGCTTCATAAGAAAGTACACAAGACATTTTGAATGGCAGATAGCTAGCATGCATCAGACATTTTATCTATCCTGGGCATCCTAAAACATGTGCCTTGTTCTACATCTGTGTTCCCACCCACAGTCTCTAAAGTGTGCAGGTTGGTGGCCGTTCTTGGCTTAATATATCTAATTGCATAGATTACATAATTAAATATACATAACATTTTGCCATGATTTCTTGTTTTGCTTTCATACATATATTCTTAACTTGAATTTAAGGAAGAGCGCTTCTTTATCCATATGATAAGCAAAGGTTCAGAGAGTTTGCCAGATTGGTATATATCTGTTTCTATATCTACTTCAGTTTGTTTCCAGGTTTTATCTCCTGAGCTCGTTTATCAATGACTTTTATATCTTTTTTTTGTTTGTTTGTTTTTTGTTTTTTTGTTTTTTTGTCTTTTGTTTTTTGTTTTTCGAGACAGGGTTTCTCTGTGTAGCCCTGGCTGTCCTGGAACTCACTCTGTAGACCAGGCTGGCCTCGAACTCAGAAATCCACATGCCTAACTCCCAGTGCTGGGATTACAGGCGTGTGCCACTATGCCCGGCTGGACTTTTATATCTTAATATGTGTGACTTTGCTTCCTTTATTAGGTCTATGAACTATCTTTTGAAAGTTCTCTTGGATGTAAATTCTTTTGTTACTTTTGTTGTTGCTACAGTTTCATTGATCCAACTCTGCTGTTGACCCAACCAGGAGCAGTCTTCATGTTCCTATGGAATGAGCAACTGCACTATGAACAAATCCCATATTTACTTTATGTAGTAAATTAAGTAGGACCCCCTAAGTGATATGTCCAAGTTTTGACCATCAGAGCTTATGAAAGTAACCCTAATTAAAGAATAAAAGTTTATTGCAGATGTAATTAAGTTAAAGAGCATGAGATGACTTTTGACCTTATCCTGAATCTCAAATGTGATGGCAGATATAATTACAAAAACAAAAACAAAAAAAGACTACACATAAAGATATACTGAAGACCATCTTACTGACAGAGGCACTGATAATGTTTGTGCTGTAAAGAACTGAGGAATGTCTAGAGCCATTCAAAGTGGGAAAACAAAAGTCTTTAGTAAGATCACATTCCATGGATGCCTTAATGTCACAATTCTGGTTCTAGAACAAAAAGAATAAACTCCAGTTGTTGCAAGTGGCATAGTTAATCCTTCAAAACAAATACAGCTTACCTGAATGGTGCCAATATCTGTACGAGCAAAAATTAAATGAATGGTTTCTTGGCTTCATTATCATAACTGTTTTAAGGAAGATAATCTCTGTGTTCTACCTGAGTGCTGCAGCCATATAACCCGGAGCCAGCCTTAAAATTTGATATGGAATATTTCCAGTGTACTTATATATGTACATCACATCATTGGTCTTTAGCTAGTGGGGCTGTATTGGAAGATTATATAACTGTTTGGATATGAGGTATATCTAGAAGACATAGGACTAGGAGTTAAACTCTGCTTCTCACCCAAGTTCTCTGCTTTCTACCTAATGCTCCAGCTTCCACAACTTCCCTTCCTTGGTAGACAGTAACCTCTGACCTGTGACACAGGGTAATTCCATCCTCTTTAGGGTGTCACAGCAATGAGAAAAATAGCTGTAGTAGTGACATAACAAGTCATTCCATTTCTTCAAGCAGGAGAAAGGCTGGTAAGTAGTCTAATGCCACAAAAAGACCAAAACCAGCAGCATCAACAGAAACTCAATTTAACATCCATGCTCCATGGTATCTACTTTTTGAGCTACTGACTCCACAAAAGCAAACAAACAATAATCAGTGAAATTTGTTCTTTATGCCTTTGCATATGATATTATCATGAAAAGAAGTTAAGAATGTGGGGGTTTGTAAATGTGCTTAATGTTCATATATGCATATATTAAGTTATATGCGAAAGTAATGTAAACTTCCAGGTCAATTTTGTATCAGTAGTCTACACTAGTAAAAGTAAGTACTTAAAAAACTTAGGGACTTAAACCAGCCAGCATTTATTGCCTCCCACTATCTGCAGATGGAGAATCTTTAAGTGACTGGCAAAGGGTTGCTGCTCAGAAGGAGGACAGCGTGATGATCATTGATCATTGCCAAGCTTAACTCTGATGGAAGAAGACCTGCTCATAGGCTCCCTCTCCGCCACTCTAGCCGGCAGCCTCAGTCCTTCACTGATTGTTGTTCAAAGGCCTTAGTCCCCCTCTGAGGAAAGCTCTCTTCACAATACAGTGGCGTATCTGCTCTAGAGTGACAAGAAGAGACTGAATGGAAAACAAGAAGGCAGAAGGTCATGTGTAAAATAGTCTTGGGAGTGACACGCCACTGTTCTACAATGTCCTACTCTGCAGCCCGGCTGCAGCACATAAAGGACCACACAGAAAGTGGAATGCCGGATGTAAAGATCCCTGGAGGATCGTGTTAGGCACCACAGAGAATGTTATCCCAGCCAGTCTTTCTAAAAATGTTTGCTATCTCTCAAAATAGCTCACTAGACCATGTTTCAAATCTCCCCTCTACTGTCAAAGGGTGGTTTTTTTTTTTTTTTAATTCTTGAAAACTAAGAAAAGTAAACTTAAAGAATGATAGATAGAGCACTGTATGCCTGTGATCCAAGACACCAAAGAAGTGAAGGAGTCAGGAGAAGGAGTGCTGTGAGATTGAGACCAGCCTAGACTGTATAGGAATTTCCCAGGTAGCCAAGGCTAGTTGCTGCCTCAGAAAACATAAACTAAAAAAATCACAACTACAGATTTATCAGGCCTGGCATTCTCTGTGGAATGAAAATAGATAGTAATTCGATGAAAGAAGAAACTCTGAGTTACTTTCATCATTATAATACTTCACATTAATGGACCATGTGACATTATTCTTAATTAATTAGTTAATATGTCTTACCCTCCAGACATATCCTCATCATCAAATTAAAGAGTGATAAAATACTGCCTTTAATTTTATGATAGTTAACACAAAAATGAAATGCATTCTAAGCCACTGTTAGCACAGTGAACTACAAAGAGAATAGACCTTGGCATATACTTATGAAAGGACAGTACAAACTAACGCTATGCAGGGTGGCTCCAACAAATAATCCAGTTGTTGAGAATAATTTATTCTCAAAAATTCATGTGCCCTAAAGAGCATTATAAAACATCATTCCTTTTCTCAAAGACAGATCATGTCTCTCAAAACACAACAAAAAGATCCAAGAATGGTAGCATATATGCCTGTAATGGCATCACTTATGAGGCACAATCAGGAGAATCGGGAGGTCAAAGCTATCATCTGCTACCAAGTAAGTGTAAAACCAGCATGAGGTTTCATGGTGTCTACATGAGACTCCTACCTTCAAAACAAATGGCACTGGGGCTAGGGAAATGATGGCTCATTGGGTAGGAGTGCTTTCCATGCAAGCATGAGGACCTGAGTTCAAATCCCCAGCACTATATAAAAAAAAACAAAACAAAAAAAACAAAAAAAACACAGGCATGGTCACATATACAACTGCAACTCCAGAACTATGAGAGGCAGACATGAGAAGATCACAGGGTTTTCTGGCCAACCTAGCTTCACGTTTATGGAGAGACCACAACTCAAAGGAATAAGGTGGAGGAATGGAATAGGAAATTCAAATATACCCTTTGGCCTCCATGAAAGGATATACAGATGCATGTGCCCATGTATATGTTTGTAAATACACCACATAATGCAATTCACAAACATTCATATGTGCACATAAAACTAAATTTTTAAATGACAATGAGTCATAATTACTCATGATAATACAGCAGCATATGGCAACACATTCTGTAACATTTGAACTGCAATTTCATAGCATAGCTACACTGTACATTGTTCTTCCAGCAATCACTTCCTTACGCCTTTAAACACACACACACACACACACACACACACACACACACACACACAATTCCACTTGGTATGCATATTCAATATTCAATTCTGTGTTTTCAAATGCAAAAACACAAAGTAATTGTTAGCATCTGTTGTCCCAGACAATTTTCATGATTTGTGTGTTACCTCGAATTTTATTGTAACTATGAAAAGACCACATTACCTTTATTTTTGTTCAGATACTAATTCTAGGAATGTAACAACAGCATCTGTGACTGTCACTAGTCCAGGAGTCATTCTGTAGAAATATTACAACCATGTGTTGTTGATATATTGGAAATTTTACCTAAATATAAAATGTTGATTGTGTTTTTTATGGGTCCGCAAGCCATAGCCAACTGAATTGCTACAGAAACATAAGAAATCTTGGCTGGTTCAAATAAAAGTAAAAATAAAAACAAATGATGAAACAACCTAAGAGGTGGTCCTCATGTACCTGTGCAGTCTGACTTCAAGGTTTTTCTTTAACACATTCAATGCTACATTCTCTAACAGAAACTACCAAATTATCAATTGCTGAAATATGATAAATGACAATTATTTAATTATTGTAAGTAGTGCAATAGGATGACTATTACAACCATCCTTAGGCTACAAATGACAAAAAAAATTGGCTAGAAATGCTCATATTTTAGACATGTAATCCACAAGGATAAATCAATTTTTTGATTCTGAAAAGAAAAGGATTAAATAAGAGACATAAATTTATACTATTTACAAAAATCCTATTAGATTTGCCTTACATGCCTTCAAGGTATCCAATAGATGGATTTCTTTTCATAGAATATTTATAGGGGAAGAAAGATATGTTATCTTCTCCTTTGCATATCTTCCATCCATTGTGGGGTAGGTAAAGGCTATAGTAACTGATTAGCAAAAGTATAGAAATGCATTTAATGTTTTTGATGACACAGAAAGCAATGTGTCTAAAAAAGGGGATAAATCAAGCGTATGCACTGTTTTGCTGCCTTCTGGGAAGAGTAGATAGCTGTGAGTGATTATAATAGGCTGGAAGGGGCACAGTCTCATAGGAATAAACCAGGGGAGATCCAGCAAAGCATGCTTGTTCAGATACTTCTCTGTCTTCAAGCATCTTCAGAAATGCAAATATTCCTTTCCTCTGGATATAAGTATAAAACATGGTGAGCTCATGACCTACTTCAGAGATGGTGGACAAGGAAAGAGTCAGAAACACCATTCTGTTTTTTGGATTTCTAAAATAACTTCCATTTAAAATATTCACTACAACAAGCAGTCATAGTCTGAGTAGCTCAGCATGCTTAGTCTCTTTGCAGATCAGAACAGAGTCCCCAACCTTTTTCTAATTTTTTCTTAGAATATGGATGAAGTACTTTCTGTGTATTCTCTTTAGGCTAGAGTGCAAGCCTTAATAGTGGGCAAGACATTGGTACCATCCTCAGGAAGATTAAGGTTTAATGAGCATAATAGACACAGAAATGATATTTACAATACAGAATTATAAATACTCTAGGAAAAAGCACACGTTCATAGTGGAAATAGAGAGAACAAACAAAGTCTGGTCCTCCAAGGAAACTGAAGCTTGCCATAGGCAATTCATCTCATAGTTAAGATCAGGATAATAGCATGTTTAGATTAACTATCAAAGAACAAGAGGCAAACTGGTGTTCGAAAGAAATACATTTTTTTTCAGTATGAACTGGAACAGGTAGAGTTGAGCACCCACAGAAGAATAATCTTTTTTTTAATTCAACATATTATTTATTTACATTTCAGATGATTTCCCCTTTCCTGGCTCCCCGCCCCCCAAAAGTCCCATATGCCCTTGTTCCTCCCCTGTTCCCCTGTCTACCCCTTCCCACTTCCCTGTTCTGGTATTCCTCTACACTGATGCATTGAGCCTTTCCAGAACCAGGGGTTACTACTCCTTCCTTCTTCTTGGACATCATTTGGTATGTGGATTATGTCTTGGGTATTCCAAGATTCTAGGCTAATATCCACTTATCAGTAAGTGCATACCATGGGTATTCTTGATCTTTAATGAAACAAGCAAAGATATGACAAGAATTAGGACTCAATCAGGCAATACAAAGTCATTTTGTTCAAAGACTGCAGCAAATTTTTTATTGGATATATTCTTTATTTACATTTCATTTCCCTTTTCCTGGTTCCCCGCCTCCCAAAGGTCCCACATGCCCTTTCCCTCTCCCTGCTCCCCCATCCATCCTTTCCCACTTCCCTGTTCTGGTATTCCCCTACACTGATTCATTGAGCCTTTCCAGAACCAGGGTCCACTCCTTCCTTCTTCTCGGACATCATTTGGTATGCGGATTGTGTCTTTGGTGTTCCAAGATTCTTTTTTTTTTAATTTTTATTTTCTATATTCTTTGTTTACATTCCAAAGGCTTTCCCCTTTCCCAGTTTCGCCCCCCACCATACGTCCCATAATTCCTCTCACCCCCAACTATTCCCCAATCATCCCACACACACACACACACACACACGATTTCTCTCTTCTGGGTCTACAAAACTGGATCCAATCTTTTCAGGCCCAGGGTCCTCTCCTTTCTTCTTCTTGGGAATCATTTCACTTGATAATTGTGCCTTGAGTATTTAGGGCTTCTGGGCTCATTAATATCCACTTATCAGTGATTGCATTTCATGTGTATTCTTTTGTGATTGGGTTAACTCACTTAGGATGATAATTTCCAGACCTAACCATTTACCTACAAATTGCATGAATTCATTATTTTTAATTGCTGAGTAGTATTCCATTGTATAAATATACCACATTTTCTGTATGCATTCCTCCTTTGAGGGATATCTGGGCTCCAAGATTCTACACTAATATCCACTTATCAGTGAGTGCATACCATGGGTATTTTGAGACTGGGTTACCTCACTTAGTATGATGTTCTCCAGCTCCATCCATTTGTCTAAGAATTTCATGAATTCATTGTTTCTGATGGCTGAATAGCATCCTCAGCTATAAATGAATAAATCCTACCCTCCCTGTCAACAATTGAAAAGTAGAATGATGAACTAGATATGGTGGTACAAGACTGAAGTCTAGTATTTGGGAGGTTGCAGCTGGAAAATAAGTTTATGGCTAGCTTGAGCTACATATTGTTTTCTACGACAATCTGAGATATACAAAAAGACTCTCAAACTCTCCCTCCCCTCCCCTCTCTGTCTGTCTCTCTGTTTCTGTCTCTCTGTCTCTCTCTGTCTCTCTTTCTCTGTCTCTCTTTCTCTCACAAAGCAAACAGTCAGTGGAGGCTGTAATATTTTCCTATAGTCTAGGAAGTATCACACCAGACATATCTACAGAATCAAATATGAATAAGTAATTTGTAGCCCATTTTAGGGAATAAGTTTAGCCAACATAAAATTAAATGGAGAAAAACTCAGCAATTCCACAAGATCAGGAATAAGACAAGGTTGTCTATTCTCTTATTATCTATTCAATATAGTGCTTGAAGTTCTAGCTAGAGGACTGAGAAAAACAGAGGATATCATGGGGAATACAAACTGAAAAGTAAGAAGTCAAAATATTGTTATTTGCAAAAGATATGAGTATCTGTCAGTGAACTTCTACTAGTGATAAACACTTTCAGCAAAGTGTCTGGATACGTGATTAATGAAAAAAAAATCAGTGTCCCTTGCCTTCCATAAGCTTTTTCACTTCCTATATACAAAAAACAAACAAACTGAAAAAGAAATCATGGACACAACACCCTACACAATATCAAAAACACTATATAATATCTCTTGGTAACCCTAATCAAACAAGTGAAAGACTTGTATAACAAAAGTTCATGTCTTTAAAGAAAGAAATTGAAGAATATATCAAAAGATGAGATCTCTAATGCTCATGGATAATAGAACTAACATAGTAGAAATAACCTCCTTGCCAAAATGAATCTATAGATTCAACACAATTCTCATCAAAATTCCAACACAATTCTATACAGACCTTGAAAGGACAATATGCATGGAAAAATGAAACCCAAGATAGTTAAAATAATTAAAAGAACTTACAGAGGTATCCGTGATTTCCTGCTGCACTACAGAACTACAGTAGTAATAAAAAAAATCACATAGCATTGGCATAAAAAAGAGACATACTAATCAAAGAAATCAAATTGAAGATCCAGTCATAAATCCACACACCTATAGACCTTGATTTTTATTTAAAAAAAAAGAAAGCTAGGTATGCAAAATAAAACAAAGAAAGCATCTTCAACAAATGGTGTTTATCAAACTAGATATCTGCAAGTAGAAGAATGCAAATAGATCTATATCTATCACCCTGCACAAAACTCAAGTCCAAGTGGATCAAAGACTTCAACATAAAACCAGACACAGTGAACCAAACAGAAAAGAAAGTAAGGAGTAGCCTCAAATGCATTGGCAGGAGATTCAACTTCCTAAACAGAATACCAATAGCTCAGGCACTAAGGTTGGCAATTAATAAATGGGACCTCATAAAGTGGAAAAGCTTATGGAAGGCAAGGGAAACTGTCAACAGAACAAAACAGCGCCTACAAAATAGAAAAAGATTTTCACCAACTCAACATCCAATAGAGATAGATAGATAGACAGACAGACAGACAGACAGACAGACAGACAGACAGATAGATAGATAGGTAGGTAGATAGGTAGATAGATAGATAGAGCACTCAGGAAATTATAAACAAACCAAATAATCCAATTATAAAATAAGGCACAGATCTAAACAGAATTCTCAATTAGAGGACTCTCAAATGGCTGAGAAACACTTAAAGAAATGTTCAACAGCTTTAACCATTAGGGAAATGCAAATGAAAACAAATCTGACATTTCATCTTATACCTGTCACACTGGCTAAGATAAAAACACACACACACACACACACACACACACACACACAAGTGACAGCTAATGGTGGCAAGGGGAACACTCCTCCATTGCTGGTAGGAGTGCAAACTTATACAGCCACTATGGAAATCAATATGGCAGTTCCCCAGAAAACGGAATCAATATACCTCAAGACCCAGCTATACTGTTCTTGGGCATATACCCAAAAGATGTTCCATCCTATAACAAGGTCAATTATTCAACTATGTTTATAGCAGCTTCATAATAGCCAAACAACTTAGATGCCCCCAACCAAAGAATGGATAAGAAAATCTGGACCATTGAGATCAACAAAGACCCTGGTTTCAGTAGGACCTCAGACACAGACATGGCCTTCAGAGGCAGGATACAGACATCACCATGGCTATAGTTGCTAGTACAGGCCACTCTCATCAGTCTGGTCCTCCCTGCAGTAGAATGCCATACCTCAAGTTCCTTCTCTCTCCACAGACATATTGCTCCATTTTTTCTATCTTTCTCATATCTCTATCACATATTTGTTCCTCATAATGCTGCCAGCTTCTACCACCACCAAATCCATATAATTTTAAACTATTTATACTGTTTCTGGTTATCTTTATGGAGATTAAGGCTTTTCCTGATTCATTATCACAACGTTGACTGTCAGTCATCAACAAAGAGACTTTTACCCAAGCATGATTTTAAACAAAATCTAATTTACTAAAGTATGACTTTTAAAAAATTATGTATAAATCCTTGACTATGCATATTGCTCAGTCAAAAAAAGTATTTCAAGTACCTTTCAAGCATGAAGACAAGAGTTCGGTCTTGACAACCTTTTTTCAAAAGAGAGGATACTTCCTAGTAACCTTGGAGCTATAAAGGTAGAGATAGGTGGATCTCTGGGATTTTCTGGCCCATCAGCTTAGCCTAATCAGTGAGTTCCAGGCTAGCAAAACAACCCTCATTTTAAAAGTAAATGGAGCCTGAAGAGTAAAATATGTTGTCCTATAGCTCTGCATACAAACATAAATGTTGGTGGGGTGGTAATGCCTGCCTGGAACCCCAGTACTTAGAAGTTAGAGGCTGGAAGGTTGTGTGAATTTGAGTTCAAATGGACTGCAAAGTGAGTGTCAGATCAGACACAAATGCCTGGCAAGACTGTTTCAAATGGCACATACATACACACATAAATACATACATACATAAATACATACATACAGACAGACAGACAGACAGAAATTTTATTTCACAAAATGAATTCTGTCAAAGATTTTAGTTCCTTAATTAATAAGGTAGTTTGATAAATTATTTAAAATTATTCAATAAATTTGTAATTCAGACATATATTTATATGTAAAATAGGTATTATTAAAAATAAATTTGATAAGAAAAAGATAACTAATATCTTAAAATATTATATATTATGTGGGCTTTTATATGGGATAGAAGTGAATTGGTCTCCATCAAACAGTATGAATAAAGATAATTTGCATAATATCCATTTCTAAAATGTTACATCTCTGTCTGGAGAGTTGTAAATTTTAGTGCAGTCACAGAAAGGCAAAATTCATCCCCATGAAACAAGATAATCCCAACAGTCTTTTTAAACGTGTTGTCTTGCATGAGACCCAAGACCTGAAGAAATAAAGAGGGTGCTGGTCAGGAAGCTCCCTCCCTGGTGGCTAGCTTCATGGTTCCAGAAGGTGCTGTACATGCTGCCAGAGGGAAAACAACCAACCAAAAACTAATCAATAGTCTTACCCTGCTGTGAATCCTGTAAACTTCAGTAATGACCCCAGCATGGAAAGACAGATCCACAGGTATACTGTAAGAGCATAAATGCTAAGGATGCAATAAATTATGTTCTGGTTAGATTTCAATCCCAACTCCACAAGTGGAAACATATTCTTGATACTGAAAATCTGATCAAGAACTTAGGACTGAAGTCCTCACAAGCCCAACGCATGAACCAACTACTATTCTGCTGAATGAAAAAAAGTGTCAATCTCCTCTCAAAAGTTATGTCTCTCTACTCATAGATCAGTATAGTTCTCTTGCCTCAACAGAGAAGTTTGTGTGAGGAGACAGTGGTGACACAGAAGCTCACATCTGATCTGAGGGAATAAGTATCTGCATAGTGACCAGCCATGGGAGATCTATGATCCCAAAGCTCGGGGACCATTGAAGTAAAGATAATTGAAAGGATCAAGAGGTTAGGAAGGAGCAGAGTAAGTCAGTATCATCTGAACATGAGGGGGATGATGTGTTCATGAACTCACAGCTGGCTACACAATACCTGTGCAAGTCAAGCCAACCAACATTCTAGTATAGAGTGAGTAGTACTTCTTCAGCCCATCCCTCTAGCTGAGGTGTTGTTGACAGTTGATAGTTTCTGGGAGAATAGAGTCAGTATCCTTGTTTATGTCTCTTGGTAGGTCAGCTATACTCCAGTGAACAATCCTTTATCCAAGAGTGTTTGGGAAGCACAAATTGGAGTCTGTGAGTTATTAATAAATATGAGGACTCTCTTAGAGTTTTTATTGCTATGGAGAGACACCATGACCACAGCAATTCTTATAAAGGAAAATATTTAATTGGGGCTGGCTTACAGTTTCAGAGGTTTAGTCCGTTATCATCACAGCAGAAAGCATGGTAGCATGCAGGCAGAAGTGGTGCTGGAAAAGGAGTTGAGAGTTCTATATCTTGATCCGAAAGCAGCTAGCGGGAGACTAGATGTGTTTCACAATGGGCACAGTTTGAGCATTTAAGACCTCAAAACCCTACCTCCAGAGAGAAATACTTCCTCCAACAAAGCCACATCTTTTAATAGTGTCATTCCCTCTGATCAAGCATTCAAACATGAATCACCTGGGGTCCATGCCTATTCAAACTACTATAAGAACTCAAGTCTTAGCTAGTGTATGAGAGTGATGTTGGATCTTGTATGAGTTAGAAGATGAATAAGATGAAAGTACACATAGAATTCTCAAGAAATCAAAATTGATAAACAATATATTGTCTTATTTTACCTATATCTGAACATTGAATTTTTCCTTGCCAAATCAAATATTGATTATTCAACCATCCTTTTTTTATACAGCATGCCTATCAAAATACCCTATAATTTTTACAGATTCATATAACTCAATTTTATAAAAACAATTCATAAGTAATTTTTAAATGTTTCAGAGAATCTGAAAGATTTACAGCTTACATTGAAATTTAGTTTGTCTACAGAGCATGAATTTTAGACAGACCTATTTACAGTACTTATAATCTTCATTTATGAGTTCTGCAAAAATTCTCAAGTACTCAGAAAAAATATTTCAATGCTTTAATTTTAAAGTATCTTTATAGCTTGCTAATACACAAGCCACACCTGCCAAAAAACAGATATCTTGTCTGCAGATCTTTTCTTCTTCCGCTGTTTCCCCAGATCCCCTAGTGTCATCCCTGACCCTGCAGCAGAATGCTTATGGCAGCCTTCCCTGCAACTCCTACCTGGTTCAATCTCCCATGGATCCCATAGAATTTTTCCTTCTTATGTCTGTCCCTTCTAATAGTCATTGCCTTGTCCCAGTCCACAAGCCCAGCAGGAACTTCATGAGAACCCAAGAACCACTCCTTCCTGGGCAACAGGTAAGCTGAAGGATGACCACGCCTCTCTTCCGGCTCCTCCAGTTCCAATGCTCCAACCCCCAGACTCATATCCAGCTCTGCAGCAGTCTTCCTTGCCTCTCTGAACCCATCCCCAACAGATCACAAAGATCTTCCCTCCTACTTACCTTCCCCTCAGTGTGCCAGCTTCCAATGACAGCATGTACTCCATATGAACACACTAGCTGTGCAAGTCACAAAAACAGACAAAACATAGTCACCACTCTCTGAAAATCCAGATAGAAAACAGAAACCAAGGAACAAAACCCATGCAACAAAAACAAATCCAGAAATCAGCACAGAGACTTTTAATTATTCTGAAACCAGATGCTGAGCAGCCAGCATAGTAACACAATCAAAATATCTCCATGAGAGACCAGCTATACTATCTACACCTATTCAGCAGGCACTGAAACCCCAATGTAGCTGAAGTGCAAAGAAAAGACCTTAAAACAAACTATATGAAGATGATAGAGGTCCTTAGAGACAAAATTAATACATCCCTTAAAGAAAACACAAACGGTGGAAGGAAATAAACTAAACTGTTCAAATCCTAAAAAATGGAAATAGTGTAGAGAGCCTAATTGAGGTGCCATGCCACCTGGCAAGAACTTGACATCAACCAATGTGAAGTTCCTCTCCCAGCCTTTGAGTGGGAATTCCTGTGTCAGCCATAATCCCCTCCACTTAGGGTAGAGTGCTCAGACCAAGGTGAAGCCTATTGTTCTTCAAGGGCAGGCAGTTTCTTGAGAAACACCAGCCACCTGTGGAGCAACTGAACTGATTCTGCTGAGAAGCTTCCAGCCTTTTCCCCCTGCCTATATATATTGGGAGTTCGTCATTAAATTTTGAGACCTTGACTAGCAGGTGTTATCTTGGTCTCTGTCTTTTTTGCCACCTTCCCCTACATCCCCAGCTTCCCTTCCAGGTAACCCGTTTGATATAACTGAGGGCAGTTACAACACACACACACACACACACACACACACACACACACACAAGCTGAAGGAATTCTGGAATTGAAAAATTTAGGAATTCAAGCAATTACCACAGAGGCAAGCTTCACAAACAAAATAGAAGAGATGAAAGAGAGAATCTCAGGCACTGAGGATATGATAGAAGAAATGGATACATTCGATAAAGAAAATATTGAGTCTAAGACACCCCAGACACAAATCATCCAGGAAATATGGGACACTATGAGAAAACCAAACCTAAGAATGGTATGAACAGAGGAAGGAAAAGAATTCCAGCTCAAAGGCACAGAAAATATTTTTAATAAAATCAGAGAAGAAAGTGTCCCTGCTGCAAAGAAGGAAATGCTCATAAAGGTACAAGAAACATATAACAGCAAATAGATTGGACCAGTAAAGACAGTCAGTCTCCTCACCACATAATCCTCAAATGCTAAATGTACAGAACAAAGAAAGACTAATGATAGCCACAAAGGGAAAAAGCTAAATAACCCTTAAACATGGACCCATTGGAATTACACCCGATCTCTCAGTGGAAACTGAGATTCAGAAGGACCAGGACAGGTGTGCTGCAGACTCTAAGAGCCCACAGATGCCAATGCAGACTATTATACCAAGCAAAACTTTCTATCACTATAGATGGAAAAATTAAGATATTCCATGTTAAAGTCAAATTTTAAAAGTATCTTTCTACAAATCCAGCCACACAGAAGGTGCCAGAAAGAAATCTGCAACCTAACAAGGTTAATTACTCCCACAAAACCACAGGGAATAAATAATCTCAGAACAGCAAAATCTAAAGGAGGGAAATACACACACATACACTAGCATCACTTCCATCACAAAAACAACAACAAAAAATAGCTATAAACAATCATTGATCTTTGATATCTCTCTACATAAATGGTCTCATTTTCCCAATAAAAAAACACCAAATAAAAAGATAGACATGAAAACAAACAGGACCCATCTGTTTGTTGTATTCAAGAAACATATATCAACATCAAGTCTAGACATTATCTCAGGATGAGGGGTGGGAAAAAAGATATTCTAAGCAAAGAACCTAAGAAGCAAGCTGATGCAGCCATCTTAGTATCTAATAAAATACTTTAAATAAAACTATTCAAAGGAGATAGAGAAGAACACTGCATACTCATCAAAGAAAAAAATCAATCAGTAAGATGGTATTTCAATTCTTAATATTTATACCACAAACATAAAAGCATACAAGTTTATAAAATAAAAAACTACTGTAGTTTAAATCGCATATTGACCCTCAAACACTAATAGTGGGAGACTTCAATATCTCACTTTTAACAATAGACAGGTCATACAAACTTTTAAAACTAAACAGAGAAATGCTAGAGTTAACAAATGTTATAAACCAGATGGACTTAACAGGTATTTATAGAACACTTCACCAAAACACACACACACACACACACACACACACACACACACACACACACACACAAATACACACACAAATATACCTGCGCCTTATAGAACTTTGACCAAAATTGACCACATATTCAAACACAAAGATAAAAAAATTTAAAATAATGATTCAAGACAAAATATTGAAAAATGAAAACACACACCCAAACTTACAGGACACAGTGAAATCCATTATAAGAGGAAAGTTCATAATACTAAGTGCCCCCCACCACACACACACACAAAAACCCTGGCTTGATCTCTTACTAGCAGCTTAATAGAACGGTTGAAAGCTCTAGAACAAAATGAAGCAAACAGCCCCCCAAAGAGTGGACAGCAGGAAATAATCAAACTCAGGGTTGAAACCAGTAAAATAGAAAACAAGGAGAAAATACAAAGAATCAATGAAACAAAGAGTTGGTTCATTGAGAAAATCAACAAAATAGACAAACTTTTATACAAACTAACTAGAATACACTGTGCGAATACCCAAATTAAAAATATCAGAAAGCCGGGCCTGGTGGCGCACGCCTTTAATCCCAGCACTTGGGAGGCAGAGGCAGGCAGATTTCTGAGTTCGAGACCAGCCTGGTCTACAGAGTGAGTTCCAGGACAGCCAGGGCTACACAGAGAAACCCTGTCTCGAAAAACCAAAATATATATATATATATATATATATATATATATATATATATATATATATATATCAGAAATGAATGTGGAGATATAACAACAAACACCTATGAAATCTAAAATGTCATTATATTTCATTATAGTTCAAAATCTTTATAGTTAAAAAAACTTATACTCAACAAAATTTTAAAAATAAAAGAAATATAGTTTCCTCTCTAAACATCATTCATCAAAGTTAAATCAAGGTCACACAAACAATTTAAATGTACCACCAGTTAATTAAAAATGTCCCAAGCAAAATAAAAGAAAAGGAAAAACAGCCCAGAGCCAGGTGATTTTAGCACGGAAATCTACCAAAATTTAAAAGTGTTAACACCAATACTTCCTAAATTATTCCACAAAATACAAAAAAGAAGGAATATTGCCCAATTTATTTTATGCCACGGTTTTATGCCTGATACTAAACCACATTCAACAAAGAAAGAGAATTACAAAACAATTTCCCCTATGGTCATAAATGCAAAACCACACACACACACACACACACACACACACACACACACACACACACAGGGGGGGCAGGAGAGAGAGAACTTGTAAACTAAATCTCAGAACACATCAAAAAGGTCATCCATCATGATCAAGTAGGCTTCATCTCAGGGATGCAGGAATGGTTCAATATATGAAAATCAGTAAACTTAATCCACCATATAAAAAAATTGAAAGAAAAAACCCATGACAAAATACAACATCTCTTTATGATAAGAGTTCTAGAGAGATTGTGGATATGAAAAACAACCTAAACATAATAAAGACAATTTACAGAAATCCTATAGCTAATGTCAAATAAGATGGAATTAGAAACTCAAAACAATTCCACTAAAATCAGGAAGAAGAAAAGTTGTCCACTCTCTCCATGTATATTCAATACAGTATTTAAGTCTTAGAGCACTGAGACAACTAAAGGAGACCAAAGGGTTACAAATTGCAAAAGAAGAAGTCAGGGTTTCTTTATTTGTAGAAAGGATGAGATATGATATGATTGATATGATATGATATGATATGATATGATATATGATATGATATGATATATGATATGATGTGATGCATAACCATGAAAATTCTACCAGGGAACTTCTGCAGCTAAAAAATGGTTTCAGCAAAGTGACTGGATATAAACACACAAAACAATCAGTCGCCTTCCTATACACAAATGACAAATGGGTTGAGAGAGAAATCAAAGTACAACACCCTTCACAATATCCTCAAATAATATATAATATCTTGGGGTAACTATAATCAAACAACTAAAAGTTATATAATAAAATGATGGATTTCCATATATTGAATCATCCCTGTATTCCTGGGATAAAGTCTACTTGATCACGATGGAAGATCATGATGGGTCTTGGGTTTTTTGGTGGGAGACTTTTAATGACTGCTGCTATTTCTTTAGGGGTTGTGGGATGGTTTAGATGGTTTATATGATTCTGATTTAACTTTGAAACCTGGTATCTGTTTAGAAAATTGTCCGTTTCATCCAGATTTTCCAGTTTTGTTGAGTACAGCCTTTTGTAGTAGGATCTGATGATTTTTTGAATTTCCTTGCTCTCTGTTCTTATGCCTCCCTCTTCAGTTCTGATTTTATTAATTCAGATACTGTCTCTGTGCCCTCTGGTTAGTCTGGCCAAGCATTTATCAATCTTGTTGATTTTCTCAAAGAACCAGCTCCTGGTTTGGTTGATTCTTTATATAGTTTTTGTTTGTTTGTTTGTTACTTGGTTGATTTCAGACCTGAGTTTATTTCCTGCCTTCTGCTCCTCTTGGTTGTATTAGCTTCTTTCTGTTCTATAGCTTTCAGGTGTGCTGTTAAGCTACTAGTGTGTGCTCTCTCCAGGTTCTTTTTGGAGGCACTTAGATCTATGAGTTTTCCTTTTACCACTGCTTTCATTGTGTCCAATAAGTTTGGGTATTCTAAAAAGTCTTTAATTGCTTTATTTCTTCCTTGACCAAGTTATCATTGAATAGACAGTTATTAAGTTTCCATGTATACATGGGCTTTCCATTGTTTTTGTTGTTATTAAAGACAAGCTTTAGTCTGTGGTGATCTGATAGGATGCACGGAACTACTTCAATTTTCTTGTATCTCTTGAGGCCTGTTTTATGACCAGTTATATGGTCAGTTTTGGAGAACGTACTGTGAGGTGCTGAGAAAAAGGTATATTCTTTTGTTGTAGGAATAAATGATATTATAAATAAATGATAGATATCTGTTAAATCTATTTGGTTCATCACTACTGTTAGTTTCATTGTGTCTCTGTTTACTTTCTGTTTCCATCTGTCCAATACTAAGAGTAGGGTGTTGAAGTCTCCCACTATTATTGTGTGGGATGCAATGTGTGCTTTGAGCTTTAGTAAAGTTCCTTTTATGAATATGGGTGTCCTTCCATTTGGAGCATAGATGTTCAGAATTGAGAGTTCATCTTGGTAGATTTTTCCTTTGACAGATATGAAATATCCTTCCTTATCTTTTTCGATAACTTTTGGTTGGAAGTCGATTCTATTCGGTATTAGAATAGCTACTCCAGCTAGTTTCTTGGGACCATTTGCTTGGAAAATTGTGTTCCAGACTTTTACTCTGAGGTAGTATCTGTCTTTGTCACTGAGGTGCATTTCCAGCATGCAGCCAAATGCTGGGTCCTGTATAAGAATCCAGTCCATTAGTATATGTCTTTTTATTGGAAAATTGAGTCCATTGATGTTAAGAGATATTAAGGAAAAGTGATGGTTGCTTCCAGTCATTTTGTTATTAGAGGCCAAATTATGTTTGTGTGACTATCTTCTTTTGGGCTTGTTGGAAGATTACTTTCTTGCTTTTTCTAGGGTTTAGTTTCCCTCCTTGTGTTGGAGTTTTCTATTTATTATCCCTTATAGGGCTGGATTTGTGAAATGATATTGTGTAAATTTGATTTTGTCACAACATTTCTTGGTTTCTCCATCTATGGTAATTGAGAGTTTTGCTGGGTATAGTAGCCTGGGCTGGCATTTGTGTTCTCATAGGGTCTGCATAACAGCTGTCCAGGATCTTCTGGCTTTTATAGTCTCTGGTAAGATGTCTGGTGTAATTCTAATAGGTCTACCTTTATATGTTACTTGGCCTTTTTGCCTTACTGCTTTTATATTCTTTCTTTATTTTGTGCATTTGGTGTTGCAGGAGGAACTTCTTTTCTGGTCTAGTCTATTTGGAGTTCTGTAGGCTTCTTATATGTTCATGAGCATTTCTTTCTTTAGGTTAGGGGAGTTTTCTTCTGTAATTTTGTTGAAGACATTTACTGGCCCTTTAAGTTGGGAATCTTCACTCTCTTCTATATCTATTATCCTTAGATTTGATCTTCACATTGTGTCCTTGATTTCCTGGATTTTTTTTGGGGGGGGGAGTTGGGAGCTTTTTGCATTTTGCATTTTCATTGACTGTTGTGTCAATGTTTTCTATGGTATCTTCTGCACCTAAGATTCTCTCTTCTATCTCTTGTGCTCTGTTGGTGGTGCTTGCATCTATGACTCATCTCGTTCCTAGATTTTCTATCTTCAGGGTTGTCTCCCTTTGTGATTTCTTTATTGTTTCTACTTCCACTTTTAGATCCTGGATGGTTTTGTTCAATTCCTTCACCTGTTTAATTTTGTTTTCTTATAATTATTTAAGGGAATTTTGTTTTTCCTCCTTAAGGACTTCTATCTGTTTACCTGCGTTCTCCTGTATTTCTTTAGAGTTATTTATGTCCTTTAAAAAACATTTATTTATTTGTTTGTTTTTTGTTTATTTGTTTATTTTGGTTTTTTCAAGAGCAGAGCTTGGGCACAAGCTCCACACCAAGACTCACAACACCCAGAGGAAGCTCGACTCACTGGTCATATTCAGTATCATAGGATTATAGGATCATTTATTTTGGTTTTTTTAGGGTTTCTCTGTGTGGCCCTGGCAGTCCTGGAACTCACTCTGTAAGGCAGGCTGGCCTAGAACTCAGAAATCTGCCTGCCTCCACCTCCCAAGTGCTGGGATTAAAGCCGAGTGCCACCACTGCCCAGCTCATTTATGTCCTTCCTAAAGTCCTCTATCATCATAAGAAGAAGAGATTTTAAATCTGAATCTTGCTTTTCCGGTGTAATGGGGTATCCAGGACTTGCTATGGTGGGAGAACTGGGTTCTGATGCTACCAAGTAACCTTAGTTTCTGTTGCTTATCTTCTTACACTTAGCTCTGGCCATCTGGTTATCTCTAATGCTACCTGAACTCACTGTCTCTGTCTGGAGCCTCTTCTTCCTGTTATCTTGGTTGTGTCCGAACTCCTCAGAGTCCAGCTGTCTCCATGTTCTTCTAATCCTGAGATCCCAGGTGTAAGAGATCCTGGGAGTTAAGCTGCCTCTGGGATCCTGAAATCCTGGTATGACCATGCTCCTGAGATCCTGTGATCCTATGATCCTGTGACCCTATGATACTGGATATGTTAGAGCACCAGGGAGTGGAACTTCCTTTGGGTGTTTTGAGTCTTGGTGTGGAGCTAGTGCCCAAGGTCTGCTCAGGGCACTGGCTCAGACCAGACGGAACCCATGCCACTGGCCAGGTGTGTGTTCCTGCATTCCTGGATCCCCGAGAGTCCCAGTTACTGTTTTGGGGCAGACATTGTGCCAACACAAGGAGGGAAGCTACACCCTAGAAAAAGCAAGAAAGTAATTTTCTTCCAACAAACCCAAACAAAGATACCCACACAAACATAAAAATAGCATCAAACATAACAGGAAGCAACAATCACTATTCCTTTATATCTCTTACCAACAATGGACTCAACTCCCCAATAAAAAGACATAGACTAACAGAAATATTTGTCAAGTAAATTTTTAATTTTATCAGAAAGTGTTTGTAATTTCCCTTTTAATTAATTTAGTAATGTTTTTATGTCTACCATTTTTCTGCATTATTTTTCTTTTCTTTTTTATATCTTTTTATTGAAAAGGGAAGAAAAACACTTTATGATTAAAATTAAAGATTTAAATGGAAAATATTTCAGACAAAATAGAAGAGATACATAGAAAAACACGTTAAAATTGCCAATTTTCATGGGAAATTAAAGAGTAAAATGGTAGACATGTAAAATATTGCTAAATTAGTTGAAATATGAAATAGAAACATTTTATGATAGAATTAAAGATTTACATGGAAAATATTTCTGATAAAATTGTAGAAAAATAAAAACATGTTAGAATTGAAGATTATTATGGAAAATTTTATAAGATATAATAATGATAGGCATAAAAATATTCCTAGGTTGACTGAAAGTGGAATTATAAACATTTTCTGATAAACTTAAAGATTTACATAGAAAATATTTCTGATAAAATTGAAGAAATATATAGAAAAACATTTTAAAATTAGATTATCATAGAAATCATAGAAATTATACAGATAATATGATAGGCATAAAGATAATTCTAAGTTGATTGAAGGTGGAATTATAAACATTTTCAGACAAAATTGAAGATTTACATGGAAAATATTTCTGGTAAAATTCAAGAAATATACAGACAAACACGTTAAAATGGATTATTTCATGGAAAATTTTACATATAAAATGGTAGATATAAAACTCTTTCTAAATTAATTGAAGGTAGAATTAGAAACATTTGTTATAAAATCAAAGATTTACATTGAAAACATTTCTGATAAAATAAATATGTAGAAAGACATATTAAAATTGAAGATTATCATGAAAAATGATGCAGAAAAAATGGTAGACATAAAAACATTACTAAATTAATTAAAAGGGAAATTGTAAACATTTTCTGATAAAATTAAAAATTTACATGACAAATATTTCTGTTAGTCTATGTCTTTTTATTGGGGAGTTGAGTCCATTGTTGTTAAGAGATATAAAGGAATAGCGATTGTTGCTTCCTGTTATGTTTGATGTTATTTTTATGTTTGTGTGGGTATCTTTGTTTGGGTTTGTTGGAAGAAAATTACTTTCCTGCTTTTTCTAGGGTGTAGTTTCCCTCCTTGTGTTGGCATTTTCCATCAATTATCTTTTGTAGGACTGGATTTGTGGACAGATACTGTACAAATTTGGTTTTATCGTGGAATATCTTGGTTTCTCCATCTGTGATAATTGAGAGTTTTGCTGGGTATGGCAGTCTGGGCTGGCATTTGTGTTCTCTTAGGGTCTGTTTGAGGTCTGCCCAGGATCTTCTAACTTTCATCATCTTTGGTGAGAAGTCTGGCATAATTCTGATAGGTGCGCCTTTATAAGTTACTTGCCCTTTTCCCCTTACTGCTTTTAATATTCTTTCTTTGTTTAGTGCATTTGGTGTTTTGATTATTATGTGCCGGGGGGAGTTTCTGTTCTGGTCCAGTCTGTTTGGAGTTCTGAAGGCTACTTGTATGTTCATAGGCATCTCTTTCTCTAGATTAGGGAAGTTTTCTTCTATAATTTTGTTAAAGATGTTTACTGGCATTTTAAGTTGGAAATCTTCACTCTCCTCTGTACCTATAATCCTTAGGTTTGATCTTCTTATTGTGTCCTGGAGTTCCTGTATGTTTTGGGTTACCAGCTTTATGCATTTTGCATTTTCTTTGACTGTTGAGTCAATGTTTTCTATGGTATCTTCAGCACCTGAGGTTCTTCTATCTCTTGTATTCTGTTGTTGGTGCTTGCACCTATGATTCCTGAATTCTTTCCAAGGTTTTCTATCTCCAGAGATGTCTCACTTTGTGATTTCTTTATTGTTTCTACTTCTACTTTTAGATCCTGGATGGTTTTGTTCAGTTCCTTCACTTGATTATTTGTGTTTTCCTGTAATTCCTTAAGGAATTTTTGTGTTTCTTCTTTAAGGGCTTCTGCCTATTGATCCATGATCTTCTGTATTTCTTTAAGGGATTTTTGTGTTTCTTCTTTAAGGGCTTTTACATGTTGACCAATGTTCTCCTGTATTTCTTTAATGGAGTTATTTAAGTCTTTCTTGAAGCCCTCTATCAGCATTATGAGATATGATTTTAAATCCAACTCTTGATTTTCTGGTGTTGGGGTATCTGGGACTTGCTGTGGTGAGAAAACTGGGTTCTGATGTTACCCTGTGGCCTTGGTTTCTGTTGGTAGGGTTCTTGTGCTTGCCTTTTGCCATCTGGTGCTAGTTGATATTGTTGTCTCTGGCTGGAGTTTGTTCCTCCTGTGGGCCTGTAAGCCTGTGTCCTTACGCCTCTGAGCTCAAAAGTGAAAGCACTACTAGGAGATCTCTCTCTCCTGGTAGGCTGTGCACAGAAGGCTGTGGAGTTTCCTGGCTCCCTGGTGCAAATAGCATTGGGAAGACTTCTGTCCCAGCTGCTTCACTGATCTTATGCCCTGTGTGCTCCTAGCTATTCCTATTCAGAGAGAAGGTGGAGATCTCACCTCTGTGCTCAGAAGTGAAAGCACTGCTGGGAGATCACTCTCTCCTGGTGGGCTGTGCACAGAAGGTTGTGGAGTCTCGTGAATATGTTTAATAAAGCATCATTTTTTCAAAGGTGAGATGGAGATCGAGAGATGCATCAGTGCTTACTGCTCTTCTGAAGGAAAGATCACTTTCTATTACCACATGCTGGCTCACAAGGAGCTCTTGCTCCAGTCAAAAGGGAGCTGGTGCCTTGTTCTGGCTTCTATATTCATATATGCAGGCAAATCACCCACACACATAAAATAAAAATAAATAAACCTATTTTTAAATATTCTAAAATGTAGGGTGGTGGTGCATGCCTTTAATCCTTGTACTTGTGGCTGAGAGATAGTTCAGTGTTTGAGAGCACTGACTATTCTTCAGAAGGTCCTGATTTCAAATCCCAGCAACCACATGTTGGCTCACAACCATCCATCATGAGACCTGAGCCCTCTTTTGGTGTGTCTGAAGACAGCTACAGTGTACTTACATATAATAAATAAATCTTTTTAAAAAATCCTAGCTCTTGGGAGACAGAGGCAGAAAGATCTCTGAGGTGAAGAACAACCAAACAAAACAAAACAACAAACAAATGACAACAACAACAAAAAGAAGGTAAAATGTTGATCTTTATGTTATATATTTGTACCATAATAAAAAGCAACTTGTTTTCTACTTAAAGTATCCACTGTGAGAGATATAAAAGTTATAAATGTAACTCAAAAATTAGAGGAATTTAACATGTATTAATCTGTAAATGGAAACAATTACTGCAATTAGTGAGGAATAACCATTTAATTTAATTTTTTAGTTTTTCAAAATGTTTACTTTTTGAGAATTTCAAGAATTTCATATATAAGATGGATGAATTTTATTCACACTCATTCTCACTCTGCCTCCACTGCTGCCTTCCAACAGGATTCCTCTGCAAGTCCCCTCAACCATTTACTTTATTATTAATCAAATATAAGTTGAAAGGTAATCATTTAACATTCTCTACAAATACCTCATTAAACTCACCTTAACCAGGTTAATTGAAATTTAACCTGAAAAAATTATCATATCAAGCAGAACTATAGCTAAACCAATTGACTGTAGCAAAAACCTTAGATTAACAATAGGAAACGTTTGAGATAAAGCAATGAGGACTTGTATGAGGACCTAGACTCAGTGCCCAGATAAATGTTAGCTGGAGTCAGAGGCAGGATCCTTGGGACAGGATACTAGCCAGATAGGTGAGCTCTGGCCTCCCAGGTACAGACTCTGCCCCAATATCCTAACTGAAAAGAACACACAGAATTGATACACCCTCTACTTGCACATGTACCCTGTCATACACACATTCATTAATATACATAAGAATGTACACACACACACACACACACAAAAAAAACCAATCAAAAGAAAATACTACTTTTATTTGTCCTATGGAGTAAAGACTACAGAAAAGATGACTGAGCAGAAATTCTGGAAATAAATTATTCAGGAGTTTATATAGCTCCAGTGTATTCAATTTTAGAATAACACATTCCAGCATATCCTCTGTTTTGAAAGAAAATATTTGAAAGAAAGTAACTTTGAATATGATTTAAAAACATGATCGTAGTTTTGGTCCATGTTTGATCTTCTTAGGTAATGTCACTTATGTTCAGGGTACAAGGTTTGCCATTAGACAGTAAACTGAGCTCAACATAAAGAGTTATGTATTCTGGGCTGGAGAGATGGGTCAGAGGATTAGTGCACTGAGTGTTCTTCCAGAGGTCCTGAGTTCAGTTCCCAGCAACCACATGGTAGCTCACAATCATCTCTAATGGGATCTGATGCCCACTTCTGGTGTGTCTGTAGACAGCTGCAATGTACTCACATACATGAAGTAACTAAATATTTTTTTAAAAAAGTATTACATATTCCAACCCATGGAAAATAAAGCAGAATCACGACAATTTCCCTGTGGCTTTAGGGAAATATTAGTAACTAAAGCCTAGCATGAGGTGAAATGTAGGGCCATGAAGTAGAAATGCATAATTTTGTTATTGACAAGCTTGGTTTGAAGTCATTTCTCATTATGCAGCATTTGGATCTTGAGACGTTCATTTAAATCTCTCAGTCTTGTCTTACCATTGACAAAATTGGAGCTAAGATAATTGCACTTTAAATCTAAATATAGGGTTAGAGAGACAGCTCAGAGGTTAAGCGTGTGTACTGCTCTTGCAGTGAATCTGATGGTGATTCCCAGTACCCACATCATAACCACCTATAATTCCAGCCCCAGAGGATTCAATGCCTGTGAGACCAGCAGGCATCCGCATCTGGGTACATACACAGACACACAAACATGCAATACTTACACATAATTTTTTTTAATTTTAAGCAAAAGAAAATAAAACTATCTAAATATAGCACTTGCATAAACAGCCACTGAAGCAACCAATAATCCTAAAGTCACTGACTGTCTTACACATCACTAGAAACAGGCTGGAAATTGAGCATATTTCCTCAAATCACAGATGCATGGTGGCAGGTTTATATGAAAAAGAGCATGTTAGCTGAGATATGGCCTTGTTGTTTGCTGTGCTTTAGATGTGTGTCAGCTATTTTAGCCTACTTTCTCATAGTTTATAACTCATTATTTTGTGCATAGTTTGTGTTCCATAATATGTTTGTGGAAAATGGTCACAGTGAAGATGAATGTAATTCTTTAATCGAGCAAAGATGATTTCAATTTAAGGGCTATGATATATTGAGACATCCATATTAAAGACAAGCTCTGATTTGGAGAGAATTACAGCTTGTTACTCAAACATTATAGGTTTCGTGTTTTGCATATTTATTTCTAAGTCTGTTTTCTCTTCATATTTAGATTCCAGAAATTTTAAACTCCAGAAATTTGACTACACCAAGACATTTGAATTTATTCATTTTTATTTCTTTTAGTTGGATTTTTTATTTACATTTCAAATGTTAGCCCCTTTCACGCCCTGCCCCCTGAAATTTCCTGAATCATTCTCTCCCTGCTTCTATGATGGTGCTCCCGCACTCACCCACCCACTCCCACCTTTCTGACCTTGCATTCCCCTACACTGGGGCATTGATCCTTCACAGGACCAAAGGCCTCTCCTCCCATTGGTGCCCTTCAAGGCCATCCTCTCCTACATGACTGGAGCCATGGGTCCCTCCATGTGTACTCTTTGGTTGGTGGTTTAGTCTTTGTGAGCTCTGGGAGATCTGGTTGGTTGATATTGTTGTTCTTCCTATGGTGTTGCAAATCCCTTCAGCTCCTTCAGTCCTTTCTCTAACTCCTTCATTGGGGACCCCGTGCTCAGTCTAATGGTTGGCTGTGAGCATCCATTTCTGTATTTGTCAGGCTCTGGCA
This sequence comes from Apodemus agrarius, assembly GCA_964023405.1. Lineage (NCBI taxonomy): Eukaryota > Metazoa > Chordata > Mammalia > Rodentia > Muridae > Apodemus > Apodemus agrarius. Next base: position 46,441,971 of record OZ030007.1, on the reverse strand, counting down.
GAGCTTCTCAGAAGACAGTATACCAGGGTTCTGTTAGCATCCACAATAGTGTCTGGTTTTGGTGACTGTATATAGGATGGATCCCGGGGACAGTTTCTGGATGGATGGCCTTTATCTACCTCTAACACACACACACACACACACACACACACACACACACACACACAGAGAGAGAGAGAGAGAGAGAGAGAGAGAGAGAGAGAGAGAGACAGACAGACAGACAGACAGACACACAGACAGACACACAGACACACAGACACACAGACACAGACACAGAGAGACAGAGACAGAGACAGAGAGACAGAGAGACAGAGCGAGCTTTTATAATTTGCCACTTAGTGCATGAAGAATGAGTGTGTACACCATGATGAATCATTCAGGAATATACCCCATGACTATCCAGGATACAGGAGAAGCAGCTGCCTTCCTGGCAACAGAAGTGTCAGCATCTGGAGCATCTACGCAGAGGTCACACAGCTCTCCCTTGCGAGGGTGCTAAGCAACTTATCCCTGACTCCCACATAAAAAGGCCATGGTTTATAACAAGCTGGACAATAACGTGACTGTCAATGGCTTGTGTTTATCATTAAAATGTCTGTATAAAACATTATCATGACCCTATAACAAAACTCTGTACATAAATAGCAGTCACTTCAACAAATAGAATTTCATTCTTCATGTAAGCAAATGAGGACTGCCACAGTAACTGCATTACCATCTGGTGCTTGGGTTGATTTTGATTCTGCCTCACAAGTTTTTCCATGTGGCACAATCTTGAAATTTAAGTTTCCAAACATCTTGAAGCATGTTTCATAAGCACGGCCAAAGCACAGCTGGTTTCCTATCTTTAAGAAAATTTTACAGAAGGTGCTGGAGAAATAGATCAGGTTTGTTTTTTTTTTTTTTTTTTGTGGATGTGTGTGCTTATCATTCAACTATGAAGACCCAAGCCTGGATCACCAACACCCATGTAAAAAATGGGACGACATGATGTCATGTGCTTACAATCCAAGAGTTGGAGAGAGAAAATAGCTTTTGGCTTTCTGACCTGTCGGCCAAGCCACATTGGTAAGCCTGTAGACCTGGTGAGATGCCCTGTCTCAAAACCCAAGTTGATAGACCCTATCTATTGAACAATATTTAAGGTGGACTTCTTCCCTCCATGCATGGGTACATACTTGCAAGCAGACACAGGTACACTGATATGTGTATAAGCATATGTGTCTGTCTGTGTATGTATGTATATATATATAAGTATATATGTGTGTATGTGTACATGTATATATGTATATGTGTGTGTGTACATGCATGTGTATATGTATGTGTGTGTATATCCGTGTTTATATCCACACTGGGGTACACATATGCATGCATGTAACTGCAGGTGCACATGCATATGAGTGTGCATAAGGGCACACACACACAGAGAACATTTTACAAAAGCATCTATGCACTTGTTATTACATCCCTTTGCTCACACAAATGTTCAAATGTTCATGGCCCCGCCCAATGAAAAGCAGTCCTCATTAGGTAACTATGTGCTATAACAAACACTGAGAACTCTAGGAAGCAGAGATGGATTTTTAGATAGAAAATAATAGAGTGTGCCACAGCGGCTAGAATGCTGAAAGTCCGAATAAATTTCAAGTCAAAAAATATTTCAAAATAGCTACCATTGTAGTGCAGATCTTCAGAATAGGGTATGCTGCAGAGAGTTGTTGATGACCCATCACACACACATACACATAAACACACACACACACACACACACACACACACACACACACGGGTGTACCTGTATCTGCGTGGAGGGCAGAAGTGTACCTTAAATATTGTTCCATAGATATGGTCTATCCACCTTGGTTTTCTTGAGACAGGGTTTCTCACAGGGACTACAGTCTGACCAATTCGGTTAGGGTGACAGGTCAGAGAGTCCATAGAGAGATTTCTCTCTCCATAGAAGTGACTCTTAGAGGGTACCACATGATTGATTCTTTGAGTGTCACACATTAGAAATCCTAATTTGTATAGAAAATAGATTTTATATAATATATTCTAACTATGGCTTCCCTCCCCCCTTTCCTCCCATTTCCTCTTCATCTCCCCTCCCATCTGGCCTCATACCCTGTGAGAACCATCTTAATGTCACAAATTTCATAGCCCTAGAATATTCTCTGGTAAAGTAGACAGAAACTCCTAGGACTTAACTGATTCCAGATTTCTAGTAATTGGTCAAAGAAATGTTTGCATATTGGAATGTGTTTGATGAACCACATTGAGATTTATCATCAAACAGATATACTAAGAAACAGAAAAGGTGATCGAGGTGATGGGCAGTACTCTTGTGATGCGACCTTTAGGGGTAGGGGGTTGATGGCAATAAACTCACAAGCTTCTACCGTTTCTCTTCTCCAACCTAACACCCCATCATTCAAGTTCAGGCCAATTAGTCACTGTACACTAGAATATAAACCAGCCAAATCCAATGCCAGCCTAAAGCACTAATCAGCCAGTGTGGAGGACCAAATGGTTGTGTTCAGTAGAACATGACAGTTTTGATTATACGGCAAGATCAAAGCAGGGATACAGTTTTCATCACTGAGGCGCTTGCCAGGAAGCAGAATAAAACCTGTTGGCCATCACCTGTGCCATCATTTTCAAGAGACGCAGACTACAAACCTCTTCCTTTCCCCTTCAGAATAGAAGGCATGCTTTTCTAAAGATGATGAACTTTTCGCAGTCGTCTCCGGTACATCAACTATGGGCAGTCTCTAGCCATTCCATCCAAGGTTGTCTGCACTTCATTTTGTCTGCTAACACTTAGTTCTGCCTCTGTAACACACTAAATACGAGTGGGAGCATTTGCCCACTCTCTTCCATAGTAATTCTGCCCCACAGAGTATCCACCCTGCACTCCTGGCTTGGCTCGGCATCTTGCCATTCATTGCCATGACAACAGCGTGGCTTCCTAGCAAGGATTACCACATTTTTCTTGCTGTTGTGACAAAATACCCAAGACAAGTCGCATAAAGAATAAAAGATTTATGGTGTTGTCACAGTTCAAGGGTACGGGACATCACCGTGAGGAGGAGAATGTTGCAACAGCAATGTTAAACAGCTGGCCGCGTTGGGTCGGCGGTCAGGACCCGGAGAGCAGTGAACACACGTGCTCCGCTCACCTTCTCCTCACTCCGTCCAAGACCCTGGGGCCACGCAGTGATAATGCCCACATTCACAGTGAGATCACTAGTTCTGTTAAACTTCTCTGGCAAGATCCCCAAGACAGGCCCAGAAGCTTGTTGTAGGAGTCAGGTTTGTTTCTTCCTCCCCGCCCCTGCACCCAGAACTAAGACTCATATATTTGTACCAATTTATTTACAAATACTTTGGCCATACAGTTAGGATCTTTTCTGACGAGATCAAAATGTAAATTAGCCCATTTACTCTAAACTGCATTCTGCCATGTGGTTCCCTGTGCTCGGGTACTACGAGTCTGACTTGTCACATCTTCCCCGGCAAACTCCCACACTTCTCCCTACCCAAGAATCCTTCCTGTCCCTGCACGCCCCGCCTCCTATTTCCTGCCAAAGCCATAGGCTAGCAGATTTATTATTGACAGGTGCCGCAGCCATTCAGACACAGATATTCACTCTACGGTTTGTCTCCAGAGGAATTTTAAATCCTGTCAAGTTCCCATCAAGATTGTTTCATCACAAGGGCTTTCTGGTAAAATGAGTCCAAAACTTTTCGATTTGCAAAACCAAAGCCAACTCCTCCTCTACGTACACTGGTAGCCAGCCTCCCACACGACTCCCAGTCACCCATTACATCTTTTAGTCGAGCCTTGTGGTAGCTTCTTTATAAAGTGGAACCTATCAGAAGTAAATCATTGTCCACATCCTTGAAGAATGCACTTTTGTCTCTTCCTTCCTCTTCCATCGTAAGGGACTATTTGCCGCTGCATGTTCCCACTGACTTGGTATTCTACTTCAGCAAAGCCCAAGGTCAGTGGACCCAAGCACGGTAGACAAAAATATATGACACAGAGCTGAAAGTGTTTCTCCTCTTAAGCTGTTTATGGCTAGTGTTCTGACACAGTGACATAAAGTCTGATTACACAAGCCTCACACTAATACCCTCTCACACTGAGTCACAGCTAGTCTCCGCTGTCACTAAGTACAGCATGTGTACTTTTAAAATCATAAATAAAAATAAAAATAAAATAAAATAAAATAAAAGTAAAATAAAATAAAATAAACATTATCTAAGGGGGACTTGGAGACGTGACTCAGTTAAGAGCACTGAGTTGTCTTTCAGGAAGACCCGAGCTTGATTCTCAGCACTCAAATAGCAGGTCACAACCACCTGTAATTCCCATTCCATGGAATCTGATGCTCTTTTCTGTAGGTACCAGATGCACAGATGGTGCACTGATAAAACACATAGGCAAAACACCTATATGCATAACATAATTCTTTTAAATATTCATTTTAAGTTAACTACACTAGAAGTGATAGTCCATGACTTTCAAGGCTGGGCTAGCTAGTGTTTGCAGCCCTTGTTATCTGGGATCCTGGTGCTGGTAGACGTTTTTTAGCATAGCATAAGGACATGCAGCTAAGCTATGGAGAAGAACTATGGTTTTTGATGCTGCAGTCAGCCACAGTAGTTAGTTACCACTGTGGATTCTTCAGACTCTGTCAAGTCTTCAGAATGCTTAGCCCCTATTAATTTCTAACTGTTGTGTTGTAGAAGCCTCCAGGCCAGCAGTGTCTGATTAAGCTGATCCCATATTTCTAATCCACAAAAAAATTGATAGGCAGCAAATGTTCACGTTGATTTAGAGGTCCTAATCTTAGAATAACAGAGTACACAGTGATAGATAATGAAGTTGACACAATCATACAGTATTTACCTCTTAACTTTTGTCTATTGACTAATTTTTGTCAGAAGAATTACCAGTATAGCATACACACACACACACACACACACACACACACGAGTCAAATGTAATCAGGCTGACTAAACTGCACTGGGCATTTTAGTAATACTACATGAGACTAATATAATATGATTGATGCCACTGTCATTGCTTTTCCCACCATCAAGGCATTTAGGAAAAAATATTTCTATGATGTCATACTTTTAAATAGTTATATTTGGTAAATGAATCATGGATACAATACGAAGTTTAGGAAGAGGTAGTTTCCCCAGATGACTTTACAGTTATTCATCTGTGAGAAATATCTCTCATTTGTTTAGAGTTCTTCATGCACCCACCACATCTGAGCCATTTAGTGCTCTCTCCTTTGGGAAGAGGTAATCCATCTTTTCAACCAGGGATGTGCTCACATTCTTAATCAGTGCTCAAGACTGCTGCTGGACAATGAATCCATTGTTGACATAGCTGTCTTTTGAAAAGTATCTGGTATTTCTTAGAGAAGAAGGAGAAGTAGGGGAAGAAGGAGGAGGAAGAGGAGGAAGAGGAGGAAGAGATAAAAGAGAGAGATTGAGAGAGAGACAAGAGAAAATCTGTCTGCTGTAAATGTGCAAAAGCACTAGGAATGTGCATGGATGCCCTGCAGCTACACCTATGGTTACGGCAGCTGAGGACTGAACCCAAGTCCTGCAGAAGAGCAGCGTGCACCCTTAGCCACGCAGCATCCGCTCCAACCCCTCAGCTCTTAGTTAGGAGAAACATAATCACATTCACATTATAATCATTTCAGTTTAGTTGGGCAGGGATCGCTTATCCATAAATGCAGTCAACAGTGAAATTATCATATAGCTTAAATAATAATTGAGGGATGGCAGTGGAGTTTCTATTAATAGTTGTTTTTTTAAACCTAACACTTTGTGTAACAAGCTAAGTGTCTAACAAGCAAACACTTCAGCTCTCAAAACCGCCACCTAAAACAAATGCAGTCCAGTTCACCTACTGATGCAAAATGTGAATAAAAATTAATTTCATGTAAGAAAGTTAAGTTAAGCCAAGATAAAATACTCATTTTGACAGTATTAGAGAAATGTGCTATATGCGCTATATACTCTTGAAAGTTAAATACTCAACCAATACAATTATTACATTTCATTTATTTAATTTTCTACCTACATTTTTTAAATATACTTTACCATTTCTTTGGGAACTTCACATCATGAACCCAATTCCACTAGTTTCCCAGCCCTTTCATATCTGTTCTTTACCCTTGTAAGCTCAAAAGAAAATAAAAATTAAAAATTGAAACAAGCAAAGAAAGAAAAAACACCTCTCTGACAACTCTGGGCATGACCTGCTTCTCTATCAGTTCGCAGCCTTCCCTCAGACAACTCAAAGCTGTCACATCTTCAGTTCTGCCCTACGTGTACTAGCGAGTGCCTCCAACTTACCAATCAATCTCTTTATCACAAATTCATTCACTGGGAGCTCTGGTGTGTCATGCAGCATACCCTTTTACCCCAACAGGTTTACTTGCAAGTTTTCATGTAGATCAGAAGCCTGTCATCTGCTACACCATCAATACTGGACCCTGACCCAGACTCCTCTCAGATATTCTCTTGTGACCCTATGTAATGGAGATTCTCCATATATCAATCCACAGGATAGTCCCTTCATGTGTTCCAGCAGCTAATAGATGAGGTAGATATTGGGGCGGGCCACTCAAGGTAGTAGCTGTGTTAGTCAGGCCAGGTGTCCTGGCTATCAAGAGGGAGACCAGCTCGTGTGTGTGTGTGTGTGTGTGTGTGTGTGTGTGTGTGTGAGAGAGAGAGAGAGAGAGAGAGAGAGAGAGAGAGAGCCAGTGAGGAGTATGGCCAGCTCAGCATGATGCTCATGTATCAACATGGCTCCAGGTGGCAGCCCAGATCACTGACATCCATACACAGGCCACAAATGACATAAACCCAGTCATGGTCTTCAAATTGTAGCCCAGGTCGGAACATCATCATAACCTCAACTAGCAGCATAGGCCACAAGGTCAGTTTGGCCTCCAGTGTCAGCACGGTCCTCAGACATTGACACAGTCTCAGGCAGAGTATACATCATAGGCATTGGATGTCTGTCTGTGGCAACATGGGCCATTGACATCATCAAAATCCCCGGCTGTGGGAGGACCATGGACCCAGACATGGCTGGCCCTCAGCGGCATCCTGAGCCCAGACATGGCCGCAGGTGGCTGCTCACGGTCTCCTATTGGCCTATTCCTCACCTCCCCACTTCTTCTTCTCTCTGCAGCACACAAACGCTCTGCTCCTCTTTCTCTCCCACCCTTTCACCACATACTCTGTCTTTCCCATCTCTCCATCACATATTGGCTCAGCATTAGTGGTGCCTGTTGACCCTGGGCAGTGGAGTCAAAGATGAGTGCTTGTGTGTCTTCCAGCCCAGCCTGGGCTCCAGGAATGAAAATGATTCTTAATGGTTTGCAGCCTCTTTTCTGTACTTCAGTTAGGCTTCTGACGAAAATGCTGTGAGCTCTGAACTGGCAGTTGTTTCCTTGTCGGATGTGCGCCTAGCACAGTGTGTTCTTTTTTTTTTTTTTTTTTTTTTTTTGAGTGTAACTTATCTTGTACACTCTGGGTTTGTACATGTACATATCTTGTACATGTCTGGGTTTCTTCTTTTCAAAACACAACCCACATCTCTGATTAGATTGATAGTTTCCCTGTGTTTACCATCGTCCTTACTTCCAAATTGCACGCGGAAGTCCATGTTCATGTATATACTATCAATTTATTGATTTGTGTAAACAAGTCTTGCCTTCTCTGTGGATTCCAAGCAGTTCCTGGAAATTGGAAGATAAATAGGATATGCTTGTGTTGCAATTAGGTGCTAAAGAGATGTTTTTAAGTGACAATGTCCACATGTTCTGAGATGTGAGGTAATTGACCTCTTACTGACAGAGAGCCCTTCTTTTCTTCCTGCTTATATAAACCTCAATAAATGGTAAAGGCAATTTTTTGAAAAGGGTCCAGCTTAGTTTCTACAAGAAAACGTGTCAATAACTCAACTACACAGACTACATAAGTACATACCCATTTTCCTTTCAGCAAACAGATCACCACAGTGAATACTTTCTCCTCATTCCAGCAAAACCAAATTTATTGGGATACAAAGATGAAGAGACAGGGTAGAGTTTCCTATAAAATACAAGGTGTAAATCTCATTTCAAAAGTGTTTCAATTCTTCAACTAGTCTTATAAAATCTTATTTATAAACCATAGTATGCGCAATTAAAGCGCTCATATACAGTTTAAAAGCATTACTAGTGGTCCACAATGTCCAGCATCAGCTTTTGAAAACTCTAAACAAAACACTGACAATCGGGTATGTGAACCTGATAGCACAAACACAAATTTCAGACACCCTCTTTTATTTATATTTTCATTTTTTTATATTTACTCCGTCCATTTGTTCATATAAAACTTAGTGTCACTCTGAAGGCCAGGATGACCTAAGAATTTACCATGTATCAATCATCCTACTTGAGCCTTTCGAATATTAGGATAACAGCCATAAGCTACCAAGTCCAACATAGTCTCCCTCTTTAAAAGCACTGATTTCCACTCTAGAACGCCCTATACTTGACTTGAGCTGAGGATACAATTTCATCCCAACAGGACTAAAGCATAATATGAATAAAGAAACGGGAGGACCAGACATCTTTCAACTATCCACTGTCTACGGCTCCCACTGAAGGAATACATGACAGCAGATGCTTAAGGAGGCTGCAGAGGGGAGACTGGACAGGGGAGTGGCAGGGAGCCAGCTTGTGAGCCCTCTGCAAATGGAGCAGCTTCGTGTCCGGCCAGCCTCCTCCTCTCACTCTCTTCCCCTCTGACCTGAGGCACATCTGTCAGCGCTGCCTCCCCTCTCCAACCAGAGAATGTCATCACCACTGCCTGGCTTGTGTTTTTCAAGTGCCTCCCATGGGGTCTCCATTTGACCACCATGTGATGGACAGCCCACAGTGTGATGGACAGCCCACCATGTGATGAACAGGCACCCCAGGCACTAACATCATTATTCTGTCATTCACCACCCCGCGCTGCTCATTTAATTCTAGCAGGGAGGGTTGCAAGGATTGTCCTTTATGTTCTTAAAAGCAAGAGAGGCCATTAGGGTTGCTCAGATATTTGAATGCTCCTCTCCAATAGCAGTGTGAGCTCTCTGATTTGATGGATTTTAGAGATGCAATCTTTGAAATATAAAATGTCATACAAAGACTAAACACTGGGCCTGAGTTATTTGGGGGTTAATTTCCAACAACAGGTAAAGCAGTATAAAGAGACCCACTTTAGACTTCTTGATGATTAATACTTAGGAAAAACAGCAGTTACTATTATACAGAAAAACAACAACAGGAAAGAAGACTTTTTTGTGCACATTACAGGAATTCTGGGTAACATAAAGCCCAGAAACAGAAAAAGGTGTGAAATCAGAAGAAATATTTCATGTGTTTAACCCAAATGATAGTCATATTGTTACTCTTTCACAGAGGCACAAACCATAGTTCACTTTCTGATTAAAGCTTTGAAAAGATGGAAAGAAAGGTGAGAGTAAAAATAAAAATTAGGCCTATGAGGGTGGAAGGATTAGTTAAAAACAGAATGCACTGCCCCTTCTTCCTGAAAAGAGGAATGGAGCACCAGTTCCAAAGAGCATCTCTCTTATCATTTCCCCCAAATACCCAATTTTGCTTGTTTTTTTTTTATCATACTTTGGAAACCAAACTTCTGGACAGAGCATTAGAAGCCACCTCTGGGTGACAGTGTGTAATGGAGAAGAGGGCAGGTAAGAAGGAGATGAGCTGAGACTTGTGGAAATGCACAATGAGAGTCCTAGGGCAGCTGATAGTAGGAAGAGGACAGCTGGGAGAAAACATGCCAAGCTGAACACAGCTCTAGAGCAAGATTCCCACAGCCAAACAAGCTCATCCAAAAAGGTTAGCCGACCTATCCACTGGGCAAGCTCTCAACTCTCAACCCAATTGCACGTAGATGACATGGTGACTACTCTACTGGGAATGCTAGCCATGGAGAGGACTTCTGTCACCCATTGGCACTCACAGGTCTGTGACAAGTGCTATCTTCATAGAAAGACTACAGTTTACAATTGAGCTGTCTTGGGAGCCTGATATGTGAAACAGTAACAAAGACGTCCACTGAAGTTATCTTTATAAGCCTCCAGAAGAGATGGCTCTGGGAAGCAGAAAGGTGCAGGTGGCCTGAGACTTGACTCGTGGCAATAAAGTATACAGGAGGAGGGAGTCCCAGCTATGGGAGTTTGGAACAGACTTTGACAATTAAAGATACTTTGGAGTTCAACTTGGATCAATTAAGAATAACTTTGGAGTTTGATATTCCCTGGCATGTACAAATCTGAATGCTCTGCGTGCTTCCTCCAACTCCCAGTGTTCTCGGGACACACCACCTCAGCTAGAATATCAGCCACTCAAGAAACACAAACTAGCCTTTCCTTGGGGGCGGGGTAGGAGAAGCTGACCAACCCATGGAATGCAAAATGAAATATGCCCAACAGGGATGCTAGGAACACAAAGCAGAGACACTACTAAGTGAAGTCACTTCTGGCAGTTACCTAACATTTCTCTGGAAAAGACTCAGCACCAGAAAAAAAAATCAAGGGGGAAAGACAAAAGCTACACATTCCTTCTCCCAACTCCACATCAACTAAAAACACTCAGTCCAGCAAGGGCATAGAAATAAATCACTCAGATACTTCACCTTTATTGTTAGCTTTGCCATTTGTTATACTCTTAAAAATAATGTTACTTCATCTTGCTATTTTTAAATATTTGTTGTGCTAGTTTCATTCCCTTTCATGCATCAAGTTAATCTTTCTACATTTTTTTACATTTTTTCATTGTACAGCAGTCTTTTTTCTCTCTTATTTTTCACCTCTTTCTCCATTCCCCCTTTTATTTGCCCTTTCTTCTTTTTGCTAAGCCTTTAGAAGTATTTTATTAGGCATGAGGGAGCCAGAAGAGTCCACAGCCTTCTGTGTACAGTGCACCAAAAAAGAGTGAGCTTCCAGCAGCGCTTTCGCTTCTTAGCATAAAGGTGACATCTCCACCTTCTTTCTGAAGGAGAACAGCTAGGAGCACACAGGGCATAAGATCAGTGGAGCAGCTGGGACAGAAGTCTTCCCAATGCTATTTACAGCAGGGATCTGGGAAACTCCACAGCCTTCTGTGCATAGCATGCCAGCAGAGAGTGATCTCCCAGCAGTGCTTTTATTTCTGAGCTCAGAGGAGTAAGAACACAGGCTTACAGGCCCACAGGAGAAACAAACTCCAGCCAGAGACAACAATACCAACTAGCACCAGAGATAACCAGATGGCAGGAGACAAGCGCGAGTACCCTACCAACAGAAACCAAGAACTCAGTTCTGCCACCACAGCAAGTCCCAGATACGCCAACACACCAGAAAAGCAAGAGTTGGATTTAAAATTGTATCTCATGATGCTGATAGAGGGCTTCAAGAAACTCCTTTAAAGAAATACAGGAGAACATCGGTCAACAGGTAAAACCCCTTAAAGAGGAAACACAAAAATCCCTTCAAGAAATACAGGAGATCATGGGTCAATAGGCAGAAGCCCTTAAAGAAGAAACACAAAAATCCCTTACAGAATTACAGGGGGTGAATGGGGGAACAGGGGGAGGGAAAGGGGCATGTGGGACCTTTGGGGGATGGGGAACCAGAAAAAGGGAAATGAAATGTAAATATAGAATATATCCAATAAATAATCTAAAAAAAAGAATTACAGGAAAATAGAAACAATCAAGTGAAGGAACTAAACAAAACCATCTAGGATCTAAAAGTGGAAGTAGAAACAATAGAGAAATCACAAAGTGAGACATCTTGAGATAGAAAATCTTGGAAAGAATTCAGGAGTCATAGATGCAAGCATCAACAACAGAATACAAGAGATAGAAGAAAGAACCTTAGGTGCTGAAGATGCCAGAGAAAACATTGACTCAACAGTCAAAGAAAATGCAAAATGCATAAAGCTGGCAACCCACAACATCCAGGAACTCCAGGACACAATGGGAAGACCAAACCTAAGGATTATAGGTATAGACTAGAGTGAAGATTTCCAACTTAAAGAACCAGTAAATATCTTCAACAAATTACAGAAGAAAACTTCCCTAACCTAGAGAAAGAGATGCCCATGAACATACAAGAAGCTTTAGAACTCCGAACAGACTGGACCAGAACAGAAACTCCTCCCGGCACATAATAATCAAAACACCAAATGCACTAAACAAAGAAAGAATATTCAGAATGGCTAAGATTAAAAACTCAGGAGACATCAGGTGTTGGCGAGGATGTGGAGAAAGAGGAACACTCCTCCACTGCTGGTGGGACTGCAAGCTGTTACAACCACTCTGGAAATCAGTCTGGTGGTTTCTCAGAAAACTGGACATGATACTTCCGGAGGACCCAGCCATACCCCTCCTGGGCATATATCCAGAAGATTCCCCAGCATGCAATAAGGATACATGCTCCACTATGTTCATAGCAGCCTTATTTATAATAGCCAGAAGCTGGAAAGAACCCAGATGTCCTTCAACAGAGGAATGGATACAAAAAATGTGGTATATATACACAATGGAGTACTATTCAGCCATTAGAAACAATGAATTCATGAAATTCTTAGAGAAATGGATGGAGCTGGAGAGCATCATACTAAGTGAGGTAACCCAATCTTAAAAGAATACCCATGGTATGCACTCACTGATAAGTGGATATTAGCCTAGAATATTGGGACACCAAAGACACAATCCACATATCAAATGATGTCCGACAAGAAGGAAGGAATAGACACTGGTGCTGGAAAGGATCAAAGCATCAGTGTAGGGGAATACCAGAACAGGGAAGTGGGAAGGGGTGGATGGGAGAACAGGGGGAGGGAAAGGGGCATGTGGGACCTTAGGGGGCGGGAACCAGAAAAAGGGAAATGAAATGTAAATATAGAATATATCCAATAAAAAAAATTTAAAAAGCAATAAGGAAAAAAGGGCAAGTAACTTATAAAGGCAGACCTACCAGAAATATATCAGACTTTTCACCAGAGATGATAAAAGCTAGAAGATCCTGGCCAGATGTCATACAGTCCCTAAGAGAACACAAATGCCAGCCCAGGCTACTATACCCAGCAAAACTCTCAATCATCATAGATGGAGAAACTAAGATATTCCATGATAAAACCAAATTTACACAATATCTGTCCACAAATCCAGCCCTACAAAGGATAATAGATGGAAAATGCCAACACAAGGAGGGAAAGTACACCCTAGAAAATGCAAGAAAGGAATTTTTTCCAACAAACCCAAAAGAAGATACCCACACAAACATAAAAATAACATCAAAAATAATAGGAAGCAACAATCACTATTCCTTAATATCTCTTAGCCGGGTGGTGGTGGCGCACGCCTGTAATCCCAGCACTCTGGGAGGCAGAGGCAGGCGGATTTCTGAGTTCCAGGCCAGCACAGAGTCTACAGAGTGAGTTCCAGGACAGCCAGGGCTACACAGAGAAACCCTGTCTCAAAAAAACCAAATTAAAAAAAATAAAATCTCTTAACAACAATGGACTCAACTCCCCAATAAAAAGACATAGACTAACAGATATATTTCTCATGTAAATCTTCAGTTTTACCAGAAAATGTTTGTAATTCCCTTTTTAATTAATTCAGTAGTGGTTTTATGTCTACCATTTTATCTGCATTACTTTTCATGATAATCTTCAATTTTAATGTCTTTCTATGTATTCCCTCTATTTTATCAGAAATGTTTTCAATGTAAATCTTTGATTTTATCACAAATGTTTTTAATTCCACCTTCAATTAATTTAGAGTTTTATATCTACCATTTTATATGTAAAATTTTCCATGAAATAATCAATTTTAACATGTTTGTCTATATATTTCTTGAATTTTATCAGAAATATTTTCAATGTAAATCTTCTATTTTACCTGAAAATGTTTATAATCCCACTTTCAATCAACTTAGAATTATTTTTATGCCAACCATTTTACTTGTATAATTTTTCATGATAGTGTTCAATCTTAACATGTTTTTCTACATATTTCTTCAATTTTATCAGAAATATTTTCCATGTAAATCTTCAAGTTTACCAGAAAATGTGTATAATTCTACTTTCAAACAACTTAGGAGTACTTTTATGCCTACCATTATTATATCTATATAAAACTTTCCATGATAATCTTCAATTCTAACATGTTTTTCTACTTTTTTCTACAATTTTATCAGAAATATTTTCCATGTAAATCTTCAATTCTATCATAAAATGTTTCTATTTCATATTTCAATTAATTTAGCAATGTTTTACATGTCTACCACTTTACTCTTTAGTTTATACATATATCCCTGTTGGTCATATTTAGTTTTGCATTCCATGGGTTGGGCAGGTTCTCCCACTCTCCAGAGAGTCTAGTTTGTGTGTTTCTTGGGTGGCTGATAGTCTCACTGAGGTGGTGTGTCCCGAGAACACTGGAAGCTAGAAGAAGCAAGCAGAGCATTCAGATTTGTACCCGCCAGGGAATATCAAACTCCAAAGTTATTGTATGTACATAAGCGCATGTAGTGGATATAACTGTGAAGGCTAGTGATGTCAGGTGTCTTCCTCAATCATATTCTCTGTTATTTTTAAAAAGTCTCTCACTGAACAAACATCTCACCAATTCATCTAGACTGGCTGGCCTGAGCCCCGGAGACCTTCCTGTCTCTGCCTCCCCAGCACTTTGATTATATACATGTACTACTGCAACTTTTGTTAATATCATATCTTAATTAAATCTTTCAAAAGTTCATGCATGAGTACAATGGATTTTGGTCATATTCACTCCCTACTCCTTGCCCTAACTCCTCCTAGATCCACTCTCTACTCAAGATACCCCTCACAATTTCATATCCTCTTATTTTGTAACCCATCAAGTCTAACATGTGCAGCCCACATAGGCATGTGAGTAAGCCATTCAGTAGATTGTTCACCTACCAAGGTCTACATCCCTCAAGAATATTGAGTTTCCCTTGCCTAGCATCCATCAACTATCAACAGTTCCCCAGCTAGGAGAGAGAAGGTATGAGCTCCTAGCCTCTCCATGCTAAAATTATCTACTGGCTTGATCTCATGCGGGTCTTGGGTAAGCAACCATAGATCCTGTAAGTTTATGAGTACAGCATCTGGTACACCCTGAATTCTCCTTTTCCTCCCCAACCTCTGGCTCCAATGATCTGAGTCCTGAAGCCTGGTTTGTGGCTGAACACTCCACAGACACTTTTTCTCTACACCTTGATTATTAAGAGTTTCTTTGTTAACCACCATCTGCTGCACAAAGAAAATTTTCTGGTCAGAATTATTGTTGAGCCTACACCCTGAACAATCTAGATCCTATAAAGTCTTGACCTGAGACTATGTTTTCAAATGAACTCCCTGCTCTTTCTTCTAGAAGTTTCCCCAGGGACTAAACCACCAACCAAAGAGTACACGTGGAAGGACCCATGGCTCCAGCTGC
Organism: Apodemus agrarius; assembly: GCA_964023405.1. Lineage (NCBI taxonomy): Eukaryota > Metazoa > Chordata > Mammalia > Rodentia > Muridae > Apodemus > Apodemus agrarius. The sequence continues at coordinate 46,426,413 of OZ030007.1, read as the reverse complement.
ATATGAGCAAAGGATGGCCTTGTTGAACATCAAAGGGAGGAGAGTCCCTTGGTCCTGAGAAGGCTCAATGCCCCAGTATAGGGGAATGCCAGGACAGGGAAGAGGGAGTGAGTGGGTTGGTGAGCAGGGGGAGGGAGGATAAGTTAGGGGTCTTTCAGAGGAGAAACCAGGAAAGGGGATAACATTTGACATGTAAATAAAGAAAATATCTAATAACAAAAAAGCTCCCAGCACTTATGTTAAGGGCCTCACAATCATCTGAAACTATAGAGACTAGAAATCAGCTGCCCTCTTCCAGGTTTCATGGGCACCTGCACACACATGACATACATTTACTCATACATACAAATAAAAATAAAAACAAGCCCTTTTGGAAAAGTGGTTGAATCAACAGTAAATTCACCAGGAAAGAGTCTTTCAGAAGTCATCTACTTTTATCTTGCTGTTATTCTGCCCTCCTCTCATGCTTCTGTCCATACCTTGCCCATTTTCTACTTTAAATAGTTAATTAAATACTATATTAAATTTCTACCTTGACATTAGAAAAAACTTCAAGTGAAGAAAATGATTGCATACAGAAATTAATTGGATGCTATAATTCCTAAGGCTCATAGACTGAAACTTAAATTCATCAGTTATCCAGTTACCTTGACATTAAAAGAGGGACAATCATTCTCAAGTCAAACAGCCACAAATAAAACAAAACCTAACGCATTTTGAAACAAAAAGCTTAGAGTCATGTGACTAGGTAAACATGATAGAGGACAATTCTGGGTAGTTTAGATATGTAGAAAAAATTTTCAAAATGAAATTAAAATAAAAACAGTGAACATCTTCCCCAAATTGAAAAATAAAGATATTTTCAGAAGGGGCCATCATAAAAACAGATCATGAGGTCTTCTTATGTTTTTGCCCTGGCAGATTAAGAATTTACTGAATTTAAGATTGATGGCTTTGTAAACCAACACAGATTGAATCCATCTCAATGAACTGTTCAGGATAGAGAGCTATCTCCCAGGCCTTCTGGAAAATAATGGTGCTCAAGTGCAGCACTAATTCAATACGAATTTTCAAGCATCAGTATCAACTACTTAACATGGTACTAGCAGAATAGCTATTATGGTTGACTCTACTCCCATTACTCAGAACCATTGCTTTGCTATTAAGCTATGGCTTGGGGGGATATTTAGATCTTTTCCCTCTAAGCATCCCTCATAATTTATTCCATCTGGAAGATTTGCATCAAGCATAATTTAAACTCTGCAGGCTCTATTTTCTCCTGGTGCAGAAACATAACTCCCATTAGCACTAATGAAAGCTATCTGTACATCTCAAGCAGAGCACCTCTCACAAATGTTTAAGAAGCAAAGTGTTTTGTGTCCTGAGAGAACAGTATTATATCTGCATATAATTTAACAAGGTTAAAATGCAAAGAATGGATTGTTTGCCAAATGATTGTTTTCCGAGTAAACAGAAAATGTTTTTTAAAAAAATCCATTTTTCCTTTTTTTCATTTTTTCTAAATATAAATAAATAAACAAAAATAGTAGCAGCAAGCTGCCAAAGCCTTTTACATACTCAATTCACTAGAAGAGCAGGGGTCCCATCTCCAAACACAAACAAAAGCCAGAAATTACATTTGTCATAAGAGGAAGTTTAGCCCCTCTGGTTGTGAGTCTTATCTTTTTTTCCTATTTTTTAAAGAACTTTGAAGAGGTAGGCCTCTTTTTCAAAGGTTTGTTTTATCCCTTGCATTTATGTATATGTGTTTGTGTGTACGTTATGTGTGTGCAGGTAGACACAGAGGCCAGAAGAAGGTGTCAGATTCCCTGGAGCTAAAGTTACAGACAGTCATAAGCCATCTAACAGGAGAGCTGGGAGCACAACCCATTTCCCATGCCAGAACAAGACACTTTTAACCGTTGAGCCATCTCTCCTGACCCATTCTTGCCTTTCTTGACCTGGCATAGGTTTTTGCTTTAGGAGGACACAGTTTTATCTACAGAATATTTCTTTTGCCTGAAGTTTGCCAAGTCTTTCATGAGTCCCAAACTACCTTTAGATGGATTATAGCATCCATCGAAAGGTTCTGACTTGGATTGTTTGGAAGTCGGTGGCTAAAAGTCAGTTCTTTCCCAACTCATCTCTATTCAGCAGCCCTTGCAGATTGCTTTTCAGCATCTCACACTGCTGAACTCCCCTACACACCGTCTTCAGGCCAAGCTGATTACAACCCGTAGTAGTTTCTTGTAAGAGCATCATGTTGGACTTCCCATGCACATATTCCTGGCTGGCGTATAAGATCATTTGGCACGTCAAAGGCTCTGGATTATTGCAGGAGTAAATCTGTTAAATCTCATGCTCCCCCTTAAGGAAAACAAAGCAGATAGTTAATGCTTCCTGAAAATATAAAAATAGTCCACAGGAAGATAAAAGGATTTCTTCATGTTTTTAGAATCAAATGTCTATTCCAAAACCTGGGAGTGTCACCACGTTTTAGTGTGGAAGAAAGGTTGGTTATCACAGCATTAGCACTGAGACTGTGTACTACACAGAACTCCGATATAAAGAAGCATCACTGTTAAACACTATTAGCATATTCAGTTACAAAGACAAATGCAAACACAGATTCCCAGTGTTTGAATCCTATGCAATAGCAATATTTGTCTTTGTGAGGGATGAGCAAATAGAGGCTGAGACACGGAGGAAGAGCTAACAAGCACACTGCAGAATGTGAGAGTAGATGCTTACCGTAGCTTAGGAAGTCTGTTTATCATCAAAAATAGCTAGTTAATTTCTCCTTATTGTTTTTTTTTCTTTACAACATGTAGCTGTTATGTGCTCGTGGTCTTGCCAAATGGAGTTTGTCTAGAAGCATATGTTTAATAAAATGTTTACGAGCAAACAAGCACATGTACAACATTAAAGCAATATCTTTCTTTCTTTTGAAACTAGCAAATGTGAAGCACTTGAGAATTTGAGTATTTGTCTATTTTAACTCTCTACATTATATCCGAGCACTCGCGCTGAGTACATTTGAGCAAAGGGAAATAAGAAAGCATTATGTGCATCAAGAGCGAGGTGACAGATAGGCAGAAGTCACTAGGTTTGTTTGTCTACATCACTTTTCCAGTTTTATTTCCCTTATGTTTGATTTCATACATTTTCAGGTTGCTAGACACTCAACATATGCTGAGTCTAATTAGTTTTCAATGCACTGACCCTACCGTGCTCAGAAGGCACATACAGCCCCATCCCCAATGTTATGATAGATTCTTGGATATATCCATCTACCTCCATCTTACATTCCATTTTTATATTCAAAATTAGTGTACAAACATTTCATTTTTTATTGTTGTAAACCACAACAAACTCACCATGCAATTAGAGATTGTACAAATAAATTTCAAATATATATACATTTGAATTTATATATATCAATATATATATATATGTATATACATATACATATTCCTGGAGAAACAGCAGTAAGATTGTGTTAAACTTATGTTTGCACGGAAATGAAATAACTCTTAACCCATATGCTACAGGCATGAAAAATAGAGGTGGTCTAGGAATTAGAAATATGAATTAGTATTTCCATAAGTTCTTTGCTATAATCTGATGCTTAACAACTGATGTCAGAATTTTAGAATATTCTTTGTTGTCATTTTATTTCCCCTGAGAAAACTTCAGGCATCTACACACTGTATTTGGATCATATGCTCCCCCAGTTTACCCCAGAGCCCTCGGTGCATCTCCTTCCCAACTCCAAATGCTTTTTGTTTTAATAACCCACTGTACAATTAGTGCTGCCCCTTGAGTCATGAATATAAAGTCATCATTGGGACATACACAATTAACTAGTGGCTGCTTGTTCCCAAGACCATCTCTCACCAATAGCCACAAACTGCCAATAGTTCCTCAGCTAGAGATGGGCCATAGTCACTTAACCTTCAAGAATTAAATTCCATAATTTCTGATGTCTTTTAGTTGCAAAAATGTAGCTGAATTTTGATTATTTTTATGTGAAATTTTATCATGTAGAATCAGTTTTCCAGAGTCTAAGCAAGGCTCAGCCTGATGGCACAGAACTCTAATGTCAGCTACTCAGATAACTGGAGCAGAATGATCATGAGTTCAAAGTCAGCCTGGGCAACTTGGTAAGACCCTGTCACAATATTAACAAAAGGCTACTTGATCCTTTCTAATCTCCATCCAGCATCCCTCTCTACTTTCACGTTTACCTATGTTCTACCATCCTCCTGACCCTTAAACTGCCTCCCCACTGTAGAAAAAAAAGAGGATTAGAGTTTGAGGGAAGACAAAGACATGGAAGCAGAGTGAAGAAGGTTACAAAAGGGGGACTCAAAAAGCTATATAGAAACCAGCTATTTAGACAATTTAAATATTTTACAGGTTTTTCTTACTCTTGATATCATATAATTACATTTCCCCTTCCCTTTCCTCCCTCCAAACCCTCCCATATAATCCTCCAGGCTCTTTAATATTCATGAACTTTTTTCATCATTATTGCAAGCATATATGAACATGTACGTATATATGTATACTCCTAAATATAACTTACTCAGCCTGTATAATGTTACTTGTACGTCTGCACTGCTAGGTATTCTGATCCCAGCAGTAGCAATATTGTAAACAAAAATCCCAATGACAGGAATTAAAAATCCCCCTAGGAGTTTTTGGGCAGGGAGCTCCTAGACCTCCTATTCTCCCCACCCCCTTCCCCAAACAATACAGATTCTTGCCTTTCCACCTGATTACATATCAGAACTACATGATAAAACCCTATTGCTAAACACACCACAAATCTTAACCGTAAGATACAGAGAAAGCAAGATGGAACTGAACTGGAAACGTCCTCTCTGATGGCTGGCTTTCAACATGATAGAAAGTTCTGTACAGACTGCTGGAATGAAAAAAGACATCAATGAATGTTTCTAGCTGTGATCTCTATGAACCACAGCACCAACATGCCAGGTCATATGTGCATGCCTGTGCAATGGTGGCATGATCATTATTGATGTAACTAACCACCCTGTGCTTGGACTGAGGCTTGGTCCATAGACAAGAACCTTTTTGTAGTACTATCACTTAATAAAAGCCACGTGACTGGAAGGTCATAGACTCTAGGAGATAAACTAGTGCTTATATTTAGCTAAATAAATATAATGACCCTCTGCCTTCTAAATATCTATAGTTATACCCACAGACAGAGGCTACTTTTAACCATGGTTAAAGAGCACCTCTTTCCAGTGAAAAGTGCTGAATATAGACTCACGACTGTTCAAAATGCTGAGAGTAAAAGCTCAATCCTAAACACATCATATAAACTATACCATTAAAGGCTCAGGAACATTGTCAAAAAGGAAACAGAAGATTGTAACAGAAAGCAGTTAGATAGAAGGCTGTAAAACCCCATATTATAGACAATGAAGTCATTATAATCATAAACTCATAGCAACTGTGGTCACTTGCACTGAATCTACACAAGGCAGGCCATGTCAAGAACAAGAGTCATTCATGAATGAGAGGCTCATTGGATCCTCGTACTACTGTGTCATTAACTACTGGTGGAATCTAGAAGATGGGTAACCCACTGGTAAGCACATCAAACACCAGTGGATAGATCCAATACTGTAGTCACACAGGTTATTAATGCAGAGAGACACAAACAAACAAAAACCTTAAATGTGGCAAAGAGATTAGTAGAAAAGGATGTAGGATAGAAAAAGAAGAGAGAGTTAAGAGACAAAAGAGATGAGGGCAAATATTAAAACACATTAATGATTTTGAAAAGAACATGTGTTAAAATTCAGTAGTAGAGCATATCAGGTGCAAATCCATAGATTCACTCCTCGGTACATCTATAGAGAGAAATGTAAATAAAAGTAGTAGTCAAACCCAAAGACACAAAGCTAAAAGAACCATGACACTGCTCAGATACCTTCTCCTTCATCTCCCATTTTATCTTCAACTTTCTTGCCACTTCCTCTGGTATCTCTGTGTGATATTGTTACATATTCTTTGGATTTTTTTGTCTTATATTTATTCTGGCTTCCCAACTTATATGCTCCCCAAACAATGGAACATCCAAAGAATGTAATATCTTTTGCACATTAGGTAAGTGAGTAATAGCTTAGAATATTAGGTAGCTTTAGATGAGTGCTGATCACTACAAAGATGAAAACATGATTAGACTGGTTGAGATTTTCAACCCTATACCATAGCATCTGTTAGGGTTTCTATTGCTGTGACAAAATGCCATGACCAAAAAGCAAGTTGAGAATGAAAGTGTTGTTTATTTGGCTAATAATTCCAGATCATAATCCATCATTGAAGGAAGTCAAGACAGGAACACAAGTCAGGCTGGAACCTGGAGGCAGGACCTGGTGCAGAGGCCCTGGAAGGTTCTGCTTCCTGGCTTGCTCAGGGCTTGCTCACCCTGCTTTCTATTAGAGCCCAGGACTACCAACCCAGGAATGGCACCACTCACAGTGGGCTGGGTCCTCCCCAACTGATCTCTAAACCTAATCCTATGGAAACATTTCCTCAACTGAGGCTCCTTTCTCTCTGATGACTATAGCTTGCGTCAAGTTGACACACAAAACCAGCCAGTATGATCACCAGTGGCTAATGATTTAATAAATGATACAAATGAAATAAAGTACTCATCAAAGCCCAAAATGATTAGATTCACAGAGTTTCTAGATCACTAAACCAATGGATGCTACTGGAAGAATGATGCCTGTAGAAGTAATAGACAGACTTCGCATTGCTGACCTCACGCCATTTACCCTATCATCTGACTCTTTAATCAGTATCCTTTGTAATATCTTTATAACAACTCATTGAGCACATATAATTGTTTCTGTGTATTCTATGAGCCACTCTGTAAAATTAAGCATACCCAATGAGGAGACTGTGGAAACATAAATTTATAACCTGACACAGCATAGAACCTGAAGGGAACAATGGGCTCCTGAATGAGATGATTTTTCTGGGGAGCCTTTAAGCTGGGGAGCCTGGTGCTATTTTATTCTGAGGAGTCTGAAGTGTCAAGATTAATTTGAAAAAGAGCATACTCCATTGGTATTCACTAGAGAACTGTTTGAAGTATAGGAAAATTGCCCCACAAATGAAAAAAAAAAAAAACTTTGGTTTTTGTCCTTTGGGAGACTGATTTTTTTCCCCAATATCTCTTACATTTTTCCAAGAAACCTTGGAAACTATAAAGACCACCATTTTATTTATTTTTATTTTTTATTTTATTAGATATTTGCTTTATTTACATTTCAAATGGTCTCCTCTTTCCTCATTACCCTTTCAAACACTCCCTATTGCATTCCCCCTGCGCCTGCTTACCAGCCTCCCCCTCCTACTTTCCTGACCTGGTATTACCCTACACTGGGGCTTCGAGCCTTCACAGGACCAGTGTCCTCTCCACTCATTGATAAGGCCACCATTTTAAAACCTGTGAAACAAAACATCTTCACAGATTTGTTTAGATTTATTTTATTCTAAGCATATTTGCTTTGGGAATGATGATCAAAAAATAGTTAACATACACAATACAGGCAGCAACCAGTTGGAATAATGCAGCTGAAATCAAGCAATCAACTCCATCTACCAGGTAAAAACCAAACCAGCTAGAAAAGAAATATGTATGACACTTCAGGGTCCTTTGCAGAATGTTGAAGTTGTGCTGTCAAAATTAATAGAGTACAATAAGCTCCCTATGGAGATTTATTGACTTGAAAAAGAAAGATAGAACCTGTCTGAAACTAATCTATTATGGCCCAGATTCAGATAATATAAAATAACATTATTAGCAATGGTATAGCATAAAATCATTCACCTTCATTGTAAAACAAATCATCATAGGGCATATTGGACACAATTACATCTATCATACAGATTCTTTAGTGGCTACCTAACAGCCCCAGTTCCTTAGGAAGAAATAGGAATACTAACACTATGTCATTTCAGCCAGACTTTAGCTAGCTTAATTGACAAAATCTCTACCTACAATGAACAGGACCTGGGCTACATTGAAAAGGGTGACATTATCATCATAGAATCACAATGGAAGTGTCTGTTGTTAATTCTCAAAAAAGTTTATCTTCTTTACAACTTAGTTCTTTATTATTATTATTATTATTATTATTATTATTATTTAATCTTTTTTACTATGTGACCCCTCAAGAAAGAATGGGTATTCATAAAGATTTCAAGATGGTTACTTCCTGGTGAAAATGAAACATGGCCACAGAGTACTCAGGCATTTGATTATGCTAGAAATGTCTCTGAGAGTATTCCATGATGTGTTCAACAACTGAAGAAGCAGAATGCATAGATTGCTCTCCCCACTGTATATGAATGTCTTTCAATCCATGAAAGGCCTGAGCAGAAGAGGCTAAGTAAATAACAGGCTACGAGAGACAGAATTCTTCTCTGTCTGGCGATCTTCAAGTAAGGATGTTAGGCTCTTACCTCCAGACTTCAATTTGGATTAGAACATAACAACAACACTGACATCCGTTAGTCTAGATTTCTTAGTCTCAATTATGTGAGGCAGCTTCTATAACAAATATATAAGGTAATGTGTACATATTAACCCATTATCAATGACTAGTAACATTATTTGTGTAACATTACCAGATGTGTATAATGTGTATTTCCTATTGGTCCTATTTCTCTGGACCATCCTTATAGATCGATCTACCATGGCCATTTTGAGTCGAATTATAGAGTGTTTCTCTTAAACTACTACCAGGAATTCTGCAAAAGAAACCTCTGTCCTTTTCGTTCACTGAATGAAGCATAAAGGATGTTTGTGTTGAGATAATAAATAAAAATGCTTGGTAAGCTAAAAGTCCTCTGTAAACCATTATTAATCATGTCATGTCTATAATAGGTATTTATTTGTTTCTAAAACATTCTATGGAGGAATAAAAGAACTGTTCTAAAGGAGAAATGTGACTAGAAATTAGACTTTGCTTTACTGACATCATAAAGATAGTAAATTATCTCCATAAAATCTACTAAAATTTATGTCATTACATTGATTAATTAACTGAAGAATAATTAAATCTCCATTCTGTTTTTATGACATATAAGCAAGACCAGCTCTGCAGGACTTGAAAGAGATAAGCCAGAAGCTAAGAAATTTAATACTTTTCACTAAACTTCTTTTAGAATCTTCCCTAGAAAATTGCTCAATCTCAAAATTTGGTTTATTTGAAGTCAAGAAAACTCTATAAACAGAACACCAGGATATGAATACCAGATTATCAGTAATAATCATGATAGTTGTTAAATGTTCTCACAAAAGCTCTGTGATTTTCTTTCACTCAAGAAGTAAAACCTGAAGAAGCTGAAGGGGTTTGCAACCCAATAGGAACAACAACAATATCAACCAACCAGACATCCCCCACCACCACCAGAGCACCCAGGGACTAAACCAACCAAAGAGTACACAGAGAACAAACCATGCATGGCTCCAGCTGCACATATAGGAAAGGGTGGCCTTGTTGGACATCAATAGGAGGAGAGGCCCTTGGTCCTGTGAAGGCTTGATTCCACAGTGGAGGGGAATGCCAGGGCATTTAGGTGGGAGTGGGTGGGTGGGTGGGAGGGGGAACACCCTCATAGAAGCAGGGAGAGGGGAGTGGGGTAGGGGGCTTCTGGAGGGGAAACTGGGAAAGGAGATAACATTGGATGTTATGTAAATACATAAAATATAATTTAAAAAAAGTAAAACCTGAAATGACAAGATGGCTCAGTGAGTGAAGGGCCAAGGTTCATCCCCTAGTACCCCAAGAAGAAGGCAAAAACAGTTCCCCAAAGTATCCTCTGATGTACACATGAGCACTGTGGTCCATTCCATACACCCCTTACATAAGCACACACACACACACACACACACACACACACACACTAATAGTTTTTTAAGTAAGTAGAATCTAATTTACTTCCTGTAAAATTGTAGTTAGATAAACACGGCGGAAGTAACAGTATGCTACTTTATTTTTTCCTTTTTATACTCTCTTCCCCTGACTTTACCCTAGAGAAACATTATCATTCTACAATTACCTCAAATCACTGCAACCACACACCAACATCGTCTTTACAAACACATAATCTACAGACATTTGCTGTGATAACTTCTGCCTGTTGGGTTGTTATTCCCTTAAGAATGTCTGTATTTTATGTTCCTACGAACTATAAAATCAACCAGGCTTATCTTGTATACTTTCCTCTTGTTTTAGCAAAACAGAAGCCATCTTTCCTAATAAACCACCCCCCACCAAAGGACTAGGCTCTCTGTTTGCCAAACACAAGAAATCTCCAATATACATTAAAAGGGGGGGGGCTACTGCTGTCTTCTGTCTACAGTTCTATCTACAGTTACAGGGCACAAGTATGTGAACAGTCCACAATGAAACATTTGAAGCTAGAATCCACCGATAGATTTTGTCAGTGACTCAAAAAAGAAAAAAATCTATTAGATTTATTAGATTCATCAGGGTTTCTAAATTCTAACATTCTACTTCATGATTTATCATATTATGATGTTGCCAATGATTTTATTTCCCAGTACTTAAACAAAGGACCTGTACAAAAAAAAAATCTACAAGAATTCATGTATTGAACCAAAGAGCTTTGCTGGCATGAAAGAACCATTTCTGGCTTTTCTGATTCAACATTCTTTATAGTTTTAAATTACGAAGAGAATACAGTAAGTCTTCTTATTTTATATTCTTACATTATAAAATTATCCTGGAGCACCTTATGACTTATAGTGCCAGAAAATTAAGAAGTGCTTTTAAAAACTGGAGGTATGTCAAAGAGGCACAAGAGCCAACAAAAAAGAGGTTTTGATACAGAAAATAGAAGCAATTTGGGAAGGAAAATAATTCATTGTATCATACCCCCAGTATATCATATCTATCATACTAATATAAATAAAAGATGGAAAAAGATAAAATTCTCATTCTGAAGAATTTCAAATGAATTATGCAAACATCCCAATGCTTAAGGAGACGAAGCACAGCAGTTCGTTCTGAGAATGGCCTGTGCAGACTTTCTTTATTCTAATAGGTGCGATATGAAAAGGTGAAAGTTGGGAGACCAGAATAATTTTAGAGTTGGGAAAGCTAAGATAAACAGGCATAGCAGCCAATATAGTGAAGGCCTGAAGAACTGCCTCCATAAAGAAGAAACTGTGATATAAAATCATGAGATCCTGAAATAGAGGAAGAACACTAAAAGGTAATAAAATCTAAGTTAATCATAGGTTTCAATTAATAATCATTTATGATAAGGGAAATCAGACATGGTATATAGGAGAACTTTATACTAGTTTCAAACTTTTTCTTTAAGTAACTTTTCTAATATTAAAAAAAATTATTCTAGTATCAAAATGTGTGCAGCCAAGCCTGAGAACCCAGGTTATGTCCAGATAACTAACAGTGTGGAAGGAAAAACTGACACTCAAAACAAGTTCTCTGACCTCCATAACCATGTCCTGGTATGCATATGTGAAAACGTATGCACACCACAAAATAAAAGTGAGGATTTGTAAAGGTTGTTTCCATTTCTTTTCTCTTTTTAGGAACAAATCTAGAGGGAAAAGCAAAAACATTTATTTAATTCACTTGATTTCAAATGGCCATCCAGTAAAGAGAGACTGGAATAGACAGAGGAGCTATGACGGCAAAAATCCTCCACAATGTTCCTGTGTATGTCTTGTCTTCTCCTCCCCTCTCTCTGTCCCAGTTTGTACAGCTTGTTGAGAGTTACTTGACATAATTAGAAGCATATGCTACACATCCCCAGCTATTAAATACAGTTGCCACTCTGAGACAAAAAAGATTAAGATGTCTCCTTTTGATTTAAGCCTTCTCTGTGAATCACCAGTTTTAGGATAGCAGGCAGCAGCACAGAATGAAGGCAGATTCTAGAAGCAAAAGAAATGAAAGATTACAGGACCACTGGCATGAGCTGAGCTTGTCTTCATCTCTGAGGCTGCATGGAAGTTAAATGGTTCTCATCACCTTCCACAAAGAACTCCATCACTCCCCACCAGACAATGTGAGGGAAAGCCAAGTCATCACTCTAAATCCTATTTCATGAGAACAACTCTCCACCTCAGAGTATTCATAAACTGTCTTCAAGAAATAGTAGCAAACATGTTTCATCTAGATGCTAAGATGACATGAAGGTGCTTTATCTTTGATCAAGTGTAACTACACCAAATCAGTTGGGCTTGGCCCCTATACATCAGCTGAAGGGAAACATACCACATTGTCACAAAAACTTATACGATGGCAATGTGATTATTGAATCTCAAAATAACCACCACCACAACCAGGTGGCCCAACAAAGATAACTTAGGCTTGGGCCGTAAGGTAGATCACACCTTGGCAGAATTGTAGTTGGATCGCAAAGAATTATTGTAATAGTTTAGGAAATCATCTGTGCAATTTTCTGTGGTAATGAGATGAACTCTAAGTCTAAAATATAGGCATGCACCCCACCACCAAACTACATCACCAGTCCTACACTTCCAGTCCTATATTAGTATAGTATTTTTATTAAGTCTGAGATAATTTCATACATTCATACCATGTGATTTGATCATATTCACTCCTCACTCCTCCTCCTAACTTCTCCTGCACCATCCACTTATCAATCTCTTCCCAAATTAATATCCTCTTTTTCACATGACCAGAGTCTAATTTTTGTTGACTATATATGGTCGTGGGTGTGGGACTACCCATGAGAGAGTGGTTGATCTACCAGGAGCCATAGTCTTAAAGAAAACTGTCTCACCCTTCTCAAAAACTAGAAACTCTCAATAGCTGCAGTGCTTGCTGGAATGTACGATCTTTTGCAACCGCAGATGATGGTGAGAGTTGTGTGCCTGTCAAATCCAGAAGACAATGTTTCACTACAGTCTTCCTCAACTTCTCACTCTTATAATCTTTCTGTCCCCTCTTCAGCAACGAGCCCTGAGCCTTTAGGAGACCTATTGTGCTGCATATGTCTTATTTGTGACCCTACACTCCCCAAGTACTTCTCTGCACTCAGAGCAATCGTGAATACCTATGTCCAACTACCATGCCATCCTCTGCCCAAAGAAATGTCTAAGGCCTGAGAGTTCCACTAATCTGTTGGCACAATTACACAATTTTACAAGAATTTTGATTTTACAAGATGTCTACTTAGCAAGGTAATAGTAGTAGGTACGCACCACTAATAACAGCTGCCCCCATAACATCCGTGCCACTATCACACCATAGACAGTTCTTGCCACTCAAGTCCTTACTGTTACACTTAGTGATTTGAAAGCAATTTCTTGAAGGCAAAGAACTGGTTAGTATGAGAATGAGTTTATGGCACAATAGTTCTAGATGAATAGGCAGGGAAAAGTGGGCTCTTTTTTATTTATTAATCATTTTATTTGTTTACATTTCAAATGATATCCCCCTACCTGGTTACTCCTCCACCAACCCCCCATCACATCCCCCCTCATACTCCTTCTCTTTACCTCTATGAGGGTGCTACTCCTCCACACATTCAATCACTCCTGCCTCACCCCTCTAGCATCCCCCTATGCTGGGGCATCAAGCCTCCCTCCTCTCCCACTGATGTCAGTTAAGGCCATCCTCTGCTACACATATTATCTGGAGTCCTGGCTCCCTCCGTGTATACTCTTTGGGTGGTGGATTAGTCCTTGGGATACTATATTGTTTCTCTTATGGGGTTGCAATCCCCTACAGTTCCTTCAGTCCTTCCATTAGCTCTCCAATTTGGGTTCACCGGCACAGACTGATGGTTGGCTGTAATTATCTGCATCTGTACTGGTCAGGTGCTGGTAGATCCTCTCAGGCAACAACCATACCAGGTTCCTCTCAGCAAGCACTTCTTGGCATCAGCAATAGTGTGGAGCTTTGGTGTCTGCAGATTGGGATGGATCCCTAGGTAGGGCAGTCTCTGGATGGCATATCCTTCAGTCTCTGTTTCATTTTTTTTGTCCCTGTCTTTCCTTTGGACAGGAACATTTCTGAGTTAAAAATTTTGAGGTGTGTGGGTGAGCCAATCCCTCAACTAGGGGCGATGCCTATCTACTGGAGGTGGTCTCTACAGGTTGTATCTCCCCTTTGTTGGGCATTTTGCCTAAAGTCAACACCATTGGCTCTGAGGAGCCTCTCTTTTCCCTGGCTTCCCTGGAGTCTGGGACTTTCTAGTGGCTATGCCAGTTCCCCATCCCTCTCTGGCACATGTTTCTATTCAATTTCCTGATCCTAGGTACTTCTCTCCTGTCCCTTCCAATACCTGTTCCTCCCCCTTTTTCTCTCTCCCTGATCCCTCCCTCTCTCTAGCTCTTGTGATTATTTTGTTTCCTTTTCTATGTAGGATTGAAGCATCTACATCTTGGTCTTCCTTCTTTTTAAGCTGCATATGGTTTATGGGTTGTATCTTGTGTACTCCAAGTTTGGGGGCTAAAATCCACTTATCAGTGAGTACATACCATGTGTGTTCTTTTGTGTCTGGATTATCTCACTCAGGATGATATTGTCTAGTGACATCCATTTGCCTGCAAATTTCACGAAGTCATTGTTTTTAATGGCTGAGTAGTGCTCCATTGTGTAAATGTACCACAATTTCTGTATCCTTTCTTCTGTTGGGCATCGGGGTTGTTTCCAGCTTCTGGCTATTATAAACAAGACTGCTGTAAACATAGTAAAACATGTGTCCTTGTTATATGTTGGAGCATCATTTGAGTATATGCCCAGAGGTGGTATAGCTAGGTCTTCAGGTAGAACTATTCGAATTTTTCTGAGGAACTACCAAATTGATTTCCAAAATGGTTTTACTAGCTTACAGTTCCACCATCAGTGGAGGAGTCTTCCTCTTTCTCCACATCCTCACCAGCATCTGCTGTCATCTGACTTAGTGAGAGTTGTAAAATGTAAGCTGCTAGTCCTGATAAATAAGCTATTATAGTTGACTCAGAGTCTTTCATTCCAGGAGCTAATATTTCCTTTGGCAAATAGTTAACTTTTGGTTTTATATAAGATAGGAATAAAGATCTTCTTAGTTCCATTATGGCTTAAAGCATTGGCAAGAAATATCCTTGGTCATAAAATACGTAACACAGGAATAGATAATTGTTGGACAGTTTTAACTTTCAGCCCTTAGGATGGAGCAAATGATGAAGTGGACTTCCTGAGTCCTGGTCCAGCCTTCTGATATTTGTACCCTGTATAATCCTAACCCCTGGAGTATGGGCATGAGGCATGACCTCCTCCTAAGCATCTGAATACTACACAAGAAGTAGAATACCGGTGACTGTGGTATAGATGGTTACAGAGTCCCTCTTTTGAGATTTTTTATTCTTTGCTGCGTGTACAAAAGAAGGCTAATAGGACAAATAATTATAGCTCCTAGATATAAAAACTGAGTTCTTTGAGAAACTACAAGGCACTGACATCTTCTGCATTGTACATATACTTAATACAGGATTCTTCTATAACCAAGCCTTGCATAAGTTTGAAGATTCAGGCAAAACGTTGATTCGATGATGTAAGACTCCAAATGAAAAACCCCAGATGTCATTCCTGGATTATGTGTACACAAAGACACTAAGATAAGTGAGTATTTTTCAAGGCATAGGAATCCATGGTACGATTATTACACAGCTATAGAAAACCAATAGTCTTCCTTCAAATCATCCTTTCTTCTAAGATGGATAGATAACTGTCTATACAAATTATTATCCCAGCTCTGCACTGATAAACAGTGTGTTTAGCTATGTGTAAACTTCATCTTGGTACTCATCCCAACACAAATAAGTTTAGATTGCCTTATCAGTTTAATGAGGTCATTTGTTGGATCATTTGGTGAGATATTGATTCCCCACACTTAGGCTTAAGAATTATACAGTTGAATGCTGAAAAGCAGGAAAACACTAACAAAGTTTGTAGTCTACACATAATTCAGAAAAATACCTCTTAAATTAAACCGAATGAAAGGATCTTAATTCAATCAAAAAATCTGCAAAAATCATATGTAGGACTTTAAAACTGATTATTAATTTTATTTATTTCATGGAATTTTTAGTGACATAAAATATCCCAGAAGGTCTACAGGAATCTTGGACTTTGCAAAAATTTTTATTGAGTTAAGATCCTTTCATTTGGTTTAATTTGATTGGTGTTTTCTTCTGATTATGTGTAGATTACAAACTTTATTATGTTATACATATTCATAGATAATTAAAAACAAAAATATAAGATACTTTCAATTCAAACTAGAATATTGTTAACAATAATAGTAAGTAGTTCCAATAAGAGAACAGGTGTATAGCCCTATCCATATGGTTTTGATGAGATCATAAACCAGTAAGGCTTTTTACAAAAGCATTATAACAATATCCATCACAATTTTGTTATGTGTCCAAAATTATATTTCTGTAGTGTCTTAAAAAATACTAATGCAAGCGTGTCCATAGAATTAATCATAGAATTATTGTGAAATTAGAAATAATACAAATATCAGTAGGAAAACAGTTTCATAAAGCACATGATTTCTCAGTGCATGAAATATAATATAATAAAGTGTGTGGGTTTTGTTAAGCAGATGTGTGTTGATTTGAAAGCATGTCCACATGTATTCTTTAGCGGCAATATGTGTAGCATAGTTTTCTACTAATATAACTAGTAAAGAGAGGTAGGGATGGATAATATGTCTGTATGTGTTTAACATATTCTTTTGTAAATATATTTTTCCAGAAATAGAAAGCGGCTCATGTTTGTTCAGTCAGCTTCAATGTCCTACTTGATTATCTATAATCTAAAAGGTGAGGAAAGAGAAATTCTTGAATTAACTAAGTCAATTGGCATCATAGAGAACCAAGCTATAAGAAAAGAGATGTGATTGGTATTCAGTGAAGAATGTGGCAGAGTTTAGAGTGGAGAAGTCGTATGTCTTTAAAGCCTTACCATTCATAGAGCATAAGCTATTCTGAATAAAAAAAAATTAGGGGAATAAGATTCTGAAAGATTAACTGAAAATATTTCCTTTGAACATTTTCTTTGAAAATTACAATAACATTTACATATTTTCTATTTCATTGATATCTAAACTGCTTCTTATATGATAAATGGTCAAATATAGGGTTACGTATAAACAGATAAAACTAACATAAAGTCACATATTTATAATATGTTTTCTCTAGAAAAATCTACTGAAGGTTACAAATCAAACTGTTCACAATAGGTTTTTCTACAAAGTCAATGGAATAAGGGGATTTTTTAAAATATAAACATATAGTTAGAGATGCAGTTCATTTGGAAGAGTGATTGTAGAGCAAGCATGAAGCCTAAAGTCAGTGTCCAGCACTGTCTAACCTGGGCATAGTGGTGCATAGTTGTAATAGTAGTACCAGAAGTTCATGGTCATTGTGTTAAACAGGGCTCTCTAAAGGAACAGAATTGATAGAATGAATATGTGTGTGCATGTGTGTGGGGGGGGTGTGTGTGTGTATGACTTACTGACTATGGTCTGTCTAGATCCACAAAGGCTGGTGGAAAGGCCAAGAACTAGTATATTTTCAGTCCTTGAGGCTGAAAGTCTCAGAAGTCCCAATCTGATATGGGAGTCTCAGAAGATTCTTAGAGAGCTGCTGCTCTTCAGTCTGTGTACAAATGCCACTGAAGTATGTTCTCATAATAGGGAAAGAAAGATATGCCTCAACAACAGGATACAATGAATCTCTGTGATAGATGAACATGCTGGCCAGAGTGAAAGTAAGCAAGTAAAAAGCCCAAGTCTTCTCCTTCCATGTTCTTTTATGTGGGCTATCACCAAAAGATATGGCCCAGATTTAGGGTGTATCTTCCAACCTCAAATGATCCAGTCATGTAAAATCTTTCACAGGTATAGCCATCGGCTTAGGTTTTAGTTGACTTCAAATGAAGTTAAGTAGATAACCAAGACTGGCCATCACAGTTATCTTCAGATTGAGTTTGAGGCAACCACTGGCTACATGAGACTCCATCTCAAATGATATTAGTTAAAATAAAAAATAAAATATATATACCATTTACAATATAAACTTTAAGGGAGAACTATAAAATGTAAGATGTTCACATTTATTTCTCATACTTGTGAATAAATAAAACTGCTTTTTAAGTAACTTATATTTTCTTCATTTCAAATCCATAATCAATAGAAACTGTTTACATGTCCATGAAAATTTCAGTGGCCCTTCCCATGAAATATTAATGTAATTAGAGCAACAGTATTTTCTAAACTTAAAAGAAACAATAACTATGCAATTCAACTTTCTATTCAATTTTCAATTCTATTTCAGTTTTCTAGCATAGACTTATACCACGAGCTCAATTTTCACCAAGAATCCCTTTTCTGCAGCCCAGCTCCTTCTGAACACGTTTGGTTTTCTGTTCTCAAAACATGAATATTCAATGAAAATACTTTTACTTTCTGCTGTTAGATCTTTTCATGCAAGGACTACAGGAAAATAATCAGTCTTAAATTGCCACAGAGGAAATGTCTGTAGATTCGGGAAAACACACACACACACACACACACAACATTTTTAATATACTAAGGTCTTGAATCTATCAAGAATAACTTGGAAAATCAGTACTGACCCCTAAATCCTTTGGTTCTAAGTCTTTGGAGAGAAGCCTCAAAACAGAAGAGATGTGAACTTTAATGCCAACTAGTAATGGCACCAACATTTTCTATCTAAACCCAACAACGCAATGATAAGTGTTTTGGAATCCTCTATTAATGGCTGATCTTGCAAATCTGTATAAGCATTCCTTAGACTTTCCAGAGTTCTGAGGTTTATCCAAAATTCTTTCAGAGAGCAGGCGTGTCTAGGCGAAATGTTAATTATATAAGAAGTATCTTGGCAAAGAATAAACACCAGCTAACTATAAATTCGATAATATATAATGCCTTTGCCCACATTTTGTCTCTTGGTGAAGGAATAATGGTGCTAAATTCATTCATTTGCTTTCTGAGCTCTTTTAGTCATTAAAGTAACAAAGAAATGTAACATTACCTTTGCCAACCAGCTGTCCACCTGTCCCCTAACACACACTTTCATATTTCCATTAAATACCATGGCCTGTCCCTTTACCTAAATATCAGCTATGCCGATCCCATGCACAAACATGTATTTTAAGAACAAGTGTTTGAACAAAATGAAATCAACACAAAAATCTCCTCTTCCCAAGACTGTAAGTCTAAATACCATCAAGTCTATGAAATGTAGCAGGTAAAATTCCTAAAAGAGGAGCTAGGGACGTGGCTCAGCCATAAGTGTGGTTGATGTTCTGCTAGAGGGCCTGAGCTTAGTTCCTCACACCAGGTAAGACAACACGCAGCCACCTGTGATTCCTGCTCTGGGGAATCTGATGCCCTCTGCTGGCCTTTCCTGGCACCCACACATAGGTGTCCATACACACACAGAGAGACACACAGATATACACATAATATAATAAAGTATATATAAATATAATAAATATAATAAAAATACATCTTTTTATTGAAAATAGATTCTTCTCTTATATAATACATCCCAGCTGGACCACAGTTTTCCCTCACTCCACTCATCTTAACCCTGCCCCCACCCCCCACCGACTCCCCTCCTCCACATCTACTCCCCTCCTTTCTCTTCAGAAAAGAATAGGCCTCCAAGAAACAACAAGCATGGCAAAACAAGACACAATAAGACAAGGCAACGCCCTCATATCAAGGGACAAGGCAACCCAAAAGGAAGAAGAGTCCCCAGAGCAGGCAAAAGAGTCAGACATACCCACTATCACTGTTAAGGGCCCCACAGAAACATCAGGTTAACAACCAAAGCATATATGCAGAGAACCCGGTGTAAAAAATTTCCCAAAGTAAAGGCTTCAAGAAATGGCTCAGCAGTTAAGAGCATTTGCTCTTGCAAAGGAGCTGGATTCACTTTCTAGCACTAACATGGTAGCTCACCATAATCTGTAGCTCTAGCTCCAGGAGCTATGATGCCTTCTTCTGACCTCCATGGGTGGTAGGCATGCATATAGTGTACATATTAACACACAAGCAGCATACTTAAAATGAATAACTATAATTTTGTTAAAATTTCTCAAACAGATCCAGCCGGTAGCAGGGAAGCCAGACCTAGCCAGCTTGCCAGGGGCTCAGACCCTGCCGGCGGAACCAGGATAAGCAACAATTCTTGTTTATTAAGAAGAGTGAGGACCAGCAATAGCGGCAGGCCTCCATATTGCAACCAGGACACAGCTGGAAAGGTGCAGGTAGAGACTCCGTCTGGGGCAAGAGCAGGAAGAGCTGCTAAGCTCTTGCCCACAGGCGGGCCCAGGCGCCTAGGCTCTGCAGGACATCCCTGAGAGCTTAGGCCGTGCACCGAGGCAGCCGGAACCACCCAGCTCCCCAGGACCCCGGACCAGCAATAGCGGCAGGCCTCCATATTGCAACCAGAACACAGCTGGAAAGGCACAGGTAGACAGATTCCATCAGGGGCTACCACGTGGGGGGATCTGCTAGGCTCTCGCTACTAGGCAGGCCCAGCAGCGCCTGCCGAGGCTCCTCTGCACTCCCCCGCACTTCCCGGAGACCTCAGGCCATGCACAAAGTCAGCGGGTGGCAGCCAGCTCGTGATCCCGTTGAGCAGCAATCACACATAACCACCAGTAGAGAAACAACAGGTAAGCCCAGCCTCACAGGAGATTCAAACACCAGCCAGTGACAACAAGGTCAACTAACACGAGAAATAACCAGATGGCAAAAGGTAAACGAAGGAATGTCACTAACAGAAATCAAGGCAACATGACAGCATCTGAACCCAGTTTGCCAACAACAGGAAGCCCTGGATACCCCAAAACACCAGAAAACAAGACTTGGATATAAAATCACTGGTCAGGATGCTGGTAGCTGAACACATGGAAAAATCTCGTAAAGAAATAGAAGAGAAAATGGATCAAAAGTTAGAAGCCTTTACAAGGCAAATGCAAAAAATCACTTCAAGAAATACAGGAGAAGATGGATCAAAAAGAAGAAGACAATAAGGAGGAAAGACAAAATCACTTAAAGAAATACAGAAGAACGTGGGCCAACAAGTAGAAGCTATGAAAGAGGAAACACAAAAATCTATTAAAGAAATACATGAAAACACAATCAAGCAAGCGAAAGATCTGAGCACATCCATCCAGGTACTAAAAACAGAAGTAGATACAACTAAGAAATCGCAGAGGGAGACAACATTGGAGATAGAAAACCTTGGGAAGAAATCAGGAGCCATAGATGCAAATATCAACAATAGAATACAAGAGATAGAAGACAGAATATCAGAAGCCGAAGATACCATAGGAACCATTGATTCAACAGTCAAAGAAAATACTAAATGCAAAAAGGCTGTAACCCAAAACATCCAGGAAATCCAGGACACAATGAGAAGACCAAACCTAAGGATTATAGGTATAGACGAGAATGAAGATGTACAAGTTAAAGGGCCAGCAAATATCTTCTACAAAATTATGGGAGAAAACTTCCCCAACCTAAAGAGAGAGATGCCCATGAATATACAAGAAGCATACAGAACCCCAAACAGACTGGATCAGAACAGAAATACATCCCGTCACATAATAATCAAAACTCCAAATGTACTAAACAAAGAAAGAATATTAAAGGCAGCAAGAGAAAAAGGCCAAGTAACTTATAAAGGAAGACCTATCAGAATAACACCAGACTTCTCACCTGAGACCATGAAAGCTAGAAGATCCTGGGCAGATATAATGCAAACTATAAGAGAACACAAACTTCAGCCAAAACTACTTTACCCAGCAAAGCTCTCAATCGCCATAGATGGAGACATCAAGGTATTCCATGACAAAACCAAATTTGCACGATATCTTTCCACAAATCCAGCTCTACAAAGGATAATAGGGGGAAAACACCAAGACAAGGACGGAAACTACACCCGGGAAGAAGCAAGATAGAAACCTCCTCTCATTAAACCCAAAAGAAGGTAACCTCTCCAATATAAAAAAATAAATAAAATAAATAAATATAATTTCAAAAATGTCTGGAGGAAATAATTACTATTCCTTAAAATCTCTTAACATCAATGGACTCAATTCCCCAATAAAAACACACAGAATAACAGACTGGATACGGAAACAGGACCCTACATTTTGCTGCATACAGGTAACACATCTCAGTGTCAAAGACAAACACTGCCTTAGAGTAAAAGGCTGGAAGACAATTTTACAAGCAAATGGTCTCAGGAAACAAGCTGGAGTAGCCATTCTAATATCAGATAAAATTGACTTCCAACCTAAAATCATCAAAAGAGACTCAGAAGGTCACTTCTTGCTGGCCAAAGGGAAAATCCACCAAGAAGAGCTCTCAATACTGAACATCTATGCTCCAAATGCAAGGGCACCCTCATTCATAAAATAAACCTTACTAAAGCTAAAAGCACACATTACACCTAACACAATAATTGTGGGTGACTTCAACACTCCACTCTCCTCAATGGACCAATCAGGAAAGCAGAAACTAAACAGGGACACAGTGAAACTAATTGAAACTCTGGACCAATTGGATTTAACAGATATATATAGAACATTTCATCCTAAAGCTAAAGAATATACCTTTTTCTCAGCTCCACATGGTACCTTCTCCAAAATAGACCATATAATTGGTCACAAGACAGATGTCAACAAATACAAGAAGATCGAGCTAATCCCATGCCTCCTATCAGATCACCATGGAGTAAGAGTGGACTTCAATAACAACAAAAACAACAGAAAGCCCACACACACATGGAAACTGAACAATACTCTACTCAATGACACCTTGGTCAAGGAAGAAATAAAAAAAGAAATCAAAGACTTTTTAGAATTCAATGAAAATGAAGGTACAACCTACCCAAATCTATGGGACACAATGAAAGCAGTGCTAAGAGGAAAACTCATAGCTCTAAGTGCATCCAAAAAGAAACTGGAGAGAGCATACACTAGCAGCTTAATGGCACACCTTAAAGCCCTGGAAGAAAAACAAGTTAATTCACCCAGGAGGAGTAGAAGACAAGAAATCATCAAACTCAGGGCTGAAATCAATCAAATAGAAACAAAGAGAACCATACAAAGAATCAACAAGACCAGGAGCTGGTTCTTTGAGAAAATCAACAAGATAGATAAACCCTTAGCCAGACTAACCAAAGGACACAGAGACAGTATACAAATTAACAAAATTAGAAATGAAAAGGGAGACATAACAACAGAAACTGAGGAAATTCAAAAGATCATCAGATCCTACTACAAAGGTCTATACTCAAAACAACTGGAGAATCTGGAGGAAATGGACAATTTCCTAGACAGATATCAAATACCAAAATTAAATCAGCATCAAGTAGATCAGCTAAATAGTCCCATAACTGCTAAAAAAATAGAAGGGGTTATAGAAAGCCTCCCAACCAAAAAAAGTACGGGACCAGATGGTTTTAGTGCAGAATTCTACCAGACCTTCAAAGAAGACTTAACACCAATACTTTTCAAACTATTCCACAAAATAGAGACAGAAGGGACACTGCCCAACTCATTCTTCGAAGCCACAATTACGCTAATACCTAAACCACAAAAAGATCCAACAAAGAAAGAGAACTACAGGCCAATTTCTCTTATGAATATAGATGCAAAAATACTAAATAAAATTCTTGCTAACCGAATCCAAGAGCACATCAAAAATGATCATCCACCATGATCAAGTAGGCTTCATCCCAGGGATGCAGGGATGGTTCAATATACAGAAATCCATCAATGTAATCCACTACATAAACAAACTGAAAGAAAAAAACCACATGGTCATCTCATTAGATGCTGAAAAAGCATTCGACAAAATTCAGCATCCTTTCATGCTAAAAGTCTTGGAAAGAGCAGGAATTCAAGGCCCATACCTAAACATAGTAAAAGCAATCTACAGCAAACCAGTAGCCAACATCAAAATAAATGGAGAGAAACTTGAAGCATTCCCACTAAAGTCAGGGACTAGACAAGGCTGCCCTCTCTCTCCATATCTTTTCAATATAGTACTTGAAGTTCTAGCAAGAGCAATTAGACAACATAAGGAAGTCAAAGGGATACAATTTGGAAAGGAAGAAGTGAAACTCATTATTTGAAGACGATATGATAGTTTACCTAAGCGACCCAAAAAACTCCACCAGAGAACTTCTACAGCTGATAAACAACTTCATCAAAGTGGCAGGTTATAAAATTAACTCAAGCAAGTCAGTGGCCTTCTTGTACTCAAAGGACAAGCAGGCAGAGAAAGAAATTAGGGAAATAACACCCTTCACAATAGCCACAAACAACATAAAGTATCTTGGCATAACTCTAACCAAACAAGCTAAAGATCTGTACAACAGGAACTTCAAGTCCTTGAAGAAAGAAATCAAAGAAGACCTCAGAAGATGGAAAAATATTTCTTGCTCCTGGATTGGCAGGATCAATATAGTAAAAATGGCCATCTTGCCAAAAGCAATATACAGATTCAATGTGATCCCCATCAAAATCCCAACTCAATTCTTCATAGATCTAGAAAGAGCAATTCTCAAATTCATCTGGAGCAACAAAAAACCCAGGATAGCTAAAACTATTCTCAACAATAAAAGGACTTCTGGGGGAATCAATATCCCTGACCTTAAGCAGTACTACAGAGCAATTGTGTTAAAAACTGCATGGTATTGGTATAGCAACAGGCAAGCAGATCAATGGAACAGGATTGAAGACCCAGAAATTAACCCACAGACTTATGGTCACTTGATCTTTGATAAAGGAGCCACAACCATCCGGTGGAATAAAGATAGCCTTTTCAACAAATGGTGCTGGTTCAACTGGAGGTCAACATGCAGAAGAATATGAATCGACCCATTCTTATCTCCTTGTACTAAGATCAACTCCAAGTGGATCAAGGACCTCCACATAAAACCAGACACACTGAAACTATTAGAAAAGAAACTTGGGAAGACCCTGGAGGACTTGGGCACAGGGGAAAAGTTCCTGAACAGAACACCAATAGCTTATGCTCTAAGATCAAGAATTGACAAATGGGACCTCATAAAATTACAAAGTTTCTGCAAAGCAAAGGACACTGTCAGAAGGACAAAACGGCAACCAACAAAGTGGGAAAAGATCTTCACCAACTCCACATCCGACAGAGGGCTAATATCCAATATATACAAAGAACTCAAGAAGTTAGACCGCAAAGAACCAAATAACCCTATCAAAAAATGGGGCACAGAGCTAAACAAAGAATTTTCACCAGAAGAAATTTGGATGGCCGAGAAACACCTTAAAAGATGTTCAACATCATTAGTCATCAGGGAAATGCAAATCAAAACAACCCTGAGATTCCACCTCACAGCAGTCAGAATGGCTAAGATTAAAAACTCAAGAGACAACAAGTGCTGGCGAGGATGTGGAGAAAGAGGAACACTCCTCCACTGTTGGTGGGATTGCAAAATGGTAAAACCACTCTGGAAATCAGTTTAGCGGTTCCTCAGAAAATTGGGCATGTCACTTCCAGAGGACCCTGGCATACCACTCCTGGGCATATACCCAGAGGATTCCCCTGCATGCAATAAGGACACATGCTCCACTATGTTTATAGCAGCCTTGTTTATAATAGCCAGAAATTGGAAGGAGCCCAAATATCCCTCAAAGGAGGAATGGATACAGAAAATGTGGTATATTTATACAATGGAATACTACTCAGCAATTAAAAATAATGAATTCATGCAATTTGTAGGTAAATGGTTAGACCTGGAAAATATCATCCTGAGTGAATTAACCCAATCACAAAAGAATGCACATGAAATGCAATCACTGATAAGTGGATATTAATGAGCCCAGAAGCCCTAAATACTCAAGACACAAATAGCAAGTCAAATGATTCCCAAGAAGAAGAAAGGAGAGGACCCTGGGCCTGTAAAGATTGCATCCAGTTTAGTAAAGAAACTGAGGGGGGAGGGGGAATGATTGGGGAACAGTTGGGGGGGAGAGGAACTATGGGAACTATGGTGGGTGGGAACTGGGAAAGGGGAAAGCCTTTGGAATGTAAACATAGAATATAGAAAATAAAAAAAAAAATTCTCAAACAGAGGGTAGACTTGCATTAATGATAAAAATCTAAGTGTCATGCCCCAGATAGATTCCCATAGGCTTGTAAATGTCACTTTATATTTATGACTGAATAACTAAAATAACATTTCTGTCAACTATACAAGGGCAATTAGCTTCAGAGCTTCCCTCTGGAATGCTAGGTGAAAACATCTGCAGGGTGGCCCTTCACAAGTGATTCTATTACAAAGATACACAGAAGGTAACAAATGAAGCTATTGGTCACAGAGTGAGGGAGCTACCAATGATGCAGGGGCCAAATACGAGAGACACTGACTGTTCAAGAAGAGCTAGACCTCAAAGGATTGATGTGAGCCAAGGAAGTCTGCAAAGACATTAGGACCAGCAATATAAACCTCTTCTTCCTCCATTATCCCTCCAGGACTCTTCACTGACAACTATTACTGCCACGTTACCAGATTTGCGCATGGTTGTTACAAAGGAACGGGCAAAGGAAGCACAACTGCCGTGTCCTAGACTAAACACTAAAGAGCAGATATGGATATGAGAAGACACAAATTCACTCCTGACAGCATTTCTAAATCGAATGTCACACAATGCTTTAGGAACTAATTATTCTCAGTTCACTAGAGGTATGTCAGTGTTTTAGTTGTATGTTCTCTCTCTATTCTTACATTCACAGGCCATTACCAGTTTTTTCCCCTTTCAAACACCACTTCAACTTGTCTTTATATAGCTCAAAAGCTTATACTGGATTCATATCTCCTAGAATATTGTTTTAGGTTTTTGTTTGGGTTTTTTTGTTGTTGTTGTTTTTTGTTTTTTGGTTTTTTTGTTTGTTTGTTTGTTTTTGGTTTTTGGGTTTGTTTTTTTTTTTTTTTTTTTTTGAGACAGGGTTTCTCTGTGTAGCCCTGGCTGTCCTGGAACTCACTCTGTAGACCAGGCTGGCCTCGAACTCAGAAATCCGCCTGACTCTGCCTCCCAAGTGCTGGGATTAAAGGCGTGCGCCACCACCGCCGCCGCCCAGCTATTGTTTCAGTTTTAATCTAGAATCTCAGTAAAGCTTCATGGGCTGCAGGTTTTGTCAACAGACAATAGGAATGCTGAAAATCCAACAAGATGGGACCTCACTGGGAGGAGCAATTTACTGAGAATGTCTTTTAGATGGCCGATGATACCCCATGTCTTCTTCTTGTATGTCATGAGGCGAGCAGTTTTTCTCTGTCACATTCTTTCTGTAATGATGCTCAGATTCACCAAGTGCCCTGATACAATAGAGTCAAATGATGATGAAATTTGATCCCTGAAAGTATGAGTCAACATGAACCTGTTCCTTCAATCTCAGATATTTTCTCAAAGAAAGAGCATTCACTGGTACACTCTTAAAGATTGAAACTACTTCAGAACATCAACAACTTTCATATATTACAAGATTTTATACATTATAATAGTTGTTTACTATTAGAACATGTAAAATGAAGATGAAACATGATAAAATCACTGAGATATTTACACATGATCAATTTTTATTTTCACTAAGTCATATCTTCAGGAGATAATAATAATAATATTAAGTTGTGTGCACTTGAAAACTATTCAGTCTCTGAGTTACATGGTATGATGGGATGATAGGGGAGGGAGGGAAGGAATTGGGGTAGAAGACAGACAGACACAAACAAGGACAGAGAAAGGAGAGAGAGAGATCAAAAAATTTAAGTGCAGGGTTTCTAGAGATATCCAGCATCCAAACTGGGAGTCATCAACTTAACATTAATTCTATATTTCAGCCCAGTATTTTAATGTTCATGATATGGCCTCAACACTCCTTTCCAATCTTGTCACTTGCTTGTAACTGCCCTCAGGTACATTGAACAGATTACCTGAAAGGGAAGCTGGGGATATATGGGAAGGCGGCAAAAAAGAGACAGAGACCAAGATAACACCTGCTATTCAAGGTCTCAAAGTTTAATGAAGAACTCCAAATATATAGGCAGGGGGAAAGGCTGGAAGCTTCTCAACAGAACTGGTTCAGTTGCTCCGCAGGTGGCTGGTGTTTCTCAGGAAACTGCAGGTCCTTGAAGAACAATAGGCTTCACCTTGGTCTGGGCACTCCACCCTAGGTGGAGGGGATTATGGCTGACCCAGGAGCTCCCGCTCAAAGGCTGGGAGAGGAACTTCACAAAGTTCCTGCTTGGTGGTGTGGCACCTCAATAAGGCTCTCGACATTCGCTGATTTCCCACTTGACTCCACTGAAAGTCCTACACCTGCTATGTAAACACTAACCCAGCATGCTCGGCTGTTCTAAGCCCTGGCTCTACCTAGCACACACTGCTTTGTCCCAGTTCTTCCTGTTACCTAGTCTACTTAGATGTTTGTTCAAAGTCTACGTTAAATCCTCTACCAAACTGCTCTTCTTGGCCACTGTACCTCTTCTAACTCTCAGATCACACATTATCCTTTAATGATCATTATCCTGTTCATCTCTCTCTCTCTCTCTCTCTCTCTCTCTCTCTCTCTCTCTCTCTCTCTCTCTCTCTCTCTCTCTTGTGTATTGATCACTGGGCATCAAACTTCCTAGACTCCAAGGAGTCAACCAATAAAGTAGACTTGGCCCCAACCAATCATGTATATTTTACTGGTGAGAAAGAAACAGATTAGCCATGAATTCTCCTGTATTATACTGATGAGTGAGTACCTTTTGGCTGATAAATGTAATAAAATATAACTATATTTTTTCTAAAATCCTTTGCATTATTGTTTTATATAAATGTATCATATAATTTATCACACAGTTGAACTGGTTTGATCACCATACTGAGAATTTTGCAAGAGTAAAAATCAGATTTCTGAATTGCTAGAATCACACACACACACACACACACACACACACACACCAACTTCCTAACTAACTTACTGATGAACCTGTGAAGAAATTGTTCAACATCAAATTGCTCAGTTGTAAATTTGCCCAATGAGTAGACATGTAAAATACTATGGCCACTATAGAAAACAATATGTGGTCCAAAAATAAATTATTAATATAACAGGAAGTGTATTAGTATGATAGAGATAGCATTGTTGATATCCTCAAAGGCCTGAGCTCAATCCCCAGAAGAGAAAGAATTAAAAACAGAGTTATAGTATGATCCAGCAATTTCGCTTCTGGGTGGATACCCAAGAAATTAAAAATAGGGCCTAGAATAATTATGTGTATAGTCACATTTATGGCAGCATTGTTCTAAATAGCTAAAATGTGGAAGCAGGCCAAGTGTCCATTAACAGATTAATAGATGGGTATAATGAGGTATATGCATACAATAGAATATTATTCAGATGTGCAGGAAATTTGACACACGATGCTATACATGTGGATGTGAATGATTTCACTTATGTAGGGCAGTTGAGTGGTCAGAATTATATGGGCAGGAAGCAGTGTAGTGGCTTCCAAGTACCAAGGGGGAAGGGTGAAATAAGAAGTTATTATTTAATGGGTAGAGAGTTTCCACTTTACAAGATGAAAAGGTTACTACTGAGATGGTTGAAGCCTTCGAGTTTTTGCAGAAAGCCCTTTCTACAATAACAACTACTACTACTACTATAAATAGAATGCACTCCTCTGAATCACTAGGAAGCCTTATCAGAGCTTCTTACTGCTTAGATTGTTTATTACACAATGTGTGGGGTGGTATCCTTAGTAAGTTCTTTAGATAAATGCTAGGGACTGCATTTGCACTTTCCCCTGATTTTTTACATTTAAAAATAGGTTACAGGGGGCTAGGGACATCTTCTTGGAGATAGGAGGGAGGAGGAATACGATGAGGAAGAGGAATGGGATGAGGAACTGTGGGAGAGTAGACCAGGAGTTGGGTAATGACTGGACTGTAAAAAATAAAATAAAATAAGAAAACTGGGTTACTGGAATTGGGGAGATGGATTGGTGGTTAAGAACACTGGCTGTTCTTCCAGAAGACCCAGATTGGATTCTCAGCACCCAAGGGGAGGCTCACAACCATCTGTGACTCCAGTCCTAGGAGATCCAGCTCCACTTCTGACCTTCACTGGCACCAGGCACCTATGTGGTGCATAGACATACATGCAGGCAAAATAGTCATATGTTTGAGATATGTCTGAGAGGGGTGGGGGGGATGGCAGGGAGAGAAGGAGAACAAATGGAAAGCTGGAGGCAGGAGGATTGCTACAAGTTTGAAGTTTGCAGCCAACCTGGGATACACAGTGAATGACTGTCTGTACACTGCAGAGGCTGAGAAACCAGAAGCTACTCGGGACACAAAGCTGGTGCCTCAAAGGCCCCAGGCTGTCCCTGAAGGCCTGGAAGATCACTAGTCTTTAGCCTCTTTGGAATCATAAAGATTCAGAGTTTCAGTGTGAGCAGAAAATAAATGCACAATGATGACAGCAGCAAGGTGAATGTGCTCCCCAGGAAGGGGCAAAGGGAGCAGGCATCAGGGCAGCTCTGCCATCTCCTCGACATCTTTATATCTGGACTTCCATCAGAAGACACAGCTCAGTCAGGTGAAGGGTCTTCTTCCTTCAGGAAATCTGTCCAAGAGATAATGCTCCCAGATGCTCTCAGAGGCCAGCCTCTTAGTTGATCCTAGATCTAATCAAGATGACAGCCATGATTAATTATCAAATTGTGGATGACATGGAATTAAAGAAAATATCTTCCTACCCACAAGTGCACATCCTTTCTCCAGAACATGCTGTGCACTCTGCGAACCATCCTCTAGGATGCTAGATTAGAAGGTCCAGTACAATTAGCCTCATCCTCACAGCCTGCGTGTGGCTCTCTTGAATCACTCACCACATTATCTTGTTATTAGTGGCTTACCTGACTGTCTTCCCTGAGAACTGAGGACTCCTCAAGGGCAAGAGTGTGTGTAACACATCTCCATGACCCCAAGCCGTGGCAGCAGTCCCAGCAGCGCCTGGTCTCAATAATTACTGAGCTAATTAAACTGTTGACCAGACTGTATTTATCACGGTAGAGATTTAGAACACATAGCAAATCTACACTTCTAAAACAGCGATTATTCTCAAAGCAGATGCCACTGGTGTGGCATTTATTTACAAATGGATTTCACATGCATCCTCTTTCTCAAAAGAAAGGAATGGGGAGTTGGCAATTAATAACCCAAAACTAATGAGGAAAATCCTGACAAATAATGGCAGCCTGATATTTATCAGACGGATGCAATAGTCTGACTACAAGATATTTTTCACTTCATGTGTGAGCCTTCTGTAAAGAAGGTTTTAAGGGCTGCAGTTATGGCACACGAGCCAGAAGCTAGAATCTTAAATACATTCACAGCCTGCATGTTTAAAATTGATAATGAATGTGCAAGCAGTCTGGGGAGGTTCTAGAGATCTTTCTAAATAAAGTCTGTTATGTCAGAGGAAGACGGGTTGCAGCTACTTGTGCTCAGCTTTGAGATCACACCACCAATCTAATTTTAGGTTAACACGTCTAAGAAGTAGACACTCAATAACAGTTGCCAGAGATAAAAATTTCTAAAATGCGGGAAAGGGACCACAGTGAAGAATTCCAAGCAAAAACCAGGCTAAAACATGAGGTTTTTAAAGTGACTTCTATTTTCTGAGTTTTCCATTTAGCAGTCCATAGTCTATAATGCCACCCCAACAATTCCTGTCTCCTTCTACTCAGGCCCTTGGGTTACTGTCTCCCCTTGAGTGGGAGCTGGGCTGCGTGACTGTTAAAGCAAACAGAAAATAACAGAAGTAGTGGGGTGTCATATTCGAGATTAGGTTTCAAAGAAACCATGTCTTCCATCTGGACCCTCCCTCTTCATTCTCTTGCATGTTATGCACTCTGCTTAAGAGAGACAGTGGCCATGTGGTGAGCTGCCTTTAGAGAGTCTCTTGTGGCAGAAAACAGAGGTCCTGAGCCCAACAACCCACAAGAAACTGAACCCAAATGAATAAACACATTAGAACATCCTTTCCCAACTCTTGAAACATCTTCATCAGCCACAACCAGGATTTGAGACTTGTGATAAACCATAAGTCATAAACACCCAAATATGCCACATCCAGACTCCCAAACCATAGAATCTGAAGTAATAGCTGTATGCCGTCCTAAGGAACTAAGTTTTGTCACACAGCAATAGTCACTAATCCATGTCTGAAGACTCATCTCTAAGTTTAGCTTCTCAAAACAGTTATCTTGATTCCTGTTTGTGCGAGAAAGCCATCTATCTCCTAGATGAACTTTGATGAGAGTGTCTTCTAAGATGAGTATTGGTTTTGAATGCATCAGCTCAAGCAACAGAAGATAATTGAGGACTAAGCTTCCTCCTTTGCAAACATATTACTCAAGCAGAATGTGGCAAAACTGACCTTGAGATAGAGACCCAAGTAAGCCTTCTCACTCATCACCTCATAACTGACATGAAAATAAAATTATCTTATTCTCCATGCCTGGGGGTAGGCGGGGGCATTTAAACTCTTTCAATGTAATAATTTTATATGGAAGTAGAAAGCACCAAAAACTGCCTCTTTTTCTCCTACAAATCACCAGAGATGTCCTCTACTTACAAAAAAATAAATAAATAAAAATAATGATACTTAGCACTTACTCAATGGAGTAGCACTGACTTGCCTGGCTGCTTCAAGATGACACCATATTTTAGATTCAATGCTTTGCTTACTGGTTCCCTAAAACAGCTCCTGCTTTGTTTAAACTGCCCTATACAATAGAGCACTTTGTTAGATAATGTTTGCTAATAAACTGCAGGCAAGGGTAACTATTAAAAAAGATAAAGGATTCAATTAGAATGGCTTAATTACAAGGCTCCTTTCCATTGCCGTATAGCTTGTAATTTTATCTGATAGCACTGCCGAGTGTTCATTCGAAAAAGATGGTACACATTTGCTTCTTTCCAGACTTAAGTCAATCCACTGATCCATGGGGCTGCTCCAAACAGTCTTGCCATTTATGCCTTGAAAACTAAGACTGGTATTTTCCATGATGGGGAATATCATAGAAGAAGAGTACTCATTCGAAACAAAGATGTTTTTAGGTCTCTTTGCCTGAAGCATCATTGTTTTGTTAATAGTTTCTTCAAGTAGGAGAAAGGTCAGAGCTGGTCATTGGAAGTCTGTTCTGAGCTCTGTTTTCTATTTCCCAATCTATCTAGACCCAAGGAAGCATTCAAGCGAACTATTCCTGAATCTCTTTTCAAGGCTTACTTAACTTCTCACTCTCCTTCCATTAATTCTAATTCAGTAAGTAACATTTATCAAATGATGGTTCTTTCCAGCTGGAAGATGGATTAGTCTCCTGCCATAATCTAAAAATATCCATGTTAACCCATCCCTAACCATCTAATACAACTGGGTACTAAAAAATGTTCAGGCTGTTACATCTTATCTTGCCTTATTGGTATAATTTAATCCCAGCCTACTATACTGTTTCTATTACACTGACAGAATATCATTGATATGTACTCATACAAACACTGCTTCTCCCTTTTGGTGAAAATATATTCTTCCTCATATAATATAACCTGATTATAGTTTCCCCTCCCTCTATTCCTTTCCTCTTCCCCTCCATTTAAAATCTACTCCCTTTCTAGCTCTCTGAAGAGTCTGAAAATCAGGTACAAGAGTCAGAGACCCAATCACTCTCCCTGTCAAAAGTCCCATAAAAATACTAACTTAAGAGCTAGAATATATATGCAAAGGACCTGGTGCAGACATTTGTAGGCCCTGTGCTTGCTGCTTTAATCTCTGGGAGCTCATGCACCTTGCTTAGTTGATTATAGGGCCTTGTTCTCCTGGTGTCCTCCATCTACTCTGGCTCTTAAACTCTTTCCACCTCCTATTTCCTAGGAGTCCCTGACTTCTGAAGGGGTGGATTTAATGAAGACATCCCATTTAGATTCTCTCTCCCTTTCAAAGAAACCATGGTTAATTCTAAGCACCCACATGGCAGCTTACAACTGTCTATATCTCTGGTTCTTGGTTACATAAGGAGTGTTGGATATAGGTTCCTTCTCATGGAGCGGGCCTTAAGTCAAATCAGACATTGGTTGGCTACTCCTCCAAGTTCTGTGCCACCACTCCTGTAACGTATTTGCAGGGAGTACAGATTCTAGGTCTAAGGTTTTGTGGCTGGGTTGGTATCCACGTTTCTCTTTTGGTAGCCTTCATACCAACTCCCCGTGCAAAAGGGAATAGACCATAAGGGCAAAGACTCCAAGTAGGCACTATCTTGACTTTTTCATGTTCACAGAGTTGTGTGGGTGTTGTCCTTGGCAAGGGGGCTCTACTGTCAGTTTGCAGAGAGCAATCCTTTGTCTTAGCAATGGACTAGGGGATATCCATGGGAGTCTCTTGGCCAACAACTCAACTGATTGCAACCCAGTCCTGCTACTGGAAGCCTCATTTGGTAATCAGGGATAGCCAGTTGGGACTCTGTATCTCCCATTATTAGGAGATGTCATTAGAAGCACCTTCATATATTTTAGAATGTTTCCACTGCACTAGGTTTTATATCATCCTTCAAATGCCACTCAATTCCATCTGTCTCTATATACTATCTCCCCCCATCCCATAGCCCCTTCTACCATGCCCATACCCACCTACCCCAAGGTCACCCATAAAATCGATTCAGTTCTTCTCTGCCAGGGAGATCCAGGCATCCCCACCAGATGCCTCCTTTTTATATAACTTCTCTGTGTCTACAGATTATAGCTTGGTTATCATTTCCTTAACTGCTATGTCTAATTATAAGTGAATATACACAATATATTCTTGGTCTAGGTTACCTTACTGAGGATGATTTTCTTCTGGTTCCACCCATTTGCTGGCAAATTTCATGATGTCATTTTTTAATGGCAGAGTAATACTCCATTGTGTAAATGTATCACATTTTCTTTATCCATTCTTCTGTTGAGGGACATCTCAGTTTCAGTTTCTGACTATTATGAATGAAGCCATAATGAACATGGTTAAGTGTCCTTTTAGTAGGATGGAGTGTCTTTTGGGTACATGCCCAAGAGTGCTATAAATAGATCTTGAGAAAGATCAATTTCCAGCCTTCTGAGGAAATGCCACACTGATTTCTATGGTGCTTGTACAAGTTTGCTCTCTCACCAGCAGCACCGGAGTGTTCCTCTTGCTCCACACACTCACCAGCCTGAACTGTCACTTGTGTTATTGATCTTAGCCATTTTGACTGGTGTAAGATGGAATTGCAAAGTTGTTTTGATTTTCATTTCCCTGATGGCTAAGGATGTTGAATAGTTTTTAAGTGTTTCTCAGGCATTTGAGATTTCTCTCCTGATAATTCTCTGTTTAGATCTGCACCTCATTTTTTCATTGGATTATTTTGAGGGGAGTTTATCAGTAAATATTTTATTTCATAGTTCATATAATGAAAATAATGCACAAGGATTTCAATAGTATCACAATAAAGAAAAAGGAAAAACACATTCCAGAGATTACAGACTGTTTTAATATTATTGGTAAATGGGTAGCTGCCTTACTACATTAGCCTTTTCAAAGAGTCTGTATTTTGCAAATAACTCACTGAAGGAGCATGACCAGTCTTCCTGCATAATATATGTCAGGAGAAACTGTCCATCTTGCTTGGAGCTGTCATCAGAAGAACAAAGGAGAACAATGTAGAAAGCCCTCTATTCAAAACCCAGTAAGTGAATAGTCACGCATGGAGATGCCAACTCTTCTGAAATACTACATTAAAGCCAACTAGTAAAAATATATCAGAACTAAAAAAAATAATAATAAATATTTGCAAAGGGCCTTTTTAATGCCTTAAAATGACAGGCTCTGCACAACCCAAGACAGTCACTTCCCCTGAGTGGAGGAAAATGCACCCTGGCTGTGAGGCAGCTCTGTCTGCACCAACACAGACAAATTGAGCTGTGCAGAAACCGTGCACTGAAGATTCAGAGCTGCCTGCTGAGCTTGCCGTGTGATTCTGTATCACCTCCAAGATAAGTGTAGTCTTGTCATAGGAGAAGTATAAACGCTGGATGCTTAATACGGTTATATCCATGTAGCTGTTATCTCTGTTTTGATGATGCTTAAAATAACATAGTGTATAATTTGTATTTATAGTAGTTTCACATTAATATCTTTGATATGTAAACTAACTTGTCCCAGCAAAAGCAAATCAGAGAAAATAACAAGTCATCCCTTCTCTTAAACTATGAAGTTTCTCTTCTACTTTGTCAAGTACATTTTTTAACATGGCCCTAGGTTGTGTTAGCAATTACAGGAGAGTGGCTATAATTTTGTATTCTAAACACAACACTTTTAATATTAATTTTCATTATTAAAACTTTATTATAAAGAATTTGCATCATGCACCCAGATTAAGCAGACACCAAGCTTATACACTCACTTAAATTCTGTAGGGTTAGAATAGCCATTTTGACATGGTGAAGCTTCAAATCGAAGTTTACACTTTTACTATTGGATATACTTGATGCACTTATATAAGTTTGGATAATCCCATGGAAAGTAATTCTAATGCCATCTTTTCTACCAATTATAGAAATCTTTTTTCCTTTTGTAAATTTTTAATTACCACAGGTTCTCCTCTCTTCTAGAACCCCACCCATCTTCCTCCTTCTTATTGACACTTTCTCCTTTTCACTTCAGAGAAGGGGAGGCCTCCCATTGATATCAACCAGCCTTGGCTTATTGAGTTTGCAGTAAGACTAGGTCACCATTTCCTACTGAGGCTAGAAGAGGCAACCCAGTTGGGAGAAAGGGTCTCAAAGGCAAGCAACGGCGTCAGATACCACCTGGTACAGCTGTTAGCAGTCTCACATGAACACCAAGTTACACAACTGTTCCATGTGTGTAGAGGGGCCAGGTTAGTCGATTTTGTAGAGGTTTGTTCTGCTTTTGCTTTTGTTTTTAGATATGTAGTTTCATGATTTCTTTATATATCTTAAATATTAATCCTTTATCAGGTGAGGAGCTGGTAAAAATCTTTTCCCACTCTGTAGGCTGCTGCTGTCTGAATGATGGTGTCTTCTGCCTTAGAGAAGATTTTCAGTTTTATGGGGTTCCATTTATAAATTATTGATCATAGTGCCTGCAGTATTGCCATTCTCTTTAGAGAGTTGTCTCCTTTACCAGTGAGTTCAAGACTATTTCCCAGTTCCTCTTCTATCAGGTTCAGTATATCTGGTTTTATGTGGACATCTTTGGTCCGCTTAGATTTGAATTTTGTATAAGGTCATAAATATGGATCTAGTTATTTACTTCTAATTATTGAAGATGCTTACTTTTTCCAGTGTATATTTCTGGCTTCTTTAATATAAATCAGGTCTCCATATGTTGATGGATTTATATCTTTGTCCTTAATTCAATTTGTTTGATCACTTTGTCTGTTTTTATGCCAATACCATGTGGTTTCTATTACTAAACTTCTGTAGTACAACTTGAAATTGGTAATGGTGAAACCTCCCATTTTTTAGGTTTTTTTTTTAATTAGATAATTTTTTAATTTACATTTCAAATGTTATCCCCTTTCCTGCTTTCTGCTCCATAAACACCCTATCCCATCCTCCATTCCCCTACTCACCAACCCACTTCCTCTTCCCTGTCCCGGCATTCCCCTATGCTGGAGCATCCAGCCTTCTCAGGACCAAGGGCCTCTCCTCCCTGTGATGACCGGCAAGGCCATCCACTGCTTGAGCTTCGTTATTTTGTTAATTTGGATAGTCTCTCACTGCCTTTTAGTTCATTTGGATAATAATTTGCCTATCTTGCTTATTTACTCAACTTTCTCTTTGCATTGATTCTTGCACTATTCTCTTTGTATACATTTAATGTTCAGCCCTCTGTTTGATTATTTCTTGCTGTCTTCTCTTGGGTGTGATGACTTCCTTTTATTCTAGAGATTTCAGCTGTCCTGCTAGAGTCCTCTCCACTTTTTTTAATGTAGGCGTATAATGCTATTAAATTTCCTCTTAGCACCATTTTTTGGCCCATAAGTATGAGTATGCTGTGTATTCATTTTCACTGAGTTCTTGAAAGTCTTTGCTTTCTGTATTTTTTACTTGACATTGTAGTCATTCACTAGAGTGTTGTTTAGTTTCCATGAGTTCACAAGCTTTCTATTGTTGTTGGTATTATAACTTTAATCCTTGGTGGTCTAATAGAAATTATTTCAATTTTCCTGTGTGTACTAAGACTTGCTTTGTGTCCAAATATATGATCAATTGTGGAGAAAGTTCCTTGAGGCACAGAAAAGAAAGTACATTCTTTTGTGTTTGGGTGAAATGTAACACACACACACACACACACACACACACACACTAGGTCCATTTCATTTGTAACATCTATTAGCTCCAGTATTTTGAATTCCTAAATTTTTCATTTCCAGATTTCCCCCACCTTGGGTTTTCTTTATGAATTCAATTTTCAGGTCTTGAATGATTTTATTTGTTTCCTTCTACTGTTTGTGTTTTCCTAGATTTCTTTAAGGGATTTATTCACTTCATCTTTAAGGACCATATAGTTGATTTTTTGTTGTGTTCCAGCTATGTTAGCTACTCAGGATCTGTGTGGTAAGATAGCTGGGCCCCAGTGGAGGCATAATGCCCTGGCTCTTGCTGATTGCATTTTAGTGCTGGCATCTAGGCATTCTAGATTTGGGATGATGGTAAATCTAGTTGCTGATTTCCGGATATGTCTTTGGTGGGTGGATTTTTTGTTGTTGTTGTTGTTCCTTCCTTTCTGTTTCCTCTCTGGGCTTTCAGTGAGTGTGATGCTGTGTTTTGCTTGTTCCCCTGTCCTGCAGAGCTGGTGTGTTCATAGGGAATCCTTATTGGTGTTTGAGGCTGTGATATTGGGATGAGTCAGGAGGAAGGAAAGTTGCAGGATAAGGTCTTTG
This sequence comes from Apodemus agrarius, assembly GCA_964023405.1. Taxonomy (NCBI): domain Eukaryota; kingdom Metazoa; phylum Chordata; class Mammalia; order Rodentia; family Muridae; genus Apodemus; species Apodemus agrarius. Next base: position 46,387,280 of record OZ030007.1, on the reverse strand, counting down.
TGGTCCACCAGGGTTGGGGACAGAGAAGAAAAGGAGTTCATAGGAGGTTACATGCTACAGGGCTCAGATGGACTTAGAGGAGGATTTTTAATCCAGCAACATGGCTGCTCTGTCAAGAGATCCCATCTGAAGACCTTCTAGGTCTCTACAATCCAAAGGGACTGCAGACATGTCTTGGTTACAATACGACCTGTTTGGAATACAAGCATGCCCTTAGTACACAGCTCTCACCCTAACTAATGAAGTTTGTAGAAGAAACGATAAAGGTATGGTTAGTCTACAAAAGGTTAGTTTGTAGAACTGAGGGTCAGAAAAAGTGATGAGTCAGAGAAAAATTGACAGAATGAGTACAAGACCAGACATGCCCAACTCCACAAGAACAGCATGGGAAAGAGAGACTTAAGAAACAAAGAGAGGCTCTCTATTTCAAGAGCAGAGGAAAAAGAAGGGTGTGTGTGTGTGTGTGTGTGTGTGTGTGTGTGTGTGTGTCAGAGAACAAGCTAGACACAGGTGAAGACAGAATGAGCTAGAGAATGAGAAAAAGCCAAAAGATTAGAACATATTGTTAAAGTCAGTATGAAGCCAAGCAGAGCAGTTCAGTGTGAAGCTAAGAGAAGCTGGATTGGATCAGACATCTTTCAAGATTAGAGTGTACCAAGGATAGAAGCTTCCAGGCCAAGGCCTAGAAATAGTTAAAACAAAGAAAAACTGCTCTGGGGTCAGCCCAAGATGATTATTCGCACGGCTTAGGTAAGGCTCTCATCTCATCCCTCCATCTGAAGAAATAAAAAACATTAGAGATGAGACTTGGGGAATTAGATCACAGGAGAAGTAAGAGAAGTGTGGGTCCTCCTTCAGCACACTTGCTGCCTAGGGAAGAGCCACCCTTGTGTTAGCACCAGGGGTGCCTGCTGAGGTTGGGGACTGGGACAGAGCAGTGAGTTGGGGTAGGAATGTCAGAAGGGAAGATCTGTAGAATCCACAGGGTATAGAAGCATGGAGACAAGGAAGGCTGCCAAGGGTGTTCTGCTTCAGAGATAGGGATGAGACTGGGGAATTGTATCTGGAGGATCAGAGGAAGAAGTGTGCAAACATTCTACCTGGTTCTCTGGCAGGCATGGCCTGTGGGTTAGAAGGGGACTCCTGTTGGAGTTGTGGACTAAGAAAAAGAAAAGAGTCGGGGAGGGAGGTTAGAAGGGGAAGATCTGTTGTATCCACATGAGATGGGAGCAGTGGAGTGGGGAGGGCTTCCAAGGGTGTTCTGCTGCAGAGCTGGGGGGTAAGACTAGGGAACTGCCTCTGAGAGCGTGGAACAGAGGGAGAGGAGAAGGGCTGCAGGCATCCTAGCCTCCACACAAACACTCTTCCTTTTTAAATGTTATTGATTTGTTTGTTTGTTTGTTTGTTTTGTGTTTCCAATATTTTTAATTGGATATATTATTTGTTTACATTTCAAATATTATCCCCTTTCCCAGTTTCCCCTCTGCAAACCTCCAGTCCCATTTCCCCTTACCCTGCTTCTATGAGGGTGCTCCCCCACCCACTCACCCACCCACTCCCACCTCACTGACCTAGCATTCCTCCACACTGGGGCATCGAGCTTCACAGGACCGAAGGCCTCCCCTCCCATTGATGCCAGATAAGGCCCCTTCAGCTCCTTCAGTCCTTCCCCTAAATCCTCCATTGGGGACCTTCTGCTCAGTCCGATGGTTGGTTGTGAGCATCCGCATCTATATTGGTCAGGATCTGGTAGAGCCTCTCAGGAGACAGCTGTATCTGGCTCCTGTCAGCAAGCACTTCTTGGAATCAGCAATAGTCCATACAAACACTCTTAAGTAACCTACTTTATCGATGTGGGGGAAAATTGAGGATGCAATACCCTGGAAATCTTTCAAAGTAAAATCTGAGTCACACAAGGATTTGGAACAAAATGAAGACTGTAGATGTGGTTAACCTAACTTCTTTAGGTTAGTGTTTTAAGTCTCGCCTGGGGATGTCATTCTTCCTATGCAGCGATATTTGCCCTGGGAGCCTCTGCCCTCCACATCACCACCAAACACCCCATGTCTCCATTCACAACTGCTCCATGGTAACGCACTACCTTCAGGATAAGGAAATATCCTCAAAGCATGTCTAAGGATGAAGCTCAAAGGTAAAGTTCTTTCCTTGTGCACTCAAGGCCCTGGGATCAACCCCTGGAATAATTTTCAGTCTTTAAAATGATGTATGAAGCTTGGAATCACTTGGGTTCCACCCACTCCACTCCTCCTCTCAGTCTGCTCAGTCCACCTGAACTCTGCTGCACTCTGAGCCTAAGACTTTTGATCTCTGGCATGGGGAGCCGTGCACCCTATTCGGCCTCAGCAACTCAGTCCTACAACTTCTCCAAACCTCACCTCAAGCCACTTCAACAGCAAAGCCCCTGTTCCTTTCTCCTTCCTATGTCAGCTAATTGCCCCGCCGTGTTCCTTGCCAGCATTTATTCAACCCTCTTTCATTACATTTAGCACCGTGTACACAGTTCATGGTACCGAGTCCTCAACTAGCTGGGCCTCTAGGGACAGGCACTGCACCTTACTTTTTTGTTACTCCTTTTAGTGGGTGGAGCAGGATCAGTGCCCATTCTGTAATTGCTCCATTAGCTGGCATGTTTGCAAAAGAATTTGGGGAAAGACCTATATTTTAAAAGATTGCCTAGAGAGAATAAACTTAATGAAAGAGACCATTCGTATGTTCCCATTATTAGCTCGCATAGGTGGTCTCACAAGATGATTTGTAAACTTTGGGAAGCAAATACCACACCAAACCTTAAGGAATCCTTTGTTCTGCCAGCCAAAGTCTAGAAAGTTCAACAGACAAGAAGTTCAAGACTTAAGCCATTTTTAATGAGGAGAAAAAAATTCATAAAATTCAAAAACAGGCCCCTTACAGCAGCAGTCGTGGTAGGTCTCCATATTGCTACCAGGACACGGCTAGAGAGGCCCAGGTAGACAGATTCCATCCGAGGCTACCATCGCGCGGGTGGATCCACCAGGCTCCCGCCACCAGCCAAGGCCAGGGCTGAGGCTCTCCGGGACTTCTCCATGCCCTCTGGCCTTGCACCAAGGCAGCTGGGAGCAGCCTGCCCAGCAGTCCCTTACAGTGGTGGTCCCAGTAGGTCTCCATATTGCCACCAGGACACCACTAGAGACGTCCAGGTAGACAGACTCAATCAGGGGTTACCATCACTCGGGAGGATCCTCCAGGCTCTCCCCACTAACCAGGGCAAGGGCAGTGGCTGGCGGGACATCTCCACGCCCTCCGGCCTTGCACCAACTCCGTTGGGAACCGCCCTCCCTGAGGTCCCCTCAGCACTCAAAGAGGCAATCTCTATCTTGCAGCATGGTCACCAGTGGAGAAACAAGAGGTGGGCCCAGCCTCACAGGAGGTTCAAACACCAGCCAGTGACAACAAGGCCAACTAACACCAGAGATAACCAGATGGCAAAAAAAAAATGAAGGGACGTTACTAACAGAAATCAAGGCAGCATGACAGCATCTGAACCCAGTTTGCCAACAACAGGAAGCCCTGGATACCACAACACACCAGAAAAACAAGATTTGGATCTAAAATCACTGGTCAGGATGCTGGTAGAGGAACACGTAGATGAATCTCTTAAAGAAATACAGGAGAAAATGGGTCAAAAGTTAGAAGCTTTTACAAGGCAAACACAAAAATCACCTAAAGAAATTCAGGAGAATATGGATCAAAAAACAGAAGCCAATAAGGAGGAAACACAAAAATCACTTTAAAAAAATACAGAAGAAAGTAGGTCAACAAGTAGAAGCTATGAAAGAGGAAACACAAAAATCACTTAAAGAAATACATGAAAACACAATCAAGCAAGCAAAAGATCTGAGCATATCCATCCAGGTTCTAAAAACAGAAGTAGAAACAACTAAGAAATCGCAGAGGGAGACAACATTGGAGATAGAAAACCTTGGGAAGAAATCAGGGGCCATAGATGCAAATATCAACAATAGAATATAAGAAATAGAAGAAAGAATCTCAGATGCTGAAGATACCATAGGAACCATGGATTCAACAATTAAAGAAAATGCAAAATGCAAAAAGCTGGTAACCCATCAGATCCTACTACAAAGGTCTGTAATCAACACAACTGGAGAATCTGGAGGAAATGGACAATTTCCTAGACAGATACCAAATACCAAAATTAAACCACGATCAATTGATCAGCTAAATAGTCCCATAACTGCTAAAGAAATAGAAGGGGTTATAGAAAGCCTCCCAACCAAAAACAGTATGGGACCAGATGGTTTTAGTGCAGAATTCTACCAGACATTCAAAGAAGACTTAACACCAATACTCTTCAAACTATTCCACAAAATAGAAACAGAAGGGACACTGCCCAACTCGTTCTTCAAGCCACAATTACACTGATACCAAAACCACACAAAGATCCAACAAAGAAAGAGAACTACAGGCCAATTTCCCTTATGAATATCAATGCAAAAATACTAAATAAAATTCTTGCCAACCGAATCCAAGAGCACATCAAAATGATCATTCACCATGATCAAGTAGGCTTCATCCCAAGGATGCAGGGATGGTTCAATATACGGAAATCCATCAATGTAATCCACTACATAAACAAACTAAAAGAAAAAAACCACATGGTCATCTCATTAGATGCTGAAAAAGCATTCGACAAAATTCAGCATCCTTTCATGCTAAAAGTCTTGGAAAGAGCAAGAATTCAAGGCCCATACCTAAACATAGTAAAAGCAATATACAGCAAACCAGTAGCCAACATCAAACTAAATGAAGAGAAACTTGAAGCAATCCCACTAAAATCAGGGACTAGACAAGGCTGCCCTCTCTCTCCATATCTTTTCAATATAGTACTTGAAGTTCTAGCAAGAGCAGTAGACAACAAAAGGAAGTCAAAGGGATACAAATTGGAAAGGAAGAAGTCAAACTATCAGTATTTGCAGATGATGTGATAGTTTACTTAAGCAACCCAAAAAACTCCACCAGAGAACTTCTACAGCTGATAAACAACTTCAGCAAAGTGGCTTGTTATAAAATCAACTCAAGCAAATCAGTAGCCTTTCTGTACTCAAAGGACAAGCAGGCTGAGAAAGAAGTTAGGGATATAACACCCTTCACAATAGCCACAAACAACATAACGTACCTTGGCGTGACTCTAACCAAACAAGTGAAAGATCTGTATGACAGGAACTTCAAGTCCTTGAAGAAAGAAATCGAAGAAGACCTCAGAAGATGGAAAAATATTTCTTGCTCCTGGATTGGCAGGATCAATATAGTAAAAATGGCCATCTTGCCAAAAGCAATCTACAGATTCAATGCAATCCCCATCAAAATCCCAACTCAATTCTTCATAGATCCAGAAAGAGCAATTCTCAAATTCATCTGGAGCAACAAAAAACCCAGGATAGCTAAAACTATTCTCAACAATAAAAGGACTTCTGGGGGAATCAATATCCCTGACCTCAAGCAGTACTACAGAGCAATTGTGTTAAAAACTGCATGGTATTGGTACAGCAACAGGCAAGTAGATCAATGGAATAGGATCGAAGACCCAGAAATGAACCCACAGACTTATGGTCACTTGATCTTTGATAAAGGAGCTACAACCATCCAGCGGAAAAAAGATAGCCTTTTCAACAAATGGTGCTGGTTCAACTGGAGGTCAACATGCAGAAGAATATGAATCGACCCATTCTTATCTCCTTGTACTAAGATCAACTCCAAGTGGATCAAGGACCTCCACATAAAACCAGACACACTGAAACTATTAGAAAAGAAACTTAGGAAGACCCTGGAGGACATGGGCACAGGGGGAAAGTTCCTGAACAGAACACCAATAGCTTATGCTCTAAGATCAAGAATTGACAAATGGGACCTCATAAAATTACAGAGTTTCTGTAAGGCAAAGGACACTGTCAGAAGGACAAAATGGCAGCCAACAAATTGGGAAAAGATCTTCACCAACCCCACATCTGACACAGGGCTAATATCCAATATATACAAAGAACTCAAGAAGTTAGACCCCAAAGAACCAAATAACCCTATCAAAAAATGGGGTACAGAGCTAAACAAAGAATTTTCACCAGAAGAAATTTGGGTGGCCGAGAAACACCTTAAGAGATGTTCAACATCATTAGTCATCAGGGAAATGCAAATCAAAACAACCCTGAGATTCCACCTCACACCAGTCAAAATGGCTAAGATTAAAAACTCAAGAGACAACAGGTGCTGGCGAGGATGTGGAGAAAGAGGAACACTCCTCCACTGTTGGTGGGATTGCAAGATGGTAAAACCACTCTGGAAATCAGTCTGGAGGTTCCTCAGAAAATTGGGCATGTCACTTCCAAGGGACCCTGTCATACCACTCCTGGGCATATACCCAGAGGATTCCCCTGCATACAATAAAGACACATGCTCCACTATGTTCATAGCAACCTTATTTATAATAGCCAGAAGTTGGAAGGAGCCCAGATATCCCTCAAAGGAGGAATGGATACAGAAAATGTATACATACATATATACATACACACAATGGAGTACTACTCAGCAATTAAAAATAATGAATTCATGCAATTTGTAGGCAAATGGTTAGATCTGGAAATTATCATCCTAAGCTAGTTAACCCAATCACAAAAGAATACACATGAAATACAATCACTGATATGTGGATATTAATGAGCCCAGAAGCCCTAAATACTCAAGGCACAATTAGCAAGTCAAATGACTCCCAAGAAGAAGAAAGGAGAGGACCCTGGGCCTGTAAAGATTGGATCCAGTTTTGTAGGAGAGTACCAGAACAGAGAAATTGGGGGGGGGGTGATTGGGAAATAGTTGGGGGGGGAGAGGACTTATGAGATGTATGATGGGGGGAGGGAACTGGGAAAGGGGAAAGCCTAAACAAAGAATATAGAATTAAAAAATGAAAAAAAAAACTCAAAAACAATCAATGTACATCACTGAAATGTAAAATAAAGAAATCAGTAAATCAAGAGATGCAATGAAAGGGGCATAGAGACAGACAGAAAGGAAGGAAGGAATCAAGAAAGAAAGAAGAGGAGGAAAAGAGAAATGAGGGGTCGGTAGGAAGGAGACAAGAAAGAAAAATTCAGTTCATAGACTGATTGCCTAGTTTGTCTTGGACTCCAGGTTTGATCCTTCACACCTCATAAACCAGGTGTATGCATAATACTGGCATTGAGGAAGTGAAGACAACAGGATCAGAAATTCAAGGTCATCCTAGGCTGTGTTTAAGGCAAACTGGACTACATGAGACCCTGTCTTGGGTGGGGTGTCGGGTGAGCTAAGTATGGCTAGTTCTGGCACATCAGAGTGTGTTGTTTTACTGTATGCATTATTGTTTAGAAATGGAAAGAATATACTGAACAATAATGATAAAATCATGATGTTTGGAACTCTATGGAGCTATTTCAAATCCTATCCTTTTACATGACTGGCAGCACAGATGCTTTCCCCATACCAGAGTCACCACAAACACATGTGCAATGTATTGAGCTCTGACATCATGATGGCTACTGTTGTCACTAAGAAACAGAAAATGTTCAATTCCATTATAATCTTACACAGGATATGAAACACTTTGCATATGTGATCTTTACTGACCATAATAACATTTTATACTGTTTTGCTTGCTTATTTGTTTGTTTGTTTGTTTGTTTTGTTAAAACAAAGTCTCTCTAGGTAGAACAAGCTAGCACAGAACTCACTGTCTACCAGACTGGCCTCAAACTCATTTTGATCATTCAGCCTCATATTGTGAGTGAAGACATTACAGTGTGAAATACCACTTCTAACCTTTGTATGGTAGTGGATGTGGTGGTGGATAAGGTAGGGGTGGATATGATGTTGTGAGTGGGAATGGGGATGGGGGTAGTAGTGATATTTTTGCCTTGAATTTTCTTTTTGTATGTCAGGAAACCCAGGCTGGTCTCAATCTCCCTATGTAGCTAAGGCTGCCTTTGAACTCCTAATCCCCCTCTCACCTCCTCTCCAATGTTGATATTATAGACATCTACCATGCCTAGATAAACAAAATGTCTTTATGTAGTACTTTATACGCATACATAATAAGCCAAATTTTAATTTACATTCAACAATTTCATCTTATAGTCCTATTCAGGTCTGTCCAGTGAAATCCACTACACTACATATTTTATATGATTGATAAGTAAATTTCTATAGAAAAATATTTCAAACAAGTTCTAACTTACAAGAACAAAATTTTTTTTAAAAAAATCTCAAGTCAAAAGTTCAAACTAGTTTAATAGACATACCAAGGATTCAGCTTCATTTTTATTTCATTTTGTCTTACACTTATATTTAAATTGTCTCCTATAAAGAAAATGATTACAAATCTGTCTGTTCTTAACTGTGATTCAAGTGAGCTCTGAGGAGGGAAAGCAGAGATGAAAAAAGAACCTGATGTAGCAGAGACTCTAAATACTGTCCTGGGTAAGTAAATGCTGCCTGGTTTCCTAAAACTAACAGATTGGCCAGGCTTACTTGAGCACGGTAGGGACTAATGCACTACTGTGGCCTAAGGTGAAGACCTACATAGCATATGCTGGGCTCAGGAAAATCTGGGTCATCAAACAGACCTCACATCAGAAAGCGTAATTTATTTAACCTACTGTAGAGAAGATAATGAGATGAACATCTATAGTGATTCTGGTATCCAAAATCATCTGGCCCGCTCTGGAAAGTAAGTATCTGCCAACAACCACCCTACATGAATCACAGTTGATGAAGCAAGAACTGGCCTTCCTCACCACTGTGTTGATGCTCTCCTTCCAAGAGCATGCCAGGTAGTGGATGCTCAAATGAATTTGTTAGATAAGCGGGTTTAATTGAATGGGTGAACCAGAGCTGCCAAGGAACTTAATGAAACTACTAGACAACACTTCTCTATACTCTAGCCATTGCTATGCATCTGAATTAGTCAGCATTCCACTGTGATGACCAAGACACTGGACCTCAACAACTTAAACTTATTTTGGATCATGGTTCCAGAAAGGTTAGCCCAGCATGGCACTGAAAGCATGATGAAGCAATTCTCACTGAGGTCCTTGGAGTCTCTTCATGGTAAACAGGAAGCACAGGAAAATATAGAAAGAGAACAAGAGTCTGACATTTCCCCCACTGACACACTTCACTGACGTATTTCCTCCCAATGAGCCTTACCTCCTATATTTCACCCTTTCCTGATAATGTCATCACATGATACATTCACCAGTAGATTAAACCATTCATTCACTCAGCTCTAACCATTTAAGCTTCTCTGGGAAGCACACACAAACCTATCCAGAGGCATGCTTTACAACCACCTGTGTTCCTCGACCCAATCAAGCTAACCTTCAGAGTCGGCCATTGCAGATTCTCCTCTTGGTTGCTTTCGCTAACCAGCATATTTATCACCAGCATCTATCACCACATCTTTGCTCCCAGGCATAGGCAAATTGAAACTATCTTTCATTGAGACATTCTGAATAATCAAGATGTCATTTGTGACGAGAATTAAGTACATAGGTGGCTCTGCTGCTCCTTAAGTCACTTTCTCATGGCCAGTCAAAAGCTCGGAGGACCCTTCCTAGTCCATCTCTTCCGCTACTACACCTCATTTCTTTGTACCTCTTCCATGTCTTACATGCACTGAAACATCATAAATTGTATAGCTCAAGTCCATAAAGAGCCTAAAACATTGCAGTGATGTTAAACAGATCACAATAGACTTCAGCTTAATTAATTATGGTAAGTGGGTGCCAGTATGGTCCCAGCCAAGGTAGATACTGAACTTCTTCATCATCAGAGAATGAGGTCCCTGGGTGGCTAGTCCTGATCTCAACTGTCTCTCTCCCTTGGGGCCATATCTCTGCCCTCTAGAAGCATCATTTCCCCTTCCTTTGCCTATATTTGTCATTGAAGGAGAAGTTTCTAAACTAAGTGGTTTACTTTTGCCTGTTTTTGTGGTTTCTTTCGTGGAATATTTCATTTTAGAATTTGCATTTTCTGAATGTATAGCAGTTTGTTCATTTTATTGTTGAATGTCGTTTTATTACATGAATAAACAATTTGCCTATTCATTTTACTGTGGGTAGCTGTTTGGGCAGCATCCATCTGGGGCCATTTTGATCAACACTGTCAAGTGAGCCACCGTGCTCATAAGTATGCATCGCAACAATAAGCCAGATCGCTGGGAGAAGAATTCCTGATTGTGCACATCTGCATTTGCTAAATAAAATCAAAACATTTTCCCAACATGTTTCTGCCAGTGTTCTCTCCTGCTGGATTTTGAATGCCCCTATTTTTCTGTATTCTTCCATTGGGGCCCAAGACTTCCAAACCATCCCTAAGCTGAGTAGCTGAAGGTTTCCCCTTGGGTTATTCACTCTTCTCTGTCTCAGAAGAGTCTAAATGCCAATTTAAGTGCACATTGATTATTTGGGTCCCCTTACTTTTAAAATCAGTAGTTCATTTTCTTGTTTTTCTTTTCTCTTCCACTGACTAGCTTTTTAAAGTAATTTGTAGAAATTCTTTATATATTCTGAATGCATTGATTCAAATGCTGGCAAGTTCACCCCCACTCTGTGATTTGCCTTTTTACTGTCTTCAAAATGCAAATCAAAAGAACAAGGCTGCTTAATTTTAATGAAATGAACTTTATGAACCCTTTTGGTCTATACGTGATTTTTATGCCATGTTTAAGAATTCACTCCTACCTGAGATCATGTAGATATTCCCATTACAACCTAGATGATTTTTTACTGCTATGATTAATGTATGTAGGTCAATAAACCATCTGGAAGTGATTTTTGTAGTAGATATGACAGAAGACCCCATTCTCCCATAAAGATATCCAAGGGTCAAGCACCATTTGTTGAAGGCATCAGTCTTTCATGCTCACTTTGCATAAATCCAATATGGCAGGCTGCGTTTTTAGACACTGCTCCCTGGTCATCCATATGCTTCTATCACAATACAAATTGACATATTTATACTTACAATAACCTGACTATTTTTAAATTTTGTAGCTCTGTATAAATTTCACAATCACTCTTTGACATTGCATACACACAAAAGGAGAAGTGTACTGTAAGATTTATTGGAACTGATTTAAATCTATAGCTCAAGTTAGAGAAGATGACATTTCAGCGAATTTACTTCTTTCCATCCATAACTATTGTGTATCTCTTCATTTGCTTCTACTAATTTACTTCTAAGCATTTGACATTTTAATTAATACATTGCTTAAACTTCAGCTTCTGTTTATTGCTATGTGTACCTTAAATTATTTTCCTTAGATTGTATTAAATTTTTAACACATAGTATCTTGTTCAATTATAATAAAAATATTAGTTTATCACTCAAATGCATATAGACATCTTGTTATTCTTTTGGTATTCATTTATTTGTGTTTTTTGTTATTATTCCACCTACCATGACCTCCAGGAAAACTATGTGTACAAAGGTAGCAATGAATAACTTTGTCTTATTTCCAAATCCCCAGGAAAATTGTATAGAACTTCAATACTTAATATATTAAGTCCTAAATATGCATTATGGTTATTTATTAAATACTTGTACTAAAGCAAGTTCAATTGCATTCCAACTTTGTTGAGAATTTTTTAACTTAATGGAATGTCTCAGCTAGGGGTTTGACTGCTATGAAGAGACACCATGACCCACAGCAATTCTTTTTTTTTTTTTTTAACCTAGCGTGACAGCACTCTGGAAGACTGACATATTTCTAAATGTCATAGAACTTAGACTTTCACAAAAGTTTTTATGGTTCTTGTGCTTTTGAACTCTAACACTCCTCTCTTTTTTTTTCAGGGAGAGGAGTTGACAAGTCTGGGTAGGAGGTCTCTGTAGAGATTGGATAACCTATAGGGATCTTAGCCTTGAAGAAATCTCTTTCTCCCTATTTCAGAACCCATTGGTTGCTATATAGCTCATTGCGAAATTTGCCCCCATTCGCGGCATATTGATTGGTATCATCATCCAGGTCTCATTTAGGAAACCCTATTGTTCAAATTTCATGAATGTAGCACACTGCCATGTCTATCTCAGCTAGTGGTTGGTTCTCAGCCTTTTTTTTTTTCTATATTCTTTGCTTACATTCCAAATGCCTTCCCCTTTCCCGGTTTCCCCCTCCCCATATGTCTCATAAGCCCACTTTCCTCCGCCCATTCCCCAATCAGCCCCTCCCATTTCTCTGTCCTGGTACTCCCCTACAATGCTGGATCAAGCCTTTCCAGGACCAAGACCCTCTCCTTCCTTCTTCTTGGGAATCATTTGATATGTTAATTGTGTCTTGAGTATTCAGAGCTTCTGGGCTAATTAATATCCACTTATCAGTGACTGCATTTCATGTGTATTCTTTTGTGATTGGGTTACCTCACTTAGGATGATATTTTCCAGTTCCATCCATTTGCCTAAAAATTTCATAGATTCATTGTTTTTAATTGCTGAGTAGTATTCCATTGTATAAATATACCACATTTTCTGTATCCATTCCTCCGTTGGGGGACATCTGTGTTCTTTCCAGCTTCTGGCTATTATAAATAAGGCTGCTATGAACATTGTGAGGCATGTGTTCTTATTGCGTGCCGGAGAATACTCTGGGTATATGCCCAGGAGTGGTATAACAGGGTCGTCCGGAAGTGTCATGCCCAGCTTTCTGAGGAACCACCAGACTGCTTTCCAGAGTGATTGTACCAGCTTGTACTCCCACCAGCAGTGGAGGAGTGTTCCTCTTTCTCCACATCCTCGCCAACACCTGCTGTCTCTGGAGTTTTTGCTCTTAGCCATTCTGACTGGCGTGGGGTGAAATCTCAGGCTTGTTTTGATTTGCATTTCCCTAATGATTAATGATGTTGAACATTTCTTAAGGTGCTTCTCAGCCATTCGAAATTCTTCAGGTGAAAATTCTTTGTTTAGCTCTGTACCCCATTTTTAATAGGGTTATTTGGCTCTCTGGAGTCTACCTTCTTGAGTTCTTGACCCACGGCAATTCTTATAAAAGGAAACATTAGTTGGGGCTGGTTTGCTGTTTCAGAGATTGAGTCCGTTAGTATCGTGGCAGGAAGCATGGCAACACACAAGCAGGCAGGGTGTGGAGGAAGGAGCGTAGACTTCCACAGCTTGATCCACTGACAGCAGAAGGAAACTGTGTGTCTCCCTGAGCATAGCCTAAGCATTAATAACCTCAAAGCCTGACACACTCCCTCCAAATAACGCTACTACCCATGAGCCAAGCATTCAAACACATAAGACTATGGAGGCCACACCTATTCAAACCACCCTGTGGAGATATCAAGTTTTAGTAAGTATCTGACTAATAAAATTAAAAGAGGCTATCTCTTTGCCTTTGCTCTATAAATCCAATGGACTTCATCAGCTTTCTTTAGCATTACCATACTATTATCACACTCTTAATTTGGTCATTTTACATATACTGCTATAATGAATTGGCTCAAGTTTCATTGAGGGTATGATGAAAATATGTGGACATCAGGAATACTTACCAATATTTGTATTTCTTATCATGCCCTTCCTGAGATTTGTCACCAATGTCTTGATAGCCTCATGAGATCAAATGACACTAGCTGTACTCTTTGCATGTGGAATGTTCAAAGAAAGAGGCTTAGGTCAGGATAGTGCTTGTCTAGCCTGCACAAAGCTCTGAGCTCAATCTCTAGCACTAACTACATCTAGCATGATGGCACAGGGTCATCAACTAAATACTTGAGAGATAGAGATAGAAGGATCGGAAGTTCAAGGTTATCCTTGGCTACACTGTGAGTTTAAGGGTAGCCTTGGATACACCACACTCTGTTTCAGAAAACTGAGAATTCGATAATTAATCCATTCATGAATACTTCTCTGTCCAAAGTTTTAAAGTTCTTCTTTTCAGCTTTGTTAGTCATTACAAAGCACTCATACTCTCACTACTTTTTATGTCCGTTTCTGTGTATTGTGGCTTTCTAGAAAGGCAGGCATCTCATTTTCAGAGTTCTGTCATAAGGAATTCACAATAATATCCCATTAACATTTCTTTTGATACTGCAAGATGCATGGTAATGTTGCTTTTAATTCCCAAAGCATATGATTCACACTTGCTCTGCTCAGTTTTGGAAGCAGGGAGAGAGGGACAAAGACTAGATTGAAACATCCGTAATTTAATTTTGTCAAGTATCAAATAAACACCTACAGCACATGGTGTTTCATGGGGTTGTTACATTCCCGTTATAAGTTCCCAGATCCTCTCATGGTTCCAGTGATGCATAAACAGCATTGTAGACATGAATTTTAACACATATAAGGCCAAGGTAATACCTAGCATTGCTCCCTTTTTCTTTTTCAGGGTCACTCACAATATAATGACACCCCAGCAAGGAGGCTGACGCCCTTGACAACTTCATATTACCCACTACTTAATTGACCCTTGAACTATACCTGTGATACACATGAAGCCATCAGCTGCCAACCACAGACAGTAGAGAACTGGTAAATTACAGGTTAGGTGTATGTCACATGGGAATGAGAAGCCCTGCTGTAGAACACAATGTCGGTGGTCTGAAAACACTTGCTGCAGTGGTTTTGTCCTGTCAAATGGTACAAATGTAGTCTGTTGTTTTTCATCACTTTCATTTACAATAAGCCCTGCTGGCAGCCCTAAGCTCAAAAGAATGAAACTGAACATTTAATAAAAACTTAATTACTCCATGTCTGTCTCTGAGAAACTAAATGCTTGTGCAACTAGCAAAATGACATTTATTAACACTACGTACTATGAAGCATGAACTGATATTTCCAAACACATCACAAAGGGAAAAAAATCTATGGATGAATTGAAAATTACATAAAAAGATTAAGAGGAAGGTATAAATCCAACAGGCAACTTTAGACAGTGCATTTACAGAAGATTCAGGAGCATGTTCTGTTACTTGGTTTTCTTATTATTATAACAAACACCTGAGAGGAAAACCTTAAAAGGATGAAAGGTTGATTTAGATTTCAGTATCAGAGGCTGAGATACAAATGGATTGAAATTGTTAATTAGGGCCTTAGGCTAAAAGGGACTGATCTTCTTATGGCAATCAGAAAGGAGCAGGCAACAACAAAAACTGGACAAGTGCTAGCTTTCCAGGGTGTGGTCCAGCAACCTACTCCCCCTGCTAAGGCCCTGGCTTATACTTTCAACCCTCCCTATAATGCTGTCAGATTTTCAATCCATCAGTGGATGAGTTCACTCACTAGCTACCATCCTCGTGATTCAATTACTTTCCTATACTGCCCCTTAGCTGGCATCCAAACCTTTGCACATTCACTTTGGGAAACACTCCATATCTGCTATGACTTAGATGTACACTGTATTCTACAGCCTTGTGCCTTGAACACTCAGTGATCAGCTCCTGGCACTGTTTTGAAGGCTGTAGACCCTGTAGGTGGTAGGGATTTGCTGTAGAAATTAAGCCACTGGAGGTGGGCCTTTGAAAGTCAGACCTACACTAGTTCTGTCTACTTCCTGGTCATGTGAACCAGCCTCATTCCTCACAAGAACAAAAGGGACAGCCCAATCATGCGATGCCTGCTATGGCAGACTGAAGTCCCTCTGGAACCAGAAGCTGAAAAGGTCTCTCTTTGTCTTCAGTTGTCTCTGTCTGGTTTTCCTGCTACAGTCACACAGGACTCATTACTATGGTATATAAAGCATACCATACATTGTATCACGTATAGGAAATATTATTCTTCTACTATAGGTTTACTCATTCTGGTTGCAGGCTTCCTTGTGAACTTATAACATGTGGGGCAATTAGCATAAGCATGTTGGCTCCATTAGCTACAACAGAACTCTACAGTGCTAAGTAATGCCAGTTTTAATAAGAGATTCGTAGCTGCTCAAGTGAAAACCCATTCATCCCAGCAATGACTTGATTCCTTCCATCCATTCAAGAGACAAGAGTGAACCTCTAAGTAGGATCAGAGCTAAATTTACCACAGAAAAAAAAAACTGATCTGATATTATTAATATTATAAGTGCAAAGAAAACTTCTACTCTACAACTTATAATGCTCAAGGTGCTAACACCCACACAGATTGTATAGCATAGCAGTCATGTTGCACCTGCAGTCATGGAGCAGAGAGAGCTGAACTTTGATCCTCATCTTCCTCCTCCTTTATCCATTTCTATTTAGCTGAAGAGCCCAGGACATGGAAGAGTGCTGGCTATATTCAGGTTGAGTCTTCCTTGCTCAGCAATACCTTCTGGGAAACAAAAAATATAGACTCAAACAGAGGCATGTTTTCTTATTAATCCTAAATTCTAGCAAATTAACAATGAACATCATCATATACAAACATATTTAGGTAGATGATACATATATAGAAGGGAGATGGATAAATGATAGATAGACAGATAGATAGATAGATAGATAGATAGATACATACATAGATACATAGATAGATACATAGGTACATAGATACATAGATAGATGACAAATGGATAAATAGATGATAGATGATAGAAAGATAGATGATAGATGATTGATAAGTGAGTTAACTCAATCACAAAAGAATACACATGAAATGCAATTACTGATAAGTGGATATTAAAGAGCCCAAAAGCTCTGAATACACAAGGCACAATTAGCAAATCAAAAGATTCCCAAGAAGAAGGAAGGAGAGGACCCTGGTCCTGAAAAGACTGGATCTAGTTTTGTAGGAGAGTATCAGAACAGAGAAATGGGGGGAGGGGGGTAATTGGGGAATGGGTGGAGGGAAGAGGACTTATGGGACATATGGTGAGGGGGGAACTGGGAAAGGGAAAAGCCTTTGGAATGTAAACAAAGAATATAGAAAATAAAAAAATAAAAATAAATAAAAAATAAAAAGGGAAAGATAGATGATAGATGATTGATAGGTACTCATACATTGATGCATAGATATATAAATACACAAATAAGTATATTATTCTATTATATTATCAGCTCTTATGTTCCTGTACCCGCTAAAATGGTATTTCAATATTTCAGTTTACCATTGTCTCACTTCACTTCTTTTGCAGGGATAAAACACCATGACCAAAAGCAGCTTGGGGAGCAAGGAGTTAATTTCACCTCACAACTTACAGTTCATGATGAAGATAAATCAAGACAGGAGCTCAAGAAAGGAGCCTGGAGGCAAAAAGAAAAAGAAAAAGGAAAAAACATGTCATGATCATAGTCTCTCATGAAGGAAAGCGATTACCAGAACAGAGGCAGGAACCTGGAGGCAGGAACTAAAGCAGACCATAAGGGAAGACACCTACTCCCTTGTCCCCCATAGCTTGCTCAGTTTACATTTGTATACACCAAGGACCACCTACTAAGGGTAGCACTGACAGCAGAGGGCTGGGCTCTCACATCATCAGTTATTAATTAAGAAAATGCCCCCATATGAAGTGAAAAATTAAGGGTTCTTTGGAGATTCAGTTGTGCTAGATGGTGTTTTGCTGGGGCAAACACATGAAGGAGTGATTCCTAAAGTGAACACAGGTAAAAAACTAAGGCAGACCTGTGAAGGAATATTTCACTGAAGCAGACACAGGAGAGTGGATGTTCTGCTCAAGTAAGTAAGTGCAAGGATTCTTTACTAACAACACACATGTGTTGGTCTGCCGTACATTGCATAGTTGAGTGCCATTTCTTGGGACTTCACTGCCTCAGGCTAATTAGATGCACTTGTTGAGGCAAGGCACATGACGGACACTTGATATTTGGAGAGTATAAATAGGACTCCGCACAGTGACGGAAAGGAACCTTGGCTTGCTGGTGCAATTAACTGCCCAATGCTTGTGGGTCTCACATGTTAGCCATCCTCACTTCTGAGAGGCACAGCTGAGGATTTCTCCTGGTGTTTCTGTTGGTCCCTCAGGCTGACTTGAGCTGAGGCTGAGACCTGGCTCTCTCTGCTAGGTCTTGTCACTGCTGTTGCTAACCCAACTGTACTGAACTGGACTGCTGATGTATCCGTGAAGTGTTTGCAAGTGGATTGAGCTGCTTTTTCTTGCTAACCTGTGAACTGAACTGCTGATTTCCAGACAACACAGGCGGGAGTTGCTCCAAAGAACCTTTCTAAATGGGTCTACTTCCCCCATATCCTTTCTTTTCCACTACTTCTGGTGGGTGGTGGGCTACAAGGGAGGCTAAAGCATTTAAAAACCATCATCAAAAATAGGATGTAAGCTCTTTCTCTTCCAGTCTCAGGCGCTGCGGGAGCTGTGGGTTATTGTACAGACATGGCCAAGTCCAAGAACCACACCACATACAGCCAGTCACAAAGATACAAATCTCTTAAGGGGATTGACCCCATGTTCTTACGGAACACCCACTTTGCCAAGAAGTACAACAAAAAAGGCCTGAAGAAGATGCAGGCCAACAAGGCAAAGGCAGTGAGTGCATGCACAGAGGCCATCAAGGCCCTTGTGAAGCTCAGGCCACCACACCCAAGATGCCCAAGGGTCCCAGCTGCAAACTCAGCCATCTGGCTTTCATTACTCACTCCAAGCTTGGGAAGCGGATTCGAAGCTACTTGGCCAAGGGGTGTAGGCTCTGCCAGGCAAAGCTCAAGGTTCAAACCAAGGCAGAGGTCAAAGCTCCAGCTAAGGCCCAGGCTTCAGCTCCAGCTCAGGCTCCCAAAGATGTCCAGGCCCCTGTGACGGCCCCATAGAAAAGGCTCCTGTCAGTGTGAAGACAGATGGACTGCTGTGACACACCCACCCACACACTATTTGCAGATGATCAGTGTCCTATGCTGTTTTTACAAATAAACGTGAGGCTAGAAAACCATAGGATGTGAAGACTTACCTATGGGCCAATCTAATGGAAGTATTTTCTCAATTGAAGTTGCATCTGTTCAAATGATGTTGACTTGGGTGACAAAAAATATACAGCCAGAACAATTAGTGTCTTTGAAAAGAATAGGTTATAATTGTAGATTTTTATGCTTAGAGTAGTAATTATAATAAATTATAATTAAAATCTTTCTCTGAACATGCCAAGCTACTTAAATTATAATGAAGTTGTTTTAACTTTTATTCTATTTTCCTGCTGAATTTTAGTTTTATTTCACATTTTAACCAACTACTCAGAGCCACTTTCAAGTTTTTTTCTCATGGATATTAGCATCTCAAAGGTAATTGCATCTGTTTTATATGAAAACATAGAGCTGTGTATTTATTTTGTTTCTAAATATCCTCGTGACTCATTATTTATAAGTATTTTCCTATGTAAACAATCCTTCTCAGCAAACAATATTTACAATCACTGTGGTGCTTTGTTTTTCTTCCTCAATGTGTTAGATGAAATATCCAGAATAGTCATGAGCAGCTACAGTCCTGTGTCCCTGTTTGCTTCTCATTTTCAGGCTAATGTTTACAGGCTGTAACCATGGAAACTAAAATTGAAATATAGTGTAGTATATTTGACCAAGAAAACAGGACAGGACATATGGATCATTTAAATGTATGTATAAACTGGAGTCACCATTGCTTGTCTGTCTTCTGATTTGAAAGAGAAGATATAACCAACTGAGGTGGGGGGGGGGGTAAGGCATCTAAGCCATCAGTGCTGACATACTTTAGGACCTGTCACTTGACCAAGTGCAATATCTGATTGAGATCATGTATGTATGATGGTGAAATTCAAAGAAAACATCAGGATCAAAGGAAAATGTATCATTCGACTATTTAAAAGGTACAACTAAGTCATAGGTATGGATTCTAACACTTATGAAAAGGGGAGTGAAAGGATCCTTATCAGCCCAAAGCACCCCAGGACCAAATTCTCAGCACAAAGGAGATTTATTTTCCCCAGAGAGACAAAGAGCAGAGAGTATGAGACAAAGATAAGAGATAGAGGATGGGGGAGAAGGGAAAGGGAACAAGGGAGAGGGGGAAGGGATGTTGGTCTTAGACGGACAGAGGTTATCCTCTAGAGACAAGCATGGACCATAGGCAAATGGCAGTTTACAGAAGTAAACGGGGAAACCCAATGTTAGGATGAGTTGGTTTGTTTTGATTGGGCATGTTAAAAAGGGTCTTTTGATTGCTTAACTTCATTGCTCTGCTAGCTGAACCTTAATAGTCAGCCTAAGAAGGAAAAAGTGGCCAAAGAAGGGAATAGATCTTAGCTAGCTTAACTAGCATGGCTAGCTTTAGGAATGTAATCTAACCGTTTCTGGCTAAGAAGAGGAACAGAGGGAGAAGGGCAAGGCCGGCCAGAGATGGGCTTGCCGTGCTTGGACCTGGTAGAGTCTCTTCACAGAAGTGTTCCAGCACTCAGGCCAAAGAACTCTAACGTTTTTGATGCCAGGAAGCAGAGGTTCACCATGCGGGTGGCAAAGGGGAAAGAGGAACCATGGGATTGCTGTGTCTTAGCCAGAAGAAGCATGGTTCCCTGAAATGATCCTACTGTGCTAATGAGGGCAGAAAAGAAACCCTTTGATTGCACCACAGTAGTCCATGGTGACCTGCACTAGACTGTTAGTAAAATCATCAGGGAACAAAAGGCAAGTCAAACAGTCCCTAATATCAAGTGCATAAGCAAAGAGCTTGGAGTTTGGCTTCATGGTAATGTTTGCCTAGCATGTGAAATGCCATGGATTCAGTCCCCAGCAACACACACACACACACACACACACACACACACACACACATGCACACATACTTCTGCACACTATCACCATTAACTTATGGTTATGCTAATCACAGCACTTCTTTCGTAACTTAAGGAGTTTGAGGAATAGTGTGTCTACAACTATCAGAGAATTCAAGCTTTGACAGGGAAGAAATACTCTATTGTGTAACCAAGACTAGATTTCCAGTTTTAGCTCTCATCCCACAAGATGACACCCAGGATTTAATTACATAATAACATTTTTCCCTCTTTACAATGACATTCTTAATATTGGGGATGTGAGCCTAAAAGACTGTCAAGTCTGGGAATTGGGGCAGACTGTGAACTTGTGAATTTACAACCATTTTATTTCTCAATCCTGCATAAAACCTACAGCAGAAGAGCCAGATGTGGGGGCTCAGACTGTAATCCTGACACCAAGCTGGTGAAACATTGCAAGTCTGAAACCAGCATGAGCCACATGACCTGAACAGAGTGAGATTTTAGCTAAACAAAAGCCAACGCAAAAGCAAGCAAACAAACAACAACAACAACAAAAAACTATCGACGGAAGACCTCATAAAGTTCAAGAACACTCCAATTCACCCAGAAAACAAATATAGTCATCATTCCTCCAAATTTAGGTCTCCAAAGTCAGACAGGGATAGCTGTGATTCCTCACTCCAAAAATGGAGGTCAGAGAATTAAGAACTCAAGGTCATCTTGTACTACATAATGAGTTAGGGAGAAAAGCTTGGCATGAAAAGCCATGAAAAGTTTGTCTCATAAAAATATATTAAAACAAACAAATAAATAGTCACCCCAGAAAGCTGAATGATACACTAGTCCCTCCACCAGAACCTTGGCCTTCTCTCCTGATTTGTCCTCTCACCATGTAGAATCTTTGCCCATTTCTATCTCAGAAAACTGCCTCTGGTATACAGCATAAGTTTCCCAACCCTATCTTTCTGGCCACACATTCTACACTCAGAGTCTAGGGGTCCAGGTTCTCACAGTTAATAATGCAAGAGCTTCATTCTTAATCTGTGAGTCAGCCTCCACAGATCCCCTCCCAAGCTGATGAACAATATTGAGTGAATAAAATATGATCAAGGAAGAGTTCAAGGTAAGGTCAGGAGAAATGAAGCAATACTTAACCCATCAGTTAATATATTTATTGGACCACATTAAGCTTATAGGTATCAGATTGTGTTCTGTAGATCTTTCTCCAATAAATAACCGGATTTCTATAAATTTGTTTTGAATTGCCATGTTGGCCAACATACTTTTAGTACACAATAAACCATAATGCACTCTGCTTCTGAGTTGTTAAACGAATTGCTTGTGATTGAATTCTGGACCTCAGTAAGCAAATCAAAGGCCTGTCAACCGTCTCTAAGGATCCCTGGGACTGGCTTAGGAAGGAGCATTTCTAGGACAGTCACTCAGCAGAGAAAAGAAGGTAGACCATGGATAAGTCACAAGCACTGTCACCAGACACACCTGGACCTTCATTTCCTCACCATAAACTGCTTGTGAAAAAGCCAGAAAGTCATGCCATCTTTCAGAATTTATTTCCTCTGGGGATGGGAATACAAATAAAGTATTATGATAGGAAGCCTTTATATGAAAAAAATCTATTTTTAGTACAAAATGAGAAAAAAAGATTATTAGAAAACCAATGATAAAGCTTGTGCACATGGCATCAATATTAAATATGTATGCAGAGATGAATCTCTGAGCAGAGTTTTCTATGGCGATAATATTAAAGATAAGGACTGACATTTAGAACATGGGCCCAGACTGAGGTGGTCTCTGGATGAGTAAAGAAAGGCACCAAATGATGGGGAATAACTGAGAAAGAGGAAAGCTGTCTGAATTGCTTGAAAGGACCTCACTGAGTTCATTATTTTTAATTGCTGAGTAGTATTCCATTGTATAAATATACCACATTTTCTGTATCCATTCCTCCTTTGAGGGACATCTGGGCTCCTTCCAATTTCTGGCTATTATAAACAAGGCTGCTATGAACATAGTGGAGCATGTGTCTTTATTGTATGCAGAGGAATCCTCTGGGTATATGCCCAGGAGTGGTATGCCAGGGTCATCTGGAAGTGACATGCCCAATTTTCTGAGGAACCACCAAACTGATTTCCTGAGCAGTTTTACCATTTTGTAGGTAAATGGTTAGATCTGGAAAATATCATCCTAAGCGAGTTAACCCAATCACAAAAGAATACACATGAAATGCAATCACTGATAAGTGGATATTAATGAGCCCAGAAGCCCTAAATACTCAAGGCACAATAGCAATTCAAATGATTCCCAAGAAGAAGAGAGGACCCTGGGCCTGAAAAGATTGGATCCAGTTTTGTAGGTCCAGAACAGAGAAATGGTGGGGGGTGGATGATTGGAGAATAGTTGTGGGGGAGAGGGCTTATGGGATGTATGGTGGGGGGGGGGACTGGGAAAGGGGTAAGCCTTTGGAATGTAAACAAAGAATATAGAAAATAAAAAAAAATGAAAGGAACTCACATGTGGCCATGTCTTTCTAGAGCTGCCCGGCTCCAGTTAATGAGTGGCCGCCACTGACTAACAGACCCTCTGCCTTAGAGTTCTGGCAACTGCCTTGTTAGGAAGGAGGGAAATGTATATATGCAAACTCCTAGCTGTCCTACTGCAGGCTGTCCTGATGGGACTCTGCAGTTTTTCTAAGAAAAAAAAATCATATGCTTTTCTAGTAAGAAGCAAGCCATGCATGAAGACCTTCGCTCCAGCTTGCCAGGGGTAGACATATGACTCCATTTTAAATATAAAAACCTTTTATAACAGAAAGACTCTGGACGTAAACATAATGATAGGATTTGAATCTGAAAATTCCCCCAACAGGCTCATGTGTTTAACACTTACTCTGCAGTAGTTGGAACTATTCTGAGAGGCTATGGAAGGTGGAGGCAGGCTGGAAGAAGTCTGGGATCTAAGAGGAGGCTTTGGAGGTGGTCTACTTGACCCTGACTTTTGCCTCGCTTTCTGCTTCCTGTTATGCTGGGATGGGAACAGCCTCCACCGTTCACATGAGCTAAGATGCCCTGCCAGCCTTTCCTCTTCCCCATGACCTGAAACCTCTAAAAGTTTAAGCACGAAACATCTTCCCCACTTTAGTTTTTTTTTCCCCATATTTGGTCATAGTGATGTAAGAGTCATTAATATGTATAATAAGTGCTAAGTTGTAGAACCAAAAGAATAGTTTAAATTTTAACCTATTTTACAATTGTAACGTGAGTATCCTCCCCTCTTTTTATTCTTTGATCAGTCCTCCAGCCTCACTGTAAATGACGAGTGCAGCTCACAGTGCATCGTAGCTGCCACCGGAGATGCTCCATCTCCATCCTCTCAGGACTAGGGAGATGTGTCCTACTTGTGCCCTTAATCGCATCTCTTTCCAGACAGCATCTCATCACCTTCCCACACCTTCACTTTACAGGGTTCAAGTTGGCTCTGACCCTAAAACAACTTACCCTCACTTCCGATAATGCATAACAAGAAACACTTTTATGGAATATAATGGAGAGGCTGGCAGCAGGTTGAGAGGCTTAAAATGCAGCAGTTCTCTGTCAGTCACATTCTGGAGCAGGTCATGCATAATAAACAGCTGATATATTAGCTTGATGGAGGACACGGCAAATACGAAATGATAGAAAGCAGCCACAGATCAGAACCCAGAGAGTCACAGGAAGATGTAGTAGCAAAGGCCAAAGTATGGGTTCCATCAACAATAATAGCAGAGATCAACTCTGGCCACACACCTGTTCTAGTTGGGAAACCTCAGGCACATGGCAAAGCACTGGAGCCTACTAGCTCTGGAGGGAAGACAACCTATGTCCAAAATGAATTTCTTTTCAGTTGAATATCCAATTTAGCTTATCAGCCCTGGGAAGCTGCTGAATACACATTCAATATGAATAAATATCAACCACGAAATAATATTTTGGGAGCTGGGAATATGGTTCAGTGGGTAAAATGCTTCCTCTGCAAGCATGAGGATCTGAATTTGTCTGCCAACACCTTTATGAAAACCAAGACCTATGGAGTACATCTATAATCCCAATGTTAAGGGATACAGGTAGATCCTAAGGGCTTCATGGACAGGCACTCTAACACAATCAGTAAGCTCAAGGTTCAGTGATAGAGCTTGTCTTACAATATAAGATGTACATCCATGGAAGGAGACATGTGACATTGACCTCTGGCTTCAATATACATGGACCTGGGCAAGTGTTCATAGATACACACACACACACACACACACACACACACACACGTGTATGCATACTGCAAAATAATGCTATAGTTCATGGTGGAGTAGTAAAAATATTTGATGGTTATGGCTTTGATTCAGGTTAATATTCTATTTCTGACTTTATCACCTGTTAATGACACACAAGAAATGGAAATTGGTAAAGTCAAAAAAAAAAGAAGTTCATGACATACAGGAGAAGTCAAAACAAAGGCAATCAGAAGACCCAAACTTCTTAATCATCACCATGCATCCTGAAAGATATCAGAAATGCATTACCTCTACTATGCTGAAAGTAATCCCACATTCCATGCGGAGGAAAAGATTTTACATAGCAATTTCTTATGGTCATTGCAGTGCACATCTTTATTCCCAGAACACCATAGGCAGAAGCAAGTGGATCTCTATAATTTTGAGCTAAGCCTGGTCTATATGGTGAGTTTAAAAATAGCCAGGGCTATGTCACTCAAGGGAAGGAAGGAAGGAAGGAAGGAAGGGAGGGAGGGAGGGAGGGAGGGAGGGAGGAAGGAAGGAAGGAAGGAACGAAGGAAGGAAGGAAGGAAGGAAGGGAGTGGGAGAGACAGAGAAACCGTGAGAAATCTCTATTAATAACTCTCCTTATCTTATTTCACCTCCTCATGCATTTAGATTTATTTTTATTTATTTGTATGTAGGTGTATGTTTATATAAGTAAATACTATGTTCCTGCAGGTGCCCACAGAGGCCAGAAAAGGGTCTTGGATTCCCTGAAGCTGAAGTTATAAGCCTACTGTGAACCACTTGATGTTGGTACTGAGAACTAACCTGCATCCACTGGAAGATAGCAAGTACTCTGAACTATTTCTCAGCTCAAATTTTCCTTTCAGAACATAATGTTTTCTGTAATTACATTTTGTATTATTCTGTAATAACTTTCTGATCCATTAAGATGTCTCAGAACAAAGAATAACAGGCTGTTGAAATCATCAGGTCCTATGACCACATCGAGCTAGGCTAAATGCGGCCATTACATGGAGTAGTGGAAGGCGTTGCTCAGTGGCCTGGATATGTCCTATCTTAAATTTTCTTTATTATAGTTTTTCAGGTCAGTTTCATGTGCCCTGCACAATTCAAGGGATTGCCACAATTTCCTATTTTGCTTAGCAGACACTCACATAGCAATGCGGATAATGTTTTCTAAGAAGACACCACAACTAGTCTGGCTATCTGCGAAAATAGTGAGCTTACTTTCTGAGCCAGAAATGGGGTCCAGAATCTGCCCAAAAGGAAGAGAGTTTCACATTCAACCTCCACCCCTGGTTTTGTCTTTTCTCCACCAAATGAATTCTCGAAATTGTCACCAAAATTATATTTCTCAATTTGCAAACTGACCAAGTCATTTTCACATTGGTAATCAGTGGCATTCTGTAGAAGAACAATCTGAACTTTCCTTTGGCTAAATCAAGCTTCAAATCTTTTAGCCCAGGCTAATATTTTTATCGTTCCATGTTTTGAACCCTTCTGAACAACCATTCTGGGTGTCTCATCCTGTCTTTCCCCAACCACCTTTGCACTGCCTAACCTTCCCTGTGGAAATACTCTCCACACATCCTACCCACAGCCTCCCGTCCACCCAGACAGGCTTCTACTTGTCCTTCGAGACAGATTCAAATGTCACTTTGTGTATATTTCTAATATTCTCCCCAGCCATTAGTTGTGTTTGGAGAGCATATCTGATGAATGGAGTTGAAGATGATCATTCTGAGGGAGGCAAACCAGATCCAGAAAGATAAACACTGCATCTTCTCTCTCACATGTGGATGCTGGCTTTGGGTCTTAAGATAGGTGTGTTTAGAGTAGAGTGCTCTTATAAGTAAGAAGGCATGGAGAGCATTTCAAAGGAGCTGAAACTGATGATAAGAAGGGAGAAACAGGAATAATGGAGCAAGACGGGTTTGGTGGGGTAGGAGATGGGAAGGCATGAGAGAGGACATTGTTGGGATAGCTAAAACTAACATCTGTTGGAAAAGCCACATGGAAACCTTCTATTGTGGAAACTTTATAAAGTATATACACATGTAAAGAAATAGTTACCCTACAATAGGGGAGGGTGAAATGCCTCTCCCAGACAGTGTTATCAAGTAAAAAGCCCAGTGTCAGGTATGAGTTTCCTTTTTGCGAGTTGTCAATTCCTTAGACACCACAAACATTACATTGTTCTTGGCCATCCTCCAGAACTTGGTGATAAGACCTTATGGCTGAAGATACCCTGTACTTGAATCATAGGACACAAGAAATCAGGTTGTTATGTACATAGAAATTTCATCTTTATTGGCCGGCTTTCATAGCTCTGGAAGATACTGATTTCAATAATCTTGCCCATCTGTGAACTGTGTGAACGACAATAACTGGTATGACAAGATAGGCCCTCCAATGCAATAATGGCACAAATATTGTAAGAGTGACAAACACTGTCTGGTTATATTTAAGATCCACTCCATAAGATGAAATGCACGGCTGCTACTATCATTATCACCTGGGCCAAGAACCTGGGGCTGGATAGATCATAGGCCCAAGGGGATTATTTGCTGCTATTATTCAGGTAAATAGATATAGTGTCAAGCTGTCCCTTAGTACTTACCGTTATGCATATGGATTACACATTACGCCCCCTCATCAGAGAAGTAAGCTTTTTTGCTGCAGATGATGATTGACACAGAGAATTGCATCTTCTCTACATGCAGTGCTAATTGGGACATCAGTCTGATACTCTTCCTCCCAAGGTTGATGGATCATCTTGGAAGACAGAGTGGAAAGAGTGTAAGAGCCAGGGATAGTGGAAATCCGCAACAATACAGTATTTTCCAAACATGACAGGCCAATTACACTCATGAACTCATAGCACCTTGGAATACGGGTACAAATTTTATACAGGATCAAGTCTCCCCCTTGCTGAGGAGTTGCAATTGATGTTGTCTGGAGAAGAAAGAATCAGTCTTCTTCAGGGATTTGATACTGGAGAACCAACCAGGCTCCTGTAGGTAGTCCTATACCATAAGCACACTTGCAACACTAAATTGGACCAATAGAATTTTTTAAAATATGTTTTTAATTGAACTGGAATTACATAACTTTCCTTCTCCATTTCCTCACTTCAGTGCTGCCTACACAGCTTCCCTCCCTTGAATTCCTCCTAAATGTCCCCAACTCTCAAGTTGATAGCCTCTTTTTCTTTGATTGTTTTTGTAACTTGCATATAAGTGAGTGTATGTGCACTTAAACAAAAGTGAGCACAGCCTATTGATTGCAATTTGCTGTTTGTGTGTGTATGACTGACCACTCTGTGTTGGACAACCAGTAAGGGAGCCCATTTCTGGGAAAAGCTAACTCTCATTCTCCCAAAAGGCATTAGTTGCCTGTAGTTTAGAGGTAAGAATGCACAAAAGTTTCCACCTTCCACATTATCATGCCCATTAACGATGCCATTGTATTGGTCTGGTTTCTTCAGCTTTTTCTAAGAAAGACTTGTTCAGAGCAGACTTCCTAATAGTCTGGCTTTTACTATCTTTCTATCCCTCCTCCAAAATATTCCCTGAGGCATAAATGCAGAAGCTCTGGTGTAGATGTATCCATTGGAGCTGGACTACCCACAATTTGTTGGGTTCTGCATTGTTTCCACCTGTGGTTTTCTGCGGTGGTGTCCATTTGCTGCAAAGAAAGGCTTCTGTGATGAAGAAGATAGCTAAACTTATCTGTGGGTATAAAGAGGTTAAGAATATAGTAAGGAATTATGCTGTGACATTAAAACCGGCCATTCCACCCGGTTTATGTGGTGCCCCAGAGTTTCAAGGATGCTACCCTTGCACTATGCAAATGGATCCATGTCTTCAACCCCATTAATTAATCTCCTTCAGAAATAACTGCTGCCTTGTGGGACTCATTTTCTTCATTCTCATTAGGTGGTTCTGCCACTTGGGGGTGCTGTTGTAACAATGGTCCTAGCATTGGCATGGGAGGGGATGATCTTTAACAATTCTTTAAAATTTATACTATTTTTTTTTTAGTAACTCTTACAAACCTTGCACGACGTATGCACAATAGTGGAACTCAAACAGCACCCAACAACCTTGTTAGTTAATCAATAACCAGCAGCCATAAGACCAGGACTTCAATAAAATTGTAGAAAGGGTCATTCATTAGAGTAAGAATCCACATTAGCATAGCTTGAATTTAATAGCTGCGATCCTTCTCTCGAGCCAGCTAATTACTGAGAACTATCATTCTTATTTTTGTTGGTTACTAAAACAGCTCCAGGATGTACCTGCTGGGGGAGTGTGAGAATTTATAGAGGGCTGGTTTGAGGGGGTGCTGATCCCGAAAGAGAGAGAACAAGAAGAAGGGCTGCATTTCCCTGCCAGAGTTTTCGCTGAGTTACAATAATAAACTGTGGGCAAATGCTTTGACCCAAATCTTTGGCTGCCTATTGACAGGATCCATGGTGATGTGAACCTCTTTACCTCAGAGCCCCAGAGAGACTGAAAAGACCACCCCATGCCACGGCCACATTCTCTTCTGACAACTGCATTCGATTACACAATATGATAACACAATCCTGTCTTCAGCCTTGATCTAAAACAGAGGACAAAATGAGTCCCAAAGAATAACGTGTAATTAGGTCTTGTTTGTCATTTCACAAACATAAAAAAAGAAAGGAAAAGGAAAGGAAAGGAAAGGAAAAAGAAACAGCCAAAAGAACAGGTTCTTCTCATTTCTTAATTTTCACCTCTCATGTTCAAACTTTTTTTTTTTTTTTTTTTTTTTTTTTTTGCTTTTCTTTTCTTCTCTGGTTGTGGTGAGTGGAACGCAATGCTGTAAACATAAGCTTCACTATTGAGTGTCTGGTCAATGTCCTCCAAGTTCATGAGACACTTTACCAGGCTAGGAAACCCACATGTGCGCTCCCCCTCCTTCCCAAAGTGTCAAGACCTCAGGAGAAGTGCATCTGCTGACAGGTCATCCAGCAGCCTTACGCAAAGCCTGAGGCGAGCATTATATCCACAGTCTCACCTGACTCAATAGGAATTCCCCGAGCTGGCTGCTAGCTGCAGAGATGGAAGATAGAATCCTGACAGGCCTTTTTTTTTTTTTCAGAAGCACCCATATACTGTAGAGATGTGGACACCATATTTCCAGAAGGAATCACCTGAGTCAACCTGGATTTTCAGAAAAAGCCAAGCCAAGCGGCACCCAGAAAATATATTTTAAGGAAAAATAAAGTATTCAAAAACGATGACTTCAGCATCTGGTGAGAACTCGCCATAAATCTCAATATACATTTCCTTCTTTTTTCACACAAAATATGTATTCATGTGAATATTGGTTAAAATTATTACATTTGTAAAATAAAATTACATGGTCGTGTGTCTTTGAAACAATAGGAAAAAAACATATGCCTACATTGTGATTTCCCAAAAGAGTGGAAAATACACATTTTCAATACAATAGCCTGTCACAAAGTCAACCCCATCCCTTAAAAGTATATTAGGAGAAAAAAACAACAATGGTGATGTCATAATGTCCATAGCAACTTTATAATGTTGTTGTTATAATCGCCTCAGTCCAAGAGCCTTAGAAGCCAGTTTGAGGCTGAAATGTGACCCAAGTAAAGGGTTTTCTGAGGGAACTGTTCTTCATGACAAATGTCTTGAATGCAGAGTATTTTAATAACTAGAGTTTCTCAGAACTCTAACTATGATTAGCTTGGGGAGCAAATCTGAGCAATTCTTTACGAAAAGGCCTTTTTCTCTGGCCCATCCTTGTGTTGAAACAACCAGCAGTCAGAGTCATGGGAACTAGTCAGAGAAACCTGAGGCTCAAACCCACCTTGTTTCACTTCCTTCTCAAGAGAAAAAGTGATAATTCTGCTTGCTTTTTTCCTGGTGATGAAGGCTGAAATTAAACCTTCAAACAGGTGGGCAACCCAGGATGACTTACAGCTGTCCAGATTTGGCCCAGTGCCGCGTGACCAGGAAAATAAAGCATCAACTATTCAGCTCAACCCACTTCTCAAGTGTCTCAAGGGCCTTGCAGTGATTCAACATGTGTGAGTCTTCTCTTTGGCGAGAGTGAAAGCTTGCAAAGATAGATGGTATCACCTGGAAAGGGGGAAGAGTGAGAGCCGAGGCCCACGGAGGCAGTTTAATCACTTCCAAGCAGTTTATCATTGCACATAATAACACAGGACCTTAAAACGCCAGCTCTGACGCTCTCATTTGTCCTGTGATAGAGTGCTCACTGCGTGGGAATTTAATATCCCCAATGCAATCGAACTTGGAGACACAGAGAATGTGCCTATCATCTATAAGCCAGGAGTCACCTCCCGGCACTTGCTTTGCTCGCCAAGAAATGGATGCTACAAGGATCCAACGTTTCTGACCCATGGAAAGATTCCCACACGAGACTGGATGATACCCAGGCCCCAGCTAAGAGTGTATGAGGCCTAATCATAGGCATCCTTTTCAGAGCTGCACAGATAAATCTGTCTGCACTGTGCAGAGAGAGACCCATCGGGATGCTGTGCTGGCCATTCAGGGAGATCGCTGGTACACCGTTCTGAAATTCAGCCCAGAGGCTGCGTGTACACAGTCTTCCACAAAACAAGGCTGCCCTGCTCATCTGTGGAGGCAACACAATACCTTCGCGGTGGTGTGCAGTCCCCAGGGAATTCTCTGATGCTGTTAAAAAAATCTCCTTTTCTATTGAAGCAAGCAAATCTCCTGGCTTTTTTTTTTCCTCTCAAGATTAGCCTGGAACCAAATCTCTTGTTCCAATAAAAGTAGATGCAATTTTCATTTTGTAAATAAAGAAAAGGGAAAATCTGAGAGGCAGCACAACTTGCGGAGTTTCAAACTACTAGCAAGAACATTCTTTCTTCACACTTGAGGATTACGAGTTTTTTCAAGGTTTGCTTTTTTTATGAATCAAAATGTGTTTTACATTATGATCCTATGTGTATAAGATTTTAGGTGTTGGAAAGTAGGTTGTCCTCTGAAAAAGGAAATTAAAACAGGTTATTCTAAAGCAGCCAAACCCTTAGTGTTGCCCCTGAACTGCCTGAGAATTTATCAGAACCACAGACTGGCAACCCCACCCAATACTAGAGCTTAATCATTTCAGACTGTAGGACTGGCAACCAGCTGATTTTAATGCTTCCCTAAAGTGTGAGGATCACTGCCATTATACAGAAGCTAAACAATAAATCTGTTCCCTAAATCATTATTGAGCTATGACCCCATAAAAATATTTTCTTAAAATAACTGAAAAGTCTAGTCAAGGGAAAGTAATTTTTGGAACTTGATTTGAAAAAAGTTGGAGTGTGTGTGTGTGTGTGTGTGTGTGTGCGCGCGCGCGCGTGTGTGTATTATGAGCATGCACATGTATTTGGATTCATGTATAGGCAAGAAGTCAGACAAGATCTCTCAGTGGCCTGGAATTTGCTGGATCAGCTCTTCTGGTTGGCCAGACGAGGCCTAGGGATCCTATCCACCTGTCCATTTCTCAGCAGCACTGGAACTGTAAGCACCCACCACTTTGCTCTGCATTTTTATGCAGGTTTCAGTAATGTAAACTCAGGTTCCCATGCTTACACATGTCTCAGTGTTCTATAGCTGTGAAGACTCTATAACCACTGCAACTCTTACGAAGTAATTACTTGGAGCTTGCTTATATTTTCAGAGGTTTACGCTATCATCATTGTGACAGGAACCATGGCAACATGCAGGCAGGCAGGCAGGCAGGCATGGTGCTGGCAGCGGGAAGAGAGTGCCACACTGGACATGGCTTGAGCATCTGAGAGCTCAAAGCCCACCCTCAATGACTACTTCCTTCAACAAGGCCACAAATACCCAAGCAAAGCCATGTGTCCTAATCCTTGTCACTCCCTAATGACCAAGCATTCAAATATATGAGCATCTAGGGGCAACGATTTTTATTAGAGCCACCATACACAATGAACACTTTATGAATTGAACTATTTCCCTGGCCCCAGAAGTTGAATCAGAAGAGGGCATCAGGTCACCTAGAACTGGAGTTACATGTGGTTGTGAGCTAGCAAGTGAGTTCAGGGAATCAAACCTGAGTCCTCTGCAAAAACAGCACATGCTCTTAACTGCTGAACCAGATCTTCGGCCCCTAGATCTCCTAAAGTAGACAATAATCACGAGATAGTCCTGGGAAATTAATCCAGACCATGTTTTTCTTTCCCCTGATGACAGTAGTGAAGAAAAGGGGCAGAGAAAACCAAAACAACAACAACAACAACAACAACAACAACAACAACAACAACACTAAATGTGATATCCTAGAAAGAAAACCATCAGAGCCACACTGGGGCTTAAAACTAGCAGAGTACTTTAATGGACTTCTGGAGGCTCCTGCCATTTCCGCAGTGAGGGTATTCTAAACAATAGAACAAGTGGAAGGGGAAAACATGATTTCTGTCCTAGAACCAGTCCCTCATGAAGATGTCTTTTTCCTTTTGTCCAACAGGCTAGGCTGGAAGCAGAGGCTTCAGTAGAGGTGTCCCCACATCCAAAGGTTAGTTGAGATAAAGAGGAACTCTGAAGTCATAGGCCACTGTAGGGAAGACAGTTGCATTGGTAATCTGGAGTGTCAACTTGGTTAGATATGGAGCCAATTAAAACACATGCTTCTGCTGGTGTCTGTGATGTCTTTCCGGGAGGGATTAACTGAAGGGAAGAGACATACTTGGAGAGTGGGTGGTACCTGCCAGCTATTGACCAGAGATAATGGCAGTGCTTCCTTTCCTGCCTGCCTTCACTTCTTGCTAGGTAATGCATCCATCCTCTTGCTGGTGCCACTGTTGGAATCCATCACTTCTCTTAGAATCCATCTGCTTCTGCCTTTCAATGTGGACCAAAGAAAGTCATCTCTCCAAGAGAAATCCCCAGGATTTCAGAGCCAGGGCAGCATTGCTGAACGGTCCAGCTTCATGGACAGAGAAGCTACCAGATTCTTCTTAGCCTCCCCACCATATAAACAACCACTCTTGGACTATCTAGCCCATATTGCATAAGCCAACCTAATCCCATGTATGTGTAGATAGATAGATAGATAGATAGATATAGATAGATATAGATATAGATTAGATAGATATAGATATAGATATATGTATGTATATATATCATTGTTAATGTATAGGTATATATGTATATTGAATATTACATATATTATTATGTATATATTATATATACACATGATGTATATTTCTATTGGTTAAGTTCATTCAGAAAACCCTGACTCGAACAACCTATTACCAAACATCTGCACAGAAATCCTGTAACACTGAGACTTAAATTCCACTGGACTAAGCCAATGAGCATCTTACCATGTGGTATTTAAGCCTTCCCTGAAATTACAAGAATTCAAGCGAGTTTAGCCAACATTTCACAGTAAGTTCTAAAGTCTATACCTTGAACTAACCAGAGAGTCATGGACTGGCTATGGAAGTCCCTACAAGTCCAGGTCAGAGGACTCCATGAAGTAGCAGCCAAGCACATGTGCACACTGTTCTTCCCATGAGCATTTCTCAGATGACACACTGTAGAGTCCTCCCTTACCAGATTGTCATTGATGGAACTAGCAATCATATCCAGAGTGGCCAAGAAGAAAGAAAGGTGATGATTTTTTTTCATGGCTTGTATTTAGCCCTAATCCTACCAATGGACCACAAGCATCATCATTGGTGTAGCTGGGAGAATTCTCACCTTTTTCTTCAGCCATGCCTTTAATCATAAGTTCTCCTCTTTTCCCTTAAGAACACATGCCTCATTTGATCAATCCCTACCTGTTGCTCAATACTGACTCATTGATTTAAAAGAATTTTTCCAAACCTTGAAATAAGTAAGCTCTGTTACTTAGTCTGGATATAATACTGAGCATTGGAAGTTTCTAGAAGAGGAGAGGAAATAGATGTGTTATGTTTCTCCATCACTGCAAGACTCTGATATGGTTGGACTCTATTGTTTTTCTATGGTTTTCTCTCTCTTTTCTATGATATGAATATGCTTCTCTAGCTAATACTTCAATGACATTAAACAGAATCATTCCCTTAAGTCTCTTTCTAAGCCCTTCTTCTCTCTCAGGGTCTATAGTTGGATAATTTTCTCCACACTGATGGCATTAGTTCTGAACTGTGAAAATATCAGTCAGGAATTTTTTATATCTCTGATATAAACTTTCTTTTGGAGTTGGATGGATATAATTGTCTACCAAATATATGTCCTTGGGATCTGGGACGTTCTCAAAGGTACACAAAGCACAATGAATAGTAAAACTGAATTAATCATAACTAGCTCTACATCCCACTCCATACCCAGCTTTCCTCAAGTGTGTTCATTTTCAATGATACAGAATCTCCCCTTCTGATAAACAAGCTGATATCCAGGGATCTTCTCCTAATACCTGTGCTAAAACCACAGCTTCTAGAAGGAATGTCCAAGTTGTCTCTTGAATCTCTCCACTACATTTTTTTCTATAGGTCCTAATCAAAAACAAAAAAAAACAAAAACAAAAAAACAAAAACAAAACAAAACCCTCACTTCTCTAGTTTCAATTATGGCCATAGAGTTTCTACTTAAGTCACAATTTATCCATTCTCTGTTATGCAATAGTCTTTATCAGAGTGAAAATATAATCACTTCAACTCACTGCTGTTTCAAACTCAACAGAGACTTGCCATCAACATAAGCTAAAATCCCAGTGTTTAGAATTATGTACAAAATCTTGCCTCGGGAGATCCCACTCATCTACCTAGCCTCAACTCAAAATCATTCTTCCATTTTCCTCTGTAATATGGCTACAATAAGATTTTTTTCCTTGAGTGAGTAGGCCACCGCTACACACTGAGCCTCAGGATACATCCCTGAGTCTTGAGCAATGCTCATATCCTCTTGGTTTTGTCCTTTAGATTTTGTTCCACACCGGTACCCTTCATCGTGGACCCTCGTGTGGTCTACATTTCATAAATCATTGTGTCTTCTTCACATCTTTGTAAAACCACCCAAGGTCCACACTTTCATCATCAAAACTTTGCATTAATTTTTAAAGAATCTGATTAATACCTATTGTCCTTACTAAGCTATAAGTAACCCAGTGAAAGAAGGGTTTAATTAAACTTTTATCAGACCTTTGAATCTAAGCTTCTGACTTATTTAACAAATATTTAATCTCAGAAAATATTCTAGGTACCAAGAATACAAAGAGAGGGTTTTATCTACCATCAAACTTTGGCTAAAAGTGGCAGTCAATGTCAAGTATGTGTTTTAACATAAAAGAGATAACAGGTGTCATACAGAGAGTTTTTAAAGGACAGTGTGATAGAATGTGATTGGGAGGATACTTCAGATGAAAATAGCTTTTTAGAAGAAGTGAAATTGGAAGTTTGATATAATACTTGAGTGAAAAATGAGACAGGGCTTATGAAGATCTGTAAGAATACTCCAGGCAGCAGGAACAACTACACCAGAGGCCACAAAAAGGAGCCACACTAGGCATCCTAGGCTCATTTTGAAAGTTGATTACATGTTCATCTACCTTTGTTATTATAAACTAACATATCACCAGAACTCACTGGAGTCCCATTGATCCAGTCTTCTCTGTTGTATGTGTGTGATATGAATGTCTGCACATGTGCATACTCATGTATCCATATACACATGTGCATATATGGAAGCCAAAGGTCAACACTGAGTGTCTCCCTCAATTTCTCCACCTTCTTTTTTTTTTAGACAGGATATCTCACTGAACCTAAAGTTCATGGATTGGCTACTGACTGGCCAGTGATTCCCCCAGGACTTCTTTGTCCCTGACTCCCAGCTCTGGGATTATACAACCATACATTGCCATACTTGACTTTCTACTCGGGTCCTAAGGAATCAAACTTGAGTCAATGCTTTCCCAGCAAGCAC
Organism: Apodemus agrarius; assembly: GCA_964023405.1. Lineage (NCBI taxonomy): Eukaryota > Metazoa > Chordata > Mammalia > Rodentia > Muridae > Apodemus > Apodemus agrarius. The sequence continues at coordinate 46,350,294 of OZ030007.1, read as the reverse complement.
CTTACCCACTGAGTCCTTTCTCCTGATTGTATATTATTTCTTTAGGCTGGGGACGTGATGGCAACAAAGAAGAAATGGCAAGTCATTACTATAGCTGTCCTTGACCAAAGCTCCTTGGCACTGCCTTCTAAGGATGTGACTCTTTTTTTGGTCATTTCTACTGGGAGACAGGGATGACTGATGTCATCAACAAAAGGGGCACCTTAACCTGCACACAGTAGGATGTTGGACATGCTGAAAGACAATCAACATCTCTTCTAACTGTCCCTGGTTTTGTGTGGATTATACCTGACTCAAACCATTTCCTTATACTAGGCAGAGTAAGTTAACACTGCTTCATTGATTTAATGTTGTTCTTCCAAAGCTAAGCTGTGTAAACAACTTCATAATCTCCAAAGGATGCTTCAAGCATAAAATATGAGCTGCAAGTCCAGAGTCACCTCTTCGGTTCGAGAATCATCTCCTCTCTTCCTCCCAGTCCCCAAGTGCTCTGACATATTCATGGCTATTCTCAGGTATTTTTCTCCTCCTCTAACTCTTGAGAAACAACATTTTACACACTGAGTGATAAATTAGAAATGCTCTTCCCAAGGCATAAAATGAGATCAAAGCAAAGTGCCCTATTCAGACCTGCAGCCTGTTTTAAAAGCAAATGTTTCTTCACAAGATGAACTAAAGTATTTAAGATTTGAAAAAAAAAGAATATGTGTGTGTGTGTGTGTGTGTGTGTGTGTGTATTCCATAAATAAATTCTTACACTAAATAGAAAAATCTCTCAGGTCTTAGATTTTCGTAAAGTAAGTGTGTGTGTGTGTGTGTGTGTGTGTGTGTGTGTCTGTCTGTCTGTCTGTCTGCCTGTCTGTCTGTCCCACTGTCTTAGTCAGGGTTTTATTGCTATGAAGAGGCACCATGACCATAGTAACTCTTAGAAAAGAAAGCATTTAATTGGGGCTTGCTTACCATTTAAGAGATTTAAGCAATTATCATTATCACAAGGAGCATGATGGCACAAAGCAGACCTGGTACTGGAGACGCAGCTGAGAGTTCTACATCTGGATCCACAGATAGCAGAAAGAGAGAGCAACCGGGACCTACCTTGGGCTTTTGAACCCTCAAAGCCCACCCTCACTTCTTCCAATAAAGCCATACCTATTTAAACCTTTTAAATAGTGCCACTTCCTGTTGATTAAGCATTTAAGTACATGAGCTTTTAGGGGCTGTTCTTATTCAGACCACCACACCCACTGAGCAGGATTGCCTTCTTTAGCATGAGGCTTATTCCTGGAGCATAGGCTACTTTTCAGTAGTGAAAAAATGATACCATTGTCACTGAGTCTACGCTGATCTATGTCTATAAAGATAACTCTCTAGAAAGGAAGTTGATACTGTGTCCATTTCACAAAATTAAAATTTATCCTCTAGGGTCTATGACCTTCTCTGCCACTCATTCTTTATCAGATTTATAGCACAAATGATACCATTGTATTAACTGCCCACTGTTCCTTAGGGAGCAGTGGGACCCCATGGACCCTTCCTTCTACCTTGCATGAGGAAATGTTGGGGATCCCTGTCTTGTGCAAGTGATCACAGCTGCAGTGAGTTGACAGGTGCGTTGGCCCTGTCATGTACAGAAACTACAGTTTTGCAAAAGTCTTCCTCAACCTCTGACTCTACACAGTAAACCCTTCTCTAGTGCGTTGTCCCTAAGCCCTAGGAAAGGTGGTGGTGATTCAGATCTGCCCCTGTTTGGGGCAAATCATTGCACAGTCCCTTCCTTTCCACACTTTGACCAGCTGTGAGTCTCTGTATTAATGACTATATACTGCAAAAGAAAGCTTCTCTGACGAAAACTGAGTCTGCGCTGATCTATGTCTATAAAGATAAATATCTAGAAAGGAAGTTGATACTGTGTCCATTTCACAAAATTAAAGTTTATCCTCTAGGGTCTATGACCTCCTCTGTCACTCATTCTTTATCAGATTTATAGCACAAAGTATGAGCCCCCTCCTGTGGACCAGGTCTTGAATCTGTCCAAAGGTAGCTCATTACCCCCATAGCATGCATGCCACTGTTGCAGACAGGTCTATCTTGTCACTCAGATCAGTATTGTAGTTTGCAGCCCTGGCATTTGAATGAAAGTATTTAGGACTTTTCTTTCCAGAAGTCAGAATGGTATCTTTGGAGTAGACCCAGCTACCCAGCTGGGAAGAAATTATCAGGTCAGTAACAGCTAAATTTCTCCGTACCCTCTGACCAATAACAACTCAGCCTTGCTGTCAAATTCAGGTAAACAACTAAGATCAATCACAGTTGTCTGTGTTGTTCTGTGGGTCTCTGGAAACCCCTTGGTCAACAATTTATAGGGAAGTATTCCACTGGAACTTTTGTTTAACAACTATTATTATCATTATTATTACTATTATTTTATTATTATTGATCCTGTAGGGTACTGCTTCTATTCAAACATCATCACCACATTACCATAAACATTATTATTATTATTATTATTATTATTAATCCTGTAGGGTACTGCCCCTATTCAAACATCATCACCACATTACCATCAACATTATTATTATTATTATTATTATTATTATTATTATTTCTTTAGTAAATTTAAAAGGCTAAATATCAGGAAAACAACCCAATTTAAAAATTGGTCATGAGCTAAATAGAGTTAGGGAAAAAACACAAATGACTAAGAAATGTATTCATTATCATTAGCCATTAGGAAAATGCAAATCAAAACTACTTTAAGGTTTCATTTTTACACCAGTCAGAGTAGCTGAGTTCAAAAAAAATAACAAGAAATGCTACTGAGAATATAGGAAAAGGGAACCCTTATTCATGATTGGCAGGATTGCAAATTGGTGCAACCACTATAGAAATTAGTGCAATGGTTGGTTCAGCATTTACTTGGCAGTCCACAGCCATCCCTTAACTCCAGGAAGAAGTGATCTGAGCCCTCTTCTGGCTTCTGTGGGTACTGCAAGCATGTGGTGCACAGGTGTACACCATAAAAAATAAAATTAAATAAATCTTTAAATGTTGAGATATAGCCCTTGTGAGACTGACCAGGAGGATCATGAATTTGAGTCACTGGGGTACATGGCAGATCCTACACCTGAGGTATACGTAGAATGTGGAGGGGTGGAGTATTTATTATAGTAGCAGAGATATATGGAAAATAAGACTTTGGGGGCCATTCCCTTTGCAGCATTTGTTTCTGTCTTTCCTAAATCTTTCAACTGACTGACTAAATTCAGCATAGGTGGTGCAGGATATATCTTCATTTTAAATCTGAACCCTGGAAGGAAATTCAGTTTGCTGCAGTGAACGACAGCTTCCATAAATCCATCAAAAGATTTGGAGAAACTACTGCTATCCTCTAGCTCTGTGTGCTCCGTGGCAGTGGATTTTCCAAGAAACACAGACTCAAGAGCTACTAAGGGGCATATCCTCGCCTCCTCTGCAAAATACCTTTAATGTTTCGGTTATGTTTACTTTAATCGCCTCCCATTCCTATGAATTACCATCGAAAGTATACTTTAATATAGTCTGGATCACCCAGAAAAGAAAGAACAGATTTGGAAAATCGTGTGGATTTTAATGCATATGCTAAGAAACAGAAATTTCTTCTTCTATGGTCCCAGCCTAAATGCTCACATTTGAGCCTAGCTTATAATAAAGGGCAACTCTCGTGAAAAATTAGCACAGGATTCCATCTTCAATCAGTTTACGCTATCTTTTTTGGCCCATGTGTATGTGTGCTTCCATAAACATGCACATGTTCACATGCATGTGGGCACATGAGTGGGAGGGGAGGGGCATATGCACATGTGTGCAGCAACATGCCAAGGCCAGATGTTGACACCAGGATCTTCCTCAGTCTCCCTGTCCTTTGTGGACTGAGGTAGGATTTCTCACTTGAACCCAAAGTGATTTAGTTAATGCAGCTAGTAGTCAACCCACCCCCAAGGATCTAGCCTCTGTCTCTGTCCTCAGAGAGCCAAGACTACCAGTGGGCCATCAATCTGCCCAGCATTTATGTGACTTCTGGGTATCCAAACTACACTCCTCATGCTTATTCAGCAAGTTCTTTTTCCACTCACGTATCTCTCCACCCTCTTCTACACCATCTGAAATTGAAAGAAGGGGGAGCACTTCATATGTAACTGGGAGTGGGAGGGGTTTCCGTTCTATCTAAAAAGTAGACAGGGGCCACTTGATATAAAGAATAAATCCCTCTCCACTATTTTCTTGCTCCGCTCATTAAAGTGAAGAACAAGGCCGTGAGAAGGACACAGCCTCAGAGGCTGAAAGTCATCCACACAGAATGAGTGAGACCGACCGGCATCTAGAAAACATTCCAGGAGCAATTGAGAGACAGTCCATTGATGAGGTACGCACTGTAAAATTAGATGCTGATGTTATAACGATGTTTGGAAGATGTTGCAGTGAGGTAGAAAACTTAAATAGAAGTTGAGTTTCGGGCCAGCGAAGGGGCAAGAGAAAGGAGAGTTAGAAAAGAATAGTTTAGCTGCATGCTTTAGCCATGTCCAATGAATGGAATAATCTAGGCTTACTTAAATTATAGGACCCAAAAATTCTAGCGGAAAGAGAACTTTATGATACTTTATACCACCAACCAAAGTTATTCATATATATATTCCTTTTGCTCTAATTCCAAACCCATGTGGTATCAGTGTATGTCCTTTGACATAAATGCAGCCACACAGAAAAACTCAGACATGAGGAGAAAAGAATATCTCCCACTGTAAATCAGTAATGCTGTTCTGAATTTCTAAGGAGTCATCAACGAACATGCCAGAGGTCAATGGAGAAGATCATGAAGGAGCATCATGGAGGTACCTGTGACAGAGTACAGTGTGAAAGGAGGCTCCAGTGCAAGACAGGGGTGTCATGAGCAATAGCCTCTCACTTCTCCTTTCTCCAGTTGCTAAGAAACATGACCTACCCACCTACCTACCTACCTACGTGTGTGCAAACATACACAGAGACACATACACCACACCACACACACACACACACACACAAACACACTCCATACCACACCACACACACCCCATATCACATACACCCCATACCACACACACACACACACACACACACACACACACACACCACAACCCATACCATACCATACCATACCATACCATACCACACACATATACACACACACACACACAAACACACACACCACACCCCCTACCATACCATACCACACACACATACACACACCTCACACTACACACACATCCCATACCACACATACACACAACATAACACACACATACATCTCATAACACACACACACACACTCACACACACACAGAGAGAGAGAGAGAGAGAGAGAGAGAGAGAGAGAGAAAGCAAACTTAAATATAAAAAAGACTTGAACCTCTCAGCAAGTGTCCTCTCAAATTTTATGCCACACAGTTTATCCAATCAAATCGCATGACCCCCAGTTAAATTTGTATTTATTTCTCATAAACAGTAGAAGATAAACATAATTATCTCTTTGTAATTTGGAGGACTCAAATATATTTTAAAAAGTATCATTCAGATACTTTGCTTATCTGAAATACAATTGTGACTAGGCTTTCTGCAATTTATCTGGCACTCCTGCATAAAAGCCAGCTACTCCATTTCAAAAACATACTCAGATGTAAATGTCACTTCAAATTCTCTACTGGCCCCAACAATCTGAATCCAATCATAAATTTTAATAATGAAATCATATAATAGTCTTCCAATAGGAAATAAAGAATGTTGCAGCAAGCAGCTTTTTCAAGTAATTTCCCTGCTTTGTGTAGACCGTCTCTTCCCTTTGTTGACGGATTGGTTAGTTTCCTATTGTCGTGCTGTACAAAAGCTTTCCAGTATGCAGCAATTTCGATTGTCTATTGCTGTTGGGACTTTTTGTGTCGTAGCTTTAAAAAGATTGCCAAGTTCAGTGTCAACCGTTTCTCCAAGATTTCCATCTGTAAGTTCTGGTTTAAATGTAAGATTTTAGTGCACTTTTTGTTGAACATGGTAAACTGGGGGTTTACAAAGCAGAGAGCAAGGTAAAAACAGAGGGTCGGTGGCTTTCATTTGCCTGTGACTACGCAGCTTTAAAAAAAATTATTGAAGAAGCAATGCTTTCCCGTCACACACCCTTCATTCCCTTGTCAAGGATTAGCTGAAGCCTGATAACACACACCTGTAATCATAGCACTTGAGAGGCTGAAGCAAGAAAACTAGGTGTATGAGAGCAGCCTGGCCGATAAAATCATTTCCTGACTTCCTCGGGCTACATATCAAGACTCATCTCAAAAAGAAGCAAATAAAACAAAACCGTTAGTTCCGTATATACACATAACTTTGTTTCTAGGCTCTCTAGTCTACGCCATTGGTCTATGTGTCTGTTTGCGCCAGTAGCATATTAGTTTGAAAAACGGTAGCTTTATAATGCAATTAAAGTCAAGAAGAATAATGTGATCAGCTTTGTTCCTCTCCCTTTCACTCTGGTTGCCTGGTTTACTTGAGGTATTTTTGGTATCACGTGAAATTTTGAAGATTCTAATATAGCTAGTCCTTGAAACCAGCATACTGAATGAAACTTGAACATCATTTCTCATATTTGGTGGAGTACTGCAGTTACAGAAGACAACTAAGAAGATAACAACCCATGTCTTTCACACCTATGACTTCAAACACAATAGGTCTCATCCCATGTACGATAGAATTTGATGAGACTGCTTTCAAGTGGCCACCTAATCTGATACTCTCCACTTAACCAGGATCTGATCTAACCAAGCCTAGGAATGCAGTCAGGTCTAAAAATGCTAAGCCTTGTAAGCCCCAGAAGAGAACAATTCAAATCCTCTTTTATTTGGATCCCTATATAAACATCTTGAGTGGAAAAGATCCTTGACCAAGACAATAAACTCAGGTTCAGTGTCAAAACTTTTACAATTACATCCAATTATTAAATTCAGGCAGATGTCCCCATGATCATTCCAACCTTGAAGGAATCTAATCTGCCTCATTTTTATGTTAATGTCATAAATTTCAAATGAAATATGTGTTTGCTACTGTTCGATTTTTACGGCTAAGAAGATGCTACAGCTGAGCTAGAAATCATTTCATTATTAAAGGTAAATATTAAGTTGAATTCTCTGAATTGAAAGTCATACTTCCTGGGAAATCTGTGTCAGGAAATGAGAATTAAAAATAAACATAGGTGAATATGTAATGATGGCCACATAAAAGCTGATTACAAAATCTTAAAATATTCCAATTATCCTTTTTAAAAAAATGTCATCTTCTGTGCATTCTGTAGCTGCACCAAGGAAGCGATGCATCCGAAGTCATGGTTTCTGCTGCTGCTGCTTATTCTGCAGCAGAGGCAGATTCCATTTGGGAAGACCACAGACAATGCTAGATAAGCACATTCATAATTCAGAGGACTAATTTCCTGTCATCTTTTAAAAGAAATCCTTCCTTCTGGTGTCTTCGAAGCAATTTTTTTTCTAAAGTAGAGATAATTATAATGAGTCATATTCATGAGTTCTGGGGACACTATAATCAATAGTTCCTCCTAAAGGTATTTTATTACATTTACCCACTCAGTGAAAACTTTTTTATTGCCAATATTGAAGATAGAAATATCTTTCAACATCTTTAAGCTTTAAGACCTATAACAGGTCTTCATAAAACGTAGTGACAAGTTAAAGGGCATTATTTTATGCATGGCATACTAATTAAGAGATAATAGATGGTAAGCAGTAAGATAGATGGTAGGTAGTTTAGTCGGTAGGTAGGTAGGTAGGTAGATGAGTATGTAAGTAGATAAAATAGATGTTAGCCGTGGTATTCATTATCCTTTACCAGTTCAGAGCTTTCCATTTACAAGAGTTATCAGTCAGTGCCTAAGGAGATGGCTCAGTGACCAAGCACATTAGCTGAGCAAGCAAGAGGATCTGAGTTCAAATTCCTCACAAGACTCAAAAAGCACATGGCTGTCCATATCTGTAACCTCAGCACTGAGGAGCACAGACAGACAGATCATGGGAGCTGACTCTCTGTGGGGCCTATCGGACAGAGTGAGTTTCAGGTTCAGTGAGAAACTGGGTCTCCAGAGACTCAGATGGCATCTGATGGAGGAAGACACCAGGCATCTTCCTCGGGCTTCCACATACCCATGCACAGGCACATGCATCCTTATACACACATGCATTCAACATATGCAAACAACACACACAGAGTTATCAGTCAGATTAAAAGCATTTACATTTATAGATTAATTAACTTTTCTATATTGTAGGTAATTGATTATACAATCATGCGTCCACATGATACATCAAACAGTGATGAACTGCTCACAGGACAGTGGTCCCCTTAAGGGATACAGCAGAGCATATACACTACGTAGTCCAGGATTCTTTAATACTCCATGAGGGTCACACAAGCATAAAAATCATTAAAATTATTCCTTTCTTAAAATACATCCCGAAGTGTAACTTTAACCGGATTCAGGTATGTTGACAATGTATAAGTCTCATATGCCTGGATTTATGCAACTTTTAACCTAGCATAAAAAAGAAAGCTAAGTGAGGCCAGCCCACCAGGTGGAGCAGGCAGTTGGAAGCCACCCAGAGGCCTACTAGCTGCATGGCTCCCCATAGCTGTGATATCCAAGTTCATAGTGGACAGGTGGGAGAGAAAGGGAAGAGAATTGGTTTGAGCACCGTGAAGACAGGCAGTACTGGAGAGGACAGAGTGGGGAGGAACAGCTTCATGGGAGTAGTCTGCCCTGCCACCTGAGGTCAAGGCAAAATCCCAGCCTGTGCTGCCCCAAGGGCTGAGTCTGGGTCCATGGCCAGATAACAGCAGCCTGTGTCAATGCCCATGGCTAATGTTACTGAGAGTCCCCGGTCATGGCTGCTGCCTGGGACCTTGTTGATGTCTAAGGACTGGGCAGAACTGGCCCTGACCCTCACTTGTTGTAGCACGCAGGAGAGCAGGCCATGCACCATGACTGAGTGTCATGCTAGAGCTAGCCCTGGTGGTGGGAGAATGAGCACAGTAGAGCTAGCCCCACCACACATCTGCCAAAATGGCGTGAGCAGCGAGGGAAAGATGCACCCCCCACCTCACCCCCCCCACCTTGACCTCTCCACCTGCAGTAAGCAGAGGAAGAGCTGGTCCCAAGGCCATGAGAGCAGAAGAGCTGCTGTCCCTGGCCTCTTGACAGCCACAGCATTCAGAAGGGTGGATCCTTCACCTTGCCTGGGCAGCACGGACAGGTGGCCTTGGTAGTGAAGGCTCAGGTGAGCTGGTCCCAAGGATGTGAGAACCGGCGATCTAGTCCTGCCCCTTGCCAGCGGCAGCATTGGGTGAGCTAGCCTGTGCAATCATAGAGACCTAGCCCTCGTGGTGTGTGTATGTGTGGAGAGCTGGCAAGCTGACCCACTCAGCTACTACACAGGCCCAGATCCAGAGCTTTGAGTTGGTCCACCCCAACATCTACCCCTTCTATGAGCTGCTGGAGTTTGTGAAGAGGCCTGTCTGCAGATCCAAGCTATAAAATCTCCATGACAGCAGCAACAGACTATCCAACAAGAGTCTCAGTGAGGATCCAATATTGATAAGTATAGCAGGAACCAGAGATCTTGAACCAGATCAATAGCTCATTGCAATGAATATTTGTAAGTAAAGATGTGTGGACAAAATGGGTATACTATGTAACATACTGTCATACACTACAGCTTCCGTGATGAGACGTTTGTTTTGTTTTGTTTGTTTGTTTTATTTTTCAGGTAGGACGTTGCAAAGACAGAGGGCAGATATGAAAGGAGAGGAAGATGAGTGGGATTGAGGCACATGATGTGAAATTCATAAAGAATACAATTTAAAAAAAAAACAAACATTTTAGTAGAAGAAAATTCTCTCTGGCTATTTCATATATCTTTTGCAGAAGAGAACCATTTCTCCCTACACATTTAGGCTCTCTAGCTGGGTCTACAAAATTAACCAGCACATAGTTTAACAAGAGAAAAGGCTCATGAATTTATGTGATGGTGAAAGGGGCATCGAGAGAGAGAGAGAGAGAGAGAGAGAGAGAGAGAGAGAGAGAGAGAGAGAGAGAGAGAGAGAGAGAGAGAGAGAGAGAGAGAGAGAGAGAGAGAGAAAGACTCCAAAAGATATCTAAGGACGGAAGATTTTAGATCAGTCAGAAATGATTAAAAGTGATGGTAACCCCAGAAAAGGAGGGCTTTGATATGGTCCAATGTTTTCCCCTCCAAACATGGCACTGCAACTTTTCAGGTGCAGTGACTAAGTCATGTGGCCGCCTCCCTGTGGGTGGGAATGGAGACTCTGGGAAAGGTTTGAAAGAGGAACTAAGTCTCTTTTGTCTTGCACCATCGACCATGTGTGATCACAAGGTTCCTTGCCTCCAATGACACTCTATTCAAGATGTTTTCTGAGAGCTCAGAGCTGCCCTCATTAGACTCCAGAATGGCCACTGCCTTACCTTCGACTTTCATCTTCAGAGCTGCAAGCATAGACTTCCATTCTCCACGTATAACTGAGTCTCCAATAATGTATTACATCAGCACAAATGGACTAAGGCGAGGAACTGGTGATACACCGGGAAGGATGGCTTGTTTCTTCTTCAGTGCCATCTCGTCTCTCTTCTGATGTAGGAATTGTGGGGTCTAGGCATCTTTGTAATGACATTCCATTACCTTGTTTTGGATTGATAAGGAGAGGGCAGAGTCATTGTGATTTTCCTGAATTTCCTTCAGTTCAAAATAATCCTCATGCCAGATGTTTGGGATGACACATTCTGATCTGCACTGTGTGTCTATGAGAAAAAAAAAAAACACTGAGGGATTTGCCCTATGCTAAACTTTTACATATGCATACAGGAACATGGAACAAAGCACAGCTAGCAGTGCTTACTGAGCATTATAAACATTCCAAAGTCCTAGATCCAAAGTTCTTATTTGTAGTGGTTTAAATGAGATGCTCCCCACATTCTCAGGCATTTAAATATTTAGTCCCCAGCTATTGATGATATGTGGGGAGTCTTAAGGAAGTGGTCTTGCTGGAGAAACTGCATTAGTAGAAGTTGACATTGAAATGTAAAAGGTTCCCACTATCTGGAGTTTGCTGTCTCTGCTTCTTTCATCTATTTTAAGATATGATACGAGCTCTCTGGTTACTGCTCCAGTCACCGTGTCTACCTGCTGCCTTGCTTTCCTGACACAATGGTGCTAGACAGGAACTGTAAGCCTAAACAACCCGTTCCTTCTATAATGTGTCTTGGTTAGGGTATTTTATTACAGCAGCAGAGAGGTAACTAATATGCTCTTTTGAAATGCAACTTACTGTTGCTAGAGATCAACCTCCCTATCCGTCTACATCATCTCTGTGGTACATGGAGGCAAGAATGAGATTTTGCTAAAACATCTCACATTTAAACTAAAATTCATACTTAAAATAAATACCTCAAATTCTTTTCTTCATTAATTTATTTATTCACTTCACATCCCAGTATCAACACCTCTCTCTTCCCTGTACCCCCTCATGCAGCTCCTCTCCCCTGCTCCCCTCTGAGAAGGAAAAACCGCTAAAGTATTCCAGTGCTCCTCACCGCTATTGTATCTGGCAATCTTTATGACTCACCTGTGTACCCAAGAAACTATTCCAGGTGCTAAAAAGGTAACATCAACAGAAACATATGAGAATTATGATCTACATGAAGCTGCCACTCCCAAACAGAAACGTCAAAAATAAAATAGGTAGTATAAAGGATTGTGGTTAGAAAGGCACACTGGATTTTGTTTTAGTTTGGTTTTCCTCTTGTCGTTTTATCTTACGGCAAGGGTGAGAAGTCGATAGCGAATCAATCTCATTATGTAGCCCAAGAACTCACTAGGTAGCTCAGGCTAGCCTCAAACTTGTCTCAGTCCTCCTGTGTCTGCCTCCTAAGTATTTGAATCAAAGGCATTCACTACCACACCTAGCCTCAGGCCTTTTAAAAAGAAAATTAAAAGGGGCTCACTGAAAGATTGAAAGGTGGCTAAAGATATGACGAAAACAAAAGCCGTTCCCTGTGGCTGTCTGGTGACTTAACATCTCAATCAGAAGAAATCACTAGTGAAACAACAGTAAGGCAGCTATTCTGGAAAATCAATGTGTTTGAAACAGTTATATGGAGGCATCAGTAAGGAGCATGTGAAGGGAGATTAGCACTTCATGCATGAGGCCCTGGGCTCCATCACTGGAGTCTAAGAATGGAGACATCTAGCCTAGAAGACGACAATATTTGAGGACGATCACTTAAGGCCCCAAGGTCATAGAAAGTATCTGCCTTTACAAGGTCAAAATAGGAAGTCAAGGATGGCTTCCATGCCATCTGATAGCTGACATGGTTCTCCAGAAAAACAGAACCAACAAGATGGGTACACGGGTGCCCCCTCAGTAAACAGTGGCATTGTGTTTCAGTAAACTCACCGTAAAAACTGAAATGACTGCAAATCAAAAAGGCATTAAGTATACCTAGTCTTATACTTCATAGATTAGCAACACACAGCTTAGTCTCAATTTTACAACATCATACGTACGTGGTTGACTGAAACCTTCACCCAGATGTCGCCTCTCAGCATCCTAAGAGAATATCCCACCATCCTTCACTAGACAGGACAAAAAATATCAAAATTCAAAATTCTCCAAGTTCTAGTTCCTTTTTTATAAGAAAAGATATTGTATCATTTTATGTGTATGAGACTTTTGTCTGCATGCATGTGTATGCACGATCTATGTGCTTGGTGCCTGTAGAGGCCGGAAGAGGGCACTGAATCTCCTGGAGTTGGAGTTGCAGACAGTTGTAAGCCACCATATGTATGGGTGCTGGAGATTGAACCTGGGTTCTCTGGTGCTCTTAACTGCAAATTACTCTTAATTATGGTGTCGTTTCTGCAGACACCTCTGGCTCCTTCTTAGTGATTCCTACATCCATTCATTTTCCCCTCTTGAATTTTGCTGTAAACATTACGGAGATCATTGGCTCTGCTAAACATCAAGTTTTGTTGCTCACAAGCTCTATATTGCACGCTAGAATGAAACTCCACAACCGTCTTTACCTTCTTAAAACAAGGACCATTCTCCTCCTATTCCCAATGACCAGCCTCTCTTTCGATTCTCTGTTGTCACTAGTGGCTTCCATGTCAGTACTCTATCAATGTTCTGCCAGTGATTGCTTAGGTGACAGCCCTCTCTCCAGCTCTTCTTTCTTTTTCTGTCTGAGCCCTCACTGGGATCACCTGTACAGCATATATTCTACCAACAGCTTGGTATTACAGTCACAGCCTTTCCTAGGATGTGCATCAAAACTCTTATTTTCTGCTGAGTGCTCAGTTCTAAAGTGACGTCCACGGATTTACACGCTGGTTCAGCAGCATCCCATCCATGTCTTGGTACTTAAATCTGGGGCAGCTGCATTACACGGACATAAATAAAGGCATCATGTTGGTACCTTAAACAACAGGAGTTTGTTTTCTCACCATTCTGTGTGCTAGCAACCCCCTCCAAGAAAATCAGGGTGCTAGGCAATTTAGAGCCTAATGAGAACTCTCTTCCTGCCTTGTAGAGGGGGCCTTCTTGCTTTACCCCTGCCTAGTGAGTCCTCTCTCTCCTTCTTCCTGCCCCTCTCCCTCTTTCTCTACCCACTCTCTGTGCCTGTCTGCCTCTCTCTCGCTCTCTCTCACTCTCTGTCCCTCCCTCCCTCCCTCTTTTTTTTTATGAAAAGAAAATTACTATTGAAATAGGACCAATACCTGTGGCTTCAATTAGCCTTCGGTGCCTCCACATAGGCACTGAATCTCCAAACACTGGGGCATAGGTTAACAGGGTTTTCAACAAAGAGAATCTAAGAAAAGAAAAAGCATAAATTCACAACTCCTTGTGTCACCTAGTTTTACAAATTGTGAACTCTGTAGAACTCATAAAAATGAATTGTAAAATATTTTTCTATGGCTATCCATATGAAATGGATTATTAGAATAATCCTGCCTTTGCCATTAGGAGGAACTGCAGAAATGGTGGCTTAGATCTTACCTAGTTTGTCATGTCCTGTGAGTTAGCTGTGGACACCAAACACTGTGTTGAGGCTCAGCCATGCTGTGATCATTCGTGGGTACTATTACCTAAGGTTGTGGGAGTGTATTACATACCTATCATGGATATAGAAATATAACATACAATTAATCATACAAAATTATAATTATGTTCAACAATTATACAATAATCATAATCTTTTCAACTACTATCATTGTTACACCAGAAAGAAAAAGAACAAATTTAACAATTGGGACAGGGTAAGTAAGTTACGTGTAGTTAATGCATTAATAATTGATTGTTAAAATATTATCTACAAATATTTATTACACAATACTGATGTTTAAGATGGGCTTATATGAAGGATTATAGAAAAGGATAATACTTGTATTTCTAATCTTGAGGGAGAGCTCACTCCCTCCTGCCTTCTTTTCTCTTCTATCCTTTCCTACAAGGAGTTTTGGGGGTTGCTGTCTTTCATATTGTTATTCTTGTTATCATAGCAATTGTCCTGATCCATTGTGCTTTGTTTATGTCTCTTTTTAAGTATAAAACAGAGACAGAGAATCTGTTAGCCTGGTAAGGAATTGAATTTATGCTGTAGAAAGCACCAACTTCTAAAAAGAATGTTTGCTCATAAGTATTTAATTCTAAACAAACAACAATTCCTTCTAAAGAAGTCCAAGACCAAATATACAAATAGAACCTTTCATAGGAGGAAAAACAATGGATCTGGTAAATTTGAGAAAAAAAATACAAAAGTAAACAAAGAGGACAATCAAGATCTATCTGAGGCAAACGCAGGACTGATGCATAACTCAGAAGAGAAAGCAAAGACCTGTTCCTGATCATTCACCAAACATGGGGAACATTTAGCAATTAAGTTTCCTTAACCTTGTTCCTTTGTAACCTATGCACTTAACTTTTTTAACCTTGTAACTTCAAGATGTCATTTGAACTAAAATTTTCTGTGAACACTCAAAAGTGTGAAGATGTGAGCATATGCATGTTCATAAAAGAGGAGTCATACATACACCCATGTACACACATATGTGTATGTGCTTCTATGTGTGTTTATCTTAAGGTTTTGAGTTGTTACTCGAGAACAAGATTATACATAGAGTTTATTATTTTTGCTTACCTATATTTACACAATTCTATCATGAATATATAATAGTTTGAATAAAATTATTTAACTTATTATCATGGTTTCAAAAGTAGAAGAAGAAGGGGAAATCATACCAGTAGACTAATATTCTCAATCCTTTTTTAGAATGTGTTTTGTACTTTTGAAAATTACAGAAGTCAACAAGATATTAGAAATAGGACAGTTTCTAACTCTCAGCTGTCAGGTGACTGAATTCAGACCTAGGGATGCCTGGAACTGCTCTGTTAAAAGCCACAGCCACAGAGCAAGGAAACATTTATTGATGCTTAATCCGGTGCTCTCGCTGCACTGCAAGGGGAACAGCTAAAGCTTTGCCACGGTGTCTGCGGTGAATTCCAAGCAAAACGAAACATTAGATGTGCATGAGCATTTGGGGCCAACAACAAAATGAAGTCAGAACAGCTTAGAAGTAGACAGCAGATACGGAGTCCTTATTTTAAATAGGTGGCCAATCTCTGGGCTTATGTTGTGTGGGTATGTGCTATATGCCTCTCCTTAAAATGTATGCATAGCTCTGCACTGTGCTCTTGCTCTGCAGAGTAAAGCCTACACTGCTATAGAATCACCTCTGTCCCCTCCACCCATCCCAAGTACATGAGGCAACATTATAAAGACCTTGGGTGTTTTCAGTGTTAGATTTCAGGATATGACTGTATCCAAATGCCGGCGGGTATTTTCCTTTTCGTCTTTCTTCAATGCAAGTGTAGAGTTTTAACAAAAAGTTCACAATAATGTAACCCTCTAAATTGCCTCCGGTGAAATGTGTGCTATATCTATAGAGAACTTTGAGCTAACAGGCCCCGGGACATCTGAAGCGAGCTGTAGCCATGCACTAGTGGAAGGTAAGCCTGGCAGGACTCCAAACCCATAAAACCACTTTCCTACCTGCCATCTGTATCTTTCAACTAGATATAGAAATTGAAAGTGAAAACCAGTAGCTTGGGGCAAATTGATGCCAAAATAGTTTTAGTAGAAAAAGGTGAGAGGTGGGGGAGGGGCATCTGAAATCGGAGGGCAATTATACAGACCCAAGGTCTTTATAATGTTGCCTCATGTACTTGGGATGGGTGGAGGGGACAGAGGTGATTCTATAGCAATGTAGGCTTCACTCTGCAGAGCAAGAGCACAGTGCAGAGCTATGCATACATTTTAAGGAGAGGCATATAGCACACACCCACACAACATAAGCCCAGAGATTGGCCACCTATTTAAAATAAGGACTCCGAATAGCCTAGGATGCTTGGGCTTCTTCTTCCTTTCCCATGTGGGCTTTCTCAGGCCTGTTTCCCATGGGCTGCAGATGGTGCCTGCAATGTAGGATTCCACTGATCTCTGAAGGCCAAAACTGGAAATGAAACCCACAAGCCTCAACACCTGCAGGGTCAGCTTCATTAAGGACTTTGACCTTCATCTGTTTCTGAACACCATCTGAAGGAATGACCCGGTGAGCAGGGTCGCCCCGAACCCGTGGTGACCGTCTCCTTAGTCATCCAAATTCAGTTCTCACCGTGTTGGTCTGTAACACCATCAGTCAGTCTTTGTGTCTTAAGTCAATCCAGAAGTCTTTGTAAAACCAAGGAAGTTTATTCACTTCCATCCTGTAGGGCAGTTAACCTATTTGCTTGCTAAAAGTCAATTTGCTGCAAAATAATTGTTCTGCCCTTCTCAGACAAAGTCTGTCACTTCGATTTCCCCCAAGTTTTACCCTCACTGCAATTAAACCATGGAAATGGCACAGTGACGAGGCCAGCAAATGAATTCATCACACATAAAGCCGCATTTTCTTTCCACCTCACACAAAGAACAATCTGGAAAGCTGCAAACAGCAGAATGTTAGATCAAATCTATGGCGGGTGGAGGAAAGATAAAGATAGAGGCAAAATTACTGAAAAGAAAAGGTTTATGGACGGTACCCATATTTGTTACTGAATTTTTAAAGTCCTAGGTGCGGCAGCTAGAGAGAGGGCTAAGTGGTTAACAGCACTGGCTACTCTTCCAGAAGAATCAGGTTCCATTCATAGCTCCCACATGGCACCTCACAACCACCTCTAACCCCAGTTCTAGAGGTTAAATGCCCTCTTCTGATAGGGCATTGAAAAGACATGTGCAAGAAAAATACCCATACAGAGATTAACTGTCTAATTTATGTAAGTAAACTATAATGATTTCCTACAGATGTCTGATACATTCCACACCGTCTACAATCGAAAACAGTTAGTGGTTAGTAATCTTGCAATATAGGAGCTTGTGCTTTAAGACATGAGCAAAATCAGTCATTTGGAGCAAGGCTCTGGCCTGACGGTAGATCCTGGTGCCAGTTTTCACTCTTCAAAAACAGCTGCTCTCTGCATAGTAGAAATTGCCCTGAATCACGAAACAGACTGGATCTGGGGAGGAAGTGGTTGTGTTCATTGCAAATGCCTGCTGTGTGCTAGGACTCAGGTTGTGCTTGTATGCTGCAGAAATACGTCCATTTTCACCACGCCCCTTTTTTTCAAAGGAATAGCAAAGTATAACACTGTGAAGAACGACAAAGCCTCCAACTGTGGTTCAGTGAGAATCACTGGACCGCAGAGAGGTCACTGAGGAGAACCTTTTGTATTTCCCCCTTAACCGCTTACATAGTGCTGGCCTCCAAAGCAAACAATGAAACAACAGAACTGAGTAGAGGATGAAACGGGCCCTTAGGTCAAGCTGACAAGGAACAAGTGAGAGGGATCCCGTGAAGGTGTCCTGGAGAGGGGCTGGCAAGAAGTAATGGAGCTTAGTATCTAACCAGAAAGGAGGAAATGTGTGAACATATTTAAAAAGACAACAAGATTTAAAACAAACAAACAAACAAAAATTCCAAAACTATTTCAGTGATGTAGTCAGAGCCTTCTTGGGATAAAGTTGGGCCATCAGAAGGACCAAGAAACATAATGGTTTTCTGGAGGTTTACTATGCATAGGATCCCAGGTTTTGTCACTGAGGCAAACCAAGGACAGGTTCACACTGAGAGGGGAAAGTTTAGTTAGAGTTATATTGACAACAGAAGAAGCCATAGAAATGCAACATCCAGTCAGATTCCTCAGGCTGCAGAGCCAATGCCTCCCTGCTGATCTGATGGATTTGCTACCGATGATTCTGGGGAAGGGACAATCATCATCTTCAGTTGTGAACTCAAAAAAGAAAAAAGTCTTTTCTTCAGAGGTGCAACGTTCCCATAATTGAACTGCTGTGAACTACAGGGACAGTTTATAATTTCACATACTCCAATGAACAACTTTTACCAGACTCCAATGATGTGTCCCAAACCCTTGGTTACAGAGAAGGCACTAGTTAAAATCGGTAGACCACCAAACCAAAGGCACGAATGTGGGGAAGAGTTGGGAGGGACATGGGAGAGAATGGAAAGTGACAGTAAACAGATCATATCCTTACATGAGCTTGTCGGCCAACAAACTCAAGCCAAGAAATGCTAAAGGGGAGTTATAGGAAAATACGTGTTATGGCTACTTGGACTTCGTGGGAAGGGACGTGAAATTGGAAGTGGACATAGTGGAGAGGATCTGGGACGAGCTGGAGGGAAAGTGAGGGATAAACTGGATTTTGTTTCGTTGTCTATATGTATTAAATTCTCAAAACGTGTTTTTTAAATGATGTTTCGAGTCAGAAAGGAAAATTCTAATCAGAAATCTAGAGACCCGGAGATAAGAACAAAAAGTTCCAGTCAACTGAGGCCAGGATGTAGAACACTTTGTAGTAAAAGTAATGGAAACCATTTGAGAGTATATTAAGTTACTGTAAAGATATCTGAACCACAGTGTTCTGTGGGGCCCAATGCTCACCCTCACACAGGGCAGTGCTTGGGTTCCAGGGAACTTCAGGGACTGGAAAAAAGACAACCCTGGTCCTTAGACGTTGACAACAGTTCATTAAAGGTGCTTTGCTCATGTTAAGAGAAATAGTTTTTCTTTTAAATTTATCTTCACTCTGGCCAAAAGGCAAGTAAGTCCCTCTTTAAGGAGGGAAGGAGATGCCTCTGGCACAAGTGATGGCTCCATTAATTAAAAGTAGCTGTTGAACAACGATTTCCTGAAAAATTGTATTTGTTGTTGAATTATTCAGATATGTTACATATAATAACCTTCAGAGTGCTTTATACCTTGCACAGGGTGAAGAAATCATGTGTTTAGAAAATGTGAACTCAATCACTTTGTTTAATATGCGCAGAGTAAGATGACTCGGCTCATTTGGGAAGTGCTTTATTTATGCAAACATGAATTGTCCTTACATAGTAAATAATTCACTTACTTTCCAAGGCAGTCATACTTAATCATCTCCCAAACATCCTACTGTCCTCTTTGAAAAACTAAGTATAGTTTATGCTTTCCATTCAAAATTTAAATAAAATACCCACCAAAACTTTCAAACCACTGATTTAATATATACATGTATTTAATTTATATTTTATATTACACATACACATACACACACACACACACACACACACACACACACACACATGAAATTTCAGCTCATCAATCAATCTGGGAAAAGGGTAAAAATAAGTACTAATAATCTGTGGAAGATAGGGTTCTGATCCTTAAAGGTCCACAACCTAATTCCCTAAACCTGAAGATGTGATTAAGTCACAATTCTCAAGGCAGAAAATGAGCCCTATTGCCCAAAAAGGTTCAATGCAATTGCAGTGTTCTTATAGAAAAGATATCATGATGAAAACTGAAGTCAGAATGATGGAAAGAAAGATCCAAAATCTAAGGAATGATCAGGAGACAGAGGCAGGGGGGTTCAAGATCATCCTTGGTTACCCAATCACTTGAAGACCAGGTTGGATTCTGCATGTGCATATGCGTGTGCGTGTGCGTGTGTGTGTGCGTGTGCGTGTGTGTGTGTGTGTGTGTGTGTGCGCGTGTGTGTGTGTACAAGCTCAAGCATGTGCATGCACATGCTATAAGTACACATGCATACTCCATGAGCACTATTCTTATTTCTAAATTGTAGAGTCATTACTCTAAAATTCAAAGTCTAAATTTTGATGAAAAGTTTACTCATTTTACCCTAATCCCCATGTTTCTGATTCCAAGAGGTTGTCCACTGTTCTCCAGTCACCCCATTTAACAAATCATCTAGTGAGGATCCAAAGTGAGCTTTCTTGGCAAGGGCATTTATACCCAAACAAGGGTAAATTTCCCACGGCTTTCCCACTGTATACATGTACATTCCTGGAGTTTCAGTTTCTCTCCGAGTTACTGACCAGGAAGAAGCGTGAAAGAATGAAAGAATATGCAAGAACATTATGTAATTATGTGATAGACACTGTGGAGAGTCGAACCACTTGTCAATGCAGGGGAAAGAAATCTCCTTAAGTCTTTGCACATCAGAATGATAGCACAGAAAGTGCGAACTTGCAAGACTGAATAGGGAAAAAGACTGGAGATTGTACCTTCACCACAAAGAAATGTTGAAAGGTTAATAGATGCCCAAGTGGTCAATTTAGATTAAAACACAACCGTCATGACAGACGTTCAATATAGAAGTCGATAGATTTGAGCTGATTGAAGTGCACAGGCACTGGAGATTGGCAAAACCCTTTTCTACCCATACAAAGTTTTATTTATATGCACACACATGGAATTATCCAGGTACACATATATCATTTAGTGCTGATAGCTCACAGTGCCATTACTAAACCTATTTCATAGGCAAAAATATCAAGGCTCAAAGAAGTAAATTATTCTGCAGTCACTCACACAAAGGATGACTCTCAGGTCTGCCTGGCCCAGACTCCATTCTGCCCCGCCCTTCCCTCTGTGAAGGGTGAGATTCTGGCTCAGACCTCAAAGCCTGAAGAAGAAAGCCGCGCTCCTGCTCTAATCCCTTGCGGGCTCTGTTATTTACATTCCCCACTCCTAACTTTGTATTTTAATTAAATAGTTGATTTGATGGATACACACCAAGTAAATCTTATTTCTAAGGAACTTGGAGGAAATAAAATACAAGGTCAGCATATTTCAGTAATGCTGTTTTGAGCAATGTTGGTGACATAAGAAAGAAATCAATAAACCTATGCATTAAGAAAGGAACACTGGGCTTAGAGTAAATCGGAAATTTTTTTACAAAACAAAACAAAACAAAAAACAGAGACAAAACTGAATCCATATCAGATTGTTTCTTCTCAACAATGCCCTGTGGAGTGATGTGGGACGAGTGATATGATCCTAGGGTATTTTGCATGTGATGTGACACGCTTGATTGTATGCTCAATGATATGCATTATTGCAATTTATAATTGTATACATGCGTAATATACTAGATTTCCAGCTTTCATTCTTCAAAACTCCTGTGATAAAATTCAATAGGAAATAATACATACCCATTGTGGGGGGGAGAAAACACTGACTTAAACTATTATCATATCTTTGTACATTGAACCCCGAGACTTCCACTCTCCCCATTGTAAAATTGCTTCACAATGATACCCTGTGTTGTGATAGGGTATGTACGTAATGCAATCCTACATGTACTTCTGTGTTTAATGGTATGCAGGTATTTTAGAATTCTATATGTAGATATAATATGGAGTATGTGCATGTGGGTGTGTCTGTGTACAAATAATGACCAGAGTAAAACCATAGTCTTCAGCAAAGACCGGCAATGCCTAGCAGTTAACTGAAGAGCAGGAGGGGACTATGGCAGAAAGCAGAGCAGGGCCGCCAAGCAACCACATAGCCATTTCCTACAGACCATACAGCTAGATCCCAACTTAGAAAAAGTCCTCCCTATGCAAATTAGAGCAGCCCTCAGCACTTAGAGAAATTTAAAATTTAATAACAGCCAGTGTTGGCAAATGTACAAAGGTGGCGGGAGAAGCTACATACAATGCAAATCACCAACATACCTCTACTCGCCAATCACATCCACGTTCACAAGGCTTCATGTGGTCGACTCAGAATTTCAAATCAAATAGACAAGCTTCTGGGCATGTCTGTGGAGAATCATCTGGACTATATTAATTGAGGTTGGAAGAACCATGCTAAGTGAATTTTGGTGTCCCTATTCTCTGGGCTTGAGTCCTGCAATAAAATCAAACAGAGAAAACTGCCTGTGCACCAGCATCCTTCTGGGCTTTCTGAATGTGGATGCAATGTGACTGTACAACCCTGCTACCCCACCCTCCCCTGCCAGGGCATACTCTACCCTCTAACTGCACACCAGCAAAATCTCTGCTTTTCCCTGAGTTTGTCGGGTATGTTTCATTGTTAGCACAACAATGAAAATACAGCTGACACAGACAGTAGAGGAATTTGTCATGGGAAATGAAAGGCTGGGCACGGAAGTATGTAAGTGAGCAGATATCCCTGGAAGCATTCTGTACAACAAAGGCCATGCCAATGATTACAGGCTTGGTTAGTTTCCCATACTCTTATAATTTAAAAGAAAATCTATTGGTTATATCAGCAACCCCCAAGTTTACTCAAAACATAATACTGAGGTCAAAGGTAGTCTTACAAAACAAAACTACAATATAGCTTTGTTTCAGGAGGTTAAAGGTGTGCTGGTTGAGCTTGATAGAGAAGATTTGGATAATGAAAAAATTCAACATGGGTTATGTCTGAGTTGCAGTGACACAATGGGCAAAAGAATGTTTCAATTTTTAATTTATATATAATTATCCTTTCTAAACAACATATATAATTTATATACTTGGAAGAAAATAAATATATGGATGTCTCCATTCAGGAAAAAGAAGCTTTTACAAAGAGCACAAACACAGTGTCTCTCTGTCTCTGACCTAAGCCCATAGATAACTCCCAGCCTATGTAATCAGCTAAAAATTCAAATTCTTGGCTGTCCAAGTCTGCTTTCCCGGGACCCATGGCCTGGAGTTTCCTGTGCATCCTGCACATCAGCAGTCATTCAGGTCAAGCAGGTACATTATAGAACACAAGCAAGGACAGAGACTGCCAAGAGCCCAGCTTGATAGCTAGAGAGAAAAGGGAAG
This sequence comes from Apodemus agrarius, assembly GCA_964023405.1. Lineage (NCBI taxonomy): Eukaryota > Metazoa > Chordata > Mammalia > Rodentia > Muridae > Apodemus > Apodemus agrarius. The sequence continues at coordinate 46,326,985 of OZ030007.1, read as the reverse complement.
CTTTGACTGTCAAGGTCCTAACAGGTGGTTTAACTTTGTTCCAGAAAAAAAAAAAGAAAGAAAGATCTACATACAGTCCTATAACAGATCATGGAAAAGGCATTAAGAACACATGCAGCTCAGGGCGCAACTGTATAGATAACCTCTTCATATACAGTGAAAATGTTTAGATTTCTGAATGAATGCATAATAATAAAACAGGGCCTTGCTGTGAGCCACGCTGTGGCTCTGTCTAATCATTCAGGACTTATTCCATGTCTGTGACTTGCTGAAATGGAGCCCTACGTCAGTCTTGTTTTCACAAAGCACAGAATCATTCCTCTGTGTGTGTGCAAAAGGAAAGCTTTCACAGCAAGGAGAAAGATACCTTATAACTTACACACCATAAACATTTTTATTTTGTATCCCAGTTTTCCTAAACTTATTATAAATTTAATATGTTTTATGAGCCTAACAATTTCCCAACCATTTTTTCATTACTTTCCTGCTCTACATTCTCTTGTCCCTCCTACTACCTCTTTGTTTATAACTGATAAAATCCTAAGTATATTGAACCTCATCTACTTAAAAGAATTCTAGGCAACTTTGGAAATCAGGGAGTCCTAGGGCAATACTATAACGTGCTTGTCTTTCAAATGCCCTGTTTTGAAAGTGAATCCTTTTTAAATGAATGTATGTATAGTTTTATTCTTGTTACTTTTTAACTACTTGGTTTTAAAAAACCAAGCAAGACAAGACAAAAGAAATAGGTGAAGACTCTCTGGAAATGATGGAAGAGCCCCAAATCCCAGTAACAAGTGATGTATGGTCAGGACTAGTCCACTAGATTTTTTTTTTCCTTATTTGAATTCTGAAAACAGATCATTTTAGGAAGAGAAACACCACAAACCCAGTTCTGATCTCTGTGAGAAGGTTGCAGGTCAGTTCTACTTGAACTGCAGCTTCCTTTTCTTGGAAAATAGAAAAAGGAAAAAAACCATTTTTAATCATCTCGGTATCAACACTTTGTCAGAAATCTGAAGGAGGACCCAAGAAAACAATCACACAAGCATAAATTACTGTGCCCTCGTCCACGGGGTGTTAACGGCGAGAAATGAGAAGCACAGTCCACATGGTCATCATGCCGCAGTCTCAGATGAGGGGCGCAGATGGTAAGCAGAGTGTAGAAAGGGGTAAGACAAGCGCCAGGTAGACCGATTGCATAGGATCCCAGGTCCGCTTGTGACAGTGATGACTAACGCGTCTCAAATCTGTTATGTCGCAGCTCCCAGCCTCGCTTCGAGCCTCGCTCGAAGTTGTTTAGAACTTCGATGTAAAAGATTGAAACACTATAGATATTCAGGGAGAACTGGGGTTTCTTTTCACCTCTACAATATTTTTACCTTACTTGTAAGGAGGATTTGATGGGCTTTTGTTTGTTCCTTTCTCTGTCACCATGTAAATATAACTGAGAGAAAATATTCTTATTTGGGAGGGGTGGAGCTTTACACTTTGGGGATAGTGGTGGGCTGCATTACCACTGCCTAGTGTTGGCTCTTATACCTCATTTAATGCCTTCTCTCTTGCATTTGATCTCCAACTCCTCCCAAGAGCTACTTTCAAAGCATAGACTACTGGAATGTCCCATTTCGATCTAAGATGTGAAAAATAATGTATGAAAATTTGGGAGTTGTCATATAACTAATGATGCTATTACCCGAATTTAAAGCCATGGGAAAGGGCTGGTGCTCCACCGCTACTGCCATGTTAGCCCCAGGATGCAGGTTTTCCACCATATTCCCTATATTCCCACCGAGTATACATTCTTTCGGACCCCACATGTATAATGACTTATCCACACACAAACCAAACAATCCTCCAGGAGATGCAGCGGGGCATCCTATATTTAACTCAATTCTAAACCTGAAGTTGGAGTCACATTCCAAGGTTGAAGGCTTAGTACCACACGACTTACCCCAATGAATACACCAATTGCAAATTAGTGCTGTGACACCTGAATTTGTGTCTGAACAACTAATAATCAAGGACTCCCTGAACTCAGGAAAATATGTTTGCTTATTATCTTGCTACAGGATATAGCAGCAGAGGATTCAGAGTAGCATCCAGATAGGAGAGATAAATTGAACATAAGATTTGGCGCTTCCATCCCCTCCCTGGGTATATCACCTTTTCGGGACCGCCATGTGCTCAGCTATCAGGAACTCCTCAAAAACTCTAGATTTTTGTTTGTGGTGAATGTTTAAGCTTTAGAATTTCTCTCTCAGGAACTAGAGAGAGGTATCACACACAGAGAGAGACACACACACACACACACACACACATACACACATACACACACACACATCACAATGTCATCACCTGCACAGTAAGTTCTTTATTAAAAACAAAAACAAAAACTCAGTGTCTTAGAGTATTTGAAAAATACAGAAAATGTCCCAAGTTTCTGTCCCTTAAAAGTGGGACTTATTGATTCACATAACTGAAAGATCCAGACAGATTCCCTATGAACTTGTTTAACACAGAGGACACCATCAGAGTCTGTCGACTGTGCATTCAGAACCTAGTCTCTGTTAAGGGCAGCCAAAGACACTCAGGTTTGCTCTGAAACACAGAAGAGAAGAGTGAAGAAGAGAGAGGGAAACCAATAATGAGGAAAGGGAAGACAAGGACAATAAATGCGGCCAAATGTTGAAAGGTTTTGAGTCTAAATGATGGAGATTGACTTATCCATGATATCCTTTTTCCTGATATCTTAGGGACCTTTTTGAAATGCTTTCAGTGTTTTAAACTTAAGTTTTAATTGATACAGCATTTTTTCTTGAAACCTAAAGAGAGGAAAGCCCATGATCTAGGTGGCAAGAGATTATACACAGAACTGTAAGACCCCAAAGAAAAACAGGGGGCACCCCAGCGCCTCACGCCTTGGGAGGCGTCACCCCAATCACTCACGAGAAACAGTCTTGATGCAATAGCAGAAGGATTTTATTCCAGAGTCTCTGGGGTTCACAGTCTTACCACACAGGGTAAAAGAGTATGAGCACCGAGTGCAGAAACAGGACTGCTTTTATAGATTTACAGCAAAGCCCGCCCAACATAAGCCACTCCATAGCTTCTAAGCCAATCAGTTTAAATTATCCAAGCCCGTGCTCTCTGAGGACCAATCAGTTTCCTATAGAAGCCGGATAAACTAGTTAGGTCATTTCCGCTTATGTGGCCCATGCACAGGGTCACGCCAGGGTCATGCAGGCATTTCCTGTTATGCATTTCCTGTTATGGGGCCAGGGTCACATACATACTTCCTGTTACAGGGCCAGGATTCCATATTCAAAGCCCACCCCTACACACACACTAGCAGTAGGTATTGGGGACCTGAGTGCCCCCAGGCATGAGCCCCGCAGCCCCCCCCCAGGTGATCCTGCCAGCCTCAGCTGCGGTTGTCCTCACCACAGCCGCTCCGTGGAGGCAAAACAGGGAAAAGACGCCAGGGACCCTCCCAGCCTGAGGGTCGCAGCCAGACCCTGGAGGCAGGTGTGACATGCACACTTCCAGGTCAACAAAGAGTGGGCCAAACCTTTGCTCCTTTGGGGTCACCCAAGACTCAGGCACAGGGGATTCCCAGTCTGCAACCCTCATCCTTTCAGAACAAAGTAGCTTGCTGTGATTGAGCTGCCTTCGGGATAGAAATGGTGCCTGATCTCTGCACCACCATGGACCATGTGGTACCAGCGTGTAATTGAACTGCTTGCTCTCTGCCTCTACTTCCTTGAGACACACTAGCATTTGGGAATAAAACAGAGAAGGTAGTTTGTTTCTTTTGTTTTGCTCTTACAGTTTGGAATTTTATTTCCAAGGTCTCATCATCTCATTATTACTTGGAAATATGAGTGTTCAAGGCTCAACATGAAAACATAGGAGCTGTGGTAGTAACCTCAGTAAGACAGGCGGCCACAAGTACTGAGCTTGTCTGAAAGGTCAAAGGTAGTGGGATATCTTGTCATTTAAATTCCAAGTACATTTTTATGGGGGAGGGAGGAGGAGGGAAAGAGGGAGGAGGCAGGGAGGATACACAATGGCTCTTGAGAAAGACTATATCATTGTAAAAACCCACTTGAACAGATGAGGCCAAGCATTTGCTTACTCACTTGACTAGAGACCACCTTCTTGGCCTTGTGCTCCAATGACTCTGGGGGAAAAATATTATCCTAGCATATGTGTATGGCAGGCAGATACAGGAAAATCAAATGAATGGCTAACCAGTGCTGGCTTTGGAGCCTCCTTTAGAATCTGCCCACGTTTGTTTGGACTTCACAGTCTGTTTTGAGATTAAAAGCATTTTCCTTGTTTTCCCTAACTATCACTCCTGTGAAATCTGTAAGTCACCCACCTCTGATAACACACTAAGTAGTACATCAGTACTCCATGCGTGTCTTTGTAGCTCTAATCTCACAGGGCATTACAGGAGGCATGGCATTTTAAATAAGGACGAGAGTTATATGTAACCACATAGGTACAAGACAAGGTACAAAGCAGCCAGACTATCTACTGACAGCTCAGCAGTGCTAAGCAGATTACTGTCTCCTCTACCTGCTTTTTAAGCACGGAAGGTCTTTTCCCCATCTTTTCCTACTTTTATCTTTGAATCTGTACATTTAATTCAGGTATATCAGCAGGATAAATTGCTTCTGGCAAGATGCTTATTCTTGGATAAGCCAGCATCCCACAGTGAATGGAATTCCCCATTCCCCCATGGGATAATTGGTCCCCAGTAGGTGGCATTGTTCAGGGAGATCCAGATGTGGAGGCAGTGGTGGACTTGGCCATTTCATTCCCAGTTTGCTCCCTCTGCTTCCTGCTTTATTACAGATGTGAGCCTCCCTTTTCTGTTTCTGTCACCTTGCCTGTCGGCTTCCCTGCTGTCACAAATCCTTATCCCAGAAGCCCCAAATAAAAGCTTTCCTCATGAAGTTGTCTTGCTCCTGATGTTCTACCACAGCAACAGAAAAGTAGCTAATATACTCAGCCTACTAGGAAAACAAGACTGTGAGAAAAATCTAGAAGAGCCATGTTTGTAAACAGTTTACTAAGGATACAATATTAAGTGATTATTACATATGCTCACCTATTTAGGTCATCTTCCACCTTAAGAAATGAAAGCATCAGTGGTTACGCAGCTTTACTCAAGGTTGATCAATAAAACAAGGCACGCACACACGGGACGCGAGTGCTTCCCTATCATCCTCTGAAACTGCCAATGTTTAATTCTATGCCAATCATGGTCCCAGTGAAGGATGACATGTCTCTGTAACAACCTGCTAATTACGGAGTACACAGAAGGAGGTGACAGCTTACAAGAAGTTCACACAGTTTAGCAAAAAGACCCCAACCATGGCAGGCTCATCTGCAGAACTTGTTAGAAAATATGTCTGCAGGTTCTTCTCCAAAGCTGCCAAAACACACCTCCGGGAAAGATGATTTACAAGCCAGCATTATTAACGCTCTCCATTACTGAATCTCAGCAAGCAGCCATTATACTACACCCTGAAACACGCCAATGGAACAGTTTTTGACAGGCTTTCCTCCTAACTGTTGGTTCCCAACCCAAATGCCCCAGACCAGCAGCCCAAAATGTATATGGAAACTTGTTAGAAACATGAGTTCTTTGACTATTGAGAGGGCTCTGTGGCTAAAGCAGTTTCTGCTAAACCTGGTGAATGAATTTGATCCTGAGATCCACATAGTAGGAGAGAAATGACTCCTGAAAATTGTCCTCAGACCTCCACACGTGTTGTTATACAGTCCTACACACGCACACGTGCACGCACACGTGCACGCACACACACAGTAAATTAATAAATAAATGTAATTAAAAACTTTAAAATAAAATGTTTTTTAATATTATCCTGATGAAACAGGTTATCAATTATTTATCAAGCCCTCCAAGAAGATTTTGGAGGATGATAATATAATATGATTTATTGTTTGGATACATATGCGTGGGTATGTACGTATGTGTATGGGGAGTCTAGAGAATAGTGTTTGGTATCTTCCTTAGTCATTCTCCATCTTATTTTTTGAGACAGGATCTCTCTTTGAACCTAGAATTCCCTAATCTCAGTAGCCCAGCTTCCTAGACCTACAGTCCTATTGTTTTGTCCACCCAAGTCCTAGGATTACACACATGCCACCTCACTTAGCATTTGACTTGGGTTGTAGGAATTAAGCTGAGGTGCTAATCTGAATATTTCAGGCACTTCACACACTAAACGATCTTCTCAGCCTTCTTCAAGCTGCTTTGATGCATATAAACCAGTACTCTAATCCATTCTGATCTTGACATTTGTGCAGGCTAGGTTTATGTCAACTTGACACAAGCTAAGTCATCAAACAAGAGAGATCCTCAATTGACAAAATGCCTCCATAAGATGGAGTTCCAGGCAAGCATTTAGAGGAATTTTTTTTTAATTAATGATTGATGATGGGCAGCTCATTGTGGGCGGTGATACCTCTGAGAAGGCGGTTCTCTGTTCTTTATGAAATCAGGCTAAGCAAACCATGAGGAGCAAGCCAGCAAGCAACATCCCTCTCCTCTGTCGGTTTTTGCACTGGGTTCCGCCTCCAGGATCCTGCTGTGTTTGAGTTTCTGTCCTGACTCTCTTCAGTGATGCACTTAGATGTGGATGTGTAAGACAAATAAACTCTTTCCTCCCCCAACTTGCTGTTAGTCATAGTGTTTCATCACAGCAACAGAAACCCTAACTAGGGTAACATTGTTCAGCCTGGATTACCTTTTCAGCACTGTGCGAAAGCAAGCTGTCAACACTGTCAAGGTTTTATCATGAGCACTCAAATAATCCCATCGGTTACCTCTTGCCACAGACTCTGCCGTGTTCCTTGCCTCCTACTCCCCCCCACCCTCTCCGCCATGTTTCCAGGCTTGTGGTTTATCTTCTACTTCCATTTGCCCGACACTCAGATTTCTTGGTTTCATTTTGGTTCTTATTGTTTTCATGGCCTTCTTGCCATGCTGTGGCTCTCATTGGTCTCAAACTCTCCATGGCGTGACCTCTCCTGGCAGCCTCGTAAGATGCTGTGTCATTACCTTACTTGACTGCATGAGAACTCTTGAAGTCCATACCAGAGACCGCAGTACTTCATCTCTGAATTCTGAGTCAGTGTTCTTGGTGACTTGCTCCACGTCTGTCCTTTGCTCCTTTCTGAGCAGAACCCCACCTGTGTTCAGAGACCCATCCCACCTGCACAGACCATGACAAGTTGCTTAGTGTGCAGGTTCATTCATTGCCCACATGTGGTTTGGGGCTGTAGATAAACATGACATCTGTCTTCCCAATTCAGTTAAAGAAAATAAATAATGCTCTTGCTTTGGGAAAAAGATTTCTTCTTTCTCTGTGTTGACGACAACAAGGGGGTAAACAGCACTGTTAAAACCAGTGTCCAACTTGTTAGCCCAGGAAGATCCTTCCAAGAACACCATTCACACTCAGAAGCAGGCCAGAGTGAGAGGAGGATGCCAGGTACTCCACAGTGTCAATACACTCCAAGTCACCCTGCCTTGCCATCCGACCTGTGCCATCCACCTCGTCCCACCTTCTATATTACAACAAATCATATTTTTCTTCAAATCATTTTTGCTCAAGGTAATATTATGTATCACCAAAACAATACACCTAACCTATAAGAAACTCTCTAAAGCTTCTCTCGGCCTTCCCAATGCTGAGACCCTTTATTTATTTATTTATTTATTTATTTATTTATTTATACCCCAAATGTTGCTGCCTTCCCAGTCCCAGGTAAAGAGTTCTCCCCATCATTTACCCTCCCCTTTTCCTCTGACAGGGTACCCTGCTGGATATCTCCTACCCTGGGGCATCAAGTCTCTACAGGACTAAGTATATCCTCTCTCACTGAGGCCAAACAAGGCATCCCTCTGCTACATAAGTGCCAGAGTCTGAAACCAGCCCGTGTATACTCTTTGGTTGGGGGTTTAGAATCTGGGAGCTCTGTAGAGCCCTTAGTTGATATTGTCTTCCTATGGGTTTGCCATGCTCTTCATTTCTTTCGATCCTTCCCCTAACTCTTCCATAGTGGTCCCTGATCTCAGTCCAATGTTCAACTGTGAGTGTCTGCATCTGTCTCAGTCAGCTACTGGTAGAGCCCCTCAGAGGACATTCATGCTAGGCTCCTGTCTATAAACACAACATAGCATCAGTAATAGTATCTGGGATGGTGCCTACCCATGGGTTGAATCTCAATTTGGTTCACTCACTGGTCTGCCTTTCCTTCAGTCTCTGCTCCATATTTGTCCCTGCTTTTCTTTTAGGCAGGAACAATTTGGAGTTGAAGGTTTTATAGGTAGGTTGATGTCCCCATCCCTCCACTGGGGTCCTGGAGGTTCTCTCTTTAGGTTCCATATCCCCACTATTGGGCATTTCAGCTAAGGTCACCCACATTGAGTCCTGGGATCCTCCTCCATACCAGGTCTCTGGGATTTTCTAGAGGTTCCCCCACACCCCAGACCTTGTGGCCGCATATATGGAAATATGTTGTGACCCTTTTATACAACTCCTCATGCTCTGGTAGTCCACAACTATGGAATTTTTTATTGCTACTTCATAACTATGTTTGGTACTGTTATGAGTCACAACATAAATATTTGTGTTTCCAATGATCTTAGGCCACTCCTGAGAAAGGGTCATCCACCGCCCCCCCCCCAAGGCATCAGAACCCACATGCTGAGAACCACAACTCTAAAATCTTTCATTTTGGTTCATTCTCTCCAGATTCTGCTTAGCATCTCTGTCCATAGCATTTTGATTTCTGCATCTGCCTGGACTAAATTTTCCTGTGATGTTTGCTTTTGTATCTGTCTTATCGAAAAAGTTACTATGAATGTGTGTGTGTGTGTGTGTTGCTTAAACTTCATTGTTTTTCTCAGAGTTCTTTTATACATTGTACATTATTCCTTCATCTGTTGGCTGATTAATTGGTGTTATCAATGTAGACATCAGGGTCATGTTTTTATTTCACACTTCATCATCTGGGAAAAGCAAAATATCTCAGAGACAAAATGCTGTGTCGAGCTATCAATGGAGATGATGTGAAACCAGGTTTCGGTTTTCAATTTGTCCTCCTATAATCACGTGTTAAAAACTTAGAGCTGGGCATGGTGGTGCATGCCTTTAAACCCAGTACTTGGAAAGCAAAGGCAGATATGCCTATGAGTTTGAAGCTAGCCTGGTCTGTAGAGTGAGTCCCAGGACAGACAGAACTACACAACGAAATCCTATCTCAAAAACAAAACAAAACAAAGAAAGAAACAAAGAAATGAGAAAAAGAAAAAGGAAAAATGATATTAAGTCCAAAACTCATATGTTAATGATAATTATAGTCTTGCCAGACCCTTACAGCTAGGTAAGATCATTAAACCAAAGCACCCATGAGAACTTCGTAAGACAAGAGAAAACAAAGTTAGAACACCCATTCTGTCTCACAATGGATGCCCTCAGAGAGACTGTGATGCTGCAAGAAAACCCACATCAGAGGCTGAGACGATGCCAGCAGATTGGTAAGCTAAATAAACTACTGTTTATAAATTACCAGCTCTGTGGCATTGCACTACAGCTCCAGAAAATTGAATGCAACAGAAGACCTATAAGCTTCATTGTAAGATAAATTAGACTCTTGAAAGGTCATTTCTTTACAACTAATTTCCTAATAGAAAAATCCTTTCACTTGGAGAGTTTTAATTTCTAATTGGAAACAAGAAATGAATAATTATAATTTATTCTAATTTGGGACATCTTTTTTCTAATTTTGGTATCTCACTGCTTAGGAAACTTTGCCCTACATCCTAATGTGTGTGTGTTTGTGTGTGTGTGTGTGTGTGTGTGTGTGTGTGTGTGTATAAAATGTGTGTGTATGCATGTGTGATATGTAACAAATTTAAGAGATCAAAATCAAAAAGTTTGGAACATCAGTTGAAATATCTATCAAAAGTAGAATGAACAAGGAAGTTATTATTATAACTTCCCCCAAAAAGTGCCTTTACAAACCTGACTTCAGTGGATTCAAAAGGAGAAGTAAGAGAACATGGAGGAAACAGGTTACAGTCAGATTTCCCTAGAGTTCTGCCCTGAGGTTATAGGCATAGCTAAAACTCTATCTCCCCTTCCCTGGTTCCTCTTGCATGTATTAATTTGGGGAATATGGTAAAAATGATATTTGGAACTTTCCTGGATGTCTTGTCTTTGAACAGCATTTTAGAATCACCCTAAAGTACAAACACATAATATCCCCTATCTAGGAGCCTACATGAAGAGGATATATAGGAACATCTAATAGTAACTTGAATGCAGAGTGATTCACATGCTAATAACCCAAGAAAAGGAAAAGGTAATAATAATAGGCTAATGGATGACATAAATAAGATGCTGTGAAAATAACAGTGCCTGAAAGGATAAGGGTTGCAGGCTAGGAATCCCCCGTGCCTGAGTCTTGGGTGACCCCAAAGGAGCAGAGGTTTGGCCCACTCTTTGTTGGCCTGGAAGTGTGCGCACGTCACACCCGCCTCCAGGGTCCATCTGCGAGCCTCAGGCTGGGAGGGTCCCTGGCTTCTTTTCTCGTATCACCTCCCACCTCCGCAGAGTGGCTGTGGCGAGGACGACGAGCGCGGCTGGGGCTGGCAGGATCACCTCGGGAGCTGCGGGGGCTCATGCCTAGAGGGCGCTCAGGTCCCCAACACCTACTGCTAGTTGGGGAGGGTGGGCTTTGAATACGTAATCCTGGCCCTGTAACAGGAAATGCGTAATGGGAATTACGTATGTGACGCTGTGTGTAACCCTGGCGTGACCCTGTGCGTGGAGGCCACGTAAGCAGAAATGACTTAACCAGTTCCTATCCAGCTTCTATAGGAAACTGATTGGTTCTCAGAGAGCGCGGGCTCAGATAATTTTAACTGATTGGCTTAGGAGCTATGGAGTGGTTTGTGGTAGGCAGGTTCTGTTATAAGCCTATAAAAGCTGCTCCGATTCTGCACACGTGGCTCACACTCTTTTACCCTGCATGGTAAGACTGTGAACCCCAGAGACTCTGGAATTAAAATCCTCTTGCTATTTGCATCAAGACTGTTTCTTGTGAGTGATTGGGGTGATGGCTTCCAAGGCGTGGGGTGCTGGGGTGCCCCCGTTTTTCTTTCGGGTCTTACATGCCCAAGGCTCAAACAGAAACATCTGAAGAATCGTGAGGTCAAAGGAAAATGGTACATTCAAGGCAGTACTAGGCATTCAGAAAAACTGGGCAGGAAATTGTGTTGGGGGAGGTTTGAAAAACACTCATATCATGAAAAGCCATGAAATTAAACATCTAAAAATATAAATTAAAATGTTACAAACTCATGATTCTAAGCCAAGAGGTGAATCAATAACATTTTCATTCAGCAAAATCAGAGTAGAGACGAGAAATCAATCCATGCATAAATGATCAATTGATCGCTGACAAAACTATGAAGGGAAACTATTTGAGGAGATAGACTTTCCAGTATTGATACTGAGGAAAACAGTGCAAAACAATCAAATGAATTTCGACCCTTACGTCAACACTATCCATAAAATCAATTTGAAACACATCACAAATCTAACCTAAGCGTAATAGTTGAATGTATGAAATTACACAAGAAAAAATCTCATCATCCTGAGAGACAGAGAGGAAGAGGAAAAAGAGAGGAGAGAAGTGTGCCTAACCATTCCACTTCTTCCCTTGGGGTGTTCAGGCACCACCGCACACCAGCTGAAAGGAATCAAGTGGAGCCTAGAAAGGGTGGGGTGGAGAGGGCGGTCAGGCTGGGATTTGGAGGGTGAGACTTCGAGGATTTTAGTGTTGGAGCTCTTTTAGACAATATTCAGTGAAAACCGTTCTCTTGGATGATGTTTAGTGAAACAGCTGGTACACACACGCTTGAGGGGAACAAGGGCGATATATGAACCTTAGAGAGTGGGAAGGGGATTTCAGAGTGATGTAAGTCGTTGGCTGGAGCTTAAAGTGCTATGAATGGCCTCATTTGCACGGAGAGGCTTTCCAGGGATCCCTGGTACTTGCTGAGCAGGTTCTGATCTGGAGAGAGTTGAACCTGTAATTTTGCAAAGGACTATGTGACATTCCTCAAGTAGAAGTTGTGGAGGTTGGGTTCCCTAGATTAGACAGAGAAGAGGACACCCCCACTAAGAAAAGGGAGTGTTCAGATACCCCAGAAAGAAAAGGGAGTCTTCCATTTGGTAAAGCTCAGGAAAGCTGTCCAGATGTGGTAGACTACAGCCTTAATAGCAAATACAAAGAAGGGGACTGGGGGATGAGGTTAGATGTAGTAAGATGAATAATGGCCCCCAAAATGACTATGCCCTGCTCTTCCAAACCTGTAAAGGACTTGTTGCCTGGGGGTTGGGGTTGAAGCTGTGATTAAGGATTTTGAAATGGAAAGATGCAGCAGTGTAGGGAAATACCAGGACAGGGAAGCCAGGAGGGGATTGATTGGGGAACAGGGGGAGGGGAGAGGGCTTATGGGACTTCGGGGAAGGGGGATCCAGGAAAGGGGAAATCATTTGAAATGTAAATAAAGAATATATCTAATTTTAAAAAAAGGAAAAAAAAGAAAAGAAAAGAAAAGAAGAGAAAAGAAAAGAAAAAAGAAAAGAAAAGAAAAGAAATGGCAAGACTACCCTGGCTTCCTAGAGGGTTCCATTGTAATGCCAACTGACCTTGTACAACGGCTGCTGGAAAGTCAGAGTCAGAGCGTGAAGCCTGAGTCAGAGAAAAGCAGCGCCCAAGGATGCAGACACTTTCAAATGGTGGTAAAACCCAAGGAAATGGAGCCCATGGATAGAAGGCAGCCTGACCAAGCCTAGCCTAGTCTTTTGGTCTCTAGGACTTTAAAGGTGTAGAGCTTGAGTCACTGAATATGTGTTAACTGATTGCAATAGCAATAAGAATAGAAATAACAAATTATACATCATCAAAATCAAAGTTAAAAAAAAATAAACCAAGACTGGGATAAAATACTTAAATTTGTATATATATTTAAAAAGCATACCAAGTAAACATAAATGAATCATACAACTCAATACAATGAAATATTAAACCTAAGCTAAAAATAGTGATCTTTGTTTTATAAGACAAAATACTTGTGTGTCCATAAACATAACTAGTAAAAGCCCAATGGGGTATCACAGCCCAACCATTGGAGTAGTTCAAATTACAAAGAGGCTGGGGTGAAGCCCAGTGGTAATTTTTCTAGTGCACATGATTCAATATCCAGAATAGTAAAATGTAAGGAGGAAGATAGAGCTCAATTGGTAGAATTTGTAGAATATTTGGTTGGTGTAGACAAAACCCTGGGTTCAATCCCCAGCACTGCATACGCTGAGTATTGTAGCCCATGTCTGTGACTGTAGCACTGAAGAGACACAAGCAGGAAAATCAAAACTTTAAGGCCATCTTCAGTATGAGGCCAGCCTGGGCTACATGACATATTGCTTTCAGAGAGAGAGAGAGAGAGAGAGAGAGAGAGAGAGAGAGAGAGAGAGAAAAACAAAGGAAGGAAGGAAGGAAGGAAGGAAGGAAGGAAGGAAGGAAGGAGAGAGAAAGAAAGAGAGAGAGAGAGAGAAGAAAGAAAGAAAGAAAGAAAGAAAGAAAGAAAGAAAGAAAATTTATTGCCAACTTCTGGAAAGTAATAGAACAAAGATACTTAGGCAATGCTTGTAGTAGTGTGAAAATGGTACAGCCATGGAAAACAATTTAGTATGATGTTAAAATCATGCTTACATGTAGCCTAGAAACCTTACTTTATTATTTACTTATTATGTATCTTGTTTATTTTAAACAATGAAAGGGTTGGGGATGGAGATAATACAGCTCAGTGGTCCAGCACTTCCCGAGCCTGGGTTCACTCACACAATAAATAAAGAAATAAATACAAGAAATGAAATGAAACCGTGCCTGCATAGTCATGGAAACAAATGTTCACACTTCACTCGTAAGACCTCCCAACTGGAAACACTCTAAAATAGCCATCAGGGTGAGCAGACACAAACGCGGTCTAGTCACACTATAAATATTTCTCAGCAAAGGAAAAAAAAGTCTAGTGACATAGTGAATTTCAAAGAAAAAAAATCATGCCAAATTTTAAGATTCAGACATGAACATCTGTATAAAGCATGACTCTAAGTCAACAGATTCCAGAAAAAATGACTAAACCCACAATGACAGAAAGAAGAGGGAAAGTGTCTCAAGCTGCAGGGTGATGGAGAATTAATGCAGATGACAAAGAGGACATTTCTTGGCAGGAATAGAAGTATTTTCTGCCTTAGCTGTGATGACTGTTACAGTAACGGTCATCTGTATTTGTATGTATACAGTAACAATCATGCATTTGTGTAAGGAGCCATTCTAAGTTACATGGCCACAAACACTCAGCCCTGAGATGGCTGTTGCAGGGTTGTGAGATTGTCAAACAAAAGCCTTTCCCACAAATTGATGGCACAGAAGACTCCAGGAACTGACCGGCCATAAATGATAAGGGGCATTCCTGGATAATCTCCACCAAGCCCTGAGCCACCTGGCGCCATCCTGTCTCCATCTCCTAGATGAGTCTCACCGGTTGCCTTTGCTCTCACCGCCTGAATGCCTTAATTAACTACTGGAGTGCAAGCATCTCACAGTGCTGCTATCTCACCTTCCTTCATCTGCTGTACCAGGAACTGGCTGAAGCAATAAACTGGCTGATTATTTAGATAACAGACCTCCTTACAGGAACCAGTTAATTGACAAACTGGCCTTCAAAGTGTCCTTATCGCTCATCCCAAGACATCTCATTTGGATGTTTCAAGATTTACTGCCTTTGTCTCCCTTCCCCGTCTTACTGCTTATAAGCCATTGCTTTCCAAATCTTAGATGGACTCTGACTAAAGCCTGTTGAACGCAGAGTCTCGTTCTTTCTCTCCCCCCCCCATGACCCTTAGGTAGCACCTCTCCGGGGACCCTGGAATAACTGGACCTGCAGGTCGGGGACAGTGGCGCCCGAACAGGCCTCCGGAACAAGCTCTGCTACCGGACAAGGAGGATAAAGGATCCGCGGAAAGAATTGAGGACCTCCCATTTGCATCGCTCGTGCACTGTTGGAGAGGCAGGTAAGATGTTGTCCCATTGTCATGGGGAAGGCTGACTAGGAGGCTTGCTTTATTAGAGAAATAAAGCATTCACTCAGGGAGAGGGGAATTAGAGTTAAAAAAGAGAGAGAGAAAAAAGGAAAAAGATATTTAATGAAATTCTTTTTGTTTTGTTAATGAAACGTGTCCTTGGTGAATTTTAAGCGGCCCCCTTACTTGGAATAAGGTTGGCCAGGACAAAGGTTAAAAAAAAAAAAAAAAAAAAAAAAAAAAAAAAAAAAAAAGACCTTAGAAAGGCCCTGAGCCTTAAGCAGACATTTTCAAAGCTCTCCCTGGACCTTGTGTCTTTATAAACTGCAGTTAAACAAACAGTTTTTCTTCCTCCTGACGTGTGTGTCCCTTCTGCAGGCACAGTACCTGAACATACTGACGTGAAAAAAGCCTGTTAGCTTAGCTCTTTTGTCCTGACTAGTTCCTCTGGTGCTCAGGGTGAAAACTCCTTCCCTGGGGACTGAGACCTTTTCCCTAATTCTACTACTAAGAAAAAACAAAGAGTTTAGAGCTTCAAAGGCAGGTGATAATGCTAAGGGCCTAGGAAGAAGAAATAGCGAAAGCGAAAACGAGGCTGCTGATTCAGCAGAGCAGATTGGCTTTAAAAGATTAAAATTTGAACCTCTTAAAAACATATTGAACAATCAGTTTCCCCTTAAAATACCCCCTAATTTTCTTTGTCTATTGTCTGTCAATTGGCGCGCCAACGTCTGTCCAAGTCTGTTTTGTGTTAAACTGTGTTCTGTGTTTTCGTTCTGTGGTCTGTTTGCCTGTCATGTTTCATGTTCAAAAGTAAAAATGGTTAAAACTTTATCTACTGGTTGTTCACCCTTTGACTTAGTTTTAACTAATTTTATTGAGAGAGAGAGAGAGAGAGAGAGAGAGAGAGAGAGAGAGAGAGAGAGAAATAAAAAGTCCCATTTGATTTCTGGAGACGGATACCTATACTTAAGAGTCTAACACAGCTGAGAAGCCCTGCCAGGAGCTTCTCAGTACGAATAGATCTTAAAGTGGCCAACAGCTTCTAGGCTTCTATGGTAAGGGAGCTGATGGCTGGTCTTTACAAGAACCTCCGATTGTGCTTATCAGTTTCAACAGGTAACAAGGACCTTGAAATTACAGTTCATGAAAATTTTGTTTGGTTAAATTTATAACATGTGTGTAGCTGCTTCATATTATTTCTGATTGGTTTTAAAGGTATAAATATTTCTTGCATTTCTTGGTTATAGAGTATTGGTTTATAAGTTATTAGATATGATTTAAAAAGGTGTAACATTGGTAAGAAACTGAGCTAAAAACTGGTAACTCAAGGTTGAAATAATAAAACAGTCCGGGTAAATCAAGCCTCAAAAGATACTTCTAAATTGAGATAATATTTTGTGTAAATCTTATCCTAAAAATGAGACTTATAAAAAATAGGATTTAAGACATTGCCTTTTTGAGGTGTTGGAGACTGCACTGTCCTGTGTTTTTGCTAGGCGGCATCACTTTGCTTAGTAGTTTACATACTTACATTGATTTCCCAACAAAATGTAAACTTTTATGACTATGCTGATGAGAGTGGCTCTGACATTGTGATTTACAAAACTTTTAACTTAACACTATGATCTCAGGTTCCCTCAGAGAGGGCTAGATGATAATTAGGTTACTCACTGAATCTCATTAAGGTCTGAGAGATCTGGCTTAATGTCCTTTGAAGTCCCCTTTACAAATGTTACCTATGGCTTTTTACACAGAACCGCTTACCTAGCTGATTTTATATTTTCTCATGACAAATGGTTAAAGATCTCATGTTGACTGCAACAAGTTGCACTCAGACACCAAATACACGGAGATTCTCCTGGTGTTTTGTTTGCCATTTCGCCTGGAACCCGTGCCTTCCTGCTTCATAAAAGAATCCTAGCCCCAACCATGAGAGAATATGGTCCTTAACAAAGACCCTCAAGCAAGGGTTTCTTTTGTTACACAATTGGTTTATAAGAATGCTAATGTAGCCTGCCACACTGCCACCCAGCCATCCAAAGCAGGGACAGATTTAAATTGGACCCTCATACAATCAGGGTCCGGTTGTGACTGCTGCCTTGCAATGGTCTAGAGTACAAATAATGCTTTCACAGTGCTGAGGTGATCAAAAATGATTTAAGTATGGGGCATAAATAATTTCAAAAAAAATTTGTCCAAAAAATTAAAAACATAGACAGGTAATAGAATTGTTCCCCTGGAGTCTGCCTTCATGGCAAGAGGGGTAATCTTTGGACCTGGCCTCAAGCAATAGTCTCAGGTAAAGAAATACCTACATTTAAAGTTGCAAAGCTCAGAGCAGCCAGAGGCTTGTGTGACACTCCCTGACTAGGGAAGTTTTTGGGTCCTTGCCTCACTTTCAGCTATTCCTCTTAGGCCAAAGCAGCATTATCAACAGATCTATCAAGGTATTGTTCAAAATAAAGTTCAAACTTAAGATTTATGCAAGGTTAATGAGGCTATGGAACTTATGAAGTCATTCAAATCTGGCCTGCCTACCTCATAGAGTTATTTATATATTATTCCTTTCATCCTGATGATGATAAAAAGTTTGTAAAACAATATCATTAGAAAGTTTTGCCTCAAGGAATGGCTAATAGCTTCACCTTATATGAGAAAAAATTTTCTGTCTAGACTTCAATACTAGAAGCTAAGACTTTGAATCTTTCAGTGCATACTATTTATGGAGTTTTATCATAAGACCTTGCTCTTACAATGGGCTTTAAAATCTTGGGGAGTAATTGTTGCTCCAGAAAAGAGTCAAAGGAAATATCATTTCTAATATTTAAAATATCAGTTATATTCTAAATGAATTGTAGCATAGAAAATTCAAATAAAAAAGATAATTTATTTACTTTAAGTGATTTTCAAAAGTTAGAAGATATTAATTGGCTAATACCTCATCTTAAACTTATTACAGAAAAAACTTATACCTCTATTTGATACCCTCGAGGGGAATACAAATCCTAATTCCCCTAGACAATTAACTAATGAGGAACAAATAGCTTTACAGAAAGTAAAGCAAGCTATTAACCAACAACAGATACATTATATAGACCATGATTAAATACTGGCTGCTTGCATTCTTGCTACAAGTCACACACAAAGAGCAGTCCTTTGGCAGAAGGGACCACTAATGTGGATTCATCTTTCTTCATCCCCAAAGAAAGTTTTAACACCTTATTACAAAGTTGTTGCTGTGTTATTACAAAATTGTAACAACTAACCAAAGGTCATAAAAGGAAAACTGAGATTTACTGTAGGTGTTAGGACAGAAGATAAAATATTGACTGGGTTTATCTATGCAAAACTTCACTTATAACTTAGTTATGGTTTTAAACTTTCTACAAACTTGTAGAGAAGACAAATGATAGATGTTACAACTTAGTAATAAACTCAGTAACCACTTCCTTAAGTGTCCTATTTTTCTCCCTGCTTCTGACTAGCTAGCTAAAAATCAGTTCCTCCGGAGAGAGAACAAAGATCACTTTGCTTAATCCCCTGCTGTTAGGCTACAGGTGTTAATCACCTAAGCCAGCAACAGTCTTTTACCCTCAAAAAGAGCAAGAAAATTTCTAAGACATTTAAGAAGTTGTCACCAACATTTTTGTTGCAATCCCCTAGACAGAAAATGTGCGATTACGGAGGGCTAGAAAAAATTAAGTTGAGACAAATAATAGGTGCCATCAGCACCTGATTAGGTACCATCAGTGCCGGAGTTAGGCCAGGAGTCATCAGCTCTGGCTTTTATGCCTACTGCCATTAGCAGAGGCTGATATTAGGTGTTAATAGTGTCTAGCTATCCTGTTCAGAGTTAGCAGCACCCTTCCTAGGTTAGGAGCCATCAGTTCTAATTTGTGTACATTTTTTAGATATCTTTCAAGATGGGACAAAATAAGTCTAGAGACAGAGTTTTTAATATAGATATTATTAAATATCCATTGTTTTTTAAATACTAAGGACAAGGCCTTTAAAAAAAAAAAAACCAAAAAGCTGTATAACTGTTTTACAGTTATTTTACAATTTTAGCCCCAACTTTCAAAATTACAAGTCTTGCTTCAATTTAAAAATTGCCTTTTCTCTATTGGACATGTCCAAGTTCATTCTATGCTTCCTTGTCCTACAAATGAAGGTAAGTATTAATTTAATTTTTTAACAAAAGCTTGCTGCTTTTCCTAAGTAGGTAGTTTAGCAAGATTTTACACTACAAATGACCATTGCACTCAGTGAGACTGCTCCTACACCCCTATAGAGCTGTCTGCTAAGCATAAGAATTAACCCCTGATGAGCCTATGCCCTTGTGATTTAAAACACATGTTATATATGTCCTATCTCTTAAAAAGTTAACATTTATTTCTGTACGCATTACACTTAATTCTCCTTACTATTTATACCTTTTCCTAACTTACGAAAACTTTCAAAGATATGATACAATATTTGCTTCATTATTTTATAATCATAAACATACCAAGGGCTCAAAATCAGATAATGTCTTTAAACTTAAAAGTCTTTTAAAAATGATGTTTGACTCTTAGTTTCTCATATTCCATTGACACCCCCTGTAATTCACAGGGACATGCTATTATAGAATGAGTTCATCACTAAAAGATATAGATATCTAAATTACAAAATAAAATCATGTTCATCTCCTTAATACTTAAATATAAAAAGGGGGAAGGAATAAGTCCATTTCTAAATCCTTTGTGCCTCTACCAAAATAAAGACCTAATAACTAGACTGGATGTTTTTCCGGGAGAAGCTCTGTTTATATATTTACAGGTGCCTGTAGATGCCAGACCAGCTGATTGTGCCAGGCCTTCTCCATGGACAGAGACTTCCACACCTGTCACTTCCTTCAAGCCTACATCAGAGCAATCATCATCTGCAGACTCTCCACTGTGCCAGAGACACCAGCAAAAGAAGACACTGGAGACACTGGAGACACAGTTCCTGATTTCATCTAATTGGACTTTTTAATTCTATATCCGGGGGATACAGGGGATTGGACCTCCTCTTCCTACAGCAGGAAAGGCTTTGTGTAGCCTTAAAAGAGAAATGTTGTGTCTATGTAGATAAGACTGGACTCATGGAGGACAGTCTGTGAAGGGTGAGAGATAGCCTAGAAAAGCAAAAGAGAGAGCGAGAACAACAAGAGTCCTGGTATAAAAACTGGTTTTCCACATTCCCATGGCTCTCTACCTTGCTACCTTTAATTTTAGAACCCTTTATAGGCATGCTTCTTTTAATTTCCTTCGGTCCTTGGGCCTTTCAACGACTTACATGCTTTATTTAAATCGCAAATAGACTCTGTTTTGCCTAGGGATTCTGTTTCAGTACATTATCATCGCGTGGAAACTGGAATAATTGACAAGGAGCAGGAGGGCGACGAACAAGATGAGGTGCCTATAACACATCGAGAAAGGCTCAACTTCCACAATCTCCTAAAGTAATGCCATCTGGCCCTTACTCTTTCGTCCCTGGGCTTGTAGGAGGAATGGTAAGATGACCCAAGGTAGCCATCTTAATGACGGGCAACTTCCTCCTGCCCCTGACCAACCTAAGACACGGAGCCTTGAGGACGACAAGGTAATCCTATGACGGGTAAGGCTGGGGCTTGAGAGGTCGATCCTAAGACAGAGAAGGCTACCCCTCGTTGGTCATCTTTTCCTCTGCCCAGTTTCTCCCCACCAAAGCTCTGTTTACTAGCACAAAGAGCATTCTTGTCACAGCCATTCCAGCCGGGACTCCAGAAGGAGCCCCACAAAGCACCAATGATGATAACATTGCTGGGCAGTTAGCCAATGACGGGCACCTTCCCAGGGCCACACCCACCTAAGACAGGAGTCTCTGGAGGTTGGCAGAGATATCCAGAGACGGGAACGGGATGGTGGATGACCGGGTCGATTCCTAAGACAGGCGGCTGCCCCATTATTCTGGTGCCTCAATGGTTGTCTGACCTCTGCTCTCTATTATACAGAGAAGGGTGAGATGTAAGGAGCCATTCTAAGTTACATGGCCACAAACACTCAGCCCTGAGATGGCTGTTGCAGGGTTGTGAGATTGTCAAACAAAAGCCTTTCCCACAAATTGATGGCACAGAAGACTCCAGGAACTGACCGGCCATAAATGATAAGGGGCATTCCTGGATAATCTCCACCAAGCCCTGAGCCACCTGGCGCCATCCTGTCTCCATCTCCTAGATGAGTCTCACCGGTTGCCTTTGCTCTCACCGCCTGAATGCCTTAATTAACTACTGGAGTGCAAGCATCTCACAGTGCTGCTATCTCACCTTCCTTCATCTGCTGTACCAGGAACTGGCTGAAGCAATAAACTGGCTGATTATTTAGATAACAGACCTCCTTACAGGAACCAGTTAATTGACAAACTGGCCTTCAAAGTGTCCTTATCGCTCATCCCAAGACATCTCATTTGGATGTTTCAAGATTTACTGCCTTTGTCTCCCTTCCCCGTCTTACTGCTTATAAGCCATTGCTTTCCAAATCTTAGATGGACTCTGACTAAAGCCTGTTGAACGCAGAGTCTCGTTCTTTCTCTCCCCCCCCATGACCCTTAGGTAGCACCTCTCCGGGGACCCTGGAATAACTGGACCTGCAGGTCGGGGACACATTTGTAAGCACAAATAATGAGTAAACTGACATATTTAGACTGATTTATTTAATTTTATATGCAGGTATGAACTTGAGTATATGTACATGAATGCAGATGGCCACAGAGTCCAGAAGAGGGCATCATATCCTCTGGAATGAAAGTTGCAGGAGGTTGTAAGTCACTTGCCCTGGGTGCTGGGAACAGAACCTCAATTTTTTTAAGGTACAGTGACTGATAAACTATGAAGGGCCGCTGGTGGAGTCCACTGTACTTCTCTAGCATAAGACAGGTGTGGGTTCAATGCCCTGTACAAAACAAATGTAAATTAAACTTAAAAAAAAAATGTTAGGTATTGGAGTTAGGTAAGACCAACTGTGACTGTGTCGTTCAAGCAAACCACATTTGGGAGAGCATGAGAAGAAAAGATTGTGACAAAGAAAAACGGGCGAAGCTCATGAGTGATTTGCAGAAGTTGATTCAAGGGAAAATTAAAACTATTGCCTTTGCACATGACTCAACTCGAGTGATCCAGTGCCTCATTCAGTCTGGGAATGAGGAGCAGGGGAAGCAGGCTTTCGAAGAACTCCAGGGTAACTTGGTTGAATTAAGTAAAGTCAAATAGTCCAGGAATATTGTTAAAAAAATTTCTCTTGTATGGAAGTAAACCACAGGTTGCGGAGATAATCAGAAGTTTTAAAGGTCACGTGAGGAAGATGCCATGGCATTCAGAGGCCTCGGCCATTGCGGAGCATGCGTACAACGACAACGCCATTTTAGAACAGAGGACCGCGCTGACGGAGGAGCTCTGTGGGAACACATTTCAGCTTTGCAAGTCAGCAGATCACCCAACTCTAGACAAGGTGCTAGAGGAGCAGCCAGGAACGCTAGAGCTTATCATGGACAAAATGAAGCAGACGCTGACTCCCACGGCCCAAAAGGAAGCCATGATTAAGCACACACTGGTTCATAAAGTATTTTTGGACTTTTTTTTACCTATGCACCCCCAAAACTTTGATCAGAACTAATTGAAGCCATCCAGGAAGCAGCGGTGTACCTGTCCCCCCCCTGCGCCCCCCCCCACACACACACACGATGGTGCCAGAGCTGCAATGCACTGCTTGTGGCGTGGTATACACAAGGACAGGAAAGTGATCGTGAAAACAATGAAGACGTATGTGGAGAAGGTTGCTAATGGCCAATATTCTCACTTGGTTCTACTGGCAGTGTTTGATGGTATTGATGATACTACACTTGTGTAGCAAATATCCTATCAGAAACCAACAGTTCCTTGCCCAGCATAGTTAATGACAAATATGGAAGAGAGTCCTGTTTTACTTGATGAGCCCCAGAGGCCCCGCCCACACGGTGCCAGAGATCACCCAGCTTCTGCAGAAGGGTGATGGCAACACACACAGTAAGAAGGAGACTGCGATCCGCTGGTGTGAGCTCTTAGAGTCCACCTCTCCAGCTTTGCTGAGCTACCTGCAAGGACACACTCAGGAGGGGTTGCTGGATGTGTCTGCGTGTGTGCTGGTGTCTGACCTCCTGGGATCTGCTCCTGGAGATGCTCAGCCTGCCATGGATGCTATCACCAGCTGGGCAGCAGCAGAACTGTATCCTGGTGGCAAGGACGGAGAGTTTCGTGTTGCGGAGCATCCTGTAGGACATCTAGTTCTCAAGTGGCTAATACATAGAACACGATAAAAATCCCAGCACTTGGGAGGCAGAGGCAGGCGGATTTCTGAGTTCGAGGCCAGCCTGGTCTACAAAGTGAGTTCCAGGACAGCCCGAACTACACAGAGAAACCCTGTCTAGAAAAAACAAAAAACAAAAAACAAAAAACAAAAAAAAAGATGAAAGAAGATGGAAAAGAAGGTTGTTTTGCAAAAACTCTTGTAGAGTGTTGGTGTGAAGAACCTCAAGTCCTGGGCCAGTGTCAACCAAGGAGCCATATTCTTTCCAGCCTTCTTCAGAGTTGTGATCAAGAAGTTGTAAACAGAGTCAAAGGTGGACTGAAATCACTGATTCCTAGCTTGGGAAAAAAACAAAAGCACCAGCAGACGCTGTAGACTCTGCTTGAGGAGTTGACTGCATAGGCATGCAGGAGGAGCGAGCTAGAACCCGCTTCCCGGAGGAGAAGGGCGGGATCTCTCCTCCTCATAGCTGGATGCTCTCTGCATATATTTGTTAAAGGACCTATTTATACAAAATTGTTTCTAAATGAGACCCTTGGTTTAATGTCAACTGTCTGACCTGTCACAGTGTGGCAGTGATCCAGAAGGGCTCTGACGGGCCCAGATGTGTGCTCTGTGGTTGAATGGCTTGATTTAGGAAAGGAGACAGCGATGGTCTGAGAAGGCTTCCTAGAGTAGATGGACTTGAGAGGAGTGTCACAACAAAAGAAGTAAGGACATGAAGTTCAAATAGAGTGTGTCTAGTGGGAGCAGTAGAGTGATCTAACTCCAGGAAGCCTGTGGCCAGGGCAGCCTGCACTGGGGAACAGCTGCTTCTTCAGATGCTGTGCAGACTGAGTTCCGTCGGGTTTGCTTTGGAAGCTGCTCTGCTGAGTCCAGCACATGGAGGGAAGTGTGCAAGAAGGATTAGGAGATGATGAGACTTAAAAGGGGAACTGCAGAAATATGGTAGAGTGTAGAGGTTTGAGCACAGGTAGAGTGTTTGGACTTTAAAAGTACAGTTGGCTTTGAGCAGCAAAGCTGGAACTCTGTAGACTGCAAGAGCTCATGTAGAAGCATTTTCAGTCCACAGGCCTGTCCTTGCTGCTCTGGGTGTCTGATGATGTAATGAGGCGGCCATCTGGTCTATAAGTGTTTAGGCCCTCTGGGGAATAGGCTGTGCCTTACCTGCCCCAACTTAAGGTTCCAGGACTACTAATGCAGCTTCTGGGATTATCCTGCCCCCAGCACGCTGGGGTGTGGTAAGCCCTTTCCAAAGGTGTGACATCTGCCACTGTTGGTTGGATCCTCAAGGAAGGCAGGCATGGAGTGAGGAGGAAAATGGGGAAAAGACCATTTGATTTGCTTCTGCATAACTAACATATCATGGTCTGGGTTTGAGTTCTCTGTAGAAAGGACCATTCAGAGAGATGGGAGCTGGAAGTGCTACCTATTTAATCTTTAAAGGTGAAAAGATAAATACATACATAACTTGAAAAGTGCTTTTGAACAGCTTGTAGAAAAAGCACCCATTTCCTCTGTTGCCCTCTCCCTCTCCATGATGACTTGAGTTCCTAGCTCTGGTAGATTTCTAAACATACAATATGAAGTCCCAAGTATCTAAAACATATATATTCAAATACACAATAAAGAAAAAGTAAATACATAAACAAATAAATAAATAAATAAATAAATGTTGTTTTTAAGAATCAGTAACAATAGTGGGGTGGACTGTGACTGTCAATGGAACCTATGGAATAGCTATTCTGTTTTGTTTGATATTTGACAACCTCTTGTAATGCAAATTGCTAAGAGAAGTAAATGAGAAAGTCAATACTACACATTTGGGAGGGGGCAGACTATAAATGGGACAACTTTGTACCTCATACTCCGGAAGACTGACATGAATTGAACATAATGAGGATGCCATCTAGAGACACTGTTACCATAAAAGAGCCTTCTAGAATGGTTTAAATAGTCCTGTTTCTTTAGCAAAAATATAAGAACCCAGTCTTGTCATAGCCATCGGGGAGTCCTCACCTACTGCAGCATTACCCCTTTGAACATAGACAGCCTTAGGTTAAAAAAGGCTCCTGACTGATTGGGCAGTAAGTAAATGCAGAGATAAATTACTTCTTATTGGTGTTTATCTATCCTGGCCCAAGGCAATGTTGGTGTTCTACCTTGCACTGACAGCAGAAGAATTTCTACATAAGCTACACAGTGGGGATGTGCATTAAAATTAGTCGGACCACGCACAGTGACTCCTGTCTATAATCCCAGTGCCGGAGAAGCTATGGCAGAGAGACTGCCAAGATTCCAGACCATCCTGGGCTGCAGAGTGAGAAGTGGTCTCAAAATTAAAAGGATAAGTAGATGATGGAAAATAAAATATTTGCTGAGAAGTTGTCCCTTAATGGTAGTGATGTGTCTGGTGTGCATATGGCTCTTCTGGTTAAAGACTCACCAAGTTACTGTTCTCATGAAGCTTGATCAGGGTGTAATGTATCGCCAGGAGTGGTGGTGCATGCCTTCAATGTAATGCTATTCTTAGGGGGCTGATACAGGAAGATTGTGAGGCAAGCCAGCCTGGATGCAGAAAACATGTCCCTGAATAAGATGCTCAAGATAATATCTAGCATTATTCCAATATGATGATGCTCCACCCTACCCTATTTGAAAAGGCTACTTAACGCCCTCTCCTACCGCACCAGTGGAGAAGAGGAAAAGAGGATGGATTCATGACTGATTTCTTGGCTTAACCAACTTTATCCGCTCACTCGTCTTCTCAGTTAATTGAAAAAGAAGAACCAAATAATCTTTTTTATTTTTGTTGTTGTTGTTTTTTGTTTTTTGTTTTCCAAGACAGGGTTTTTCTGTATAGCCCTGGCTGTCCTGGAACTCACTCTGTAGACCAGGCTGGCCTCAAACTCAGAAATCCGCCCACCTCTGCCTCCCAAGTGCTGGGATTACAGGCGTGCGCCACCACTGCCCGGGCAAATAATCTTTAAATTAAGGGAATTGACTTGGAAGGTGCCCAAGATGGCTCAGTGACATCTGTGAGACTAAGTTCTCCCAAAGATGTCATAATTTATCCTGCAGGACCTGCAGATGCATTGTTCTCAATAGTGGACTTAGTAGCAGGTATTGAGGTAAAGATAATACAATGAGCAGAGAATACTGGATTATCTAGGTGAGGCCAGATAAGATGTCTATGTAAGAGCAGGAGAGGGAGAATGGGAGGCTAGGCCAGGTCTGGGGACTCACACCTGTAATGCCAGCACATTGGGAACTAAGCAAGAAGGATTATGGGCTGAAGACTGGCTTATGGAAGGCCTGTCTGAAAGGAGGAAGGAAGGAAATGCGTGGAGATGACAGTAATCGTCTTTGAAGATGGAGCCTCCAAGGAACACAATTCTGTTAATGGTTTGCTATTAGTCTACCACCTGGTTAAGAATTCTGGCTACAAGACGTATGGGGGACACATATTCGTCTCGTTTCAAGCCATCAAATGTGTTATAGCAGAACAAATACCAGAGGAATCCTGGATTCTACAAGGACTAGACAATCACATGAGCATTTATGACTTGAAACACTAAGTGCAAACTGCTAATATATTAAAAACCACACACAAACTTTATGCCTCCCATGCTCTTTCCAAACCCAATCTGTCACTCCTTCTTAATGTCTAGGCTTGGCATTTGTGGAAGGTGGGCAGGCAGGAAGAAGTTCAGTGAGCACACAATCCACTCAGTTTATAAACTGATAAAGTCAAGACGCAGAATATAATGGTCTGAATGGGATCCTACCCACAAGCCCCACCTTCCACGAATGTGATGTGTGGGAGGCTGTCTGCAGCTTTCAGAGGAAAGGCTGTGAGAGGTGATTGGTTCATAGGGACGTCCTTGGGAAGATTAAATAGGCCTTCTCATGGAATCCCAGTGAGCTGCTACGAATAGCAAGCCTGGCACCTCTGACCTCTGACCTCTGACCTCTGCTGTCACCCTTCAATCTCTCTCTCTCTCTGCTGTGTGGCCTCCTGTCTTACCGTATGATTTCCTCCTCTAAGGTAGGTCCATCTGATGTGATAAGAATCACTCAAGATGGAAGGGGTCTCACCAGGGGCCAAGCTGATAGATATGTTCAATCTTGGACTTTCAGCCTCCCAGAATCTGAGTCTTTTTGTAATAGAAAGTGCCCAGCCTGATATTTTGTTAGTAATCTCCAAATGAAAACCATCAGTCACCTCCTCTCAAATGTCCTCCTAAGTCCTTTCCTTGCTCTACTTCAGCCATTGAAAAGCATTATTCATTTATCTTAGTGGGTCTATTATTACGTGTATCCTGATGCCTTTTTTAAGTTCTCATATTCTACAACCAACTCTAAAGTGACTCCCTTTCCCCAAAACCTACCATCTCCCATCTCTTTTCAGGAAGTTGGCCATTTGGTCAACAAACTAGCTAACTTGTAACATCTGGAGCAAATGTCTGGGGAGCCCCTTCAAAGTGGGGAACAGAGTGGGCTTCTGGGGAACCAGTCTGGCGTGATTAACATCATTACTTATTAAAATAGTAGTAGGAGAAGGACGGAAACATTAAGTAAGTTTTGCTCCACACGGAAGCGCTATACGCCACTCATTTTATCTTTACATGGCCCCTTGCAGAACTGTTTGTGGATTAAGAAGCCTAGCAATGAGAGGTAAATAACTCGCCCAAGACTACTTAACTAATAAAACACAGCGTTCAGACCTGAACTTGGAATCGTCCCATGTTTATTTATAGCTAAGTGACAATGAAGTGGAAATCTCCCACCACCCTCTTTTCTGGTATGTCTTACTTGGGTTTCTACAATCCCAGGTTGGACCCCCAGCCCTTTGATGCAGTCATGGTCTGCAACCTCACTCCAACCCTTAAGGCAAATTCTGCCAATTATTCTCAGAGAGTAGGAAATAGAAGAAGCATTGCTTGGCACTTTGAGATTCTGTATTCTGTAACAAATGCAAACTCTGCTGGTTTTCCTTGGGACACCTGCTCTAAGTAAGGGCTCCAGAACATGCACTGCCTGAAAGATGAACAAAAGGAAGGAAGGAAGGAAGGAAGGAAGGAAGGGAGGGAGGGAGGGAGGGAGGGAGGGAGGGGGAGAGAGAGAGAGAGACAGAGAGAGAGAGAGAGAGAGAGAGAGAGAGAGAGAGAGAGAGAAAGGATGGAGGGAGAGAGGGAGAGGGGGAGGAAAGAAGAAAGGGAAGGAGGAGGGAGACAAGAAAGAAAGGAGAAAAAGAAAAGAAAGAAAAAAGAAAAGAAAAAATCCCTTCTCTGCGGGACGCTGAGCTTCGGCCAGTGCTCCAGAATGGTTTCCATGCCCCCCTCACAGCAGAAACCCTTGCCCTGAGTCAGAAGAGACGTAGAAATGAAGGCTGGCTATTTGTTCCTTTCTCATTTTGTGGTCTCCAGGCCAAGTGTAAGCCCTGGAGAGGTAGGGCAAAATGATTCAGGATGCATTAGAGAGACCCTGAGGCCAAGGAGGGAACGGCCTCTCGAATCTTCTCCTTATTTATCCCAGAGAGACCCCAGAAGAAATATACTGCTCTTCCTAACCCCAAATTCCCAGTGGAGGTGAGAAGACTCACAAGTAAACATTGTCTGAAAATCAATTTTGAAAAGGTGGCTCCACAAAATATTGAACACAGAGTATCGTGTGCGGGTTCATAAGCTGGGGTCAGACGGCCGCTGTTATCGTTGGCATTTTGTATTCACATTCTGGGAGTCTCAATTCATGAGGATGGGGCAGCAGCAATTAAGGACTCTGGAGAGAGGCTTGTTTGCAGCTCATTTACATCCTATGACCAGCTGAGATGCCAGACCCGCCCACAACATACAAGTAATGCTTTCCCATGCCCAGCTAATACCCCCCAACCTGTTACTGCTTTGGGTCTAAAATTACTCCCGATGGGGAATTCGCCAGTCTCTGAAGGTTCTGAAAGAATGATGTGCTGCGGAGAGAGACACACCATTCATTTTATTCTTCTCTCCAACAGAGGACGGAGAAGAAGAAAAAGAAACAGTTATTCAGAGGCAAAGATAAGAAACGGGCTCTTTTTAATACAATTACAATTTCAAAGGGCTTGCCAAGAAAATACTTTCAGCTGCCCACTCAGCGATTTTCCAAAGATTTCCTAACACAAGGATTAATGGGGGGAAAATTATCAGGGGAAACTTGACTGTGGCTTACGTAAGAGCAGAGAGCATGTAACACACTATTGCTTTCTATTCTTTGCTTGCCTTAGGGGGGCCCCCAAAAATCTGACCAGGCTGCCCAAAGCTGTGACCTTATGAATACCAAATCTGCTCCGTTATAATACCACAAGGTCCTTCTGGGCTTTGCTCAGCACAGCCGTTACCATGTTTTTTGAAAGCGTGTACTGGGTCCAGGTTTGCACATAATATAATCTGTAGAAGCTGAGAATAAACACACACACACACACACACACACACACACACACACACACACAACAACAAAAACAAAAACAACTCCTCAGAATGCAGAAAGGCACAGAGTGAGAAACAGCTCCAGCCTGACTTCCTCACCCCACCGGCAGCCCCTGCTCCTCCCAGATCCCTGTTTATATCCACACATGGAGAGTGGGAGGCCAGCTTGAGCCAGTGTTTTAATGTGACTCCCGAGTTTTCCTTGGAGATTTTAATTTCAGGGGTTAAGAAGATTTATGGAGGAGTGGTTGGTGGGCAGTTTTTCATTGTGAAATGCGCATGAGTTTTGGGAAATAGCCATGGGAAAAATAAGAGTTCTGTTCCCGAGCTTATATCAGCTTTCAATTTATTTCCGAGCCGTTTATCCAGTTGGGGAATTATTTATATTTTTAAATCTCCTCTCTTTGCTCATTACCTATTTGGCCACTTTATGTTCTCAGGACATCTGCAAAGAGTACACAGAGGAATGCATCTATGTTCTTAGAAGATGCACAGAACTTGAAATTAATGCCTTCTTTACATCCGCTAAAAATCATATGTGATGGCTTGCTTTATGTCAACCTGACATAAGCTAAAGTCATCAGATAAGGCTGTAGGCAAGCTGGCAGGGCATTTTCTTAATTAGTGATTGGGGAAAGAGCCCAGCACATTGCAGGGGGGGGGGGCACGTGCTATTCCTGTGCTTTTGATCCTGATTCTGTAAAGAAACAGAATGAGCAAACGATGAGGAGCAAGTCAGTAAGCAGCAGTCCTCCCTGGCCTCTGTGTCAGCTCCTGCCTCGAGGTTCTTGCCTTGTTTGAGTTCCCGTCCTGACATCTTTGATGATGAATATTATGCGGAAGGGTAAGCCAAATAAACTCTTTCCTCCCAAGTTGCTGTAGTCATGTGACCACAGCAATACCCTATGGCAGAAATTGAAACCAGGAGTGTGAGGTACTATTACAATGGGCGAGACCATGTTGTTTTAAGGGAGGATTGTGGAAAGACTTTGGAATTTTAAGCTAGAGAAGCCACTGAGTCTTGAGAGCTTAGAAAGCTGTTTTGTGGGATCTTGAAAAACATAAACGTTATGAAAAATGGAGAATGTGGAGGTCTGGCTCATCAAATTCCAGAACGAAGTTTCAAAGTCACTCAAAGATTTTTTTTCTGGCCATTGCATATTTTAATTTAAGAATCCGTCATTCTGATTAGCTGGGGCTGAAGACTTGGGTCTGATTAAAAAGATACCAAAACCATTAAAGTGAAACCTTTGGCTTGCTGGGATGATCAATTCTGGTCAGCCGGAGCTGAGAAATTAGTGGTGATTAGGGAAAAAAAAAAAAACAGGAAGAGGCCCACCCACCACTACAAGGAGCAAGTATGAGGTGGAGAGACAGGAGAGAAAGAGAAGCAGAACAGTTGGAGCACTATGAAGAGAGACAGAAGGGTGGGAAGAAAGGGCCTGATGTGCTGTCACCTGAGACCATGATGATGTCCACCGAAGACCATGTCTCGGCCCATGGCCCTGCAGCAGCAGGGGTCTGTGTTGATGTCCGTGGGTCATGTTACCAACAAAGGCCGTGCAGATAAGCCTGGTCTGGGCTGCAGCCTAGGGCCATGTTGATGCCCAAGGGCTGGGCCCCGCTGGCCCTTTCCCTCACTGACTGTACCACTAGGGAGAGCTGGCCCCACCCCTCGCCATATGCAGCACTCAGGAGAATGGCTCTGTACCTCTCCTGAGCAGTGCAGTAGAGATGGCCCTGGTGATATGGGAATGTGTGATCCAGCTCCCAGGATGTGAGCAAGGCAGATACGGTCCTGTCCCTCGAAGGCTGAGGCAATCAGACGAGCTAGGCCTGCCCCTCTCCTGGGCAAAGCAGAAGAGCTGGCCCTAGTGGCATGGGTGGCCTGAACAACTCCGCTACCACCCAGGCCCAGATCCAGAGCTTCGAGTTGATCAACCTCACCATCTACCCCATCTATGAACTGCTAGAGCATGTGAAGGGACCCGCAGCAGCAGAATCTCCATGACACAAGACAACCAGAGAATATCCGAGAGGAGGTCCCGTGAGGATCCACTATTGATAGTGTAGCAAAATGCCCTACAAGGAGAAGCAATGGTGTGTCAAACAAGACAGTGAACATTTTCAAATAAAGCTGTTTGGGCAAAAGGGTATACTGTGTGTGACCCACTATGACACACCACAGCTTCCACACTGAGATATTTTATTATTTTATTTTATTTCATTTCATTTTATGTTTGCAAGGGCAGAGGACAGATATGGAGGGATGGAGAAATGAGGGGGATTGGAGTCTATTCTGCGAAATTCACAAAAAAAACAATAAAAGGGTTTTTTAAAAAGAAAGAAAGAAAGAAAGAAAGAAAGAAAGAAAGAAAAGAAAAGAAAAGAAAAGAAAAGAAAAGAAAAGAAAAGAAAAGAAAAGAAAATAGCATCATTAAGGTGAAATCATCTGGGAAGTGTTTTCTTAGAGTCAGCACATACAAGTTCTGCTCATGGGTACCTTATGCTGGCAGCCAAACTTGGACAAGTGTAAGAGCCTCCCTGGTGGTATTGGTTTTGAAAGCATAAGGGGGTCGTGGAGAGCAAGTGGAGGCTCGGCTTTGTGAGAGGCCATTGCTGAAGGTGTAGTAAGAATAGCAGTAGGAGCGCCAGAACTGAGGAGGTCTTCTAGAAAGCTGAGGCTCTCCACCATGAGGAAAACCTAGAGAGTCTATTGGTGAAAGCTGCATGCAGTCCAGTTGCAGGAGATGACCCCAGCATTTTGGAAATGTCAGTATCTGGGTATGACCGTCAGGAGCAGCAGTAGCTGTGCAGTGCTCTAAACCAGCCTGTGCTTAGAAGACAAGCTGCATGTTCTACAGAGACCAGAGCCAGAGAAGTTACTCGAGCCCTTTGGAGGATCCCAGAAGATTGGGAGAGGTTCCTAGACTTTGAATAGTGGGTTACTTACTCAGTTAGGTTTGCTTTGATCGGCTTGAGAGTGGGTCCTGATTCTTCCCTCTTAAAGTAGAAAATAACTTAATTTTCATTTTATAGGTTCCCACAGTGGAGGGAGTTTAAAAGAGACTTTGGATTTTTAAAGAGACTGGACTTTTAATGTGTTTGAATTTGTAAAGACTGTGGGACTTCTAAAGTTATTTATATTTTAAATTGTGTTTTTAAAATATTACATGCCGGCCCTGCAGGCAGCGCCATCTTGTCTGCAGCTTCCCATCCAGCCGGTAGCAGGTCAGCCATACCTAGCCAACCTGCCAGGTGCTGAGACCCTGCCGGCGGAACCAGGTACCAGAGACAGCCCGAGTTTAAGACCTCCGAGGACTCAGGTCTGGGGCAGGAACTGCGCACAGCCTAGCGGTTTGGAGTACAGCGGCCGTGCCTGAGCTCTGCGCTCGCAGGCCAGACCCGAACCCCCTGCAGGCAGCGCCATCTTGTCTGCAGCTTCCCATCCAGCCGGTAGCAGGTCAGCCATACCTAGCCAACCTGCCAGGTGCTGAGACCCTGCCGGCGGAACCAGGTACCAGAGACAGCCCGAGTTTAAGACCTCCGAGGACTCAGGTCTGGGGCAGGAACTGCGCACAGCCTAGCGGTTTGGAGTACAGCGGCCGTGCCTGAGCTCTGCGCTCGCAGGCCAGACCCGAACCCCCTGCAGGCAGCGCCATCTTGTCTGCAGCTTCCCATCCAGCCGGTAGCAGGTCAGCCATACGTAGCCAGCCTGCCAGGTGCTGAGACCCTGCCAGCGGAACCAGGTACCAGAGACAGCCCGAGTTTAAGACCTCCGGGGACTCAGGTCTGGGGCAGGAACTGCGCACAGCCTAGCGGTTTGGAGTACAGCGGCCGTGCCTGCGCTCTGCGCTTGCAGGCCAGACCCCAAACCCCCTGCAGGCAGCGCCATCTTGTCTGCAGCTTCCCATCCAGCCGGTAGCAGGTCAGCCAGACCTAGCCAGCTTGCCAGGTGCTCAGACCCTGCCCACGGAACCAGGATAAGCAACAATTCTTGTTTATTAAGAAGAGTGAGGACCAGCTATAGCGGCAGGCCTCCATATTGCAACCAGGACACAGCTGGAAAGGTGCAGATAGAGACTCCGCCTGGGGCTAGAGCAGGGAGAGCTGCTAAGCTCTCGCCCACAGGCGGGCCCAGGCGCCTAGGCTCTGCAGCACGTCCCTGCGAGCTTAGGCCGTGCACCGAGGCAGCCGGAACCACCCCAGGAGCCCGGACCAGCGATAGCGGCAGGCCTCCATACTGCAACCAGAACACAGCTGGAAAGGAACAGGTAGACAGATTCCATCAGGGGCTACCACGTGGGGGGATCTGCTAGGCTCTCGCTACTAGGCAGGCCCAGCAGCACCTGCCGAGGCTCTGCTGCACTCCCCCACACTTCCCGGAGACCTCAGGCCGTGCACAAAGTCAGCGGGTGGCAGCCAACTCGTGATCCCGTTGAGCAGCAATCACGCATAACCACCAGTAGAGAAACAACAGGTAAGCCCAGCCTCATAGGAGATTCAAACACCAGCCAGTGACAACAAGGTCAACTAACACCAGAAATAACCAGATGGCAAAAGGTAAATGAAGGAATGTCACTAACAGAAATCAAGACAACATGACAGCATCTGAACCCAGTTCGCCAACAACAGGAAGCCCTGGATACCCCAAAACACCAGAAAAACAAGACTTGGATATAAAATCACTGGTCAGGATGCTGGTAGCTGAACACATAGAAAAATCTCGTAAAGAAATAGAAGAGAAAATGGATCAAAAGTTAGAAGCCTTTACAAGGCAAATACAAAAATAACTTCAAGAAATGCAGGAGAAGATGGATCAAAAAGAAGAAGACAATAAGGAGGAAAGACAAAAATCACTTAAAGAAATACAGAAGAACGTGGGCCAACAAGTAGAAGCTATGAAAGAGGAAACACAAAAATCTATTAAAGAAATACATGAAAACACAATCAAGCAAGCGAAAGATCTGAGCACATCCATCCAGGCACTAAAAACAGAAGTAGAAACAACTAAGAAATCGCAGAGGGAGACAACATTGGAGATAGAAAACCTTGGGAAGAAATCAGGAGCCATAGATGCAAATATCAACAATAGAATACAAGAGATAGAAGACAGAATATCAGAAGCCGAAGATACCATAGGAACCATTGATTCAACAGTCAAAGAAAATACTAAATGCAAAAAGGCTGTAACCCAAAACATCCAGGAAATCCAGGACACAATGAGAAGACCAAACCTAAGGATTATAGGTATAGACGAGAATGAAGATGTACAAGTTAAAGGGCCAGCAAATATCTTCTACAAAATTATGGAAGAAAACTTCCCCAACCTAAAGAGAGAGATGCCCATGAATATACAAGAAGCATACAGAACCCCAAACAGACTGGATCAGAACAGAAATACATCCCGTCACATAATAATCAAAACTCCAAATGTACTAAACAAAGAAAGAATATTAAAGGCAGCAAGAGAAAAAGGCCAAGTAACTTATAAAGGAAGACCTATCAGAATAACACCAGACTTCTCACCTGAGACCATGAAAGCTAGAAGATCCTGGGCAGATATCATGCAAACTCTAAGAGAACACAAACTTCAGCCAAAACTACTTTACCCAGCAAAGCTCTCAATCACCATAGATGGAGACATCAAGGTATTCCATGACAAAACCAAATTTGCACGATATCTTTCCACAAATCCAGCCCTACAAAGGATAATAGGGGGAAAACACCAAGACAAGGATGGAAACTACACCCGGGAAGAAGCAAGATAGAAACCTCCTCTCATCAAACCCAAAAGAAGGTAACCTCTCGAATATAAAAAATAAATAAAATAAATAAATATAATTTCAAAAATGTCTGGAGGAAATAATTACTATTCCTTAATATCTCTTAACATCAATGGACTCAATTCCCCAATAAAAAGACATAGATTAACAGACTGGATACGGAAACAGGACCCTACATTTTGCTGCATACAGGAAACACATCTCAGTGTCAAAGACAAACACTGCCTTAGAGTAAAAGGCTGGAAGACAATTTTACAAGCAAATGGTCTCAGGAAATAAGCTGGAGTAGCCATTCTAATATCAGATAAAATTGACTTCCAA
This sequence comes from Apodemus agrarius, assembly GCA_964023405.1. NCBI lineage: Eukaryota > Metazoa > Chordata > Mammalia > Rodentia > Muridae > Apodemus > Apodemus agrarius. Next base: position 46,290,866 of record OZ030007.1, on the reverse strand, counting down.
CCTAAAATCATCAAAAGAGACTCAAAAGGTCACTTCTTGCTGGCCAAAGGAAAAATCCACCAAGAAGAGCTCTCAATACTGAACATCTATGCTCCAAATGCAAGGGCAGCCTCATTCGTAAAAGAAACCTTACTAAAGCTTAAAGCACACATTACACCTAACACAATAATTGTGGGTGACTTCAACACTCCACTCTCCTCAATAGACCGATCAGGAAAGCAGAAACTAAACAGGGACACAGTGAAACTAATTGAAACTCTGGACCAATTGGATTTAACAGATATATATAGGACATTTCATCCTAAAGCTAAAGAATATACCTTTTTCTCAGCTCCACATGGGACCTTCTCCAAAATAGACCATATAATTGGTCACAAGACAGATGTCAACAAATACAAGAAGATCGAGCTAATCCCATGCCTTCTATCAGATCACCATGGAGTAAGAGTGGTCTTCAATAACAACAAAAACAACAGAAAGCCCACATACACATGGAAACTGAACAATACTCAATGACACCTTGGTCAAGGAAGAAATAAAAAAAGAAATCAAAGACTTTTTAGAATTCAATGAAAATGAAGGTACAACCTACCCAAATCTATGGGACACAATGAAAGCAGTGCTAAGAGGAAAACTCATAGCTCTAAGTGCATCCAAAAAGAAACTGGAGAGAGCATATACTAGCAGCTTAATGGCACACCATAAAGCCATGGAAGAAAAACAAGTTAATTCACCCAGGAGGAGTAGAAGACAAGAAATCATCAAACTCAGGGCTGAAATCAATCAAATAGAAACAAAGAGAACCATACAAAGAATCAACAAGACCAGGAGCTGGTTCTTTGAGAAAATCAACAAGATAGATAAACCCTTAGCCAGACTAACCAAAGGACACAGAGACAGTATACAAATTAACAAAATTAGAAATGAAAAGGGAGACATAACAACAGAAACTGAGGAAATTCAAAACATCATCAGATCCTACTACAAAGGTCTATACTCAAAACAACTGGAGAACCTGGAGGAAATGGACAATTTCCTAGACAGATATCAAATACCAAAATTAAATCAGCATCAAGTAGATCAGCTAAATAGTCCCATAACCCCTAAAGAAATAGAAGGGGTTATAGAAAGCCTCCCAACCAAAAAAAGTACGGGACCAGATGGTTTTAGTGCAGAATTCTACCAGACCTTCAAAGAAGACTTAACACCAATACTCTCCAAACTATTCCACAAAATAGAGACAGAAGGGACACTGCCCAACTCATTCTTCGAAGCCACAATTACGCTAATACCTAAACCACAAAAAGATCCAACAAAGAAAGAGAACTACAGGCCAATTTCTCTTATGAATATAGATGCAAAAATACTAAATAAAATTCTTGCTAACCGAATCCAAGAGCACATCAAAAATGATCATCCACCATGATCAAGTAGGCTTCATCCCAGGGATGCAGGGATGGTTCAATATACAGAAATCCATCAATGTAATCCACTACATAAACAAACTGAAAGAAAAAAACCACATGGTCATCTCATTATATGCTGAAAAAGCATTCGACAAAATTCAGCATCCTTTCATGCTAAAAGTCTTGGAAAGAGCAGGAATTCAAGGCCCATACCTAAACATAGTAAAAGCAATCTACAGCAAACCAGTAGCCAACATCAAAATAAATGGAGAGAAACTTGAAGCATTCCCACTAAAATCAGGGACTAGACAAGGCTGCCCTCTCTCTCCATATCTTTTCAATATAGTACTTGAAGTTCTAGCAAGAGCAATTAGACAACATAAGGAAGTCAAAGGGATACAAATTGGAAAGGAAGAAGTGAAACTATCATTATTTGCAGACGATATGATAGTTTACCTAAGTGACCCAAAAAACTCCACCAGAGAACTTCTACAGCTGATAAACAACTTCAGCAAAGTGGCAGGTTATAAAATTAACTCAAGCAAGTCAGTGGCCTTCTTGTACTCAAAGGACAAGCAGGCAGAGAAAGAAATTAGGGAAATAACACCCTTCACAATAGCCACAAACAACATAAAATATCTTGGCGTAACTCTAACCAAACAAGCGAAAGATCTGTACAACAGGAACTTCAAGTCCTTGAAGAAAGAAATCGAAGAAGACCTCAGAAGATGGAAAAATATTTCTTGCTCCTGGATTGGCAGGATCAATATAGTAAAAATGACCATCTTGCCAAAAGCAATATACAGATTCAATGCGATCCCCATCAAAATCCCAACTCAATTCTTCATAGATCTAGAAAGAGCAATTCTCAAATTCATCTGGAGCAACAAAAAACCCAGGATAGCTAAAACTATTCTCAACAATAAAAGGACTTCTGGGGGAATCAATATCCCTGACCTCAAGCAGTACTACAGAGCAATTGTGTTAAAAACTGCATGGTATTGGTATAGCAACAGGCAAGCAGATCAATGGAACAGGATTGAAGACCCAGAGGTTAACCCACAGACTTATGGTCACTTGATCTTTGATAAAGGAGCCACAACCATCCGGTGGAATAAAGATAGCCTTTTTAACAAATGGTGCTGGTTCAACTGGAAGTCAACATGCAGAAGAATGCGAATTGATCCAATCTTATCTCTTTGCACTAAGATCAACTCCAAGTGGATCAAGGACCTCCACATAAAACCAGACACACTGAAACTATTAGAAAAGAAACTTGGGAAGACCCTGGAGGACTTGGGCACAGGGGAAAAGTTCCTGAACAGAACACCAATAGCTTATGCTCTAAGATCAAGAATCGACAAATGGGACCTCATAAAATTACAAAGTTTCTGCAAAGCAAAGGACACTGTCAGAAGGACAAAACGGCAACCAACAAAGTGGGAAAAGATCTTCACCAACTCCACATCTGACAGAGGGCTAATATCCAATATATACAAAGAACTCAAGAAGTTAGACCGCAAAGAAACAAATAACCCTATCAAAAAATGGGGCACAGAGCTAAACAAAGAATTTTCACCAGAAGAAATTCGGATGGCCGAGAAACACCTTAAAAGATGTTCAACATCATTAGTCATCAGGGAAATGCAAATCAAAACAACCCTGAGATTCCACCTCACACCAGTCAGAATGGCTAAGATTAAAAACTCAAGAGACAACAAGTGCTGGCGAGGATGTGGAGAAAGAGGAACACTCCTCCACTGTTGGTGGGATTGCAAAATGGTAAAACCGCTGTGGAAATCAGTTTGGCGGTTCCTCAGAAAATTGGGCATGTCACTTCCAGAGGACCCTGGCATACCACTCCTGGGCATATACCCAGAGGATTCCCCTGCATGCAATAAGGACACATGCTCCACTATGTTTATAGCAGCCTTGTTTATAATCACCAGAAATTGGAAGGAGCCCAAATATCCCTCAAAGGAGGAATGGATACAGAAAATGTGGTATATTTATACAATGGAATACTACTCAGCAATTAAAAATAATGAATTCATGCAATTTGTAGGTAAATGGTTAGACCTGGAAAATATCATCCTGAGCGAATTAACCCAATCACAAAAGAATGCACATGAAATGCAATCACTGATAAGTGGATATTAATGAGCCCAGAAGCCCTAAATACTCAAGACACAAATAGCAAGTCAAATGATTCCCAAGAAGAAGAAAGGAGAGGACCCTGGGCCTGTAAAGATTGCATCCAGTTTAGTAAAGAAACCGAGGGGGGAGGGGGAATTATTGGGGAACAGATGGGGGGGGAGAGGAACTATGGGAACTATGGTGGGTGGGAACTGGGAAAGGGGAAAGCCTTTGGAATGTAAACATAGAATATAGAAAATAAAATTAAAAAAAAATATATATTACATGCCGTCTTTGGGATAGATGAGAAAGGAAAGGCTCTGATTGAAAAGTGATGGGTTTATTTATGTGGCAACCCCTTGGGTTGGTTTTGTGTCAACTTGACACAAACAAAGTTATCAGAGAGGAGGGTGAAAGCTCTGGGAGGCAGCCGGACCGCGTCCCTACACTCAAGACACAGGCAGCCAAGCTCCTTCAGACAGAGACAAAAAGCACAAGATCAGGTTACAAAATCTCACCAATCCCTGAGCTTGCCCCATGATCAAACCACAGACCACCAATCCCTGTATTCCAAATCACACAAATACCTGAGCTGTTCCCAAGATCAGACCATAGAGTCCCACCAATCCCTAAGCTTGCCCCAAGATCAGGCCACAGTACCTCACCAAACCCAGGCCACCCTAGAAAGTCCACCCCACCCCCAAGACACCCAACATAAAGCCTGCCTCTCCCTCAGGTCTTTGCTACCTCTCACCAGCATAGGGGCAATGGTCCTCTTGTGTCTTTCTCAATGCATCTCCTGTGTGAGGTTGGTTGTGCCATGTGGCTTTGTGGTATTCCTTGAGTCCTGACTGCCAGGATACCTTTCCCGTCAGAGCTGAAACATTTTCATTGAGGAAAACTTTCCCCTCAGAACTATCACAGTTATAGAGGTAACCTTAACTAAGAACGTGCCTCTATAAAATGGGGCTATAATCAGGTTTGTCGAGCATTTTCTTAGTGACTGATACAGGAGGGGCCATTGTAGTGGTGCTATCCCAGGGTGATGGTTCTGATTCTGTGATAGAACATGGAGAGCAAGTCACGAGGAGCAAGCCAGTAAGCAGCACTTTCCCTGGCTTCTGTATCAGCTCCTGCATTCAGGTTCCTCCCTGTTTGAGCTCCTATCCTGAATTTCTTTGATGATGAACTGTGATGTAGAAGAGGAAGCCAAATAACCCTTTCCTTTCCAAGTTCCTATGATCTTTTGGTTTCATTTTGTAGCAATAGCTACCCTAAGATACCATACGCAGTGGAAAAGAGTATAAATGAATGCTATAGTTAAAAATTGAGGATAGTCTATGTGTTTGTTTACTTGGTCAATCATCTATCATACATTGTTTTTATACAGTATTTTTTTATCACATTTTCAGTTCACCAAACTTCTCCCAGGTCCTCCTCACTTTTCCTACCCACCCAACTTCATATTCTTCCACCACCGCCCCAAATAAAAATAAAAACAGACAACAACAAAAACAACAGTAAGGAAAAGAAAAGTCAAAATGGAACAAAAAAGCCCACAAGAAAGAAAAAAGAAAAGCATAGTTGTGAACTATCTTCCTGAGATTGAAATACTCCACCCTGCAGAGAAGCTTCTGAGGCAGAAAAGAAAACAGCTCAAAAGAAGCTTCAGGAAATCCCTGAAACTGAGCAAATTCACTAGACCCCGCCCTCCCTGCCTGGAAAAAAGGAGTTGAGAGTCCCTCACACTAGGCAAAGCCAATCTGCAAAGCAGAATTTCAGACAAGCTGCAAGTAAGACTCCAAGACCAGCTCAGCTGCCTGGGAGAAACAGGAACCAGCCCAGCTGCATAGAACAGACCAACTGAGGTCCTGGAAAGCACACTCTTCAGCCTGTTGATCAGCCTACGGGCTGTGCAGTGTGCTCCAGGTTCCCAGCCTGTGAGCATCACCCCTGCTAGAGTGGGATGTGGTGATGCAGCTGTCTTTGAGTCATTTCTGCTGCTGAAAATAAGCCCTCAGCCATACTCCTGTAAGTAGCCCTGATAAGCTCATTGGTTCACCATGTTGGACTTTGGTGGTATCTGTATTTTGGTCTGTCATGAGTTCCCTGTCTGTGATGAGGGTTGCATCTCCCTAGGAAAAGTTTTGTCACACAATACTTAGTCATGGAGTGTGTTTTTGTTGACCAATTCCCCCTGGGCATGAGGCCTATCCTGGAGTGTGGTTGATGGACCTACCCTATGACACTCCCTTGGAGAAAAATGATTGTACCTTTGCTAGCAGGTATTAATTAAATAGCATCTTGGTGGCACCCTGTGTCCACTTCCCCATCACAGTGCTGGGACCCATCAGGCTTGTGGGAGGTACACTGTGAGTTCCTCTGTGCACCAGTCCTGCTGTGTCTGGAAAACACTATTTACTGAGACGTCTATCATCTCTGCCTCTTACAATCTTTCAAGCCCCTCTTCCTCTCTGAGCAATGGGGTCAGGGATTTGATGAAGACATCCCACCTAGGACTGAGTACTCTGAAGTCTGCCTCTTCTCTCTTCACATTGTCCAGCCTATGTGTTAATTCCCTCCTATTCCAAGAAGTCATTTGTCTGATGAGCGGTAAGCTTCAGCAAGGCACTGATTTATGAGTATATCGATCAGTAAATGTTGATTTATGAGAGCATTGTATATTCAAACTACTCTGTGAAAATATATACAACAGAAGCAAAAGAAGAAAAGGATACATAGTTCAAAATCCGATGCTACATTTTATATTGGAAGTTGTGCTTTAGAAATGATGGGCTACTTCTTCCATGAGGCATACAGAATGTCTGCTATGGATCTGGTTCCAAAACAGAGTCTAGATACTCATAAAATTGCCCAAAAATGAGTCACAAAATGGCTAAGTGGATGTTTGGTTTTTAATAGTGAACATCTTTCTGATTTCTTGTTATACTTAAGGTCATTCTAGAAGGTCATTCTAGTCACGACAGAGACAGGCAAATCTCTATGATCTTAGTAAATGGACACTTGCATTTCTGCACATCTCCCAAATAGAAACCCTGCTGCTTTTGATCAGGTTTTCTTTGATGATGTATGCTGTGTCGTTAGTAGCGTTCTTCCAGAACAAAGTCGGTTTTCTTATTTTCCACTGTCTTAGAAGTTTATTTTCCTCTCTCTTTCTTTCTTTCTCTCTCTCTCTCTCTCTCTCTCTCTCTCTCTCTCTCTCTGTGTGTGTGTGTCTGTGTGTGTGTGTGTGTGTGTGTGTGTGTGTGTGTGTTCCATGTGGAAGTCAGATAATAGCTTCTGAAAATTACTTCTCTTCTTCGACTGAGCTCTGGGCTTTTAACTCAAGTTGTCAGGCACTTTCACCTGCTGAGCCATGGTACTGGCCCCATTGCTTTTTAATGAGGTTTTCCAAGATTGTAGATTCTTTCTGCAGTGCAACCCATCACACCATCGCATGTGCAGGCATCCCTTGGCCCTCGACTTGGCATTGTGAGAAAGGGAGTTCAGCATAATTGTGATTCTCTGGCTGTAAGTAATGAGTCTTTATCTCTCATAAAGGAAACCTGTGTCTTTTGCCAGCACTCCATGCAACATACCAGCTTAACTGTAGAGTCAAATATCACTCAGAGCCTTCCAGATCAGATTCTTCCATATTTCAGTAGAATTTTAGACATGGGATTTCATTAACACTTCTCAGTATCATAATCATATTATGTCTATTTTAGAGTAAAGATTTCTAGGCTTCAAGATTTTCAAGAACTTGTTCATCTTCTCCCATCCACTTGCCAATACTGTTTGTAAATAGTAAGAGCCTTGATTCATTTTTTTTCAAGTTAAATTATGGAAAGTTTTATTTAAATATTCATTGACA